>OX439434.1:9768734-10463317 GCA_949319885.1 Mecyna flavalis | reverse complement strand
GGTTGTGTTGTACTGTAATAAATATTATGTAACCTCATGTCTTCTGAATGCGGAAGCTTTTTGCTATTTGTGATAATTCCATGCAATACGTTAGCTTGTTTTAAATCTTCAAATAATTCATATTTTGACCTGACATTTTCATTCGCATACAAAAAAACTTTCGGTTGAATAAAATAGGCTCTTCATTTGGTGTTTTTTTAATATTTATAATAAAACTATGCGCAAAGAAATTTTTGTTCTTAAAATGTTTAAAAAAGTTACTTAAATAAAAGGTTAACCACCCAACGCCGAACCGGCACTCGGGTGCCGCATAACAATAGATTTTCTATTGTGTCTAGTAATCCGGGGCTAGAAGGATTAAAGGATCATAAACAAGAATATGATTATCCCATTTAATTGGACCTAAAACTTCGCAGTGACAAATTGCAAGTATCTCAAAGCGAAAACTCCGCTATCACATTCCGCGTCACCCACTCGGAGAGTGGCAGGAGCAAAATGACAGTGTGCCACGGCTAGACAGACACCGGAGCGCTGAAAAAGAAAAGTGGGCGTGGCGCTCCGCCCAGCGCGGCGCCTGCCCTGTCATCCGCCACCCCTACAAGACTTATCTGGTAATAGGTAGCTATAATAAAACAGATACATTCACGTGTTACTAAGTAATAAAGCGCGCCGCCATCTTGTCTTCGCTTCCTCGCCGGCAATAACGGCTTTATGAGCTGAGCACAGATGCGGCATGAAGTGATCAAAGGCTACCGCTGTTTCACTTTACGCTTGTTGCCCCCCTTTTATAATCAAACGAGACGGGAATAACGCAATCTTTTCATTTTTCTGTTATTTACATTGAAGTCGCCTTTGCCTGCCTGCCTTGATGTCATACTGCGGATACGTGACGAAATCATATTGATGCGTAGTATTTGTAACTTACAAAGGTAATTTGGTTCATGAAAGTATGTCCATGTTACTTTTTATATGCACTTTTAGAAATTTTTATTTGTAAACAGCTAAGTTTGTTTTGAGAATGACAAAGGTACTCGTAATTCACTCATGCATGGACCATCCTACATTTTTAGTTAGATAGTTGGAAATCATCTGTTATAGGAGATAACCTTTTTTTACCATTCCTTATTCACTATTACATTCTTAATTATAATGAATTAAAATATAAAATTATATTGAATACGAGTACTATTTGGTTTATAATTATAATCTAAGTTTAGTTTAGTTTTCATGGTTTTATTTAGTCGGATTTTATATTTGCTTTTTTTTTTTGTACCTACATAAAAATATTTTTTTGCATCGGTTCACAAATTACAGAGGCATCTGTGGGTATAAGAATAAAATAGACATCCTCCTCCTTTTTTGAAGTTTGTTAAAAATGCAATTAATTATTCTATATTTGTAAAATACAGTAATTCACAGATTTATGTAGGTATAACTATTAAATAGTAAATTAAAATGGGTTACGCAAACATTGCTACGATCAAAGCTACGACACTGCTACGAGTACAACGTTCGAGCTACGCGCTACGGCTACGTGGCGTTGACCCTACGAATTTATATTTTTTAAAGGGAACAAATTAAATGACCACCAAAAAACACAATCGTTACCCAAACAGCCTCATCCAAAATAAATATAATATGTACAAATAAACGAAACCTGTACCAAAATATTTCGGGCTATTTAAGTCATGCCTGCACTAAACTTTTCGTAACCCAAAAAGGCCACGCGTGCACCAAATTTTAACTAGCAAAGTTTTGTGTCATTCTTACCCAAATATATCATTACGTTTGCCATAAAATGTATTCATATAACCAAGTATATTAAATTGATTGATAAGATTTGTGTTAGGTTTGGTTAGAACTGCGACCACTAAACGCACGAGCCGAGCGAGCGTAGCGAGCGTGCCGCGGGAGCGGCCGGCGAGTGCCAGAACTGAATTCTACCCATTTTACTTGGTCGGGACAGAGAGAAAAAGATTTTGTTTATTTACTATCAATCGTCAAATGGTATATAGTATCGGTAAATCTTTAGAACTTTATTTATATTTTTTGGGTATACAATGATTTTTGTACGCATTACTTTAATTTATTAGGATAAAAATATGTAACATATTTGGATCAAATTTTTAAATACAATGCGAGTACAAATTTGGTGCACGCGTGGCCTTTTTGGGTAGCTCAGCGATTATTCTGACGATACTTACGTTTTTTAGGTTAGCAGACTTAACGTTTATTGGTGATCATTTCATAATAAAATGGGGATTAAATTCTGGTACATAAGTTGCTTAGGATTTTTTGGGCGTTATATTTCATTATATCTGGTGGTTGCTTAAACCTAAGCCTTTTTTAAATCGTTTGATATAAAGAACAAATAAATTTAATACTTTTATTAGTAACCGAATACAGTTTAACAATGAGTTTTCTTGTGGTAAATCTGTGCACAGAAAACATATCAAAATAACAAGAAATGGAAGGGTATAATTCACTTAGTAACATTATGTAGGTGTTGTTTTCTCTTTTGCCTTAGTGGTGCAGTAGGTTACTGACATAGGTATTAATTTTTCGGTCGAGGACCGGGTTCCACTTTGATCCGACAAAAATATGTGATGAGGTTTTCTTTTTTCAACAATTCTCAGTTCCTAACATTTCGAAGTCTGGAAAATGGTAGTGTCTTGGGATACTTCAATCAGGTGGTATTATTTACTTATTGTACCTACTGACTTTCAAAATAAAGGTGGTGGTGATTTTATCTATCATACCAAAGCCAAAGTGAGAACTGAATCCACGACCCCCGGGTTGTATGACTCGACTAGACCACTGTGCCACTGAAGTCAGTCATCGTCATTATAATGATCGTCATTATTATTACCTAATTAGGATTTCACTAAATGGGCACTGAACCTCCTACCTACTCGATTATTACAAGATGAATATCAATGCTAAATTATCTTCTTCAAACTAACGTACTTTACGTAGTTTAATCGATGGTAATTTATTGAAAAAAGGGTTATAAAATTATCATATCATAATTTAGACTAAATACAGCCGTATCCTCTTGAAATTGTGAATTGGCACAACATTGTAATGTTATTGCCATAGAGGGAGGCACAACCGCGACGGGTCACAGCGCCGGGCGTATCACTCTATTATTTATAGACGCGTTCGATACGCAATACAAATTATTGTTTTCAAAGTATAACGTTTAGGGGAGCGCGATGTTTGCAGAAAGACCCTCGAGCCCGGTCCCCTCTCGCGCTCCCAATTTGACGCTTATGCATATAGCCTTAAGTGTTATTTTAGAAGGGATTTGTAGTGATAAAATGCTTTTTCGATTTACGTCAGAATCGGGGTACTATTAAAGCAATCTTATGACAACTGAATTTCGATCCGGCTGGCGCATTGTGCAGATACGACGTTATGGCAGTGCGGAGCGATGACCATGGGTGTTTGCGTGCGGTAATTGATACGAAGTGACAGCCGCGAGGGGATACTTTTGCAGCCTCCGCTTGAGAGGAGTGATGTTTTGACATTAACGAAAAAGAGATGGGTGTGATTTGAAGTGCCCTTTGTGGAATTAGAGTCGCGGGCGGCATCTTTAATATTGACTAATGCATATCTGCTAATGGGGCGATGGAACCCGACAGGTGTGAGGGCTTAACGCGGAGGTGACACTTAATAAAAGTAATTGGTGGATGCGTTAATACTTTCTGTTTCGTTAATTAACTCAGCTTTCCGGCTTCTATTTGATCTTTATTAGGGGTACAGTCATTGTTGACTTAATTAGATGTTTTATGCTTGCTCGTAATGAAAAATTATATACGACCAGTTTTGCAGTCGGAAATCACACCCAGAGGTTTGATCCCCGCACGGTACAAACATTTATATCCATAAAATTGTTTGTATGTTCACTGTGTTTCATGTGTATGGTAAAGGTATTTTTACAATAACACAAAGTTTGATTTTTATTGTAGCAATTTTTAAAAATACCAAAAAGCCCCCGTAAATGACACTTTCGGTATTTTTTTAAATAAAATACCTTCTTTCAGAAAGCAACGTACATGATTCTTCATTTAATAAGTGTAGGTACCACCTTTTCATTGGCTGATATGGGCCTTAATGAAAATAAAACGCGTAATTGTAAACGTTAACTTTAACAAATACTAAAATAGATAATTCTTTCCTTGCTGCGTCTGTTATTATCAGGACCAGATTTGTTAAAGTTAATTTTCACCCGTGCCTAGGCGGGACGGACAGTTTAATATTAAAAAGCGGCTCGTATCGCCCAGTTTTAATAGCTATTATTCTAAACGTTATGTAGAAGTGATAATACTTAAAATTAGCTTCACATACCCTTTAGTCATTCGAGTAGTTGAGAAACATCAGTGGTCTTTCCTCGGATCGAAATCATCTATTGGAAATTTAATTTATTGTTTGTTCAATTAAGTGACTTAAATAAACAATTGTTATTAAGAGACATTAATTCCTTACAATTAGTAAACAATTGTACCGATGGCCCTATTAGGCGGGTTCAAGAACATTTTGATGCAAATTAAATAGACATTAAAGTATCAGCGGGCGGATCAGGCGGTCCATTAATAAATCAGTTCGCTAAAGCCGTAATTGTAATCTCAAACAAGGCGGAGGGCGGCGTGTTTGTTCTAACAACATTATTACAATAAGTTCGGGCCCGGTTCGGCGCGCAGCCGCGGCCCCTGGCGGAACCATCGGCGCACTTCACACGCTCCGTTTTCCGCATTCACCCTGATAACTTCTCTTCTCTCTATGACGAGAGAAGTAACTTCTCTTCTCTCTATAACGACAGAAGTGAAGTTATCTTAATATGTTGACGGGATATAACTGATCTGCTCGACTAATCCGTTGAAATTTCAACCGGATAATTATAATCAATAATGATTAACCGGTGCGATCATAAGATCGTCGAATCTTTTTTTTTGTACTGCATCTGTTGGTCTCAATTTTGACCGCCTCCGTGGAACAGTGGCTAAGCCGCACTGGTATAAAAAAAACCGGAGGTCTGTCTTAACATTAGGTGGGCTGCGTGCCTGTCTGCCAACTGATCTAGTATAAAAAAAATAATAAAGCCGGTAAAAGTGATAAACAATGCATAATTTACTGTTGACTTCATTCCCATATCTATCTATAATGTAGGCATCAACAGACCAATTTAGAATAAAGGTATCGCCTAAGAGGATGAATACTTAAAATTAAAGGTATGAAGATAAGAGAAGCTTACAGTGTAGCAGCACATGACCGACACCTGTGCACTGTGTCGAGACTTCCTGGTGTAGTGTCACTGTATTAGGCCGCAGTGGCCGCTGACCATTTTGGTAAGGTGTCCACCAAATAAATCAGTAATTTTTTTTTTGAGTTTAATAAAAGTATTAACTGATTTATTTACTCCACTATTATTTTAAACAACGCAAACATTTGTATGCCATCAACTTAGATTGCATTATGTCTCATTTTGAGAGCAACCGCATCCGTTATGAAGTGGTCGCAAGTGAAGTTACCCCCGGGCGCGGTTAAGCTCCATACGTGCCGTTCGCTTCGCTCCTCGCGTAGTCAATTATAAATCTGGTTATGAAATTGTTATTTAACTTATTTTCAGCATAGAATTAATTAAGATAAAAAAATTAATCCCTATTATTTTGAAGATCAGGTTGACCTTCAGGTAATTCCGAAATCATTTGCTCACTTAAGTTTATTCATTCCATACTAAAATTGGTCAACGAAAGAGTTGTCCATATTTTTGCCCGCAAGCGTAGGTAGTTTTGAATTGCTAGTCAAACAATTTTTTAAATATAATTTGTTTACATGTACACTCTCAAATAGGATGATCTAAAATAATTCTATACATAGGTACTATTATAAACCGACAAACTTATCTGTTCCGGTGGCGGCGTCGCTACTGTCGTTTTAGTACTGTCATTAAATATCGTTTTTGCATTGCAAAAACTGACATTTCACGTAGTTCCAATTTTGGCCACCGGAACAGATAAGTTTGTCTCGTCTACCACGTTTATGCCTGGCCTGGGAGGCGCTCAGGCACCGAGGTGTCGAGGCGTGGTGCGGTCGCCGCCGGCGCCGCCCTACTCATCTGTCTATCTTACACCGCCCCACCCTCGTGGCTCGTCACCCACCTCTTAATTACTCCACTTAGGGCGCATGGTGACGCTAGTAGCGCTTTCATTAAATAAAAAGAGTAGTCAATATGTAATGTAAATTATGTAAACATTCAATAATAACTTTGCATTTGTTATAATTCAAAAAAATTGCATCCTATTAATATTATAAACGCAAAAGTTTGTAAGTATGGATGGATGTTTGTAGGTAACTCTTTTACGTAAAAACTACGGAATGGATTTTGATAAAACTTTACAATAACATAAATGTAGCTTAAACATACATCAGAATAACACATAGGCTACAATTTATTAAGATTCCCTCGGAGTAACGTCCTATAGTTACACGGGCGAATCCGCGGGCGGAAGGCTAGTTTCTTATAAAGAGAATGGGGTATTTTGACCGTTATCTATCACACGTATCGTGACCATACTATAAATGTTTCATGTATGATAGTTTTGAAAAGTAAAAAAACATCCGTTATTGACACAGCATATGAAACTACTTGTATAAAACATCTTAAGCCCTGTGTTCAAAACATTAAAATAATTTATAAAGGAGACAGGCGAACATCCATAGAATGTTGGGCCCAGATTTTGTATGAAGTACACTTACAGATTAACTCTTATTATGTAGAAAATGAAGTAATATTTCAAATACACTACAATTTATAAATACCCTCCATGAGAAAAAATAGTTATAGGATGATTTTGATTTCTACAAAAATATCCCCAATTGTCGACATTTGTTTTTTTTTTACTTTTCTGTTGCCATAATGTTTTCAGAAAAATATCTTGCCTGTATTATAAGCTGTCATGTGTATGGGGTTGATCGAAATATCTCTATTTAATTATCTTAAGTAGCAACAACATTATCTTAACAAGCAAAAAATGGAATGAAATTGTATTAAACTATTTAAAAACTTGTTACAAATATTAAATATACAGCGTGTTAGGTAACCCGAGGGACATATTTAAGGAGAGTGTTCAGAATCCGATTTAGAGTCCAATTCGCTATTAAAAATATATCCTTAATTTTTTTCATAATTATCCTAATAATTTATGCATGCATGAACTACCTAAAAATCCCGTGTACTGAGCGGCCGGTTACGCCCCAAACTCAAATTGTACGCGAGTACAATAATTTGAGTAATGAACGAGTGCACGAAATAGGTACTGTGAAGGGAAGAGTGCCCGCACGTTACGCGGATTTTCAGGTTTCGACTAAGGTTATTGACAGATATTTACCTGAGTTTTTATTGATTTATACTTATTTTGTTATATGGAAGCATGAACTATTTGGTATTTAAATATGTCCCTCGCATTTCCTGTCATACTGTATTTTCAATGGTGTAAAACGAACATTAAAGGTTAGGCCCATTTCTGCCCTTCTCCTTGTACGATTTTTTATTACCTTTTTGAAATCATCTGTATAGGAAAACCACAAGAGTAACGGGGTACTCGTATTCATATTATTTACTATTCTTTCAGTTTATTATAATTCCCAGTAGCCGTAGGACAAGAATTTGAATTGCGAGTATTTTTGAGTTATAGCAAAAGTTTTTTCGGTATTATCCATAGTTGTAAGCTAGCAACCGTGGACCATTGTGTAAACGAAGTTCTATTCAAATGAATTTTTCTTGTTGAAAGTTGAAAAAGAATTTCGTTACACTAATATAATTCGCACTAAGAAGTTCCAAAACTCGTTTGTTTGTAACTTTGCGTATGGTGAAACTTTCTAATGAAAGGCAATCAAAAGCTTGAAAATACTTAGTTCTTATTACTTAATCTGTTTAACAATTCAGCAGCTAACGAAAGACAAACAGCCATGGAACTCATAACACAAATTTACAATACGGTTTAGCTTTCAATAAAAGAGCATGTTTGCGTTCAATAGAGGCGCATGATTATGTATGCACGATACGGGAGTGTAAGAGCACGGCCATACGCTGCACACAATGGATTTGGGAATTCTGCGGGATGGCGGTTATAAAACAATGGGGATTGGGGAATATTGGCAGCCCGACCCGCTTTCCAGAATTGACTTGCTTAGTGGATTAATTTCAGGTTAGCGAGCGAGCGCTGCTAGTATAATATGTGCTATTGTAGGTAGCAAGCGCCATAGTCTCAGTATGAAGGTTTATTGTTATTATTTACAATTGGCATGCACTACTTGGCAGCACTGTCTGTATTGGGTGTGTATTAGTATATGTATTATTGATAAACGTTTATTGATAAACGGGGATCGAGCATTTTTTTTGGAGAAAATCTCAGGCAACACACACCTAGGATCAATACGGCAATGAAAGCCTGATTGGTTTGCAGTATTAGTGATGTGTAAATAAATAACACTTTGTTATTACTATTCTATTCTATATGAGATTGCATCGTTAGTAAATATACTGGCAATCACAGTAGAAGGAGACGAATAATTCCCGCCCATCTCCCCACCTGTTTATTATTACATCAGCGCCTGATATGAATCAACTATTAACTGAGGGCCATTGACGGCTTCCCGTTGATTGCTTGCAAACGAGTTAAGTCAATACAATAGACGGCGTACAAAAGAACGTCGGGCTAATCTCATTGCAGGACGAACAATCGAGAATTTAGTAGGGCTGGTACTTTTCGACTAAAACTTAATTTTGTTCAGTTGTTTCACACGGCTGGATATAAACCTTGTCCTATAGCTAGCTTGGACGATTTAAACTATGTTTTACATTTTAATACTGTCGAATCAAAATTTTCTTGCTAGCTAAGAGGAGTTTATGTACAGTCGCGTGAATCAAATTAATAAAATTTATATATTTATCATCAAAACAACAACATAATATACACTTAATTTTATTATAATAAGCCTTCATAATCTTTAAAAATCAAGAAGACGGTCCATAAGAGGGGCTAAGAGAAAAATTTTATACTTCTCTTAATATTTTAATATTTTGCATTCGCTATTTAGTCAATATAATAAACACGAATACATTGTTAATATTTAAACTTTTTTATCAACAACACTAGAAAATTAAATTTCTAATCTCAAGAAGAAAGCCCTCCAACTTAATCGGTGGTCATCATGTGACACTTTACGATATAACAATAAATTAATTTAGCTACTACCTAAGCTACGCTTAAAACATAAATTGTAAAGAATCGCATTGCTTGCAAGCTGAGGATGCAACCAACCCTATGTAGAAGTGTAGGAGGCAGGAGCCGCCTAGTCTGCCGGTGGCGGTCATATTTCGCGCCCGAGTGCCCCGAAATGGGCGAGGCAAGTGAGAAAGGCCTGTCACTCGTTCGGCGAAAGTTAATAGGGGCTTTTGTGGCTCTCCCGCCTCTTGTAATGCAATTAACTCCGACAATGGTCGTATCGTTAACGAATTAATTTTAAAGCCCGCAATAATACTCGTCGGTCGGCTGAAAGTGACAAAGAACGGTGGGATGAAGTGTGCCGATTTAGAATCAAGTAAACAATCACTTTATTCCGTTGTAGGTTTAGGGGCACTATTCAAAGGATTTTGAGCAGGTTTGTTTAACAGAGTAACGCCTGATATCTGTATTCAAAATCTAGATTTTTGTAAAATGGCTATCATAATTAACGGAGTAAGAAAGTTTGATAAAAATTATTCTAAAATAATTATGAAAGAAACTATAACTTCAATACTGACTTTAGAACTGTATAACCCTATTTATAGCAAATAAATTATTTTGATTTTGATTAAGATCACTACTTAACTACAAAACTACACGAGTTGCCTAATTATAGGTAGGTATTTATTTTATTTTTAAATTTAGTATAATATTAAAAACATAATAAGCATATAGATTTTTTTTGCCGTAAATTGGCACAAGGATTTTCTTCCATTCATTATCATTAAATATTACCTATGTATATTTACCAATCGGTGCCTATTTGTTCCATATGAAAAATCCATAACAGAACACAACTGTTTCTTTGAATTCCTATTCAAAATGTTATTACTTGTTTAAAAAGTTCCGATTTCGCGGTTGCACTGCTTCTGGGATAGACTTATGGTATTGTAATGCGAAATATTAATATTAAAATGCAATCTTGTACGTTCACAAATTCGAAGCTAAACGTGAAAAGTTCATGAATGAACTAAAAACTAGAAAGGCTGCCGTCCTTGGTATTGTGGTGCTTTCTGATATTACAATGTCTACTGTCAACTGGACGTCAGGCGTGATCGTGTGTAAATCGTAGTTCGTAATTGATTGAAATAGATGTGAATATCGCTTGGCAATGATTGGAGCGACCACCCGCAGCGGTTGTGTCCACTTGTGCCCGTCCACTCGAGTGGAAGCTCGGCCTGGCCAGAAACATCAATGATTACTCCGACGCACACAATACGGTTTTTGTACCGGCCGGTATTGATCCGGTAGCTAGGTCGTGCCTCGTAAAATTGGGTCGGTAGCGATTGTTTGGGACAGCCAGTATTATACGTCTTTAATCGTTCGTTTGCGGGTCCACCGAAGCGCTCAATGTACTACTGTTGCATCTTTTGAGGTGCGATTTCACACCGAATGTTGCTGTGAAGTCGACACAATTGAGGATGATTTGTTTGCATTGTAACAACGTTATATCAATAAATGCATATTTCTCTGAACAGGGATTAAAAATTAAAAGTATATCGATTTTGGTAGAATTATTACCTGTAGCGACATGGTTGATGTGTATAAGCGTTAAACTATTGAAATTCATGCTGTTATCTACGAAAATATTACTTACAAACAAAAGACATTAACGAATCAATGATTTTAGCTACGAAATATCTTAATGCTTTCTTTTTGTAAATCATTATTTGTTATTGATATTTTGGACAGAGTAGAGGGCTAATATTCTGAATGATTCTAAGTTTGTGAATTTTATTTTAATATACGAGTTTTATACAATAAATGAATATCGGACATCATCTGACCCTATAGTAGATATGTAGCTAAAGCACTTGTGTAATGGGTATCAGAAACAACTAAAATACCAAAAATGAACAAAAATGTTTATCGCACAAATGTTTATTCTGGGTGAAATACAAGTCCACGACCCCTGTCGCATAAGGATGGTCACTACCAAAGGAGTATATAAAGATATTTATTTAACGAGCCTCTCCTTTCAGGTATGGTTCAAAAACCGGCGCGCGAAATGGCGCAAACAGAAACGCGAGGAACAAGAGAGGCTACGCAAGCTGCAGGAGGAGAGGTTGTGCGGGCGCGCGCCGCCGCTGTCCCGGGGCATGTCGCCCGCGCACTCGCCCGAGCAGCGCGCGCTGCCGCCCACGCCGCGGCCCTACACCGACGACTCCGAGTCCGACCTGGAGGTCGCCTAAGCCGCCCCTCGCCGCACCTCACTCACAAGACAACTTCTAGACTGATGACGTCATCACGACAGCAAGCTCACCCCGCATCTAGCAGTCGCACCGACCTGGAGGTCGCCTAAGCCGCGCCCTCGCCGCACCTCACTCACTCACAAGACTACTTCTAGACTGATGACGTCATCACGACAGTCAGCTCACCCCGCTCACTCATCTAGCAGTCGCAGGCCGAGCCTTTTACTAACTGCATCCGAATCTGAGTCCGACCTGGAGGTCGTCTAAGCCGCGCCCTCGCCGCAGCTCACTCACAAGACAACTTCTAGACTGATGACGTCATCACGACAGTCAGTTCACCCCGCATCTAGCAGTCGCAGGCCGAGCCTTTTACTAACTGCATCCGACTCCGAGCCCGACCTAGAGGTCGCCTAAGCCGCGCCCTCGCCGCACGTCATTTACTCCACGCGACTAATTCTAAAGACTGATGACGTTATCACGACAGTCAGCTCACCCCTCCCCTCATGCATTTTTCCAACTGCAAAAACTTAAATGCTATTGACTAGACCATAATTCTATCAGCAAAGGATTGTGCGGCAAAAATCTGTTATGAGATGTGATATTTTCTTATTAAATTGTTCTCAACAGACTTAGACTGGTAAATTATAAAGTTTTCAAACATGAAGCATGGGATCCAAGTGGACGGAGGGGTAATCTCTGAAATACGAGTATCTAAGACCAATTAATAATTCAAATACCAGACGCCTCCTTGGCCAATCAGCCAGCTCAAAGAATAAGTATCATGTGTATCACACCCAGTGCGAAATAAAAACATGCTGTAAACGAGGTTGATTTTGAAAACATACAGAGGAAGAAAATATGAATAAAACCGACAGAATCTACAGAGCTGATTTATATTTGACCCTTATGGAAAATATCTCTGGAAAAAGTAAGCAACATCTTTCTAAAGTAACAAAATACATTGATGGTGAGTGAAAGTGCTAAGACGGTTAAATAATAATTGTGAGTAACTTGCTTAAGCGGTTAGTGTGGTGTATCGGTGAAGTGATATGGACGGTTATTTTGAACCAATAGCTACGATAAATTTAATCTATATAGTTATCTTTGTTTTCTTTCGGATTAGAATACAACAGAATCGTAATATGTATTTCCATTCCAATGACGTTCAATTAATTGAACGTCATTGTTCCATTCTGATTATTTTTTAATGTAATTCTGATTACGATTTAATATTGATTCTAGTAGAATTATTCTTGTTATGACAAGTTTTCAAATACATCAAACCAACTAACTTATAAATACCAAGTCATTAATTAAATACAATTATTACTCTATCTTATTTTTAAGAAAAATAAATTAATTTATCATATTAGATTGTATCTATAAATGTTTAGAAATAATGTACGTAAGTAAGCGTAGTTTTCTATTGGATATGTAATATTATATTGTTATGCTTCATTGTGTAGATAAATATATAACATCCGTCAGTATAGTGATTATACATTTAATAAATTGTTCAAGTAACATGTAATGCATCTGTATGCATTACATGTTACTTGGACAATTTATACTACTACTTTATGCAACTGTTTGCAAAAGCTAAATATTGTTGATCTTAAGAACTAATAAATCCTTCTGAATGTCTTTAAACGAAATTGTAATTTATAAATGAAATTAATTTTCTGCCTATGTACGTTTGCAGTTTGCTACTTTTGTAATTAATGTATCAACATTATCATTTCTAAGTCGAGTGTATAGTTGAGATTACACTAACATACATAGGTATTTACCTAATACTAAACTTGCAAGTATGAAGCTTTATACTGATTTTGCAATATTTGAATTGGATAATAGCCGCGGTCTATTTTTAAATATTATTGAACCGCACATCATTATTTTAAATGACCCAGTGTTATTACTGGTCATAATAATACCTACGTAGATCGACTGACTAGCTTCCTCTCCCACACGTGAAACCTGCCGCCGTAATACCATTAGCTGTCTTCCGGGAATATTAATTTGGGAACATCATATTTGAAATAAAAGGACAGAAATAGAAAGGAGCCTTCAATATAACAGGACCAGCACGTTGAGCGATGCCACGCGTTTACTTCAGATAGGCTGCGTCTCAACATAAAAATATTATAAAATAACACTAGCCGAAAGCTTATTTGATACATAACGAATACTAAATAAATCAATACAGCTAAACATTTCAATAACGATTGCAATATATTATTTAAACTACGTAGAATTTATATTTATTAGTAATTTCACCGGTTGGTTACTGTACCTATACAACACAATGGCCGTTACATTAATACATAATATTAATATTTACTGCCTTCCGCGGTCTGTGTATTTTGATATTATTTGGAGACCAATTTATTTGATAAAGAGTACCTACTACCTAATGTAATTATTTCAAACCTATTTGTTAGTAGCTTCGTGCGATGTATATAATGAATATGGTTTCACGCTTGATGTGTGCACAATTTATAATTTCGTAGTTGTCAAACCAAAGTCTGATGCACTTCTTTTAAGATTTCAATATTTTTATATGTGACATAAAACCACGGCTATAATTATGACTTTTAACATTGTTTAGTGAAATGTCGACGAATGATGTCATCTGCATGAACTGCATTATCTGCATTAATAAATTGAACTGCATTATGAATGAATGAACTGCATTCTCTGCATTATACTGCATTATCTGCACGATAATTTGTCAACTATAATAATTATATTTGACAAAATTATCATGCAGATAATTTTCTGCACAATTCGGAGTAGGTAGGTAATATTTAATACATAGGCATTGGTTTGCCAACGGCGAAATTAATCATTTAATTGTATAATTGAAATGAAATTTAGAATTGACAACGTTGCAATAGGCTATGATTGATGTACTTAAATAATATACAGACACTAATAAAATAGTACGGTACATACCTAAGGGCATTTTCTTTTTCCTTCCGAATCATAATTTATTAAATTTTATGTGAATATAGTTTATAAGTTACGACGCGCTTTGCTGGTCGACTTGTACACGCTGAGAATATGTAAAACAGGTAAACCTTTAAATTATGTCACGTCATGTTGGTTATGCCTGGTTATGCCGACGGCTTTTCACGCTGCATTCCTGTTTTAGTTTTTTCACAAAAAATCTAGCTAAAAAATATCTCTGTAGGTAGGCTGCGCATGTACCTAAAACCAATATATAAATCTCTTCTATTATAAATAGATAGGTAATTTAATGTCACACCATAAAAGACACCGTTAAAATTACGCGTGCGATTTGTAAGGAGAATCCTACTAATATTATAAATGCGAAAGTCTGGATGTTTGGATGTTTAGATGTTTGGATGTTTAGATGTTTGGATGTTTGCAGTGGCGTAGCTAGGTAGCCAAGGGCCCTGGGGCAAATCAAAAAATGGGGCCCCACTGCTATTTAAACTGGTTCCCTCATATTACAAAACATGGTTTAAAAATGTTACCGGGCTTAGTAGGTACTACACTTACGCCTAAGACTATTACAAAACGAAGTTTTACTTCATTTCGAGTACTAAAGTTAGACCCACGTAAGTCCGCCGATGCCCCTAGTTTTACAATGGTCTAACTTTCAAACGTCAAACGGTCAAAACGATAACACTTTTAATATTTCGCTCCGTTCTACGTATAGAAAGACAAATTTGAAAAGAATAATTTAATTTGTGAACAGGAAATTCAAAATATTATGTTACTTTTTCTTACATTACCAAAACACATTTATAAGTAAAGAATTATTATTTTTACTATCTTATTTAAAGATTTTAAAACAAAGTCTTGTAAAATGAAATGCATTGAACGAGTTAGTAGGTACCAATAAATTATTCTGAAGTTGGTACATATTTGTTTTGTAATAAGAAAGGTTTTTAAAAATGGTCCGGACTTGGTACCTGTACTAACTAGTACAGTTCTAAACCTGGTTTAGCGATGTTTTTTTTGTAATAAGAGGGGTTAGGTTTTATCAAGTAAAAATATTAAATATACTAATATGTACTTTAAATGTTAAGCTACTTTATCATCAGCTCTTTTTCGTGCACTGCAGAGCAGGTAATAAAAATATTAAACAGTAACAACATAAATTACAATTAATACATTTTTTCACGATATTTCGCGTTATTATACAATGATTAGCCGAAATCTATTACCGCGTTTACATTCAGCCCATTGCCGCGGCAACATGGGGAATAAACTGGGAAACGCGAGAATGTAAACAGGTCATTTCCATTGCCTTGACGTTGCCGTTCGCATTGCCCGGCTATCCCCCATTTGGCGGTTTTTCTAGCGGACATCAAAGCGCGGCAATGCGAGCGGCAACGTGTGTTTACATGTTGCTCTCTCGTTCAGTCGTTTAATATCTTTAAAAATACTTACATTGTTCATTACGATGAATTGCTATCATCCACCATCTCCTCTGACGACGACGTCTCTTTTGAATTCAATTTTTTTTAAAACATTTAAATAATCAATAAAACTTAAAAGACAGAGCGCCGACGCTGCGACAATTTCCACGTTATCCATGGCCCAGAGTCACAGAATATATCCAGAGTCGAATTTAAAATACATATGAAGCGGCAATGTAAACACTCATTTCCGCTGACGTTGTCACATCAATAAACGGGGAAATATGTACGGCAAGGCAAGCAACAACGGAAATGGCTGAATGTAAACGCGGTATATAGATTTGACATATACGTACCGGACATCAATATGAGTGGTACTAAAATCGAACCACTAATTGACCAGTAGGTAGGGTGGAGGCTCCTTATATCGGCCCCCTCCTAATATCGGCCGTCTAGAGAAAATGCGCCATAAATTAAAAAAATGTCCTAAAATCATAATTGTTTTTATGCAAATAGCAGCTGTATACCCTTGCGCTTAACCTCCCGTAGTTTTGTATGAATATCTCAAAATTTGAACGAATGATAGGTAAAATAGTGCGGGAGGTACGGAAGAGCGTCGTTTGGCGGCATTTTCAAGTCAAATTCCTGGATCGACGCATTGCGTTGGGAAGTATTTAAATTGAAATAAACATACCAAAGTAATTTTATTTTATTTCTTTTTAAAGATAAAGAGTCAAGGTACCGTTTAGGTAGTATATTTTAAAATTTGTTTATTTTTTTTATAAAATAATTGCGTGGCCGAGATTAGGGATCAGTATTATCGACAAATCTCAATATCGGCCGAGTGGTCGATATTGAGATTTGTGCATCGTAATAAGAAATCCTAATATCGGCCACCTCATATTCTTTGTGCGCCAGCTATGAGAAAGAGTTGATGAGTGATACCGATGAAGAAGAAGACAAAATATTGGATGTGACATATGCCCAAAATGGTTCCACTTAAAATGTTTATTACACTTAAAAATATATATTGCCATCACTGTTTGAAGATAACTTTACCTAATATACGTAATGTTTTTGGTATTTTTCCTCCTATGGGATCCCCTCTGCAGTTTGTGCCTGAATCAGGGATTTTCTGACTGGACGTCGCATCAGAGTAATTCATGATGGGTACACCTCCTACTCACTTGAAATAAATGCTGGCATCCTGAGGGACGAAAGAGTGTAGCCAAAAGCACAGATCACTGAGGTGATTTGTGCTTTTGGCAACACTCTTTCTACTGCACATAAATTATTATTGTTAGCTACTTCTGGTATTCTGGGGTATGCAGATGATAGAACTAACATGGTGGACAAATTGAATCAGACCCTTGAAATTGTCACAGACTCAACCCCACCAAAACACAGGCTTGTATATTTTCCACAAAAGAGTGGTTTTTGTCTGGTTACCACTTTTCGTGGCGTATCCGTTCTTTTATCTGACCGACTGTAGTCGGTAGAGCTGTAGCTCTTAGGTATGGAATTATCTTCCAACCTTAACTTCGGGAGCTATATAGAGTCTGTAGCAGTTACTGCTTCTAAGCAGATTGGCATCCTTTCCAGAATCATACGCTACTTGATTGCAAAACAGCTCCTTAACCTTTACAGAGCTCAAGTTCGTTCCTGCATGGAGTATTGCTACCATCTTTGGGATAGTTCTGTTCGATGCCAGCTGGCTGCCTTGGACTCTATTGAGCGGCATGCGAAGGCTTTTCAGCGATGATGCTTTGGTCGAGAACTTGCAAATCCTCGATCATCGTAGGAAGATTGCTTGCCTCTTCGTCTTTTACAGGCTCTACTTTGGTGAATGTGCTGCTCGGTTGTACGATTTGGTTTTACCAGCTCCGTTCTATCACCGAACGACTTGACTCGGTCAGAGACTCCAATCCAAACTGTGAAAATGCTGCGCTTACGAACTAAATGATTTGCTTCATCTTTTTTTATACGGACTGCGCAAGTGACTCTCTTTACCTGGGTCTGTCTTTCCTGACCGTTATATCTTGGTGCTCTTCAAGGCCAGAATTTACAGGCCTTTCCTAAGCAAGCGCGCTCCATCGTAGACCGCATAGACATTTAACATCAGGCTACTCTGTGTTCAAGTGCTGGCATAGTAAATATATTTAAAGAAAAAAAAAACGAAATTAAGTTTATATTTTTGATACCTAAATGACTAATTTATAATAGAGTTAAATAACATGATTTGAAAATAAATAAACGTTATAATGTACTTTTTGAACAAACTTTTTCCCGTTGAAAAGGTATGCCGATATTAGGGTTATATGCGGCGGATATTTGGGTGCTAGAGGCCGATATTAGGGAAAATCGGCAAGTTTGGAAACAAACGTCTATATTTTCAAATCTAACAAAGAATTCGTTATTTCGCGAATGTAATAATGGAGTTTCATTATCCCTTTACCTAAAAAAGTAGTTGGAAGAAAGCAAAAGTTATTAATGTAAAAATTATAAGCAGTGAAAGGTCAAAAAAAGTTGAGGGGGCCGATATTTGGTGCCTCCACCCTACTATCCGGTTCAGATGCTATTAGGATAATACTTTTTGGAGCTGCGTTAAGCGACAGTGATGACTGACACAAACATTGGTTAAATCTTTAAATTTTTCATCGTGTCTCTTTAAACAAATAAACACTTGATATTGGCAGAATCACCGCGTCGAAAACAAACGCGGAAAAGAGTCCAAAAACAAAAAAAAAAAAAGTTACGGACAGGCGCAGTTAACGTCATTTGTCGCTCAATTCCAAAAGGTATAATCTTAATAGCATTTAAATCTGATAGTACTAAAAAGTTTATTTACATTAGCTTACTAAACTTACTCCTGTCCTGATACAGCATAAATTTTTCAATCGTTCTTGAAAAAAAAATTCACAGATCTCGTGCCTTTCACGACCTTCTGGAACATTGGAAATGTACTTAGATAGGGCAAACTATACTGAAAACATCTCTTTGCGCAAGTGATACACAAGAGTTAGTAGCAGGTACCGTCGAGTAACGTTATTTTTTATAAGCGGACTACGCCCTTTAACAATGCTCAGTTTTTTTCGCCTTTTGCACACACGCTTTCGTCCGCCAGATGTGGAATCATCAGCATTACCCAAGCCACGCTATTCCTACGTTCAAGAAAACGAACTATGTAAAAAATCAACATAGTCTTTTACTTGAAGGAACTTTCTACTTCATGTGTCAAACAATTTATCTTAGAAAAATATATTTGCTTTATCAGTACATCACGCAATCGATAATGATATTTGGAATGGACAATAAAACAAATAAGTTCTCATGGTTCAAGAGGACTCTGTAACGCCTCTTTTACAGGTAATCTTAAGTATTTAAGAGGACATACTAAGGGTGAGAAAATTGAAAATTGGGTTTTTGTAAAATCTATTGCTGTCGCGCAGTGCCCGAACAACCGAGCTATCAATGTGTGAGTGAGACTGTCAATGTTTGCGTGCCACGCCGCCCCCGCCTGCACACAGCTAAGAAGGAATAGAACAAAAGAAAAGATTTCTGCTTATATAAAAACGATAAAATATGTTCACGGACAATGCAAAGGAAAAAACAGGTCACTAATTTCGACAGCTAGTATTAAGTCTTGCTGGTACAGTGGCTACGTACTGCGCATCGTCACTGATAGGTCCGTGGATCGGATCCGACGAGTACCCCTATCGCTTTTTGTGAATTTATTCGCATTTGTTAATAGGAACTTTCCACGAGTAAAGTTATACCTATTAGTCCAGTCAACGAAGCTCTAACTTTGCCATTTTAGATGAAAAGCTGAAACTGGTGCCAAATTTTTGTTAAAGACTCCGTAATAACATACTAAAAATGCAGGGTCGTGAGTCACCCGGGTCATTGGAAAAAAAATGGAAAAGGGTGAAAAAGGAGAAGACCGATCCCCATACAATCTTGGGCCTGGCGATACAGGGCTGTAGTTTGGCCTATATTTTGTTCATTTAAAAACTTCCTACGATGCCAATTTTCACTGCGAATTTCAATGGCCAAGTCAGTAAAATAATCTACTGAAAATATTAGAGGTTATGTAACCCATGATCATTTTTAGTAACAAAAGTGCTAGTTTTTGAACTTTTATTAACTCCCGACACAAAAAGAGGAATATTAATGCCCTGTATGTTTGCCTGTGGCAACGACATAGCTCCTAAGCGGATGAACCGATTTTCATGCGTTTTGATTTATTACATTCTTAGGTCTTTTGTTAGGTAGCAAGGCAGTCTGCAGTACAACCAACATTAAACTATGACTATGAATAATTGACAACATATGTACCTATTATGCATACCTACCTCACATGTTAATAATGCAAAGGATCTGAATATTATTCTTAAATAAATGGGTATAAAAAACATAAAGTTTTAATTATATTTTATTCTTTATCATCAGTACAAAATATTAATACAGTAGGTATCCAAAAACTGGGCAGGGATGTTGTATTTTCTTGGTGTCGGGCCCATCCTTCTTCTTCCAATGCGTCTTCGTATTGTGTTGTGCTGAAACGAACCGTTGCTATTCCACGATACAATTCCACAGCACAAGCATGTGCTTGCAAACATGTGTTTATACCCATAAATCACGCCGTAGTCGTCAATAGGCATTAGGTTATCCGATGTTCACTATGGGTTGCAGAAAACGATGTCCAAGGATTTTATAATAAATATAATTGATCGGTTTCAGAGTCCGTAAGTAAGCAGAGGTCTTTCAAAAATCAGGAGCAATACAAAGGAATAGGTACATTTATTACTAACGCATGAGTACGAAAAACGAAATAAAATCAAAATCCAAAATAACTGATTAATTAATATAGCTGACACTGACATTCCTGACATTGACAATACAGACAATAAATAGTGCCGTATATATCCGATTAAAAACACAACTGGTATAAATCGATTTTCGACTCGCTTTTTTGTAACAACGTTTAAAGTACTAAAACTCATTTGCAAATGTCTAACCATATTTATCAAGTAACTGTTTTTACTTATAAGAAAAAATTATTCAGTATTATGCCAAAAAAAAGCCACCGTATAAAATATATTTTAGTATCGATTAAGATTAAATCGATTAAAACTGTCTCACTCGTTTTTTTTATTGTTATCAGAGCATTTAGAAAGATAGTCGAAAATAAGTCTAATGAAATTCGCGTTTATAAAGCAAGTTGAATATAATGAAATCATAAAAATCCATTTTTTTTGCTGTTGGCCATTGAAATTGATGGTAAAACGCAAATAGGCTGATCTAAAAAAAAATATAGATTTTTTTAGTATATGTTTCATGTCTGTATCGTTGGGCCCAAAATCGGTCTTCTCCTTTACTTTCTCCTAAAAATCTCGGAAACTAACAAAAATATGAGAAAATGATTACTTTTTCGTCATTGAGAAAAGGTCATCATTATCAATTTACGCGTATCGCGCACCGTTTGCTAGGAAATCGAGTATTGTGCACTTATTGATGTTGAACCAAATCAATAAAAATAAGACGGAAATGTCTGGGGATATCGAAGAATACATAAAAATAATTTTTAATTGAAAAATTTGTAAAAATTCTATTGAAACGAAAAACATTGTGCGAATTTTCGCATTTTGTACGTGATTTCCTAGGAAACGGTGCGCGATACGCGCAAATTGATAATAACCTTTTCTGTAGAAAAAGTAATTTTCTACATCTTTTGTCTGAAACTTTATCTCATATTTTTGTTAGTTTTCGAGATTTTCAGGAAAAAATAATTTTTTCACCCTTTTCCATTTTTTTTCCCTATGACCCCGGTGACTCACGACCCTGCATTTTTAGTATGTTATTACGGAGTCTTTAACAAAAATTTTGGCACCAGCTTCAGCTTTTCATCTAAAATGGCAAAGTTAGAGTTTCGTTGACTGGACTATATGGCTTTCTCTTGTGGCAAATGTAACATTCAAGCAAAGGTAAAGGACATGGTTCAATGCTCTGTGACAAAAGATATCAGACATCTTCGTGGGGCTAGGGGTTTTGCCAGTTTTTTGCGAAATAAGTAAGTAAAACCTATTTTTTATTTTTCTATTTTCGAGAAATATTGGTCATCGTCGAAGTGCCATAGCTTGGCTTCTATGAAGTCAAATAGAGCTGCCTCCAGTTGTAGGTACTTTAATACAGTTTATTAGTGTAGTGTGTCGTTCACAAAAAAAAACATAGTTTTGGCCCTGGAGAGCAAATAGTAACAAAAGTCCCAAAATTTCGAAGATTTTCTCGATTTTCTCAGTTTCCACAGGTTTTTCGAAGTTGCAAATTTGAAATCACATTACTCTAACAGATACAATATACTTAAAATGCAGAACTACATCACGCTTTGCGAATTAAGCTTCTTTTTTTGTCTAAATCCGACGGCCTAGTCGAGGCGTTTTAGTATATAATTCATAAAAAATTGTCAAGAAAAAGTTTATCAGTTACATAATACCTTCCAACAATAAAACATCACAACAATTCGCTAAATGCACTTCACGCAAAATATTCTAACTGGAAATATCGATATCGATGAACAACACTAGGATATCGATATAACTATCGACTACGTCACGTCATAGAGAGTATACGTATTAGTCCGCGTCTCCCCAACCTCAAGCCTCCCCCGCAGAGCGCGATAGAGACAACTGCAGCTTGGACCGAAAATACCTATTAAAAGTACGGAAAATCAACGTTTCGTAGTCCCCTGATTTCTCCTCCAAACCTTGACCGATTTAACTATTTTTTTCATCAAAAATTAAAGAAAGGCTTTGACCGTGTTCCTATGTTTTCCTTTTTTTAATTAAATCTAGTTAAATTGGTTTTCTGGATGTTTAAACACAGCGGAAAATCTGGCCAATTTTTTAGGTTTTTGAAGGTTCATATCTCTCTTAATTATTAATTTATGAAAAAAAGGAAAACATAGGGACATGCTAATAGTGGTCATAGATTTTTGGAAAAAAAAAATATTTCTCTCCTTGCATTATCCAGGGAGAAAACAGGGGACAGCGTTTGTATGGAAAAACGGCTTTCGTATTTCCTCTTAATTCTCAACGAACACCTTTATACAACTCATGTGAGAGTCTTTTTAACGCTACGGTGCTAGTTGGGCCAACCGTTATCAATACTTTACGTGACTCACCAGTCCACGCGCCGGACAACTCCGATAAAAAGGGCGCTACTACCACCTAAACGGTTATAGATAGCGAGGTCCGGTTTTTTGAAAACTGTAGCCCAACTAATTACCCCGATACCTTTTTTTAATTTTGTCTCTATCGTTTTTCGTTTTTGAGAAATTGTTGATTTAAGTTGAGAAGACCGTAAAAAAATCACAACATTTTTCGACATTTTTGCACTTTTTCGAAAAAGTTTTCGAATTTTTCAAAATAAAATTTCACCGTCTTATAGACCTCGTCAAGACGCGTCTTTTGACACCTTGTTTACCCAGGTAACCCCAAAATTGACGACACCAGAGCGATGTCGCACTTTCACTGAAATTGGCCCCCTACCAACACGATCGAAAAAACATTTCCAATGTTAAAATCTTGACTCGAATTCACAATAAAACGCACATCGATGAATAATAAAACGCACATATCGCTATCCGTCAAATTGACAACACTGCCAACCCACAGAAAGAATTTAGGGGAATTCCGAAGGCATAACTTTAGAATTTCTCTCAACTGAGTTACCATGATTAAAGTCGGGTTGCAACCTGTCATATTTATTTTGAAAATGGGAGAAATTTTTATAAGTTCTGTTCGATCGAGATTTTCTGGTAAGAGTTCGAGGGCCCCCTGAGCTTGAGGGCCCCGGGGCACTGCCCCGCCTAGCCCCTAGGTAGCTACGCCACTGGATGTTTGTTCCTCAATCACGCCTAAACGGATTTAGATGTTTGGCACACGTATAGTTTAAAACCCGGAATAGGACATAGGCTATAAAATTCCTACGGGAAACTTCTCATTCCCGCGGGAATATCAATTTTGAAACTACTGAACCGATTTGAATAATTCTTTCACTGTTGGAAAGCTACACTATCCCCGGTGAACATAGGGTACTTTTGATCCTGGAAATGTGGGGGGAAGGGGGGATATTTGAAAAAAGAGATTACGCGCGGGTGAAACCGCGGGCGGAAGGCTAGTTTTACAATAAAACAAATGACAAAATGAGAACGCTTTATTCTTTTGGTGTACATTTTGAAAATGCTTAAAAGTTTCACACCATGGAGGTTTTGTTCCACAATATGATCCCAGCCTAGACTTCAAGTTTTCTTCGCGATTCAGTCAGTACCGTAGCTTATAAAACAGTTAATAAATGTCGCATACTAATTAAAATAGGAAAATAATTTAATTTATTCCATTAAAATAAAATTAACAGGTACTTACTCCGAGAATTCTTACATAACTAATATTCGTACTACTTTTAAATCACCTTTAGAGTAGAGGATAATAATAAACAAAACGAGACCTATATCTACCAACATGTATCAATTATTAAGTACGTTCCCACAGGCGTTGCATTGTCCTGTCAAAGCAGGCTTTGCCCCTGA
Organism: Mecyna flavalis; assembly: GCA_949319885.1. Lineage (NCBI taxonomy): Eukaryota > Metazoa > Arthropoda > Insecta > Lepidoptera > Crambidae > Mecyna > Mecyna flavalis. Next base: position 10,438,857 of record OX439434.1, on the reverse strand, counting down.
ATACAAATGAGGGGGAAAACCTGCGCGGAGACCTCGCGAATACCATGTCTGTTATGTCACATCACATATTGTCACCTCTTTGATCTAAGGTATCACGTCCATAGCTTGATACTAATTATAGATTAATGCCATGCCTTGTGTCATCATTACGTATTTAACAATGTATTTTATTATGTAGCTAATGGGTATTCTATGGATAGGGTAAGTATAGGTCCCTCCCTATCTATTATTCAAGGTTGAACCGAGATTAAATAAAGTAAAAAAACTCGTAAAATTTATTTTAAACTTTATTTCACTTTAATCGTCAAGATAAAAAAAGTGGCAGTTATAATTAATTTGTTAACAATGATGATAATATTTTTTTCACAAATTCGTCCACCACACGGCCGCGGCAAGTAAGCCTGCGGCTATGGTGCCTAAACGCGTTCTCCTTTGAAAAAAAAGGTAGTTTTGTGATAAATTAGTTTCAGTAACTGTACGAGTCCATTATGAAATAATAGCTTGTCGGGAGGCGAAAATATTTAACAAAATCGTCTGTAGATATATAGGTAATCTGGTAATCTGTACAAGTTGCATTAATCAGAATATGAATAAAAACAAAAGGGAGAAGAAAACACACATTATTATAATTTTATCATTTATTTACACGATAAACTGAGTCCATGACATAGTTTCGTATTTTCAATGTCTGCTCAAGTAGAAAAATACCCTCGCTACGAAACAAAACAATGGTTACACTTAGTCTTGTATCATTACAAGATACTGTCATATATGTAAATGTCATATACATAGGTAACTTTAGTAAATGTATTGGTTTTAGCGGATAAGTTAATAATATGAGGACAAAGTTTTTACGTACATACTTAGGTACTCTTTTTCCATCGCAACTACATTTATAATTGAGCCAAATTCGATTAATCATAAATATTAAGAAGGAAAGAAAAAATAATTGACTAAAGTAGGTACGACAATTGTAATTTCCCCTTTTAGACTTAAGAAAAATTAAGGTGGGGTTTATCTTAGATTATGTTTGAGAATATGGCCAATCCAGTGAATGCGGTCCCTGGAGATCCCTAAAATGTCCAGAGGACGACGCCGCGAAGTATAGTATAGGGCCTTTCAATTCCACCCGTTCATATTTTTCGTTAGTTCTTTTTGCTTGCATGAAAGTCGTATGTAATTAACCAGCTGCTAGGGCTAATAGTAGAAAGGATAGGAATAAGCGTAGTAGGCGTAAGGATAGGAGTAGGCGTACGGAGTGGCGTAGTACGCGGGCGCGTAGTATCCGTACGTGTCCACCAGTACTTGGGGCTTCGCTAGGACTGGTGCCACCAAGAGCACTGCTGCGAGCACCAGCAACACCACCTGAAGTTACATTAAACTATTAGTCGAATCTAATGTTTCTTTGGTTTTAATACTATTTAAATAGGAATTAGCACATAGACCACCTTATGGCGGCCCTGCTACCTTTTTCCATTGAGGGCACAAATCAAGAAAGCGTCACATAGTGTGTTGTCACTCAGCGCCTTTGATCTTGGAGCCTTTTACCTACTTAATTCAAAGTAGGCTCCAAGGCGCACGGCACAGAGTACTTTTTTATATATGGAACACACGGACGAACACACGGACGCGCACGGACAGTTAAATAAATAGGACTTTAAAGGAACTCCCGTGCCAGGCAGGGGTCCTGTTATCAAATACCAGGTCAGGACAAAAATTTGTGATCGGATTTTCTATTTGAAAACTAAGCAAGTTTAGTGTACCTAAGGTAGAATTGTAATAACACGCTGATCTGAACCCTAATATCTATGTAGGTACTTATTTGGTTTTTCGTTTATGTAATTTTTTTCTGTTAGTATTTTTTATTTTTTCCCAGTAAAGAAATAATTATTCTTTTCGCCTTAAAGATAAGCCGTCGAAGGTGAGATCGGGTAGGAACACATTATTTTTATTGAATTCATTTTCGACTTTCTTATTCCCTTCCTCTAAGTCCATTGGGACATAAATACAACGACCTTTAAGTGTAGCTTTAATAACACCAGCCACTGAGCCCTGTAGGTACTTGAACTTGTGAGTTTTTCTAATAGATAGATATACCAACCAGTGGCGTAGCTAGGTAGCCAAGGGCCCTGGGGCAAATCAAAAAATGGGGCCCCACTGCTATTTAAACTGGTTCCCTCATATTACAAAACATGGTTTAAAAATGTTACCGGGCTTAGTAGGTACTACACTTACGCCTAAGACTATTACAAAACGAAGTTTTACTTCATTTCGAGTACTAAAGTTAGACCCACGTAAGTCCGCCGATGCCCCTAGTTTTACAATGGTCTAACTTTCAAACGTCAAACGGTCAAAACGATAACACTTTTAATATTTCGCTCCGTTCTACGTATAGAAAGACAAATTTGAAAAGAATAATTTAATTTGTGAACAGGAAATTCAAAATATTATGTTACTTTTTCTTACATTACCAAAACACATTTATAAGTAAAGAATTATTATTTTTACTATCTTATTTAAAGATTTTAAAACAAAGTCTTGTAAAATGAAATGCATTGAACGAGTTAGTAGGTACCAATAAATTATTCTGAAGTTGGTACATATTTGTTTTGTAATAAGAAAGGTTTTTAAAAATGGTCCGGACTTGGTACCTGTACTAACTAGTACAGTTCTAAACCTGGTTTAGCGATGTTTTTTTTGTAATAAGAGGGGTTAGGTTTTATCAAGTAAAAATATTAAATATACTAATATGTACTTTAAATGTTAAGCTACTTTATCATCAGCTCTTTTTCGTGCACTGCAGAGCAGGTAATAAAAATATTAAACAGTAACAACATAAATTACAATTAATACATTTTTTCACGATATTTCGCGTTATTATACAATGATTAGCCGAAATCTATTACCGCGTTTACATTCAGCCCATTGCCGCGGCAACATGGGGAATAAACTGGGAAACGCGAGAATGTAAACAGGTCATTTCCATTGCCTTGACGTTGCCGTTCGCATTGCCCGGCTATCCCCCATTTGGCGGTTTTTCTAGCGGACATCAAAGCGCGGCAATGCGAGCGGCAACGTGTGTTTACATGTTGCTCTCTCGTTCAGTCGTTTAATATCTTTAAAAATACTTACATTGTTCATTACGATGAATTGCTATCATCCACCATCTCCTCTGACGACGACGTCTCTTTTGAATTCAATTTTTTTTAAAACATTTAAATAATCAATAAAACTTAAAAGACAGAGCGCCGACGCTGCGACAATTTCCACGTTATCCATGGCCCAGAGTCACAGAATATATCCAGAGTCGAATTTAAAATACATATGAAGCGGCAATGTAAACACTCATTTCCGCTGACGTTGTCACATCAATAAACGGGGAAATATGTACGGCAAGGCAAGCAACAACGGAAATGGCTGAATGTAAACGCGGTATATAGATTTGACATATACGTACCGGACATCAATATGAGTGGTACTAAAATCGAACCACTAATTGACCAGTAGGTACTATCCGGTTCAGATGCTATTAGGATAATACTTTTTGGAGCTGCGTTAAGCGACAGTGATGACTGACACAAACATTGGTTAAATCTTTAAATTTTTCATCGTGTCTCTTTAAACAAATAAACACTTGATATTGGCAGAATCACCGCGTCGAAAACAAACGCGGAAAAGAGTCCAAAAACAAAAAAAAAAAAAGTTACGGACAGGCGCAGTTAACGTCATTTGTCGCTCAATTCCAAAAGGTATAATCTTAATAGCATTTAAATCTGATAGTACTAAAAAGTTTATTTACATTAGCTTACTAAACTTACTCCTGTCCTGATACAGCATAAATTTTTCAATCGTTCTTGAAAAAAAAATTCACAGATCTCGTGCCTTTCACGACCTTCTGGAACATTGGAAATGTACTTAGATAGGGCAAACTATACTGAAAACATCTCTTTGCGCAAGTGATACACAAGAGTTAGTAGCAGGTACCGTCGAGTAACGTTATTTTTTATAAGCGGACTACGCCCTTTAACAATGCTCAGTTTTTTTCGCCTTTTGCACACACGCTTTCGTCCGCCAGATGTGGAATCATCAGCATTACCCAAGCCACGCTATTCCTACGTTCAAGAAAACGAACTATGTAAAAAATCAACATAGTCTTTTACTTGAAGGAACTTTCTACTTCATGTGTCAAACAATTTATCTTAGAAAAATATATTTGCTTTATCAGTACATCACGCAATCGATAATGATATTTGGAATGGACAATAAAACAAATAAGTTCTCATGGTTCAAGAGGACTCTGTAACGCCTCTTTTACAGGTAATCTTAAGTATTTAAGAGGACATACTAAGGGTGAGAAAATTGAAAATTGGGTTTTTGTAAAATCTATTGCTGTCGCGCAGTGCCCGAACAACCGAGCTATCAATGTGTGAGTGAGACTGTCAATGTTTGCGTGCCACGCCGCCCCCGCCTGCACACAGCTAAGAAGGAATAGAACAAAAGAAAAGATTTCTGCTTATATAAAAACGATAAAATATGTTCACGGACAATGCAAAGGAAAAAACAGGTCACTAATTTCGACAGCTAGTATTAAGTCTTGCTGGTACAGTGGCTACGTACTGCGCATCGTCACTGATAGGTCCGTGGATCGGATCCGACGAGTACCCCTATCGCTTTTTGTGAATTTATTCGCATTTGTTAATAGGAACTTTCCACGAGTAAAGTTATACCTATTAGTCCAGTCAACGAAGCTCTAACTTTGCCATTTTAGATGAAAAGCTGAAACTGGTGCCAAATTTTTGTTAAAGACTCCGTAATAACATACTAAAAATGCAGGGTCGTGAGTCACCCGGGTCATTGGAAAAAAAATGGAAAAGGGTGAAAAAGGAGAAGACCGATCCCCATACAATCTTGGGCCTGGCGATACAGGGCTGTAGTTTGGCCTATATTTTGTTCATTTAAAAACTTCCTACGATGCCAATTTTCACTGCGAATTTCAATGGCCAAGTCAGTAAAATAATCTACTGAAAATATTAGAGGTTATGTAACCCATGATCATTTTTAGTAACAAAAGTGCTAGTTTTTGAACTTTTATTAACTCCCGACACAAAAAGAGGAATATTAATGCCCTGTATGTTTGCCTGTGGCAACGACATAGCTCCTAAGCGGATGAACCGATTTTCATGCGTTTTGATTTATTACATTCTTAGGTCTTTTGTTAGGTAGCAAGGCAGTCTGCAGTACAACCAACATTAAACTATGACTATGAATAATTGACAACATATGTACCTATTATGCATACCTACCTCACATGTTAATAATGCAAAGGATCTGAATATTATTCTTAAATAAATGGGTATAAAAAACATAAAGTTTTAATTATATTTTATTCTTTATCATCAGTACAAAATATTAATACAGTAGGTATCCGAAAACTGGGCAGGGATGTTGTATTTTCTTGGTGTCGGGCCCATCCTTCTTCTTCCAATGCGTCTTCGTATTGTGTTGTGCTGAAACGAACCGTTGCTATTCCACGATACAATTCCACAGCACAAGCATGTGCTTGCAAACATGTGTTTATACCCATAAATCACGCCGTAGTCGTCAATAGGCATTAGGTTATCCGATGTTCACTATGGGTTGCAGAAAACGATGTCCAAGGATTTTATAATAAATATAATTGATCGGTTTCAGAGTCCGTAAGTAAGCAGAGGTCTTTCAAAAATCAGGAGCAATACAAAGGAATAGGTACATTTATTACTAACGCATGAGTACGAAAAACGAAATAAAATCAAAATCCAAAATAACTGATTAATTAATATAGCTGACACTGACATTCCTGACATTGACAATACAGACAATAAATAGTGCCGTATATATCCGATTAAAAACACAACTGGTATAAATCGATTTTCGACTCGCTTTTTTGTAACAACGTTTAAAGTACTAAAACTCATTTGCAAATGTCTAACCATATTTATCAAGTAACTGTTTTTACTTATAAGAAAAAATTATTCAGTATTATGCCAAAAAAAAGCCACCGTATAAAATATATTTTAGTATCGATTAAGATTAAATCGATTAAAACTGTCTCACTCGTTTTTTTTATTGTTATCAGAGCATTTAGAAAGATAGTCGAAAATAAGTCTAATGAAATTCGCGTTTATAAAGCAAGTTGAATATAATGAAATCATAAAAATCCATTTTTTTTGCTGTTGGCCATTGAAATTGATGGTAAAACGCAAATAGGCTGATCTAAAAAAAAATATAGATTTTTTTAGTATATGTTTCATGTCTGTATCGTTGGGCCCAAAATCGGTCTTCTCCTTTACTTTCTCCTAAAAATCTCGGAAACTAACAAAAATATGAGAAAATGATTACTTTTTCGTCATTGAGAAAAGGTCATCATTATCAATTTACGCGTATCGCGCACCGTTTGCTAGGAAATCGAGTATTGTGCACTTATTGATGTTGAACCAAATCAATAAAAATAAGACGGAAATGTCTGGGGATATCGAAGAATACATAAAAATAATTTTTAATTGAAAAATTTGTAAAAATTCTATTGAAACGAAAAACATTGTGCGAATTTTCGCATTTTGTACGTGATTTCCTAGGAAACGGTGCGCGATACGCGCAAATTGATAATAACCTTTTCTGTAGAAAAAGTAATTTTCTACATCTTTTGTCTGAAACTTTATCTCATATTTTTGTTAGTTTTCGAGATTTTCAGGAAAAAATAATTTTTTCACCCTTTTCCATTTTTTTTCCCTATGACCCCGGTGACTCACGACCCTGCATTTTTAGTATGTTATTACGGAGTCTTTAACAAAAATTTTGGCACCAGCTTCAGCTTTTCATCTAAAATGGCAAAGTTAGAGTTTCGTTGACTGGACTATATGGCTTTCTCTTGTGGCAAATGTAACATTCAAGCAAAGGTAAAGGACATGGTTCAATGCTCTGTGACAAAAGATATCAGACATCTTCGTGGGGCTAGGGGTTTTGCCAGTTTTTTGCGAAATAAGTAAGTAAAACCTATTTTTTATTTTTCTATTTTCGAGAAATATTGGTCATCGTCGAAGTGCCATAGCTTGGCTTCTATGAAGTCAAATAGAGCTGCCTCCAGTTGTAGGTACTTTAATACAGTTTATTAGTGTAGTGTGTCGTTCACAAAAAAAAACATAGTTTTGGCCCTGGAGAGCAAATAGTAACAAAAGTCCCAAAATTTCGAAGATTTTCTCGATTTTCTCAGTTTCCACAGGTTTTTCGAAGTTGCAAATTTGAAATCACATTACTCTAACAGATACAATATACTTAAAATGCAGAACTACATCACGCTTTGCGAATTAAGCTTCTTTTTTTGTCTAAATCCGACGGCCTAGTCGAGGCGTTTTAGTATATAATTCATAAAAAATTGTCAAGAAAAAGTTTATCAGTTACATAATACCTTCCAACAATAAAACATCACAACAATTCGCTAAATGCACTTCACGCAAAATATTCTAACTGGAAATATCGATATCGATGAACAACACTAGGATATCGATATAACTATCGACTACGTCACGTCATAGAGAGTATACGTATTAGTCCGCGTCTCCCCAACCTCAAGCCTCCCCCGCAGAGCGCGATAGAGACAACTGCAGCTTGGACCGAAAATACCTATTAAAAGTACGGAAAATCAACGTTTCGTAGTCCCCTGATTTCTCCTCCAAACCTTGACCGATTTAACTATTTTTTTCATCAAAAATTAAAGAAAGGCTTTGACCGTGTTCCTATGTTTTCCTTTTTTTAATTAAATCTAGTTAAATTGGTTTTCTGGATGTTTAAACACAGCGGAAAATCTGGCCAATTTTTTAGGTTTTTGAAGGTTCATATCTCTCTTAATTATTAATTTATGAAAAAAAGGAAAACATAGGGACATGCTAATAGTGGTCATAGATTTTTGGAAAAAAAAAATATTTCTCTCCTTGCATTATCCAGGGAGAAAACAGGGGACAGCGTTTGTATGGAAAAACGGCTTTCGTATTTCCTCTTAATTCTCAACGAACACCTTTATACAACTCATGTGAGAGTCTTTTTAACGCTACGGTGCTAGTTGGGCCAACCGTTATCAATACTTTACGTGACTCACCAGTCCACGCGCCGGACAACTCCGATAAAAAGGGCGCTACTACCACCTAAACGGTTATAGATAGCGAGGTCCGGTTTTTTGAAAACTGTAGCCCAACTAATTACCCCGATACCTTTTTTTAATTTTGTCTCTATCGTTTTTCGTTTTTGAGAAATTGTTGATTTAAGTTGAGAAGACCGTAAAAAATCACAACATTTTTCGACATTTTTGCACTTTTTCGAAAAAGTTTTCGAATTTTTCAAAATAAAATTTCACCGTCTTATAGACCTCGTCAAGACGCGTCTTTTGACACCTTGTTTACCCAGGTAACCCCAAAATTGACGACACCAGAGCGATGTCGCACTTTCACTGAAATTGGCCCCCTACCAACACGATCGAAAAAACATTTCCAATGTTAAAATCTTGACTCGAATTCACAATAAAACGCACATCGATGAATAATAAAACGCACATATCGCTATCCGTCAAATTGACAACACTGCCAACCCACAGAAAGAATTTAGGGGAATTCCGAAGGCATAACTTTAGAATTTCTCTCAACTGAGTTACCATGATTAAAGTCGGGTTGCAACCTGTCATATTTATTTTGAAAATGGGAGAAATTTTTATAAGTTCTGTTCGATCGAGATTTTCTGGTAAGAGTTCGAGGGCCCCCTGAGCTTGAGGGCCCCGGGGCACTGCCCCGCCTAGCCCCTAGGTAGCTACGCCACTGGATGTTTGTTCCTCAATCACGCCTAAACGGATTTAGATGTTTGGCACACGTATAGTTTAAAACCCGGAATAGGACATAGGCTATAAAATTCCTACGGGAAACTTCTCATTCCCGCGGGAATATCAATTTTGAAACTACTGAACCGATTTGAATAATTCTTTCACTGTTGGAAAGCTACACTATCCCCGGTGAACATAGGGTACTTTTGATCCTGGAAATGTGGGGGGAAGGGGGGATATTTGAAAAAAGAGATTACGCGCGGGTGAAACCGCGGGCGGAAGGCTAGTTTTACAATAAAACAAATGACAAAATGAGAACGCTTTATTCTTTTGGTGTACATTTTGAAAATGCTTAAAAGTTTCACACCATGGAGGTTTTGTTCCACAATATGATCCCAGCCTAGACTTCAAGTTTTCTTCGCGATTCAGTCAGTACCGTAGCTTATAAAACAGTTAATAAATGTCGCATACTAATTAAAATAGGAAAATAATTTAATTTATTCCATTAAAATAAAATTAACAGGTACTTACTCCGAGAATTCTTACATAACTAATATTCGTACTACTTTTAAATCACCTTTAGAGTAGAGGATAATAATAAACAAAACGAGACCTTTATCTACCAACATGTATCAATTATTAAGTACGTTCCCACAGGCGTTGCATTGTCCTGTCAAAGCAGGCTTTGCCCCTGAATACAAATGAGGGGGAAAACCTGCGCGGAGACCTCGCGAATACCATGTCTGTTATGTCACATCACATATTGTCACCTCTTTGATCTAAGGTATCACGTCCATAGCTTGATACTAATTATAGATTAATGCCATGCCTTGTGTCATCATTACGTATTTAACAATGTATTTTATTATGTAGCTAATGGGTATTCTATGGATAGGGTAAGTATAGGTCCCTCCCTATCTATTATTCAAGGTTGAACCGAGATTAAATAAAGTAAAAAAACTCGTAAAATTTATTTTAAACTTTATTTCACTTTAATCGTCAAGATAAAAAAAGTGGCAGTTATAATTAATTTGTTAACAATGATGATAATATTTTTTTCACAAATTCGTCCACCACACGGCCGCGGCAAGTAAGCCTGCGGCTATGGTGCCTAAACGCGTTCTCCTTTGAAAAAAAAGGTAGTTTTGTGATAAATTAGTTTCAGTAACTGTACGAGTCCATTATGAAATAATAGCTTGTCGGGAGGCGAAAATATTTAACAAAATCGTCTGTAGATATATAGGTAATCTGGTAATCTGTACAAGTTGCATTAATCAGAATATGAATAAAAACAAAAGGGAGAAGAAAACACACATTATTATAATTTTATCATTTATTTACACGATAAACTGAGTCCATGACATAGTTTCGTATTTTCAATGTCTGCTCAAGTAGAAAAATACCCTCGCTACGAAACAAAACAATGGTTACACTTAGTCTTGTATCATTACAAGATACTGTCATATATGTAAATGTCATATACATAGGTAACTTTAGTAAATGTATTGGTTTTAGCGGATAAGTTAATAATATGAGGACAAAGTTTTTACGTACATACTTAGGTACTCTTTTTCCATCGCAACTACATTTATAATTGAGCCAAATTCGATTAATCATAAATATTAAGAAGGAAAGAAAAAATAATTGACTAAAGTAGGTACGACAATTGTAATTTCCCCTTTTAGACTTAAGAAAAATTAAGGTGGGGTTTATCTTAGATTATGTTTGAGAATATGGCCAATCCAGTGAATGCGGTCCCTGGAGATCCCTAAAATGTCCAGAGGACGACGCCGCGAAGTATAGTATAGGGCCTTTCAATTCCACCCGTTCATATTTTTCGTTAGTTCTTTTTGCTTGCATGAAAGTCGTATGTAATTAACCAGCTGCTAGGGCTAATAGTAGAAAGGATAGGAATAAGCGTAGGCGTAAGGATAGGAGTAGGCGTACGGAGTGGCGTAGTACGCGGGCGCGTAGTATCCGTACGTGTCCACCAGTACTTGGGGCTTCGCTAGGACTGGTGCCACCAAGAGCACTGCTGCGAGCACCAGCAACACCACCTGAAGTTACATTAAACTATTAGTCGAATCTAATGTTTCTTTGGTTTTAATACTATTTAAATAGGAATTAGCACATAGACCACCTTATGGCGGCCCTGCTACCTTTTTCCATTGAGGGCACAAATCAAGAAAGCGTCACATAGTGTGTTGTCACTCAGCGCCTTTGATCTTGGAGCCTTTTACCTACTTAATTCAAAGTAGGCTCCAAGGCGCACGGCACAGAGTACTTTTTTATATATGGAACACACGGACGAACACACGGACGCGCACGGACAGTTAAATAAATAGGACTTTAAAGGAACTCCCGTGCCAGGCAGGGGTCCTGTTATCAAATACCAGGTCAGGACAAAAATTTGTGATCGGATTTTCTATTTGAAAACTAAGCAAGTTTAGTGTACCTAAGGTAGAATTGTAATAACACGCTGATCTGAACCCTAATATCTATGTAGGTACTTATTTGGTTTTTCGTTTATGTAATTTTTTTCTGTTAGTATTTTTTATTTTTTCCCAGTAAAGAAATAATTATTCTTTTCGCCTTAAAGATAAGCCGTCGAAGGTGAGATCGGGTAGGAACACATTATTTTTATTGAATTCATTTTCGACTTTCTTATTCCCTTCCTCTAAGTCCATTGGGACATAAATACAACGACCTTTAAGTGTAGCTTTAATAACACCAGCCACTGAGCCCTGTAGGTACTTGAACTTGTGAGTTTTTCTAATAGATAGATATACCAACATTACCAACTCCATCAGTATTCGCGGATTCGATCCCAGCATACCAACAAACAGCTAGGGGTTTCTGTAAGTAGGTATCTAGTATAATTTTGACAAAATCTTTAGAACTTGTACCTACTTTAGCATAGATCAGTAACTATATACTATTTTAGTTTGGGGCTAAGTAGGTACGTAACGTAATATCCAAGGATGGATTCGATACAGTTAGCCCCTTCGTACACAAGGCGACGCAAGTCTCCGATACTCGGCGACTTGCGTCGCCTTGCGACTACCGCCATACAAATCCATTGAGGCTCGTACACTAGTCGACGCGACTCGCGTCGCCGACATTCGTCGCGCGACTCGCGTCGCGCCATCTCCTACGATACCTGCCTGCCGAAGTCGTCGCTACTTAAGTCGCGGCGATTTTCAAGATGGCGGAGCAGTTATTGAATATTATATTTGTTTCTGAGGTGGAGAAATATCCTTGTTTATATAACTATACTGAACTAGCTTACCCAGTGAACTTCGTATCACATATCTCTTAATATAAACCATATTTATTTAAATCCTATCTTTTTTCCATATTTTCTCATCGTTTAAACCTTCCCTGGACTTCCACGAATATTTCAAGACTAAAATTACTCAAATCGGTTCAGCCGTTCTCGAGTTTTAGCGAGACTAAAAAACAGCAATTCATTTATAAATATATAGATAGGCAATTCACGTCGCCGTGTGTACGGACCGTGCGCTACTCGATACTCGCGACTGGATACTAAAGTAGTATACAACATTAGTATCGGAGACTTGCGTAGCGTTGTGTACGAAGGGCCTTATAATAATCAAACTTACCAGCTTATGCATGTTGAGATATGAGTACTGCGAAGAGTCTGATTCACAATCACTCGACTGGACTGCCGCCAGCTAGCTATCACGAAGGATTGCAGAGCTCTCCTCCCGCCGCGTCTTATATACGATCCAGAGCTCCCGCTCGTGATTAGAAAAACTAATTCGTTCGTCCTCAACGCCCAGCGCCGGACACCGATGTAAACAATGTCGCATTATCCGTTAATAGCGCATCATTTCCATATTGAACCGGATCACGAATCTGTCGAGCGTTATTTATTCTGTGACAATGGATGGGACCTATTCAATCCGACACAGACGAATGGTCGTAAAAACCAAACTAAATTAATAGACGTATCGTATCGCAGAGATCTGTGGGTGGTGTGTGTGACATTGTTTAATATGAAAAGAATCTCGTTAGAGGTACCAAAAATTAGATAGGCACAAAAAATATTTGTCAAATCTACACTTGCGTGCAAAAATATGGAATAGCTCCTGTCCGTTTTAACCTATGTGTAGGTATATTGAGCGTAGAATCAATTACGCAGGTGAATGATATTGGAATTAAATAAAATCCCTTTAGATAAAATCTTATAATGCTATGCCAAAAATAATTTTAAAGAAACAGAGGTGATTCCTACCGTATAATTACAGTCAGGCATAGTTACATATATATTTTCAACCTCGACGAATGATAAATGAGTAGGTTAGGTACATGTACTTGACTAACCTTCCTACGAGTTGGTTTTCCCCTTCTATACAAAGGTAAGTACCTATTTGGTTTTAAAAAACATTTTTATCTTTTATTTATAAAGTATCTACCTATATAAGTTCAGATCTTCAGAAACATTACCATCAAAAAGATTTCCAAGAAAATATCTGTACACACCTACAACGACGATTCGTGCGTGCCACTTTATTAGTATGAAACCTTATGAAGGCGAGGATGTAATTAGGTAAAGAGAAACGGGACTTCATTTTATTCAGCTTTTACGTCGTATCTGTACAAAACTACAGAAGCGATTGATAACGCACCTTGGTAGTAGATAGGTACGTAGTAGATAAGTAGGTTTTATAATAGTTTATGTATCATTTTATAACACATGTAGGTATAGAAGTTTTCTTTCTTACGATATTGATATTTTACCTAACTGGCAGTACCTAGCCATTATAGTAACAATTAGGTAAGAAACGACAAACAAAAATAACCAATCATTGAATTCAATCGTTAAAACTAATGATAATAAAACGATTGCACATCAAGTTTTATAATAATGGGTGCCAGCTTAGCCAAGTCAATCCAATCCGGGACAAGATTGGCTCGACCTAATGATTCTTAAACCAATAAACCAATGTATCCCAGGATTCCCAGGTTGTAAGTGAAAAACTAATGATTCCAATATACAATTTATTCATCATCTAGTTTCTGGCGCATGTTGCGTCGCGCGGTGTTGACTTTCCGCCGCTTGAACTCGACGGGTCCGTCGCCGAGCGACTCCACGCGCTTCTCGCCGAAGCGCACCCTCTCCGGCTCCATTATGACTGGCGGCGGCGGCTGCTCCTTCACTTTGGGCAGCTGGAGATCTATCACCTCTACGGGCCTGGAAGGAAAAGGAGCATAATATTTTCGCTTATTCCTCGTCGTGCCACCAACTTGTTCCACCAGTGGCACGACAAGGAATTGTCATTCCTCGTCGTACCACTGAGTGCAGGTACATGCAGGGATGGTAGCTCTACTTAATTTCCCTTCAGATATCTATATATCTATATTATACAGTCTGAGTTTTCATGAAGTCCCTAAGAGAATAATTTACAAATGTACTAGGACAACATGACCTTATTGGAGATGTTACTTTGTCAAGCTTTTTTTTACGAGTTGATTATTATGACGAACCAAGCGTATAGAAGAAAAAAAAGATTTTAAAAGCTGCAGTGTGATAAACCTTAATGAAAAAATGCATGGCAAAATAAAATACATCTCCATTGAGGTCATGTTGCCCTGGTACCATACCAGTATCCGCTTTATGTGGATGGGGACAGATTTGAATTAACAAATAAAAACAGACCAACTAAGAAGTTGTATCCTTGAGAAAGAAAAAAGTTGGTCCGTTTGGAATAATATTTCTCAAAATAAAATAAATGATCAACTAGTTGGTTGGATTGGAATAAAACCTTTTATCGGGTTCCAAACCGCACAACCAGTTGGTCCGTTTAGTTGGTCGGATTAGAAGGACAGGTTCGTTGTACACAATTGAAAATATATTTAATATTCGTTACAAGTTTTTAAATATTTAATACAATTTCATTCCATTTTTTACCAAGGGATAAAAAAATAATTTAATAAAGTAGAGCAACAATCATTCAATAATCATTCAGTGGTACGACGAGGAATGACAATTCCTTGTCGTGCCACTGGTGGAACAAGTTGGTGGCACAACGAGGAATAAGTCAATATTTTAATGCTTTTCTATAAAAGACTATTCTACTTATATTTGACTATTCAAACTCAATATATCTTTATTTACTTCTACTAAAAAAGCACTTATAAATCGTTAATTAATAGAATAGTGATTCTACTGCCAACTTCGCAAAGCTGTTTCTGTCGAGATGAATGCGGCAAGAAACTCGTTTTTCTTTTTAGCAAAAGAAGAAACTCAAAAAATAGTCAAATAAATTTTTGAATTGTGGCGTTACTGGAGGTTGTTAGGTGGAGCTACCCTGACTTCCCTAATTATGAGTGTTGGACAACAATCACTGTCATTTATATTCCAGCTGTTGTCTAGTGAAATCTGGTGGATATTAGAGGATAGTGCACGGGGTCGTTCAAATCCCACTAAGACAAACATTTATGTGTCTGTTCTGTATTTTGATGTATAGCTGTATTTCAGTCAATATTCTTGGTACCTGAAATGTTTTTTAAATTAACAAGTACTTAAGGTTGTTTTTGATTAAAATTACTTTGTGCTCAGATACATCATATCTGCATATTATGTGTTGTTGTTTAATATTTATTTATTTCATAATAAATAACAACTTACTCATTGACTACAGGTGTCCATGAACCAAAGGGTTGTGGGGCACGAGGAGTTGGCCCAAATGTGGGCGCTGAACTCACAGCTTTAGATGGGGGATCCTTTTTCACGGCAAGTTCTTTCATTTGCTCCCGAGCTAAGTGAGCCTTGACTTCCTTTTGCACTTCTTTCTGCTTCTCTTTTCTGCAATTGATAGCAACAATTTAAAAACTAACACCAATGTGTAATTTCTTAAATTTTCTTTAAAAATAAAAACAATATAATTCACAATCAGAGCTCTTATTGAAAGACTTACTTTAGCTTATCATTTACTTTGTCTTCTTTTTTCTGTTTCAATTTATTTTTTTCTTGTTCAGCTATTGATAAATATTCATCGGGAGGATCCCATGTTGTTTCTGAAACATTTTTTTTTTATTATTAATTAATAGTTGCAGACCAGGAGTAGAGAAAGTATTATTTTGGCTAATAACAATTAAATACTAATAATAACATAATATTTTTAATACATTTTTCTATTTTTAATTAAATCAATTGATTTATCCTTACCATTGGTTACAGTGTTCCAAAAATATGAACCATCTCCACTTTTAACCTCATTCCATACTGGCCGTGTTTTGGATGCATCACTGTCAGTACTTGTCGTAATAGTTATACTTGTGCTCTCACTGCTCTGTCCAAGCATTTCATTGATGCTCTGAAATATGCCACAAAACATAAATTAAATACCTAATGAAAGATTTCAGCAGGTTTAGTCAAAAATAATAAAAAAATCTTGATAACTCTTCTCTATTTCCTTGTTCTTTTTCCTGCATAATTCTAAATATAATTGTATTCGCCTCCTGGCTGTAGATAGGAAGTTGTAATAAGAATTGACGACGTTAGAACCATAGTGATCCAAGTGACATTTTTGTCAAAATCGATATTTTGTTATAAACATCCCAAAAAACGACTTATTTTTTATGCCACACTGATCCAAGTGCTTATTATAGCAATTTTCATAAGCAAACTCATATCGGTCACTTTGGAATAGGACAATTTCAGGAACAAGTTCAAACGCGTTTCCCTCATTTTCTCAAAAAGTTGAAAATGTGGTTTGGATCACTATGGTTCTAACGTCGCTAATTATGCTTTGTTCTCTATTTGGGATTATTATGTAGCCCAGTTTCATTATTACATTATGTTGTACTCATTTCATGATGGTAATCTGTTTGCAAACCTTTAATAAATAAATAATACTAACTTTTGAGGTAAGGTCTGCATTATTCTGAACATCTTTTAAATATGCAGCCATGGCAGCTGCTTCCATCTTCTTCATGTCGTCATCAATTTTTTCTTTCTGTTTGAATTCTTTAGCACTCTTTTTACTAAGTTGTGAGATGTGTTTTTGAACATTTTCTTTGTGTCTTTTGCCATTCTCGTGAAAGGAGATTGACTGAAAAGAATTGAATTACATAACTGATTGTATTAACCCTTTCCCCGCCACGCTTTTTTCCGAAAATGGTGCCCCACACGCCACGACCATTAAAAAAAAAAATTCCAAAAAATTATTAGGTTATACTCAACTCATTCAGGGCAAGTAAAAATACAACGTTTCTTGATCATGTTTTTTTTGTCTGATATATCAGACATTGGCGTGGTGGGCACGAAAATGGTTTGTCTGATATATCAGACATTGGCATGGAAAAGGTTAATAAAAAATTATGCTACATACTAACTTTAGATATTTTTTATATAATATCAGTATGGTATCTCTTGGCCTAGGATTTTTGATTAACTTTTCTAGAGTAAAGTTCTAGAGTAAAATGCACTGTTTTACACTATTGAATAAGTGCTGAAGGACTTCATAAACAAATTTACATTATTATTTAAGTGAATTAGTTGCATTCACATAATCATTAATCAGTAGGTTGTAGGAAATTGATATTAGTTTTGTACATGTTAATGTGTAATTAAACAATGAGTATAGTATACAGACTTTCTCTGGCATTTGAAATACTTTACCATAAATAAATTAATGGCCAATAGGTAAGCCTATGAGTAAACCAACACCATACTCTACTTTACCTTTTTTTATATTAATGACAAAAGCCATGCTTCAGCTATGGTAACAAACATTAAAATGAGAATAAAAGTATAAACATTCCTACAAGTTCATACTTACAACTTTATTGTCAGCAAACCAGCACTTACAAAAGTCACAATACTTCCGTGCCTGAGACTTCCAGTACTCAGTCCTAAAAATAATATTTATAAATAATGGCATAAGCCTGTGTATCAGAGAAAATAAAGTACCAAAATATCAGGTATTTCGAGATAAATAAAATTTAAAAACAATAATTTATAATATAAGGATTACTGCACAATTGTTGAATGCAAGGCATATTTTTGGATCTATCAAAATATGTTTTACATACTCTTCAAAAAGCATCAATGATCATGCCAAACAGTTTGCAAAGTCTCTTACAGCTGGGGCTGTAAGAGAATGGGTTCTGACTCTATTATGATGTAATATTAAATGCACATGACTTTCTAAACATCAGCCAGCTTAGACAAAAATTGGTATGGGGCCGTCCATATATTACGTCATTCTAAATTAGGGGGGGGGGTTGGTCTGCGGATGACGGCAAATGATAGATGGGGGGGGGGGGGGTGTTTCAAAATTGACGTCATTCTTATTTATTTATTTATAGTTTATTGTTCAGGTACAAAAAGATTATTTCTAAAAAGAAATTTCTTCCAGCACACCTAGTAAGTGAGACTGCAAATGTGAGAGGCGGCTAAGGCGCGTACAGTACTAAAATAACTGATAATAAACATACATAATGCAACATAGATGTACACAAATACAGTAATAACTACAGATAAAATACTCTAACAATAATATTACATATAATACTAGCTGCCCGCCCCGGCTTCGCCCGTGGTACTTACATGTATTATACATATAAACCTTCCTTAAGAATCACACTATCTATTAAAAAAAACCGCATCAAAATCCGTTGCGTAGTTTTAAAGATCTAAGCATACATAGGGACAGACAGCAAAAGCGACTTAATTTGTTTTATACTATGTATTGATAATAAACACAATACTTAAATTAAATAATAACTACAACATTACATAATTAATAAAAGTACATAAATACTATACTTAAACTTAAATACATATCTCATACTAAGAAAAGATAGTGTTGTGTGTGATAGTGATGACGTCAATTTTGGGAGAAGGGGGGGGGGTCATTAAGAAATGACGATAGGATGATTGTAGGGGGGGGGGGGGGGTCTAAAATCTGAAAAAATCGATGACGTAATTTATGGACGGCCCATATGCATACTAAGCCTTAAAAAGAAAATAATAATTAATTAATTTCCAAGACAAAAGACCAATTTATATCTGAGGGCTCTGCGCTAAGTAAGGTTGCTTGTGCCACAGTAGCCAAATATTTCCAAACAGTAATGTAATTACTACCTATATGTTTATCAGGCACAGCCGGGCGAACAATGTTAATAAAGTTACAATTTGTTGAAAGAAAACAGAAATAATGTGTACCTAAGTCATACATAATGAGAGAGTAATGTTGACATCAGAGGATTAGTAAAAAGAAAACTACAGCATCAAATAAAATAAGTAACACAAAACAAATGGAAAACTTACATATTTGGTAGGTAAGTTTTAAATTAAACCAAAATCAGGTTCTGTATGTCTGCTTGCAAATGAAATTTCCCAATCCCAGTGGTCAGTTGGTCACTTCACTTCAGCAGTCAGTCAGCAGCTTAGAGCACTGAGCAAGTAATCACTACGTACTTAGAGTAGAACTTAAGTGTTTTAGTGTTCTACTCTAAGCCCTAACTTAAGGTCAGCATGGGTCAGCAGCAGTGGAGCAGATAATTTTTCTTTCTATGGCAGGGCAGCAGCACACTATACTCTTCAGCACGCAGACGCAGTGTGACAGTGTCAGACAGAACTGTCAGGCCAGCATAGTCCATAGAAAAATTTTACTCACAAGGCATAGTCCTTATTCTGAGGGCCAGCTGTGCCAGCTAAAAAATATACTAAATCTATGGTGCCAGCATACTGTCAGTCAGCCCTTCTTCTTCTGAGCTCAGAATAAGGACTGAGCTTCTGAGAGTCAGCCAGAGCGACCATAGATATAGACACTTTTTTTCTTGTTGGCTTCTACACGGTATGTGCTTATATTATTATTAAGCCATGCACGAAAAAGTTTTGATCTACATTTATTATATTCTGATTTCTGTTTGTAATAATGAAACTTCAGTTCAAATTTTCATTTATTAACTTATTATCTGAAGCCCGCTCTACACTTAGCCCGCGGATCGCGCGCGATGGCTGCAAAAGGGCGCGCGCGAACGCTAAGTGTAGAGCCGTTTCGCATGATATGGCTCCACATCCGCGGGCTAAGGCGGTTACCCTTACCACACTGCACCGCGCTCCGCCGCGGTACGCGGGACGACAGTTTTAATTATTGTATGCAAGAACCTCAGTTTGTATAGAAAACACGTGCGCGGCACAAGTCACACACACTGAAAACGCGCCCGCGTGCGGCGTTTTCAGTGTGTTGGCCGGCGCGCGCGTGTTTTCTTTAACTGAGGTACTTGCATAGAATGATTAAATCTGTCTTCCGGTCGTCCCGCGTACCGCGACGGAGCGCGGTGCAGTGTGGTAACCGCCTAAGTGTAGAGCGGGCTTAATGGATTTTGTCTATGGAAAATTGATTTGTTTTTTTTATTGAATCAAGCAAGCGCA
The DNA here is from genome assembly GCA_949319885.1 of Mecyna flavalis. NCBI lineage: Eukaryota > Metazoa > Arthropoda > Insecta > Lepidoptera > Crambidae > Mecyna > Mecyna flavalis. Next base: position 10,418,602 of record OX439434.1, on the reverse strand, counting down.
AGAGCTTCTTTAAAAATAATTCTTTTGAATACAAGAAAGTTTTATTTCTGTTATTTATTATAAGCAATATAAATAATTTAATTTTAACTATTGATATATCTTTCATCAATCATCATTTAAGATAAACATATTAAACTAAACTCCAATGTTTTGACATATTTTTCTTTGTTTGTTTTTGAACTTCAATGTGATAAAAAACAGAATTGTCTTTGGTTACTTTGTGATGTCGTCGTCGAGTATCGAGTGTCGTCTTTTGTAAAGTTTTATCAAGGTATTTAACATTTAATCATTAATAACTAACTAATATTATTTTACTTTTATTTTAGTTAAACCTAAAGGCTTATCTTTTCAATTGGCTTGTATTACATCGAAAGTGAACCTTTCCATTGGCGAATTAAATCTGAGGCGGCCATATTAAGTTTCGGAAGTTCAATTCTACGATTTTGTATCCGATAAAATCTACTCAATCGTTTGTTTCTCCTTATTTATAGTCTAAATCAGAAAATCTAATATCGTTTATCTTTCCCTAGACGCTATGAGTTAGCGTAGGTCGCATTTATTTTCATTGTTGCCTCTGTGTACTATGTATATTTATATCTGATTGGTTGTTGACGCGTCTCGTTTATCTCCACTGGAAATTATTTACCGTTGATGTTGATTATAATACATACGGCATTTTGTTGCAGATATTCCCGGACTAAGTTGGTGAACGTGATAAACTTTTCTAGTAGCATATGTCTCTAAAAGTGATTTCTCGTAAAATTTGTTTAGTGTTGGACTTGGACAAAGATTTGTGATTATAAGTTTCTAATTTTAGTCATCCCTAGTGGGATTATTTGGCAAAATGATGACCGAAAATAGGATTAGTTCGAGTAATCACGTCGGAAATAGTATGAGCAATCAGAACAAGGGGTATGTATGACTTGATTGTTAAGTTCTTTTTAATTTCATATTTTAGTATTAAACAAATTGTTCCTTTGTGCAGAGACGTCGATAAAAGTATCGACGACATCGGTTGGAAATCAAAATTAAAAATACCCCCAAAGGACAGAAGGATAAAGACTAGTGTAAGTTTTTACTAATACCCTCATTAAAATAAAACTTGTGTGGATTAGAAAGTTTGAAGCTGTAATGAATGTGTTTTTGTTTAGGATGTAACAGATACTAGAGGTAATGAGTTTGAAGAGTTCTGCCTAAAGCGTGAGCTGTTGATGGGTATTTTTGAAAAGGGATGGGAGAAACCTTCCCCTATTCAAGAGGCTTCAATCCCCATTGCACTTAGTGGTAAAGATGTACTCGCAAGAGCCAAAAATGGTACTGGCAAAACTGGCGCTTATTGTATTCCAGTCTTAGAGCAGGTAATACAATATTAAAACTAGTTTTCATTTTTCTAATAAGCCTAATGACATACATTTTCTGATAATGTATATTAAGTTTTTGGCTGACATAACCATTTAATATAAAAAATTATCTTCATTTAATATTTATAAATATTTATTATTTATTTAATTAATTTATCTTAATATACAAATTCATTTATAAATATGTTAACAACCTTAATTAGTTACAAAGTTAATGATGAAATAACTTGGATTCCCCTTCACTTTTAATAAGTGAAAAATTCCAAATCTGAAATAAAACCTCTTAACATACTTAATTATTTTTTTTACTGCTTGGTTTGTATTATATATTAAATTCTGTTTAATATTCTAGGTTGATCCCAAGAAAGATGCTATACAAGCTTTAATTGTGGTACCAACTAGGGAGTTAGCACTCCAGACATCACAAATTTGCATTGAACTGGCCAAGCACACAGACATACGCGTAATGGTTACTACAGGAGGCACCAACCTCCGAGATGATATTATGCGTATTTATCAAAATGGTAAGTTAGCAAAACATGCAACATCATCTTTTGATGTTTATTTTCATTAATTTAATGTTAAGATATGGGTAAAATCATAATAATATTCATTCTTATCTTGAGAAACATACACTGCTATTATCTTATCTTTATATAGCTGTGTTTTTATTGACAACTGATTTGTGTATTGCTTAATTTTATTCCTAATAAAATATTCATAAAGCTTTTTAATTTAAAGCTTTATTGTATTCTAGCTTTTTTTGCACAGATTTCTATTTCGAATATCCTATGCCAACTAAACATTATTAATTGTAGCCTATGACCTTTGCAAGGCCTAGTCTATGTATGTACCTACGTCATTTTATTAAAATTGCTTCATTGTTATCGATGTGTGAGCGTAACAGAGACACTCTCGCATGTAAATATTAGTAAATAAAACATTATTCTAGTACAGATCTAAGTAATTTGATATCAGTGAATTGATCAAACAATGGTTTTTGATTTTTATAATAAGTTATAGATACAATTTAATACACAATATAAATAACACAATACAAATAACTAGGTATTATATTCATTTGAGAATGTAACCATTATAATCTGACTTTACTTGAGATAGTGAATCAATGGCAGTTATCAATATATTTTGCTTTTTATGGAGGTCACAAGTGGTGGTTAACCCTATTTATTTTGTTTAGATTTTTAATGTGGTATGTTGGTTTCAGTTCAAGTAATAATTGCTACGCCAGGACGAATGATTGATCTCATGGATAAGCAAGTAGCCAAGATGGACCAGTGCAGGATGCTGGTTCTTGATGAGGCAGACAAACTACTTTCCCAGGATTTCAAGGGCATGTTGGACATGGTTATTTCACGGTGTGTACTTCATACATTGTCAAATTGTTCTACACTCCATTCCAATTTCTACAAACTAATTTCGTTTGGAAATAATACTCAAACGTGATTCAAATCTTTTTTATAGTCAAAACTAGAACAATTACGTGTTGAATGCAGATACAGCATTTATCAGCTATTGTATTTTTACAAAAATCATGGCTTCTTAAGTTATTAAAATTTGTCTTCAATAAACTGTAAAATAAATACACCAATAGTTACTTTCCAATTAAATTAATTATTTGTACTAAAATGATGAAATACTTTGGATTCCCCTTCACTTTTCATAAGTGATAATTCCAATTCTGATATAAAATTGATAATATATGTATGTGTCTTTTAATATATTATTATGCATTATTTCATAAACTATTGTTGTTTCTATTATGTGTAATATATTTTTTACAATGATTTAATTTCAGATTACCCAAAGAACGCCAGATCTTGCTATTTTCGGCTACCTTCCCTCTGAGTGTTAAGCAGTTCATGGAAAAGCATCTGAGGGAACCTTACGAGATTAACCTCATGGAAGAGTTAACACTGAAAGGAGTTACACAATACTATGCATTTGTTCAAGAAAGACAAAAAGTCCATTGCTTAAATACACTATTTTCAAAGGTATCTACTTCAAGTTTATATTTTATTTATATCCTGCTATTTATATTCACTTACAAAATCTGAATTTGTGTGAATAAAAACATAGTAAGTACCATTTGAATGCAGTCATGCTATAAATTGCCATTTTGTTCCAGTTACAAATAAACCAGTCTATAATATTCTGTAATTCAACTCAACGCGTGGAGCTGCTGGCCAAGAAGATAACGGAGCTAGGGTACTGCTGCTACTACATCCACGCGCGCATGGCGCAGGCGCACCGCAACCGCGTGTTCCACGACTTCCGCGCCGGCCTGTGCCGCAACCTCGTCTGCTCGGACCTGTTCACGCGCGGCATCGACGTGCAGGCCGTCAACGTCGTCATCAACTTCGACTTCCCGCGCATGGCCGAGACGTACCTGCACCGCATCGGCCGCTCGGGCCGCTTCGGCCACCTCGGGATCGCCATCAACCTGATCACGTACGAGGACCGGTTCGCCCTGCACCGCATCGAGCAGGAGCTGGGCACGGAGATCAAGCCCATCCCCAAGGTCATCGACCCCGCGCTGTACGTGGCGCGCTCGGTGGAGGACGACTCCGACAAGTAACGCCGTGCCGCGCACGACAACTCTCCGCTGTATGGACTTGCTGACTGGTGAATGGAATTAGATTAAAAATACAAAAACAAAAAACTTATTTGTAAAAAGTGTAATGAATTTATTATAACAAAATGTGAGTGTAAATAGTTATCGTGAAATAAGACTTGAACCTGAAATGGTTACTTTTTTAAAGTGTATATAAAACGAAACATCGGGACTTACGGGAGGCGTTTTTGCTCACTTTGTCCATATTGGATATTGTGTGCAGTTCCCTCCATTGTTAAAAACGTAAAATATTTATCTGAGTACCAACTGTGAGAGTCTACCTAAATTTGTCATTGATCTTTACATAAATTGTGGTAGACTTTCTACAGATAATTTTGATCACCTACTCATATCAAATAAATTTGAGCTAGCACCAATATATTTTAACCTTTTCAAAAAAAAATCTGATTCTGAAATATGGGTAGGTGGTATAGTCTAGCTCAAACAAAATAATTTGAAAAATTGTCTAAAGTCTGCATCACTGGTGCTGTTTCTGGTCGCTTGAAACAGTGTCAAAATCTTCAAGCCGTCTTCTTGTCTTGGTTGTGTGATATGAGTATACTTAGACTGAACTGAGAGCGAGTAAAATTAGCTCAAAATAGTATATTTTCTGCGTGAATCTAAATCAATGAAAGGCAGTTAGTAGATTTCAGAATTTATTGTAAATGTGTATTCATCTAAGTAAACTCATTGAATCTGCCAGATTGTCAGTGTCATTTCGATTATATTGTTGTTAAAATCAAAAGCGGCTAAAGTCACATGGCTAATTGAATAAGACTTGGGCCTGGTGGGCAATACTGAACAACTATGAAGAATATAATATATTTTATAATTAATTTTTCTTCCTTACAAGTCATACTCTCCAGGTTAAAATTAATAGGGTCTTGCCTGCCATGTCCACCAAGGACTTGTGTCTACAGCATGCCAACTGTGACTGTAACGAGGCAGGGGAATGAACTGTTCTGTTACGGCTTGCAGATATAGTACATTGCTTTGTCTGAGGGTTTTATATTTTAGAGAGCGTTTTAGTTTCCATTACATAACAAAACATTTATTGCTCTCTGGGGGATTAACTACTTTGGGATGTCAAGTGAAGAGTTGTGGTCACTTTTTAACAGCACTAGTATACTGAACCAAATTCGATAAAATAGTAAAAATTTAAATATTTTATGTACACTGCCTTTTAGGTACTTCTTAATATTATAACATCAGTGCATCTAGCAGGTTGTAGAAATTAGATGTGGCTTCAAAATGTAGAGATGTCGGTTTTATATCTGTTTACCAAATGATCTCTACAATGATTTAAAACGAATATAAATAAAAAAATGCTTGCATTTTGAGCCTTTATCTAAATTCATACTAAAAGTAGAGCAAAATAATGTATCCTTGTCTTTTTGAAATGTACCTAAGCAATATAAAGCAGTATGCAAATATAGACTGATGGAGTATCAATTTTCTGGTCGAAAATGATTTGTTGTTTTAGGCAGATCTGTGATATTCATTCAATATGTTTTGTTAGATCTAGGTGAATTTGCGTAATATATTCGGAGGTTGTGCAAATCGCCCTTGACAACTGTGTTGAGATGAGACATTATGTTAGTTTGGTCTTCCGACTTGGTGTTTCTATAATGTATTCAACTAAATGCGAGTAATTGGGTGCACAAACAGTGTAATGGGTGTCTGGTGATTGAAATTATGAAGTGGAAATGCATGTCAACGCTATAATATGACTTAATAAATATTGGTATGATGAATTTGGGACATTAATTAGAAAGCTAGCTGAATTTGCCACCAATAATCGTGGGAGTCTCGTCTCAAACAGAAAAAGCATATCAAATAAATTTTATAAATGTTATTCGAGTTCTAAAAATCATGCTCTTATTGTGTACATAACGGATATTTAAATTATTCGATACTCTGGATCTTCTTACCATTTTGGCAGTGTCATATATTCTGTATTTATTTTACCTTGTTTTAATCTATTGAAAATATAATATTGTTAATAAAATGGCCCAAAAAATAAAACTCTTCACGCCAACCATATTCTTTTCTTTCATAAAAATACTTATAGGTCCCTTATTCTTGCAGCGATACAAACGCGATTCAGTTGAGATGCAGCATCGATACAAGCACATAATCTCTACACACACGCGATATACGTACCGGCAAACTTCTTGCCCATCGGTCGACGAGTGTGGAAAAGTTCGCGCATGTGCACTTGCGCATGCATGACCAATAGCGCTCGTGGATCTCCCGCCCCGCGCGCGCTTTTGGTCAGAGGTATGCCTCCCAATAGCGAAAATTTCGAGTTCTGCGCGTGCGCAATCCCCACCCGATTTCAAGAAGTTCGCCGGCGCGGCGCGTATCTACAATCAAGTTGATTGCGGGGCGTTTTTTCGTGGTCCTACTAATTTGTCCTACTAGTAGGACCACGACACGAGGGAGACCCTATTTCTGTCTGTCCTACTATGTGAATACAAAATGAACCATTTCGCCGCTAAACATGCGCGGATAAATTTTTCAAGTTTTATAAAATGTCTGTTACTACTTAAAATGAGTTGCATTTATTTTAAGACCTGCTTTGACTCATTCAGACAACAGCAACAGACAGGAGCGGAATAAACGTTACAGCACACTTCTTCCCATATTTTTTTAAATTATATTTGCCATAGAAGTATCATAAATTATTGGTCTATTTTGTATTTCATTAATTAGCATCGTTACATCGATGTCTGGCGCCATAATAGATCGCGTACGTATGTAACGTCCCACCTGGTCCCACCACTAGATTGCAGACTAAGGCGGTTATCACACTGAGCCGCGCTCCGTTGCGGAGCGCGGGGCTGCATAGTAAAAATTCCGCACGCGGCCCGGGCGCGTTTTCAGTGTGTTGTGCCGCGCGTGTTTTCTATACAAACAGGTACTTGCATACAATGATTAAATCTGTCGCGTCCCGCGTACCGCGGCGGAGCGCGGTGCAGTGTGGTAACCGCCTAAAGTGCGCCAGTGTGCGCCGTCTGCGTTGGCGCGTGTTGAAGCGCAAAAAGGTGTGGCGCGGCGGGGCGTGGTCTGCCGGAATCACACGGTTTTTTTTTTGCGCCGGACTTTTTGCGCGTCGTGTGCGTTACCTACTACTGCATATAGTTGCAAAATAGAAATTTTCACAGACTAAAAAGTCTGTCACGGGTAGTCCGTCGTCTGCGCTGCACCTTAGGGAAAAATTTTAATCTTGTATAATTATAACAATGATGAACTATGAAATAAAAATCTTAATACAGAAAATTATTTATTGAAATCAGTCATAATTAAGTACATCATGTTAATTAGAAAAACTGTATAATATTAATAGCCCATAAAATACTACAACACCATATTGTGCGATGATAAAAAAATTATCGTTTCCTTTTAAAATTGCCGTTTCAAAATAAAAACTTACAAGAAATTAATAAATAAAAAAACGACGGGTTGCACTCCGGGAGTGCCGGCAGAAGTGAAAACCTGAATATTAACGTTGTGCATTTTTGATATGTATTTTGGAATGGTTAGGGATTTAATTGATTGGTAGAGGTATAAAAGTACTATCATTTATGTGATAAAATACAATATTTATTTATTGCGCTATCGTACACAAACATGACAATTTATATTACATTAAAAAGTTTATCTCTCAAATGTAATCAGAAACTTTTTTAGACTTATCAGAAACTCCTTGCTGTGACACTGAAACGCCATGTAATAAACGATGATAAAATGATTGACAACCGTCAATGTCATACTTTTTTGATTGACAACTATTTATTTTCTAAACAACGAAAACAAAGTTTGGAATTAACAACTAATTGCATACTGGAATCTGCGGATAAACTTTTGAATTTGGAGCAATCGGCCAAGAAATGATTCCCTTTACAGAATCCGCAGACTCCCGAATCGTTAATAACACGAGTGGTGTTACAGTAATCAACATTTCGCTTTCGAGGATGTTCACTGGGAATTTGGGGTAACAAGCCAAACTGTGTGTGAAAACGAGCCTCTTGTCGCAGGCAATCGGACAGCATTTCCAACTTCATACGACCTGATGCATGCTCCGCAGCATAGCGGATCCAAAGACTGCGGAGAAGTGGTGTTAATTTCCTCAAAATACTGTTATATAATTCCGGCGAATAAAGATATTCCAAACTTTTTAAATGTTTTATTACGGCAATTAAATTTTGAATTTTGCAGGATATCAAATTAATATATAATAGGAAGCATATAGGAAGCGACCGCACTGCGGCTATAAAAGTAGAAGAGGTCACACTTGACAGTTCACTTATGCAGAAAAATATACCTTACGCTAAAGGAATAAAACTCAAGAAAACAACATCAGTTCTTATTAATACAATTATTTACTCTACTCCTGATGTACATAAGAAGCACTTTTCTTTGCATAAATGAGCTGTCAAATTGAACAAAAAACCATTATTGTCTATAGACCGACAAACTATCTGTTCCGGTGGCGGCGTCGCTACTGTCTATTTAAAACTGTCATTAAATATCGTTTTTGCATTGCATTTCACGTAGTTCCAATTTTGGCCACCGGAACAGATAAGTTTGTAGAAAACACGTGTCCGGACTTCAAATTTTATATGGATTTTCGATCAGGTCACGTGACACATAAATCCTGACGCGAGTTTAACATTTTTTCCCCATACAAAAAAAGTGCACAACGCCGCTAAAGAAGTTTTCACTTCAAAAATACGTTACATTTCATAGGGAAAGATGATAGTAAATTTTATTGTCTTGATCTTATTAGCTTTCATATTGAAGAATGTTTTTTACTGTAATGTTTTTTACTTAAATATTTTTACTGATACATAAAAAAATATTATTATTTTGACATGAACATAAACATTCTTTTATATTTTAGACACCGCGTATTTTTTTTACGCGTTAATTTAACGTCCACGGCTACGCGGTCCGTTTGAACAAAATAAATAATTGGATATGTTTATACTAAATGGCAGAAATGCCTTATTTAAAATATGTAAGTATATACACTAGCGTTAACAATCCATGTGCGTGATTTGGTGGGTAGTGGAATATTTAAGTTTCATCTCAGGTCCCCCTACAGCTTTCATTGCACCATACAAGTAATTAAATTAATGGCAGTGATTAAATAAATTCATTAACTTAATTATAAAGATTACACAATATGATTAAAAACATGTTTTAATAAAATTAAATAAACCTTTTTCAAGCAGCTGACGTCCATTCTAGAGATCATGTTCTTAAAGAAAAACAAAATAAAAAAATTGGGACTTAGTAGTAAAAAAAATTGTAGCAGATGAATTACATTAATCTTCACACAGTTACATTCCTTAATAAATAGTAATACCTAGCCTACACAAGTTTAAGATACAATTCCTTACATAATACAACAAAATAAAAATTTGTTCAAATTTTAGTACAGTCAGCGTCATATAGTTCGTGATACTCAGGGTACTCTAATAAATAGGCGCAACCAAAAAGTCGATAATATCGGTACAAACAAAGTTGTCTTATTGTTGTAAACAGTTTTGTCGCGCAAAAGGTCGACACACTTAAAATGTCATATAATTCGGTTCAGTCAAACTGCCATAAATATGGTTACAGTCATCCCGCCAATGGTATCCAAACATTCTAAGTGTTCAAAAATATGGAACACATTAGAAAAATTAGTTAGCATGAAACCTCATTACGCAATCTTGTGTTTGAATGTAATTCTATTATCTGTCAGTGCATGTCAAATAACCATCGTGAGTCGTATTGATTTGTCATTTTCTTTCAAACCTTGACAACATCAAGAAAGAAAGAGACATTGCAGTGAAAGAACAGTAAAATAGCTAAAATTGGTTTATTATGCGACTAGCCTTCCGCCCGCGATTTCACCTGCGCGTAATTTCTTTTTTCAAATATCTCCCCCTTCCCCCCACATTTCTGGGATCAAAAGTACCCTATGTTCACCGGGGATAGTGTAGCTATCCATCAGTGACAGAATTATTTTAATCGGTTCAGTAGTTTCGGAGCCTATTCAATTCAAACAAACAAACAAACAATCAAATCTTTCCTCTTTATAATATTAGTGTAGATTTGTTTTTTATGAAGGGTCAGTCTTTTGTATGTACGTTCGAAACACGTTCGAACGTAACTCTAAAACTGTTCAGTTTATCGTTAATACGGAATGTGTTAATTTCAGTTAGGTATACAAGTAAAATTAAATACGAAATATACCTAATAACTCATATTCATTAACATTGAGGTTAACATCTTTTTAGCTGTACCTAGCTGTTTATTGCTTATATTTTTTTAACATAATTATCTTAAGACATATCGTCCGTAACTCCGTACTGAAATACTGGAAATTCAAGCTTCTAGTTTTGGCTAAAACGAAGCTATAGGGGATCGAGAATGGCCTGCAAAGGATGGTACGGCCGTGCCGGTTTTTTTGCTCGACTTGGTCCTCACCACGGCCGTGCCCCCAAATATCGTAAATGGCTATACAAGAAATTCTGAAAGTCCATCCAAAACAAAAGAGAAGTCTATGACGTCGTATTTAAAATGAAAAGGACAGCAGTAGTTTCTATCGCTTTCACTTTGTGTTTAATTTTTTAGATACTTATTGATGAGAAAAATAATATTTTAAATATTATAGCAGTAAGGTTTATTTTTCTAATGTGTTCCATATTTTTGAACACTTAGAATGTTTGGATACCATTGGCGGGATGACTGTAACCATATTTATGGCAGTTTGACTGAACCGATTTATATGACATTTTAAATGTGTCGACCTTTTGAGCGACATAACCGTTGACAACAATAAGACAACTTTGTTTGGACCGATATTATCGACTTTTTGGTTGCGTCTATTTATTAGAGTACCCTGAGTATCACGAACTATATGACGCTGACTGTACCTGTTGACTTACAACTATTGGGCGGCTACAAACCTAAGTACAAATCGATTTAATGGGTCATTGTCATTCCAAACTTTTTCTGAACAGCTAGTATTTCAAATGATTGTGAATTTACATTATCTCAAATGGCTATCAAGTAATATGTACTTCTCGAAGCATTGCCCTAACTAGGCTTACACTTAATAGCTTACTAGCATCTATTTTTCCTTATGGTTAACGGAAGATATGATTGACATATTTCATAACTATTTTATCTTTTAAGCACTTTGTTATAACATAAATTGATATAATAATAAATAACGTACACTACTACAAGGAGTTAATAAGTTTGTAGAGCAATATGTGTAGTAGCTGATAAAATGATAATTAATACTTTAAAAAAATGTATTTACGGAATTTAATTGACTTTTAAAAACAAAACGCGTGGTAAAAGAAGTGTTACGCTTTTTATTTTAGAGAAAAATACAAATACAAGAGACAAAATAAACTTTTTCATAAAGTCAATTTGACCATAAATCTCCATGAAAACATTTAGGTATATAATATTTTCAACAATTTATGTTGCGAGACAACCACGAAACGAATGAATACATGTGAAATGAATGTCTTGGTCAGTGTTTGCCAACATATTTAGTAAAATACTATAAGAATCAAATAATTAGATAATGAATTATAAAATATATTTACTTCGTAAATAACTAACATTGAGCCTCTATGCAGTCGAAAATGGTACGGTTACGGATTCACCGTTTAACGATAGTAAAAAAAGTAAGAATGCGAACTAGATATTAGTATACATTATCTAAAAAAAAGTTCATCCTGTCTTGTAAGGATGAACTTATTCTTTATGTTTTATTAGTTCAGATTGAAATTGCAAAAATGTTAAACTTTAACTATTCGTCAATTTAAATTATAAGATCCGCTAAGAGATCCCCTTAACTTTTAAGTTACTTGAATCATTGAAATTTAGTAGTGCTATATAAAAACGAAATTTCATGACTAGTGTTTTTTTTTGTACTTAACATGCAATTCGCTAAGCATTGTTAATTAAATAAATACCAGGGCATCATTAAAACAACAATGGACTTATAAGATTCCAATACTTAGTATTGGTCATCGATGTCGTCAACGACCGAGTCCATTGAACCCAAATATACGATGTTTGTGTATCTCAATTGTTTTAAGTGTTTATAATAAAACCTGACAAGTTTTAGGTGTACAAGTCTAAAACTTGTTACACATTTATTCAAGGTTTTAATTGAATTGGAACAACTGCGCAACTTGTATTGTCAGTTCATGCGTCTAAAGAAATTGAAGAAAATAAATAATACATAATAAATATCTATAGCATAACCTAAAGAAAATATTAATTTAAGTTAAAACGTCACACACACCCAATTACTAAAACCAGCAAAGTCTTCAATAATTGAACTAGTTTTAGCCGATATCTAGTTAAAATAATATAGAACATTAGGTACATAAACAGGTGCCTACAGGCTACATCTAATCCCACAACAAAGTTGTTTGTGTTAAAGATATGATAGGTATACAATACAAATGCGTAATTAAAGGCTATTTTATTCGTAATATAGTCTTATTGCGTTGTCCGATTGAGAGCCTTCTAGCACATTGATAAATTATTTAACTAGTTTACGGCAAGGTGAGATTGCACTGTGCCCGTGATCACATTATCTCATCTTGCCCGAGAAATCGACAGTGTGATAACTCTCTAATTGGTCAGTGTTTTTTAAATTATGGCATTTTAAAATACAATGCAAACTTCGAAATTATGTTCTTAGTGTGCCTCAGTTATTTCAGACAATTAAAAAACTACAGCTTTGTCCTGTATGTCCGTTGCCCAATAAAATGACCAATCCCCAAATAAAATATAGCACAAGTAGATAATACAAGTACAAAGTACATAAACCGTTTCTTAAGAAATCACAATGTACATTTGTGGATATTAATGTGTCATTCATATTAATTTGTCCTCGGTGGGGTTTTTTGGTGGGGATTGGCAATCGATAGTATCGAACTCTTCGCTCCAATAACATATACATTTATGTTATGGCTAGATCTGAGATGACCAGAGTTGGGAAAAATTTATTCGAATGACGAATAACGAATAAATGTGTCGTGCTCTGGGGCGGGCCCACCTTGATCTAGGTACGTACAATTGGTAAGAAATAAATGTATAAAATATGTATATAATTGTAGTCTTAATTTAAAAATATGTATATCCATAGTTTTGTTGTAAACATTAATTCAAAGTGGGCCCGCTGGAGAGCAGCTTCACCAGCGGGCCCACCAAATATATTGCGTTACTGAAGGTTTTTAAATTCGTTTATTGGACCATACAAATGTATATTAAATGTATATGAATCTGCTATACTCAATTTTGCATTTAATTTGGTATAAACCGATTTACGACAATTTTAAAATTTCCTTCCGGTATATACAGGGTGGCCCTGAAAATCGTGGATCAAACAAAACAGGGAGATAAATTACCGACAAAAACCCCTCTACAGTATGACCTCACATCGACTCTACAAAAAATTAAAGCAATTTTTTTGTTTTAAAAAAAAAAATAATGCCTTATTTTGTAATCAAATGGCAAAATAATGAAAACAGATTGTTTTCTCTTTCTTTTTTTGTGTTCAATTATTGTCAAAGAAAGCATCTTTACATAAAAAGTATTTTTATCACTGTGGGGACACAAATTCGTGAGTAATGGCAACTTTCTTAAAAGAAATTAAGTTTTACGAAAAATCAATGCCAACTAATTCCAATCGGACACTGATTCTTGCCTAACTGTGACCTACGCTACGCCAGTGTACTGTGTACTCGCCACGCGGTCAGTACGAAAACGAATACATTTATGCATCAAAATGGAGAACATTTTGAGCACCTTATATCATAAAGTTATTAATAAAAATATTTTATTGTTTGATTGCGTATGCATCTTCTTAATTATTTTTTTGTAGCTACAACAAAAAGTTACCTCTTCAAGGCCTCACAAAAAAATGTAAGTACTCTAAAATGTATGGGAAAAGTTTTTTTTTGATTTGTGACTTTTCTAGTACTGAAACCTCAGTTGGTCCCATAGAAGATTTTGATCAGCGTACAAAATTGGACCGATTAGCATCAAAAATTTTTTTTTGTGAAAAATGGTAATGCTAACCATAAATTTTTTTTTAATCTGTGAATGGGAATGATTTTTTTTTGAAAATTATGGATAGTCTCCTAAGACCAATTTCTTGTAGCTGCAACGATTAAGGTTCCTCCCTTGGCTGCCCCATTGAAACTTTCCACCCTGTATACCGGAAGGAATTTTAAAATTGTCGTAAATCGGTTTATACAAAATTAAATGCAAAATTGAGTATAGCAGATTCATATACATTTAATATACATTTGTATGGTCTCATAAACTAATTTAAAAACCTTCAGTAACGCAATATATTTGGTGGGCCCGCTGGTGAAGCTGCTCTCCAGCGGGCCCACTTTGAATTAGTGTTTACAACAAAACTATGGATATACATATTTTCAAATTAAGACTACAATTATATACATATTTTATACATTTCTTTCTTACCAATTGTACGTACCTAGGTCAAGGTGGGCCCGCCCCAGAGCACGACACGAATAAATTGCTATTTCGTTATTCACGAAAAAAATCACGAATAATTTATTCGTAGGAAATTTCTTTACGAATTATTAATTCGTGAATGAATTATTCGCGAATAATTATATTGCGAATAAAATTTTATTCGAATTTATCCAGATAACAAATTATTCGAAAAATGCTCAAATCTGGTGTTGACGGTAGGTAGATTGTACCTGAGGAGGGGGTGGTAGGTGGCTATGGCGGTCACTCGATGCTGAGCTGCTGTAGGAGCAGGTCGGGCGGCGGCGGCAGGCCGGGCTGCAGCGTGACCCCCACGCCGCGGTTCAGCGACACGGCGGGGTAGAACGCGCCTCGCAGGCCCGTGAACGCTATGTCACCCTGGAATCAATGTTATCTTGCTGTATTGACAAGGTCAAGGAGAAAAGAGAGCATAGAGGAGTCGCTTTAGGTATCGCTGAAAAAATTAAGTCCTCAAGGACTTACGCGAGCTTTAGGCTGCCTGTCCACTGAAGCGGAGCGAGGCAGCGGAGCGGAGAAACGAAGAAATATTAACCAATAGGATTGCAACTCCCTGTCTGAGCGGATGAGATTTTGTGTAATATTTCACCGTTTCTCCGCTCCGCTGCCTCGCTCTGCTTCGGTGGACAGGCAGCCTCATGCGGACGGCTACCGTTACGGACAGTCGACGTTTGCCTATATCACGCCTTGTCCGTTTAGTGATTTTAGTACCGGGCGAAGATCTTTGGGTATGACCCCAATTTCTTTTTGCGGGTCGGGCAATATTTGTGTCGACTTTTTCGAACACTGGCCGGGTTTTGTGATCACCAATACGCATTTGATTAAAGTGGTGATTAAGTCAGTAACTATTATTCAAAGACAAACTAATATTTCAAAAAGAAGCAGATGTATTAATGTTATCAATACGCCTATTATACACCTTGAAGTGCATTTTGTAACATGTCGGGCAGTTAACATTCGTACAATAGTTTCCACACTTCCGCTGATTACAAGGTTAAAATACTCCGCGACCCGTCACATGCAATGAGCAACGCTGCAGAGAAAGCGCGAACACGTATTGATCTAGTTAATCTGATGTCACACTAATAGTAACAGCCTTTAGTAAATTACGCGAGCTTATTTGTAAACACAAAAAATGTTTAGAATAATATTTTTTAAGATTTTACACAGAAAAGTTCCTTGTTTTGCAGTTATCCTTTCTTTAGAATATCTCTTATCCTTGGATTAATTATATTTTTCAGGCGGGTGCTCGGAGGAATATATAGTAAAAGGAAGTTTACGAGCTGTGAGCGACGTGTCCCGTACCTCTTCGCTTTCTTAGCCACATTCCTTGAGACTCGCGCTTGGCTTGCAGATTTTTTGACCCTGATACGCAGTCTGCGCGCCGTCCGCGCATTTTTAAAATGTAGTGCTGTAGTATATAAAGGTGCACGTGAGATGGTCAATAGCCACAAGGTTGGCACCGGCGCGTTCCAATCGGGTTTGAAGGGGAAACCGGGGGAGTTAAGTGGATAGGGCACGATTTACGCTTTGTGTAGACGACGCCGGAACCGCACCGGCGCACACTGGGACGGATTTCGGATATGCGGACATTGGACTTTTTTTTGTAAAATATTAATATTTTTATTATGCCAATCGATAGCCCTAATTAAGCCGATCAGAGTTTATTCAGGTCATTTTTTTTGTAAACATTATATTAAACGAAAAAAATGGAAATTAAAAAAAATTGTATGGAACGATATCTAAAATGCTCTATAAGTTCCAAGTCTTGACAGATCTCAGGATGATTTTTTGTGGGGTTAATCTATGGGTGTTTATGTATAGTTCCACATACATAGTATTGTCCCGGACGTCCCCGTTTTCCAGATATATGAAGCTGAACTTAGGTACTTTTTCTACTATTTTCTTAGGGATTATTTTAAGTTTTTAACTCCAAATATTAAAAAAAGGAACATTTTGAATTGTATATTAATTTAATCGATTATCAATAACACTATTACATCTGGTGACGTCATACAACAAAATTAAAACATGTAAAAAGTGAATATAATATATCAAGATTGTGTCTTTAAATAGGTTTTAATTTACTTAATGGAATTTTGTTGTTTCAGCCTTTGGTACAAAAGGCGGACTTAATTCCTCGTAGCTTTTTCTACCTGTCAACCTGAAGGCCAAGCAGAACGAAATAAATACTGAATAATTAGTTTATTCTGTGTCGCTTATATCACTTATATTGCTTGTATCTGTAAATTCAGGTTTAGTCCAGTCATTTAAGCTTAAATTAGGCATGAATCTCGGAATGCGAGATACCCAGCTGTAAGTTTGTAAATACCTGTATATTGACACCCTAAAACTTGTCTCAAAACCTACATATGGTAGGGTGTACGCAACTATTAAATTTCAAGGTCAAAGATCACAAAAATCGTTTCTTTGCGCTTTTTTTGTAAATATCTCATTTCCTATGGGTTTTTGCTATTTGTGTTCATTATCAATATTGTAGAATACAAAATTCTCTACAAATATTGTTTAAAAAAAAAATTATACGGTGAACCGTTTTTGAGATAGAGGGCGGAGAGCGCGCGGTCAAAGCATCACTTCAGGTCAACCGGTGCCTCCGGTCGAAAACGCGCCATAATAGTTGAAGAACTATCGATAAATCAATGATTATAAATATTTGTCAATTTTTGTCAAAAAACCCATAGAAAATGAGATATTTACAAAAAAAGGGCAAAGAACCTATTTTTGGGACCTTTGACCTTGAAATTTAATAGTTGCGTACACCCTACCATATGTAGGTTTTGAGACAACTTTTAGGGTGTCAATATACAAGTATTTACAGACTTACAGCTGCTGGGTATCTCGAATACCGAGGTGAACTTACTATAATGAATGGACTGAAAATTTCGAAATTTTGGGACTTTTTTTTACTATTTGCTCTCCAGGGTCAAAACTATGCATTTTTTGTGAACAATGTTCTCTACATTCATAAACTGTATTAAAGAACCTACAATTGGAGGCCAATCGCAGCTCTATTGACTTCATAGGAGCCAAGATATGGCACTTCGAAGATGACCAATTTTTCTCGAAAATAGAAAATTTCAGGATACTCCCACTTATTTCGTGAAATATTGGCAAAACCACTTGGTCTTTGAAGAAAAGTTACTGAAAATATTTTTAGTACATTTATTTAATTTTTATTTAAGCCTAAAAGCACCGCTATTGACATCATAGGACCCAAGCTATGGCACTTTAAAGATGACCAATATTTGTCGAAATAAGAAATTTTTAGGATACTCCCACTTTTTTCGTGAAATATTGTCAAACCCACTTGGCCTATGAAGAAAGGTCACTGAAAATATTTTGTAGTACATTTATTAAACTTTTATTAGAGCACAAAACGAAGTCTGTGAGACTAGTTGTTCCCTCACAATCTCAAAAAAACGAAAAAAAGGTAAAATGGGTTATGTAGACAAAAGACTATATACAGGGTGTTCGGAAGAACGTTGAACATACGATAATGGGGGGTAGTTAGGGTGGTCTGTTAACTAACTAGCTCAAAAGATTTCACCTAGGTGTCAAGATTTTTTTTAATTATTTTTTTTTATAAATTTCTATAATTTTTCGGTTTTGTACCTTTAAACCCGTCTAACTTTTTTTTTAATGACCAGATCCAAATAATTTTTTCATTGTTGGAGTCTTAGTGATTGGTAGGTCCCTTTAAATAAACAGCTGTAAATTGCACATTGCTAGAAACAAAGTTATGGGCCCTCAAACATAAAATAAGAGTTGAAACAAATTTTGAAACTCAACTTCGCGTAGCATTTAAAAAATAAATAAAAGGGATGGATGACTTCTGATTTGTTAAAAACATTTCTAAAGTGTGAGCATTATAACGATATGTCGTTTGTTTTGATATCTTTTTTGTAACCAAAATTATTCGATGTTTTCTAGCCAGGCGGACCATTTCGACGAAATTCTAATTATGTGAAAACTTAAATGTTTTGCGAAATTTGTCAATGCAAAGGTCAAAATAACAAATTAGTGGGATAGTGACATAACAAATTAGAAGGAATTTAGATTTTTTCTCACTCTTGCACACATAAAGGCTATCTTTTCTCTCTTTCACTCTGTGTGGAATGCGCGGCGAGTGACGCTTCCCAAGAAGGTAATAATACTATTATTTCACTCTAGTACACTTACATCGTATCTTCCCTCTCTTTCGCTTTCGGAACAGGCGACTCAGTGTAAGTGTCAGAACTCTTAGTCAAGATTTAACTGTCCAAGAAGGTAATAATAATAATGTTTCACTCTAGTACACTTACATCGTATCTTCCCTCTCTTTCGCTTTCGAAACAGGCGACTCAGTGTAAGTGTCAGAACTCTTAGTCGAGACTTAACTGTCTCTGCGATCATACGTGCCCTTTGTGCCTACTCTTGTTACAGTTATCTTCGTTCTTGATAAATTCTACGCGCTTCACGCGCATTGGAGTTAGCTCTTCCATATGCCATTAAAATGTCCGCATATTTCTCATTGGTAAATGAAGTCATTTTACCGATTAACAAACGTAACAGAAATAACAAAACTTAACAAAACAACTGATAACAATAATACAAAACGAAGATAACTGTAACAAGAGTAGGCACAAAGGGCACGTATGAATGATCGCAGAGGCAGTTAAGTCTCGACTAAGAATTCTGTCCTCTTTGCTTCTGTCACTTACACTGAGTCGCCTGTTCCGAAAGCGAAAGAGAGGAAAGATGCGATGTAAGTGCATGGAATTAATAATAAAGTGTACTAGAGTGAAACATTAGTATTATTACCTTCTTGGGAAGCGTCACTCGCCGCGCATTCCACACAGAGTGAAAGAGAGAAAAGATAGCCTTTTTGTATGCAAGAGTGAGAAAAAATCTACATTCTTTATGTCACTATCCTACTAATTTGTTATTTTGACCTTTGCATTGATAAATTTCGCAAAACATTTAAGTTTTCACGTATGTAGATTTTCGTCGAAATGGTCCGCCTGGGTAGAAAACATCGAATAATTTTGGTTACAAAAAAGATATCAAAACAAACGACATATCGTTAGAAAGCTCACACTTTGGAGATGTTTTTAACAAATCAGAAGTCATCCATCTCTTTTATTTATTTTTTAAATGCTACGCGTAGTTGTGATTCAAAATTTGTTTCAACTCTTATTTTATGTTTGAGGGCCCATAACTTTGTTTCTAGCAATGTGCAATTTACAACTTTTTATTTAAAGGGACTTACCAATCACTAAGATTCCAATAATGAAAAATTTATTTGGATCTGGTCATTAAAAAAAAAGTTAGACGGGTTTAAAGGTACAAAACCGAAAAATTATAGAAATTTATAAAAAAAATAATTAAACAAAAATCTTGAGACCTAGGTGAAATCTTTTGAGCTAGTTAGTTAACAGACCACCCCAACTACCCCCCATTATCGTATGTTCAACGTTCTTCCGAACACCCTGTATATTGGGTTATTGGAAATTAGACAGGAATGTTATAAATAGTAGTGGGTGGAGGTCATTTGCGTGCCCCTCTATATCCCTTTTTGCATTTACAGGCTATTATTTTTAGACAATCGCAGTTTTTTCGGTTAATCATAAAATCAATGATGATTTTATGTTTTGCCTAGAAATTAGATATCAAATCAAACTTCAAGCGAGCCTAAACGATCGCAAATGACCTCCACCCACTACCATTTTTAACATTCCCGTCTAATTTCCAATAACCCAATATTAAATAGTCTTTTGTCTCTTTAACCCATTTTACCTTCTTTTCGTTTTTTTCATATTGTGAGGGAACAGCTAGTCTCACAGACTTCGTTTTGTGCTCTAATAAAAGATAAATAAATTTACTACAGAATATTTTCAGTGACCTTTCTTCATAGGCCAAGTGGTTTTGCCAATATTTCACGAAATAAGTGGGAGTATCCTGAAAATTTCTTATTTCGACAAATATTGGTCATCTTCAAAGTACCATAGCTTGGCTCCTATGGAGTCAATAGTGCTGCTGTTAGGCTCAAATTGCAAGTAATTTAATACAGTTTAAAAGTGGGGAAAACATAATTCGCAATAAAAGCATAGTTTTGGCCCTGGAAAGCAAATAGTGAAAAAAGTCCCATTTTTGTGACCTTTGACCTTGAAATTTAATAGTTGCGTACACCCTACCATATGTAGGTTTTAAGACAACTTTTAGGGTGTCAATAAAAAAGTATTTACAGACTTACAGCTGGGTATCTCGAATTCCGAGGTGAAATCCTAAAATGACTGGACTAGTTCACTTCTTGAGCAGTCTTGATCTTGAGCATCGAAAGATTCTGGAGAGAGAGTCATATTCTTGAGTTTGGCCATTCTTGGTCGTAAAATTATTGTAAGCTTAGGTTCGGACGACAAAAGAAGATTTATCCTCATTTGACGCATGCCTGTTTACTTTTCTGAAATGGTGTTCTCTATATTTTCTAAACTCCTTGTTTCTTGGCTTCTTCAGAAAGTTTTCCGATGGGAATCAAATTAACAATGATGTCTGCTCCATGTATTAGTATTTTATGGACACTAACAGGCATATTATACCACGAGTATTATTTTACAAACAAGGCCGCTAGTTCTCGACAATATTGAGAAAATTTAGAAACATCTACCTACATGTTCTGCACTTGGTATGATTTGCAGAATAACATGGAACCTTTTGATCAAACCTTAATTTATGCCTGTAATATTATAGATACAAGCAATATAAGTGATTTATATCACTTATATTGCTTGTATCTTTTGCTTTTTTGCGACACAGAATTATTTAATTAATCAGTAGTTATTTCGTTCTGCTTGGCCTTCAGGTTGACAGGTAGAAAAAGCCACGAGGAATTAAGTCCGCCTTTTGTACCAAAGGCTGAAAAAACAAAATTCCATTAAGTAAATTGAATCCTATTTAAAAACCCAATTTTGATGTATTATATTCACTTTTTACATGTTTTAATTTTGTTGTATGACGTCACCAGATGTAATAGTTTTATTGATAATCAATTAAACTAATATACAATGCACAATGTTCCTTTTTTATAATGTTAGGAGTTAAAAACTTAAAATAATCCCTAAGAAAAAAGTACCTAAGTTCAGCTTCATATATCTGGAAAACGGGGACGTCCGGGACAATACTATGTATGTGGAACTATACATAAACACCCATAGATTAACCCCACAAAAAATCATCCTGAGATCTGTCAAGACTTGGAACTTATAGAGCATTTTAGATATCGTTCCATACAATTTTTTTTAATTTCCATTTTTTTCGTTTAATATAATGTTTACAAAAAAAATGACCTGAATAAACTCCGCGTTTTCTACATTGATGCTATGTTAAGCGGTGTTTACAGTTCAGCATGATGGCGGTCCGATGCGTATGCGGTGTCGGCGTTGTCGACTCAAAGCCTTAGTCTCGAGTCCCACACAGGGCTTTAGGCGAAAAAAAATGTGTCACCTGCGGGCGGTCGTCGACGGTGAAGCGCAGCGTGCCGCGCGTGAGGTCGAGCAGCACGCCCACGGTGCAGCCCTGCGCCACGCCGCCCGGCGCGCGGCCGCCGTGCGCGCCGCCGTGCACGAACCACGACCGCGACCCGTCGATGTACATGGCCCAGCCCAGCGCGTCGCTGCCCAGCATCTTGTCGCGGGCGACGTCGGCGCGCGCCACGCCGAAGGCCGGGTCGGCGTCGCCGTCGTAGTGGTCGAGCCGCAGCCGCCAGTAGTGCACGCCGCGCGCCAGCGGCTGGTCGGCCAGCGCCACGCGCGGCTGCCAGCCCGCCGCGCGCGCGCCCAGCCCGTCCGCGCTCAGCGCCACGCCGCCGCCGCCCGCCGCGCAGCCGCAGCGCGCGTCCCACGTGAACCACGCCACTGCCCGAAATAACACGATGCTATTAGTGTCTTCCCATCGATCCATTCGGACATAAACGAGAGTGAATAAAGTGCTGGCACGTCGTCGTGCGCACCTTGACCGGCGCTACCGTCGGCTTGTACACATAGATTAACATTCCATCGTAGTTAAGAAATCGAAAATCCCTACACTTGCGTTCCCAACGTAAGGTACTTCGGAAAGAAGCGGGGCCCGCTTTGTAAGAGGTGGGCAGGTCGCCCTGCAGTGTTCCTGGTAGTAGGCTGATGCAAGGCCCAGGGACGCTGCCGATGGCGATGCAGGAGCGCGGGGGGGTTTAGTGGGTATTCTCGTGAGTCCCACACACGGCTCGTCTTCCCCAGGCGAGTTATGGTGCGTAAATGCATTCCCCTCTACAAAAAAAAAAAAAAAGGTACTTCGGAAAGCCTATACACTAATTGCATTATTTAAGCGCAGCATAATCCCAACGCATGGTACTATGGAAAGCCTCAGCATCGCCCGAGTTCAACCATGTGTGGTCGCGTGGGGTCAGTCTCACTACCAGGCTCAATCGTTTATAGTCCAGTGTGGGGAAAAATTTAAATTCTGATTTATACGAGATAAGTAATATAGCACTCGTAAAGTTTACTTGTAGGTTAACTCTCAATCTGATTTAAAATGCAAAAATGAATTAATAAAATAAAATTAACTCTTCTACTTCTAGTGTTATCTAACTAAAGTCTTATGTTTTACTATAAAATGATCCGTGTGCGTATACCTGGCGAAGTCTGCAATCCGATAACCTCGCTGTAAGGCCCCTCGCCGGCGCCGTTGAAGGCCTTTACGCGGGCACTATACAGCGATGCGTAGTGCAGCCCGTCGATCGTGCACACCGTCTCTCGACCGCAGTACACTTCCTAGATATAACAATTATTGTGTCAAAGATATTTCAGGCAAATTGTTGCATTCAATAATAAATGAAAACGTCGTAAATGGGTGTCATCAATGTCGTGTAATGGTGTATGGTCAATTGTCGTAAATTGTGTAAAGTATCAGCCTAAATGCCTCCATCATTGAAATAAAGTCATCGACACAATAATGGCCAATGCAATGACGAATGTGGATTGGTGAATACAATCATGAGCTATGTTCGAAAATACGATACAAATTTTGTCCGACTTGGGAATCAAACCTAGCATTCCGAAGACACAACTTGTTACTTAAACCACTAGACCATCGAGGCATAAGGTATAAACTTAAATCAGTGCACGTTATGATGAGTGATGCTGATGTGTCTTGTTATAGGAGCGTGCAAGGGGATGCGGTCGTTTTCGGTATGGGTATGCTTAACGTGTGTGTGCGGTGCGAAGGGGTTAGGTGGGGATCACTGACCTCTCTTATACAAGTACGCTGGAGTAATTACAGGCCGGGACATAGTGAGGCGATTTGATTTTCGCCATTTTGGCGCTTACGGCAGCAGTGGGTGGGAACGGAACTAATAATAGAGATGGCACAGTGAGATAAAATACACTAAAATAAACTACCACCACTTAATTATGTATCAACTACATCAATACGACACAATAAACAAGCTTAATCGCGTTAAACCTCCAAAATCACTTAAAAACACGGAGACAATCCGAACCAAGCACCGGCCATTTTGCAGTTTACGTCAGATTTAGTTCCTTTCCCACGCATTGGGGGCGTTTGACGGCGCTTCAAATGGGCACAATAAAGAGCTGTCATTTTATAGGATATCATTGGTCCAGCGTACTTGAATATTAGAGGTCGGTGGGTGGGGATGCTCACCCGGAAGGGTCCGCCGAGCCCGTCGTCGAGCTCGAGCACGTAGCCGCGCACGGCGGCGGGCGCGGGCGGCGCGCGCCACGCCAGCGTGCACGAGCAGCCGCGCGCCGCGCACGCCTCCACCGCCATCTCCGGCGCGCCCGGCGCTGTAAACACAATCAATCACTTAAGGCCTTGACCAGGAAGGCGAATTCGTCGCGAACACAACGCGCGTTGGCGAGGTAGGTACTGGGGCTCAATACATTGCATCCACGAGCATCGCGCGTATTTCGCGGCGAAATCAGCTTGATTCGCGGCGAAATCGCTTTCCTGGACAAGGCCTAAGCGCTAAGCAGGTGTAAACACTTCTTGTTGCCGACACGGCACACTATTGTGACATTTTATTGTATCCTCTTTGAACATAAAATTAATGTGCCTACGTCAATGACCATAAACAATTTTACTTATTTGGTGCAGACTTTCTGAAGTTATGTGTTCAAATTCATAAAAGATATATAAGTACTTTAAATTAACATACTAAAAATCAATATTTTTTTTAAATTGACTAATTTACATAGATTATTTCTACAGATTTCTGGTGTGTACTTACCTGAAGATCTCATTTGTTGCTCTATTGCTGCAGTCCAGTGTAAAGAATAACCAATGTTATCACGATAAAAAAGGTAAATATAATTATTCCTTAGTAGAAAGTTATTAAACCTTATTGCATAAATATTCATAGGTAACGAGTGCAAAAGACTCACGTATGCATTCAATGAAGTTCATAGTCCTGACGGTCCGCAGCACGGGTTCGATGTCGAGCGTGAGCGCGGGCGGCGAGGGCGGCGCGCTCAGCGACGAACACAGCCCCGACGCCGTCTCCTGTGCGCGCGCTGACAAGATGGTGCCCACCTGCGACGATCACGTTATCAATGACATTCCTCAAAAGAAATATAGACCGACAAACTTATCTGTTCCGGTGGCGGCGTCGCTACTGTCGTTTTAGTACTGTCATTACATATCGTTTTTGCATTGCATTTCACGTAGTTCCAATTTTGGCCACCGGAACAGATAAGTTTATCGGTCTATACTTGGGTAGTGATTGAGCTGTTACACAAGAAATCGCGGCTTCGATCCGATTTTATCTCACGAGTGCTGGTGAGCCATACTTGTAGTTGTAATACATGCAACCACGCGCTTAGTGTGCGTAACTTAAGATCAGTACCGGACTGGTCGAGACTGCTGAGCGCTCTCGAGGCTACACACTTATAAGTAAATGTGCATGTATATTTGGACACAAGTATGGCTCACCCGCGTTCTTGAGATAAAACGTTTTACTAACGTTTATGTGCATGAAGATGTCATGCCGAGCGCACAAGGCGCCCTTCCAGTGAGCAGACATGGTCAACAACACTATCTCTCTGTGTTACAGGCAAATAGTCTAGACTAATGTTCCGCCCCCTTGGTCAACCACTCTTAGCTTACTGGAGAACAAATGAATGCTACAACTGGGATACAGCCTCCCCCTATCATAATAAAGGGAGGCTTAGTATCCCGGTTGCCTGTCATGACTGGCAGTGGCTCATTGGGTGGATTCACCAGAGGAGAATGCTTTTAGGCACTGTAACCAAAGCTAGACTGTACTTTCGGCCCTACGCGCGTGGGACTCGGAATTAAAGAAGCTCGTCCCATTACCTACTAAACTCTTCTGGCAATTGATTGACCCATTGCTGGGTAAATAGGTAATCCATTTGCATTTTGTCTTAAATAGTTATCTGCTTAAGTAGGTATAAAATATAGTTATTTTATTGGATGTCCCACTAATAACATTCAGCTTATACATATAAGGTAGTAAAATCTCATTTAGCACTTGTCATTTTATTGTGTCTAATAGAGATTTAACATGTAAAACAATACTGTAGGTATTCTACTAGTAACATTATGTTATTCATTCCATTCATGGTATGTATTCATTTATAGATAATTCTATGTTTATCAACAGCACCTATTCTGATAAATAAACTAACTTTATGACATACTATCTACTAAAATAGCATGGCCCAGTTATTATCTGATATGATATCACATTCTAGTTGACACCTATATTTTACATGGATGTCCTTTTGTTACATGTTTTCTTATTAAAGAAAATATATAAGAAGACATATTGCGTTAGATCCATAAAATTATGTAAGATCCTTATCTGTTATGCTCTCATGCAAAAAAAACCCTTAAGGGCTATGTGTAATCTGGTTGTCTAGCTCACAAGCAAATGTTAAATATAATAATATGAACTTGCATTACCTTTTTTCATCAACTTTTCCAATTTCTTATTAAAATTATTGATTTTAATTTTAATAACTATTTTATTAATAATGTCTGGAATAATTCAGAAAACATTGTTTGTATAATGAAAAACATATAGATTGCAACTTTAGTTACTTCCCTTGGAAATGGCAGGGACAATCTGATACAGATAATTGGTTGATATTTTTGTTTTCTGATTAAGATAAATTCATTTTCAACATAATGAAACTAGCAATAAAGTTGCACTCATTGTTCCAAAGTTTATGCAGTGTAATTAAAGTATGTTTTGTAACATCCTATAGCCTTGGACAAGTTATTATTTTCTAATTACTCACCTGCAAGAATGCTGCATGATCGGACTCTTTCAATGCCTCAATTGAAAAATGTAGTAGTGCTGTTGCTTCTCGGAGCTTTTGAGCTGCTTGGGACGTAAGAGAACGCATATTGGCTACAGCTTGTGAACGGGTGTTCCGAGCAGCTCTAATTAATTCATCACGCCTTAGCTCAATAGCTCGTGTTACTTCCACACAGGCATTATCTATTTGCCTCTCCAATTCTTCACAGGACTCCTATAGTTTAAATAATCCATAATTTAGTAGATTCACCATACCTATTACACAAGTTAATGTTCAAATGCAGTAGTCACGTCACAAGGACACATTTCTTACAACCATCTGTAATACTAATTACAAAAAAAACACTTTCCTTAAACGGGCTTGCGATAAATATAATAAAAAATATAGACACATCGATATATTTCACGAAAAAATTGGTCATTTTCGTTACTTACTTAAAAAGCAATAATAAACATATTTATGTATGTGGGGTGCCTTGAGGCTCGGGGCTACTGTGAATTACAGCTAATGTCAGCTCTTTTCTAAATTTTTTAAATGTTTTTTCCTTGATTTTGTTATATGTGTCATTCTCATTAGACTGTAGATAAATATTTATGCTCATGGTAGGTATATTCTATAATATTATATCATTATATTGTTGACATATCTTAAGGACTATACTATCAAACGTGAACCCTGCTGCTCTAATAGTCTTATGCACCCTATTTACTGACTGTAACAATTTTTCGTTCTTTTTTTTTTTGTTTTCTTTCCTGTCAAAGTAGTTTAACTAAATTATATTATAGTAAACAGAATGTATACTGTTAGAATCAACATAGCCTGTGATAACTAGTGGTGGAAAATTCTTAAGGCAAATGTGTTATTTATACTTAACTTACTCTATTTGTAATACAATGATGCTGTTTTTTTCCTGAATTAATAAATAAATAAATAAATAAAAATATAAATAAATTATGTTCACACAAAATTGCCCTAATTTAACTGCCATAGTGAAACTTACATTGATTTTCTCTCCAGATCCTTTGACTAGCTGTATGTATTCAGTCATAGCTTTGGCTTGTTCAGATAATTGCTGGAGTGATTGGGATAATTCAGTCTGTAATCATTAATGGAATGTGATTATATTGTAAACATACAAACAAACACAGTATCAAGCAGATATTTTAATTAGATTCTACCTTATGGGCTCTAGCTGCACTGGATAATTGCTGTGTTTCATGTACTGAATGCCTCTCGGCAAGGCAACGCTGGCATATTGGGACTAAACATGTGTTACAATACAAAACTGGAGAAGAGCCATGGTCACTGCAAGTTGTACCAAGGGCTCTCAGCTCATGCTGCGCCAAGGGTCCGCGTGTGGGGTGCCAGGCGTCGCGGCAGCTGGCGCAATACCGCACCGAGCATTGTTCACAGCGGACCACTGCCGCTCTTCTCTCTCCTTCGCACATTTGACAGGCTTCTTCAGCCGGCGGAGCACCTGTAACGCCTCCGAAGCGTTCCACAATCGTCCGCATGACACGAAAAGGTGGAAGTCCCTCAGCTCCATTGTCATCCAAATACACTAACTTGCTACATAATGGACAAGTCAGACTAAATGCGGCCGACGGATACACAGGCGCGGCTGGCGTTCCCGCGTAACTGTTAGGCCTTGATCCACATACCACACCGCTGTCAGTTTCACTAGACACGGAGGCTTTGTCCGCTTCATGGTAATCTGTTGACGCTGTTGAGTTGTCAGCTTCAGGAATGTGATTTTGAAGACTCACAGCGCATACACGACACAAAGCATGTCCACAGGGTAGTAATACTGGTTCCCTATAAAATTCCTTACATACAAAACATCTAAGTTCTTCTTCCATGTTTAACACATTCATTAAAATAGCACCATTGTAAATTTCCACGCCACGGAAAGAAAATTAATCCTGTTGTTTGTTACTTTCTTTCAGAAATTTGACTGAATTGTAAAGTAATAATGTACAACAAACTGAAGAACAAACACCCATTGCATGTTTTTTACTTTTAGTTTTTTTACATTGAACATTGAAATTCAGTGTTGCCAGCGTGGTCTTGTCGAAAGTCACCTGAGATGTACAAAAAAGTAACCTTTTTGTAGGAAAAGTAAAATTTCACAATTTTTTTTGGTGAGCAAAAAAAAAAAACGACGACAAGATACGAACAAATACGATTAAAAAAACCTTTCACCATTTTTTAGTGAGCAAAAAAAAAACCTCGACAAGATACGAACAAATGAGACGTTACTTACGGACGGTTTAATTTGAAAAATGGTTTCAGCACGCAAATTCCAAAAAATCACCTAAAAGTAACCTTTTGAGTCGTATAACCTAAAAGTAACCTTATGGAGTCAAAAATCACCTAAAAGGTTACAAAAGTAACCTTCTGGCAACGCTATTGAATTTACTTTTTTTAAAGCGTTCAGAGTTCAGACTCAGCAGAAGCTCAGAAGCGAATGTCTATGCTGTGACTCAAAAAGACTCAAATCAACTTCCACAAAAAAGATATTTATACAAAGAGATTTTCCTTTTGAAAATGAAAAAAGTTAATAAATGCAAGAATACATTTTATATAAAATCTTGAAAGAAAGATTTAAAGGAAAAACATAAAAATTCTTGCAGAGGATGCTGTTACAAGTATTGGAATGTGCCTATTAATTGACGTTGACGTTCTTGCTTGACGCCGTTTGTTTGTTGTCAATGTCAATATTTCAGAATTTTGTTTTGTTTTGTGAATAAAGTTAATTTTCATGATTTTAAATGTTCATTTAAGAAAAATTGGCCAGTATTGTAAGGATTTAGAAACGACAAAGATAATTGGAGTCAGTTCTTTGGTACATCGTATGTTTGCTGGTCTAGTCTAAATAGAATATCATGGAGCAAGATTCGGTAATATCCTCTGATGAAAGTTGCGATTCAGAAACCAAAACTATGAAAAATCAACTTTCTGGTATGTATAGAGTATATTATTAATGATGTTAATAGTAGGCACGTGTATACAAAGTATTATCCAAGTAAAATGTAATATACTGAATAAAATAATTTATTTTCAGAGTATGGGCTAAATGAAGAAAATCTTAGTCGGGAAGAGATGACTGATCTCTTAAAAGCCCTAAGAAATTCCAAAACTTCTGCTAAGGAAGATGAACTTTTGCGACACAAGGTAAATGTAGTGACTATGTTTAGAAATTGAAGTAAAAAAAAAAAATGTTTGCCAGTGATTAAAATAAAATTAACTGATTAAAGGTGGAGGATAGTTCCGGCGTCACGTCTCCAAAGAAAACTATGAAAAGGCGATACTTAAATGTGAAAGATAGAAGAATGCCATGGAGCCTTCTTCCTGGAACTATTACTCAGGCAGAGAAAGCCCGGACACTGGCTGTCTACATTAAGCTTATGTCATTAAACAGTTATCGCCAAGCCAGACAATCAGCTACATTCGCAACATGGCCCCCACCTATTCAAATAGTTGAAGAAACAACCAGGATTCAGCCTTTGCGGTCCACAAGAAGTGGCAGATCTGTCCCAATGTATGCTGGCTTTGATGATGACTCCTCTGATTTAGATTTTGTCATCACTAAAACAAAGAAGAGGAAAGTGTCTTGTAGTGACCCTGGTAATGATGGAGTGTATTCTAATAAAGTTGTGAGCTTGAAACGGAAGTCTTCCAAAGAGGAAACCGCAACAAGACCTGTAAAAGAAGCAAAAACGAGCTCTGACTCTAATGATTTTGAGTCTTTTGCTTTGGGAAATAATATTAAGCCCAAAAAAAACCTTTTTACATTAATTGAAGACTGAATCCGGTAAGACTGTGTGTGTTGAAATTGTACTCTTAAATGTTTGAATGAGTCTCATGGTATTGTGAATTATGGTTATGATGTATCTCTGGAATATAAAAAGTTGAAAGTTGTAGAAGATAATAGAGACCTATGATATGAAAATGTCTAATAGTCATAATAATGTAAAAGAATTGCTGGTAGTTAATGAGAAATGTGAAAATAGTTGCTTGATTGATGATTCTTAGGAGTACATTTAGATTATTACCTGTACATCATTTGAAAATGCACTCTCCTGGTGGCTGTTGGGACTTAACCATTTATTTTTGTTTAATAAATGTAAGTATAGTTTAAACCGTATGTAAGGCGATAAATTTATTAATAGTTTAACAAGAAAATATTCATTTTAGTCTGCCTTTCTCAAGCAAAAAGATGAAAGGTATTTTCAATAATTAATTTTCTCCAATTTTTTAAATATAAATAATAGCAAAATTGTAAATCACCATACGGGGAATTTCACACCGAACGGATAATCAAAATAAAGTGAGGTCATGAGAATTAAGTATTATCTTGTTTGTTGACATTCTCTTTTTCCTTTAACTTATAAATTAATTGTCTCAATTTCCACCAGAGTATAGTAAGCTTCGGTTGTTGGGAATAATTTTACTAAAAACATTTCGAAATTTAATTATGATTATAATATTATGTTAATATGATTATAACATAATTATGGTTTCTAAAAAGAATGCAAGAGATGGTGTGATCTAATTAATTTTTTATTTTCTAGTGTTATAAATAGAGCTAACCATATGACAATGTTAATGATAGATTTTATATAATATTTATTATAGTTGTTACATATACATTAAAAATTTATGTTGTTTTAAGTCTTCTGTGAGGTAATGCATCTTTGTTGTATTGCAATACTATTATTCAAAGCAATGTTGTTCAATTTGTTTTGCTAGAACCACTACTTGTTTCATCATGAATCATCTCCTGCCCACCTAAAGTAATATTCTAAATATTTATCATTATGTAATTAGTCAAATATTTGTCGTAACTGCTATAAAAATGTCGTGGAAAAACAATGATTATTAAGAAAATCTTGTGTTTTTAATTTTACGTTATAATTTCGAAGATCTGATAAATAGGTAGTTTATTCATAATCACTACATAGTATAAAACAAAGTCGCTTTCTCTGTCCCTATGTCCCTTTGTACGCTTAAATCTTTAAAACTACGCAACAGATTTTGATGCGGTTTTTTTCATTAGATAGACTGATTCAAGAGGAAGGTTTATATGTATAATACATGCATAATATAGTAGAGAAACACTGATAATTTTAGAGGTTTTTAATTTAAGGTCGTAAATAATCGCATTTTTTTGCGCTTACATTGCAAACGCTGGCTGAACCCTACGAGATAGATCAAAATAATGTACTACACTATTGTACACCTTTAAAAGTTTTACAAAAAAGTCCGCGATGGTATATGTCTATCTCTTAGGGATAACCCACAATAACCATTTTCCTTTACTTATTACGATAAAATAATAGCTTATTTACGAAAAAGTGATTATAAGCAATACAGTATTAATCCTTATCCAATAAAGTACCATAAATAAATTGTGCATGTAATATAGATCAATATGGCCCCTTACATCATGTAATTTAAATGAATAGTTTCGAAGATATTACAGATTTAAAATGCAGGGACATAGCGGTTGCGGCGGTTACCGGCCGGGGAGCGGATGGATGAACTTTTGTTATTCTTTCACGTAAAAATTACTGAATTGATTTTAATGAAACTTTACAATAATAAAGCCTATACATAAGGATAACACATAGGCTACAATTTACAAGATATTCCCGCGGGATAACGTCCTATAGTTCACGCGGGCGAAGCCGCGGGCGGAAGGCTAGTAATTCAATAAATTGTTTTTTTTTTATTTAGGTAATTCTATAAATTAGGAAAATTTCCAATCATTGTTTATTTAAAATACGAAATGCAAATGTTTTATTCATTTACGACACAAAAGTTCGGTGCCACTGTCCTCATTACTTCCCAATATACTGGTAACGGAGACAACGGTCAGGCACTCAGAAAATTTTCTGAGGTCAGGCTCGGACTCGGGCATGATTTGACGTATCGTTGTCCCCTTAAAATTTTAATGTTGTTGTATTTTAGCCTGTGTAAATAATATAAATCGCAACCTGACAGCAGCCTGAAGTTTTTAAGAAGCTAGTAATTATCGTAGTAAGTAAACAAATGAAAAACACCAAAACAACAAATTACTGTCATAAAACGAATGTCGGAAAAACAAAACATAATGAAATAATTTATTCTGAAAATAAATTTTAGAAAAATAGTTAGGTACTTTTGCACGTCAATCTTTTTTTCCCTACCAGCACTTCGACGTCAATGGCCTGTTGAGGAAAGAAGTTTTTTTTGTTGAAAATGTTACAAATTAAAAAAAATTACATTACAAAATCAATTTATTTCAGTAAATATTAATGCCAATACAAAGGATCATGTCAATTACAAAGTAACAAAGGGCAGAGGAGCGACAACAATAGTAGATACTCATATCTACAGACTTTTATCATTTAGATAGTCTTCCACTTTATAATAACTCTTCTAAATGAATTGGCATTCGATGTGTGACTTAAACTTGTATATTGGTAAGTCAACAACATCTTGAGATAATTTGTTAAATAACAGTAACGTAACACTTAATCCAACAAACGAATTACCAATTTTATGAAGTCTTGTTTTTGGAACGGCTAGCTTATGTTTATTTCTAGTGTTGAGATCATGATAATGGGATTTTTTAGGAAATTCATGAGGGTTTTTTCGTACATACATAATACAATCTAAGATGTATTGAGATGGGACGGTTAATACATCGATTCCACTAAATACCTTACCTCGTATTACCCTTTTCTGAAGTACAAAAATAGATTGTACGTCAGCAGCAGCAGATCCCCATAGAAGAAGAAACCCATATGACATGACGCTATGAAAATAGCTGAAATACACTAGTCTCGCCGTTTCCACGTCTGTCAAATTGTAGAAAAAACAAACAAATGTCTGAAAACGAACGAATGTCGGAAAAACAAATGTTCCTAATTGCACACAATCCTCATGGGTTCGTGTAATAACTTCCACTGGAAGTGCCGTATTTAATTTCCCAAAGAACTTAACGCTTAGGTACCATTTTCATTTTCCGAAGGTATCTTTACTTTTCCACTTGGTCACAAATTGTCACTCTAACTCCTTCCTTTCAACTTAGAGAATAAGTTTACTCAATGACAATATTTTTTAAGTTTGTATAAAATTTTGAAAACCAGGCATGAATTTTCCTGAAATAGAAAAGCGTACCTACTTCGCAAATGTTATAAAGGCACTTTCAACATAAGTAAGACGGCTGCGGTACGGTAGCCGCGCGTTTGTCGCACGCACCGCATAGTACAGACTTAGTTTTCATACAAAACACGCGGTGCGGCAACAGTACGGCGTCCGTACCGCGAACGCTAGACGGCAAGACGTCAACCCTACTGTTGCCGCTTGCCGCTTGCTATGAATGTTTTTTGATGTCCTAAGTAATACTGTAGTTCTCAAGTATCCTCCATTGACGGTACCTACTTACTTAGCAGCTCTGTCATCTGATATTTCAGGATCAAGGATAAGTGGTAGGTAATAAAAACGCTTTGACTGCATACCTATAGGCTTATAATTCCCATAAATAACATTGTACAAAAACCTTAAAACGAAATATTATATTACTTATTTAAGTACATACCTACCTATTTACAGCGAAGAAACTATTGAATTTTAGGTAACAATAATACCTAATTATGATCACAGCTTACCTAACGCCACCGTAAATTAAATATTTGCTCTGCGGTTAGGCGTTACGAGCCCGATTTTTAACTGACTCCACGACTGCAGTCCAGATTAGTCTCGACAATTATTGCAAACAACTTTTTAAATACCTACACCACCATAGGTGTAGGTATTTAAAAAGTTGTTTGCAATGGAGAATGTTACTAGGTATGCCAAATCGCTTGAAATTTTGTCTCAGTAATGCCTGTATGTATACAAATACACTAGTTTTTGTTGTAGTCAAAAATACCTAGTAGTTTTGATTCTATAGGCATTCAAAGTTTCGAAAAATATCGAGTCCCGCTAACAGTCACGTGACCGCTTGTGACGTCACATCACAACCCGCCGCGCGGGCCGAGCCCGGCTTAGTACAAGTTGCATAGCTTGCGCTTGGCTTGTGCAGTATTTTGTTGTGTTTTCGTTAATAGACTTAATAGTAAATATTATTCAATTAATAATATGGACGAAAAAGGGCAATCGGATAATATAATCTACCTAAAATAGATGGATTAATGGTTGCGCATTATTTAACAACAAATAGTGATTTCGTTGCCGCCGAAATGCGAGGAATATCAAATAGTAAAAGTATCTACCTACCATTCAATGTTTCTGTTATAGACAACAAATAAATGTAGGTATTATAGTTTTGTAACTATAGGTAAGTAGGTACGTATGTACATATAGGTACCGCTCTTCTTAGTAAATTTAAATAAATACATACCTACATAGGTACATTGATATATATTGCAAACTAGCTTCCGCCAGCAGCTTTCACGCAAAAACTACTGAATGGATCTGGACGAAGTCTGGAATAACATAATATAGGTAGGTAGGCTACTTTTAATCCTGGGAAAATGTACAGTTCCCGAGGGAAACGGGGGCGAAGCTGCTGGCGGAAGCTAGTTTGCAATATATATCAATGTACCTATGTAGGTATGTATTTATTTAAATTTACTAAGAAGAGCGGTACCTATATGTACATACGTACCTACTTACCTATAGTTACAAAACTATAATACCTACATTTATTTGTGAGTGACTCACAAACTTTCGCGTTTAAAATATTAGTAGGAACTAGGATAGTACCTAGGAATAAGAGCGGTAAGGTAACGCACTATCCGATCCGAATCCGATGCGAATCCAATCCGTCTCCGTGAAATAACGGTCCGGAGTATTTCTAGTGATACGAACTAGATCCGTCATCCGAATGTCTTTGTGATTTTGATTTCACGGAGACGGATCGGATTCGGATCGGACGTAGTGCGTAAGCGCTCTTAGGATGTAAGTAAATATAGTGTTGTATTTTTTTTTACTTACAAAATACGTGAGGCCATTTATTTTTAAAAGAAGCTTATTTCAGTTTAGCAAGAGACAGCTATGGCGATGATGCTATTAGTCATGTTCAAATAAAAAGACCTACCTAGGTGATGTATGTAATGTAGAATCACGCCAGAACACCGCATACGTACCACACCTTATCATTGCATTCTAAACTGATAAGGATCAAGAAGTTTTAAATGTAACCTGCGAAGATTGTGCCGCCAGCAGAGGTGGCTGTAAACATACTAGGATTTTTAATGTGGCTACATCGTCGAAGCGAGGAGCCTCAACGTCCTTTGGAACTATAAAAAACAACTTTTCCTGCGAATTGGTAGTTGTATTTTTACATTTAGGCACACCACATGATTTCCTAGTATTTGGATTGGACATTTTTAAAAGTATTTAGGTTTAATTTCGACGGCACGGGCGCCGAACGCTAGCGGACTGAGTGCGCCAGACTGAGCGAGTTGTACTATGACGTCACACCGGCACCAGCAGCCCGCGCGTGCGGTTACAACTTGTTTTACTTCTAAATCGGAAACTAATTGACGTATCGAAGTAATTCTTTCACTAGTATTTTTTATTTTTTACAAAGAATATGGAGTGCTAATAATCAAAAATAGTTAACATTCTTCATTCTCACACAATCCCCACGGGCCGCAAATAGCTCGAAGAGCCACTTGCGACATCGAATTTGAAGCAAACCTGCGCTTACTGGTAGCAGACAATAAAAATATCGTCAATGGTCTGCAATTTATACTTTTATGTTATATTTTATTTCCAATAATTGTTGCGCACATGAGACATTTGAGCGTAGTTTACAATTAGTACAGATACCGGCAAACTTGTTGAACATCGGTCGACGGAGAGGAGGAAGATCGCGCATGTGCACTTGCGCGTAACCAATTAGCTCGCGCAAATCTCCCGATCGCCCCGCGCGCGCTATTAGTCAGAGCCCAGCAGAGGTATGCTTCTGAAGCAGAAAAATAGCGCGCAGGCGTGTCAAAATTCGTGTTCTGCGCAATCCCCACCCGATATTCAAAAAGTTTGCCGGTACATACTACATATCTTCTTAAGTTCTGGCTGGCTTCTGTAATTAATGCTGATGCATTTTAGAACAGTGAGGATCGCCTTTGTTCCTTGCTACAGCTTTGACTAAGGATGGTGAGGCCTCTTTAAGGTCATAGGCCCATCCGATTTTGGCGAACATGTCGATGAGAGTCGTGGTTTTGTTGTGGTGATACGGTAGCTCAGCTGCTTTGTAATCCCAAGGGAAAGTGTGGTGGTAGTTGTGCCAGCCTTCTCCCATCGCAACTATGGCGACAATCTTGTTCTCAGATGGCATGATGTGACTGAAACATAAAAGCAGAAAACATTAAGGTATAGTTTTATCATTTAAAAATTCGGACATGTACCTTTTTGCAAAGAGAATAATTGCAGATTCTGTATAGCCTCTATCAATTACGACGAATTACGAAGTGTTACTACGGTAGTGGGTTCGATTTCATATTTTGTATTGATTTGGGTGTTGGTTGACCTCCGTGCCGTAAGCCTGAGCAGTGGTAAATAAACACTGATGGTGTGCGTTGAGATCCGGAGACCTAACGCCTTTTATGATATTAAATGTAGGTATGTGCTGCGTCTTTCCATTCTATACAATGCCAGAACGCAGCCATAAATATTCTTGGACAATTTTTTTTAACTACAGCGCCAGTGCCATAGAAAAATTTTCCAGTGCGCATACGAACTAATCGTGTATATGTTACGGGCCATTTGATAAGTCCGGGCATTATTCATAAGGGCCGGTCTGTATTAATAATGCCCGACTAAATTGGGCCATGTGATTAAAACAGCATGATTTATCACTTTTCCCGGCCATTATGAATAATGCCCACCCTATCTTGGGCCAAGTAATAAAATAGGTGAACAGTAGTGTTTTTGTTTATTAAAAGACAAAAAACTTACAATTTTTTTATGAAAAGTTACCAAAAAATAAGCGGCATGTATATATTACCGGCCAAAGCCAATTTCAGGACAAACTAGTTTGGCCTAGGCTAGACTAGTTCTTACAAAGGGGGAAATCGACTCGGATGGATATAGGTTAGAAGGCTAAGGGCGGGAGCGAAGCGAAGCGGAGCTCCCGCCTTAGCCTTCGTGGTTATTTTTTTTTAAACCCTGAAAACCTTTTTTGTTTTTACTATAATAATATATTCTATGTTGACTTAAATTAGTTTAGCCTAGGCCAAACTAGTTTCGTCGTTAAGTCGTTAAATCGTTAATTTGGGGAATAGGTGTTAAAAAAAAAAAGCCTATTAACCTATATCCATCCGAGTCGCTTTCCGCCGCACGTAAGGCACGGCCGCGGTCCAATTTATCACATTGCCCGGCTACAAGTAGGGAATTATTCATACTGCCCGGTCCAAGTGATAAATTCAAGCTATCTTAAACACTGATTTATTACATGGACCACGGGCCGTCGGGCATTATTAATAAGGGCCGGTCAAAGTGATAAATTAATCACTTTGCCCGTCGCTCTCGGGCATTATTAATAATGGCCGGTCCTTATTAATAATGCCCAGTTAATCAAGTTGCCCGTAACATATATGTCGCGCAGGCAATTTGTTTTATTCCGCCGTTTACATACGCGGCGTACTGAGAGAAATTAAGTAAAAAAAACACATCGGAGGCGGAAAGCGACTCGGATGGATATAGGTTAGAAGGCCAAGGCGGGAGCTCCGCTTCGCTTCGCTCCCGCCTTGGCCTTCGTGGTTATTTTTTTTTAAACCTGAAAAAAAAATTGCTACAAAAAATAGAATACTAGCAGGCCCTTCAACAACCACCGCGACAAAAAATGGAAAAAGGAAACACGACCTAGCATTTAACTTAATAATATTAATAATGCTCGTTGAAAAGAACTTTTTAATCAAAATAATTATGATTAAGTAATTGTTTTGTATTTATTTCTACCTAATACACAGTTAAAATAAAATTCATATTTTACTAAAAAACAAGACTGAATACTTGTCAAGTGTAAGTAAGTTTGTAGTATAGTTTGGAACAAAGACGCGAGAATCCACGATACAAACTACCTATACACGACCAGTACGCAAAATTCGTGTATGCATTGTAATAACAGAGTTAAAAACAGCATTACAATATATACTCGAGCAGTTTCCTATGGTTGCGTTCTGGCCTTGTATAGAATGGAAAGACGCGTAGGTATGTGCTACAAAAAGAAGTGATTATTTTATCAATATACTTACCGGTCGTAAGGCTTGGTACCCCAGAGATGTGCGAAGCTGTTGACGGACCACGTGAAGTGAAGGGAGAACATGTAGCGCAGGGCTTGCGAGTAGACCGCCACCGTCCACGCCTCTCCCCAGAACACCGGCGGGATTACCAACGGTATTAGGAAGCAGAACAGGGCTTTGAATACTATGAAATATCTGCAATAAAAAGAAAAATAAATTTCATGTAAAATGTTGCCAAGACTCGCAATGTCAAAAAGTTATCAGATCTCATGTAGAGCCAAGCTTGACTCTACAACACGCCCTAACTCTACAAGACCAAACTTCACAAACTCTAGATACACTTTAGTCAAAATATGCGGTTTGGCCATCTAGCTACATTCACATAAACATAAGGTGAAAAATTAATTCACTTTTCTGCTATACAATAGTTCTTGTAGTAACGAATGGCCAAGCCATATATTTTGACTAAGGTGTAGAGTAGGTACTTGTAGAGTTAGGGCGTGTTGTAGAGTTACGCTTGGTCTACATACGATCTGATAACTTTTTGACATTGCGAGGCTTGGCAACATTTTACATGAAAATGTTTTTGGTGGGATTGCATGTGTTTTTGTTTGATTTGATTTATAATAACAAGGATCAAGGATAACTATATCTGGGGGCTTATATATATCTGGGGGCTTATATATATCTGGGGGCATCTATTTTATGATCAGTCGTCTATCAATTTGCAGGTCACATACGAGTACAAACTCTCATCCCCTAGTTTATGGGGTAGGGGGAAAAAGTTACAGTTTTATAATTTTTTTGTTGTTTGTGTACTAATACTAGCTTATGTACAAAATTTAAGCTTTCTAGGACGAAAAACGGGTTTTTTACATAACAATAAAATCGAATAGAGCTATGCAATTAAAATTTTATATGTTTAATAAGTCTGCATGTTGACAACATATCCTGAAAATTTTGTGGATCTGGCATAATCCAAACCCAAGTTATAAGGGTTCAAAAATACGACGAAACGTTTCGAGAAAAGGTAAATAAGTAGTGCCCTTGCGCTTCGCTTCGCTTAGCTCTTCTTGGCGGGGGCGACACTACCTTGCCCCCAGATCTAAGTTTATTTTTCGTATTGTGCGGCGGTGTTGGTAGCCGTCTTCAAAATATTTAATACACGAAATGCCTTGCGGCTACAAAACTGAATGATGGTTCCAAGTATTGGACCTCAGTTCTTTCTTCGACCTTCTTACATCGTGCGTTGATATGAACAATACAATGCCGCTTCAATCCACAACTGATATTACAAGCTTATAGGAAGCATGTATGGTTTTGTAGTGTGTTAGAAAAGTTTAAAAATGTGATTTAGGTAATACAAACCTACTTCGCTAACATGAAAACTTTTCAAGATAGATATTATCTGGGGAAGTTTTCATGGAAGTTAATATGTTCATTTTTTTATATAATTGTAAAACCTTTTCATACTAATAATAATAAAGGAAAATAATATTTTTAGTGACTGTGACTGACTTATAGTCAACATAAACGTTACTCACTTCCTGTGAAACCGAACTAGCGGGTCCTCGTAAATATCC
Organism: Mecyna flavalis; assembly: GCA_949319885.1. NCBI lineage: Eukaryota > Metazoa > Arthropoda > Insecta > Lepidoptera > Crambidae > Mecyna > Mecyna flavalis. The sequence continues at coordinate 10,377,871 of OX439434.1, read as the reverse complement.
CTCATATCAACTTTGACTCCCTCACGCAGCACATCTGGGTGTTTCTTCATCATCAGCCAGCCGACGTGGGAGAAGAAGAATCCCCGGTTTGCGTTGTGAGGGTCGGCCGAGGTCTCGGAGAATTTGTGGTGAACTCTGTGGTCGCGGACCCACTGGAATAGGTCATTCTGTTCGAAGAGAAAAATGATAAGATCAGATCAGGGAGATTATTCCCGAAGAAAAATTTTAGTCATGAAACGATTACACTGACCCAATATAAAAAAAGGTTTCAGAACGGTTGAAAAAATTTAGCGTGAGTTTATAGGCACTGGAGGCCTGCCCGACTATCATAATATGGCTTATTTCTGATTAACTACAAATTTTTATTTTTATTTTCAAACTAGCTGTGCCCGCGACTTCGTCCGCGTGGAATAGTGACTTTTCGGGCAGCATATTTTAAATAACAAATACCGTCCTTTGGGTAGCTAAAAATTTTACTTTACAGTATGCTTCTCTGTAGGTATACGATATGTGACGTATGGCCATCGGGAATGAAAGCATACAGGCTCCTAGGATTGCTAACCCGTGTCAGAGCCACATACAACTGACCGTGCGAGAAACAGCTGATACTTAGATCTACACCCACAACTTTCATCGTCTGACCTTGGGCTTTATTAATTGTCATCGCAAAACATAGGCTGACTGCAAAAAGTGTTAAGATGTGTAAACTAAACGTACAAATTTTATGAAACAAAAGAAAAATTAATTGATAACCTGAGCTTATAAACTTGTACTTAAATAAAGAAAATCAAGAAAAGAATTGCCTAACCTATACCAAATACTTATAAATTATTCATATATACAAACCCTAAATAAAAAATTAAGATAAGTATACCAAAAATCAAGGAAAGAAATGCCTAACCTATAACAAATGCTTACAATATTTATTTACAAAATTAAGAAAGACAACCTAACCTAAAAACCCTTAAATATAAATAAATGAAATATCCAAACTGTCAGTATTCAAGTAAATCGCAATAATCGAATGCAACTACCTATTCGCCATACTCTCAGCGCGCTTTATATACGGACGCGCAGCTCAGGCGCGAGGCGTGTACCTTTATATTGACATAACTTTTTTATTTATGAACCGATTGACATGAAATAAACACTAAATGTTAAGTGAAGCTTACCACAATATATTAGTGAAAACCGCATCTCAATCGAATAAGCCGTTTCTGATATTAGCGTGCACAAACACACAGACAAACAGACAAACAGACAAAAATTTTTTTAATTACAATTTCGGGTTCGGTATCGATATAATAACAACCCCTTCTACTTTTTTTAAATATATTTCCATTGTACAGACACCACTTTTCTACAAATTTATTATATGTATATATTATTATATGTATATAGATAATATCACCGTAAGTAACTTTGGTACCGCATAATTATGACGTGAACCTAAATAACTGTACGAGTATGTATGTGTGTGTGTTAACCTCCAACTGACTACTTGTGTTTGATGCAGAGGCGGATTATCCTAAAGGCAAAGTAGGCATGTGCCTAGGGGCGCGACGGTACAAAGGGGCGCGCGGGAAGAATTGTAAAATAAAGAAAAAAATTAATTGCGCCAGTGAGTAAGCCACCTACGTAGACAATAAAAACTATTATTTTTGCTTACAAAAAGATAAATTTCTCGGATGGGACTGGCTAAAACTTACGCCTACAAACAACCTCGATGATCTCTGATTGAAGTTGGAATGATACGACTGCAATGTTCGTCGCGTCGCGGCGTCGACTGTAAGGACGTTCCTGCTTCTAAAATTGCGGGGACGAGAGTGTGGTGCGGGGGCGGAAGCTAAGCGGTCAGACGCGAACGAATGCGCCACGACGACATGGGAGTTTGACATGATTTTCGTCTTTTCCATGTTCATTTTAAGACCCACTTGTTGAGACACTACTAGGATCGTTGAGCATTGTGCCTAGGTACTTCCAAGGACTCAGCCATGACTACGATATCATCCGCAAAGCGAAGGTGCGTCATGTACTCGCCGTTTATGTTGATGCGAAGTTCTCTCCAGTCCAGAAGCTTAAACACGTCCTCCAACAGAGTATGTAGTACACCCCGCTGGAACCGAATGGGTTTTTTCTTCTGGTCCTGGAGGCGGACTGACATGGTGGCGTTTTCGTACAGCGACTGCAACACTTGTATGTATCGGTAGTCTATTTGGCATCTTTGGAGTGACCGAAGCACGGCCCATGTCTCGACAGAATCAAAGGCTTTTCATAGTTCACAAACGCTAAGCATAATGGGAGATTATTTTCTTCGGACTTTTGTATAATCTGCCGCAGCGTGTGAATGTGGTCTATGGTACGCCTTTACGGAATCCGGCTTGTTCGGGAGGCTGGAAGTCATCAAACCTACGTACGAGACGATTCGTTATAACTCTAGAAAACAGCTTGTAAACATGACTAAGTAGCGTGATGGGTCTATAGTTCTTCAGCTGCGTCCTATCGCCCTTTTTGAAGAACAGCTTCACCACGCCCCTGTGCCATGCTGTTGGCATTTTGCCCTCGAGAATAACGGAGTCGAACAACCTCTGGAGAGCTTTCAGGACCGGTCGGCCTCCTGCCTTTAGAAGCCCTGCTGTAACTCCGTCATCCCCCGGCGCCTTGTTGTTTTTAAGCTGTTTCAGAGCTACACTGATTCCGTAAAGGCTGACGTCTTGATTATATTCAGTGTAGTGTCGGGTCAATTTGGCTCTACGATCTGTGGCCTCAGTGACAGGTGTTCGTGTCGTCGAGTAAAGCTGCCTATAAAAGTTTTCAATCTCGGCCAAAAGCTCATGGCGTGACGTGACTACCTACTCTACTTCGCTCAAGTAATCGCTCGAATATAATAAAGATTTAAAGTTTGTTAATTAAATAAATGAAATATTTGATACACTGATTTAATAATTTTTTTATCCTGTTCATAATTTTCGCTTTTGCCAGTCGTACCTTAAAGCTTTAAAATATTGTAAATCGAATTCGTAAAATCTGTCCGACAATATCGATCTCATGTAAACTCGTGCTCTTTATTCCTTGGCCTCTGAGCCTCCATCTCACTGCGTTTTCCTAAGGTACATCCACGGAACAGAGAAACAAATCGGTTTCGGTCAAACTCACAGACATAGATATCTTCCCTTATTGGTCAAACTATAGTAGGTATGTAGGTACGAGTTATTTTTAATAGGGGCGCCGATGAGATGCTTGCCTATGGCGCTCTCAACGTTTAATCCGCCTCTGGTTTGATGTCAACACGCTCTAGTACCAGATGACTCGTCATGACGTGTCGCGTTAATGGCGTTGTTTTAACATCATTGCGTACTAAAAGTTCCCTACTACTCTGTTCTGTCCGTGCAAACGGCCAATAAAAGAAAAAGAGTTCTAGGATTTTACTTTTACTAAATTTTTGCGTGATGTATTCATTCAGTCCTTTTATAAGAATAAAGCTAAATCCTCTTTTTTAAGGGAGAAAGACAAACACAGAGAGAGAAATTTCTTTTTCCTTTCAAGATAATTAACAATTTTACTTCTTACGGTTTCCAGGGTAAAGAAAAAAACAGGAGGTGCGATACTATCTTCTGTGTTACTTTTTAGCTTAAAACCAAGTTTTAAGAAAGTAATTTTCAATGTAATTTTAGAAGTTAATCATTTTATTTCATATTTGACAGCCCGGAAGGCCCAACAAAGAAAAAACAAAAACAGTATGTATATAGGTAGATAGTATTTAAAAAAGGCATACTTGTCCTGCTATAGAGTAGCATATAAGAAGGATGATCTGCAGTGGCCATTTTGCTTTATATGAGCGGTGACACCAAAAGCGGTGAGCACCACCAGTCACTCCGAAACCCGCCAGTTGACCCATTATCACAGCTGAAATCAATTTTATAGTTATTGGAAACGATTTATAACAGGAAAAGTAGGCAATGTGTTAATTGACAAGAGAATGAGAGTGTAAAGATGGCGGTTGGTCGCTTTTTAGGCTCGTTCACAGAAGAGCAGCTTTATAAAGCACAAGCAAGTTAATTTCTACGCAGAGAAATTAACTTGCTTGTGCTTTATAAAGCTGTTTTGTTCTGCCACTGTTATAACTGTTACTTTTTTTTGTCACTCACTCTATGTAGGTAAACACTTGTGTTAGAGTTTCAAAAAAGTTTTCCTAGATCGATCGATCGATCAAAATAGATCGATGGTGCTAAAGGTCACAACATCATCAATAAAGAAGCCTCAGTAGATATAAGTACTTGCAGGATGGATGGGGATATTTTCGGGCGAAGAATTCTGTGTGTGAACCTATTAGAATGTTTTCATTGTCTTCTATTTAGGAAAACGATAATCCATAAATTTTAGTGTGCCACGCACGTTTCGGACAAAAGGTGATGTATGGAATTAAGGCCCTTTTGGTGTTTAAACTGACACTGTGCTAATTGAGTGTTAATTTTCTTTGTATGTGTAGTTTAAAAATAACATAGATATAGTATAATAATACTTACAATAGACAAAGGTCTTCCAACTGGGATAGTTCCATTCTACGATTAGAGAGTATAGCGGCATCACAACACATAGTATATGAAATAATACGATTGCTATGGCATCAATCCAACGTATAGGTGTTTCGAATCCCAATTTTTTTTCGCATTGTCTAACGTAAGACATATATTTTCTTTCATTTTTTGGTAGCACTTGATCGTAACAGTCAAGATTCTGTCGGAGGTTGTTGTTGCTATCGTTTGTGTTGTTCGTAGCTTGTTGTGTGTTGTTAGCTTCAGTGTTGTTGTATTTGAAAGTCGCCGTTCCTTTATTTTGTAATTGGTATTCTAAACAGTTGGCCCGTATATTTTCTATCACAGTCGTCTGAGACCTCGCAGCAGGCGCCATGGCAGCTGAAACAAAAACAAAATCGTTTTAAAGTTTTATTCGATGGCGAGCTTTAATAGTTGTAGGTTGAAATCATGTTGAAATTGATAAAGTTGTACGACGGTTGTTAGTAAATTAGTTATACTAAATAATGGGTATAAAACTTTTTATGTAATTCATGACATGACAGTAGACGGCCTGTGAAGAGAAACATGTTACAAAAACAAAGTACATAGGTACATACATATACTTAACTAGTGGTATTGTTGAAAGTTTAAAAAAATATATATGAAAACCTAGATTGAGTCTTGCATATTTTCGCATAAAAGGAGCCGATTGATAAAACAGGTGCAATTTTAATTTCATTAGAGGTGAATTTGGGGCTTTCACAATATTCGTACTTCTCTAAGTCTTTTCTCCTCATTCATACTCTTTATACAAAGTACCTTCAATATCAGACTCCAAAGTCTGGAAGTTGTGGTTACAGTCCGGACTATGACTGAGTACCTATTCACTGACGACAAAACTGACTGCCTCCGTGGTACAGTGGTTAGAGCGTTGGGTTCTTATACCCGGAGGTCGTGGGTTCGAATCCCGCGGGGAACATCACTTTGTGTGAATGTTTCCAGTTTGGTAAGGGCATTGCAGGCTTGAATCACCTGAATGTCTGAAAAGAATGATGATTCCTTGCTTCGGAAAGCACGTTAAGCCGTTGGTCCTGCGCCTGATCTCTCTTCGGTCGTGTCAGACTGCTGTCCCACCGTGTTATGAGAGTGAGGGAATAGAGAGTGCACCTGTGCTTGCGCACTCAGTTGCTGGCTGATCGTAAAGCCTTTACGGCTACGGCGGCCAATATAGGTGGTGACTATTACACAGATAATATAAAAATACAAGTAGGTATTATGAAAATAACGCGGCCTAAGACGAGGGGAGAACCTAGTTTAACACACGGTAAGTACCTACGTTAAGTCTGGCTCGATTTGAATGATAACCTTAGCCTTGCCGAATTTAATGGTCAGTAACTGGATTTAGTTTATAGCGAGGCGCTTTATGACACCCCTGCGCTACAAATTAATTGTTCGAAACAGAATAAGGTGACATAGTTAAACCTGATCATGATTGAGTGCTTTTACGTTGATTGATTGATCCGGCCACGCGACGCTCAAAATTAGGTTTAGTTAGTTAAGGGACCAGGAATATTTTAGTTATATTGAAGAACTCGACCGGTTTTGACAATATAATTCAAGACCCAGTTTCAAGCTCTGTTCTAATACTGAAGGTAAATATAAATCTCTTAGTTTTACGACTTTTAGGACTAACAGTTTATCTTTAAATTGGAAATATTACAATATTTTGTTCGTACTTTGCTGTCTCACAATTCAAGTCGATGCTGGACCAAAAGGGGAACCGGGGAGGTGTTTAGTGGATCGCTAGCTTGCGGACGCAACGGAGCTTAAAAGTATTCACCTCCTCCAAAAAAAAACTTATATTAATGGTCCAAATTGTAGTTGAAACTAATTTGCTCTATCCTAGAAAGGGTTAAAATACAACTAACGAATCTATTTTAAACATTTTGTTAATTCAAATGTTGGGTGGGATGTATCATGTAATGTAACTTAAAAAATAATAGTTCAGTGTTTATTTTGTGTCTTATTTATTTTATTATCAGGGTGTTATTCTAGCGAAGCGATAAAATTGTTTTGCTTCCATCTTCTAAACTCATACTAATTAAGAAAAATCGCATTGATTTTTATTAATTTTTAAATAGCTGTAACTGTTAAGAATTAAAGATATTATTATATTATAGTCACATAGGTTCCTCTGCTTTCGTTCTTAAGAGTATTACTATTCTACAAAATTGTACATTAAATAACTAAATAAGTCAATTTAGGTAGGTACTTCTATTCAAGTGTAAAATCATATCCTATGGTTGCTATGTAATGGTTTAGGTAGCTTTGGCAATTGTAGCCTGTAGTGGAGTCGATGAAGTGGCTAACAACACTGACCGCCATATTTATGAATTGCCACAACTGCTTTTGAGGGAAGAGCACAGAATGAGTAAAATAAAAGAAACGGCGATAAGTAGAACAGTTTTTGAATGAACGAGGAAAGAGGGGAGAACGAGTAAAATGAGAGAGAACGGCGATAAGTAGAAGCCATGTTTAAATAAATAATGCATGAAAATAGGGCCAAACAAAGTTCATCTTATACATAGGTTGCTCCCAAAAATATTAGATTTTTTTTGTTTGAAAAAGTTAAAAATGTAAATATTAAAAATATTTGAACAGAATATCATGCATTGTATGTGTACCTATAACATAAATTGATTTTCTCATAAAATATTGCCAAAAAAAACAAAATACCTTATATAACATTACGTACATGGAAAACAGCAAAGGAAATGAAAAAATGAAAGAAAATGGGTTTAATTTTTTTTCTTATAATACAGGGCAAACGAGCAAACGGATCACCTGATGGTAAGTGATCACCGTCTTCTGTGGACTTTCAATCACCAAAGGCATCGATCACTTACATGCGTTCGGAAGGAATACGCTCCGCATCTTATCGTAAAAATGCTTCAAATAATTACTAATATCTGAATAGAAAATAGGTCACTAGTGGGTAGGTATTGTCAATACAATTTGCGATTTGATCGACAGATGAAATGCAGCGCAATGCTGATATTGGTCCTCTCTGCCTGGGCGCAAGCGCATTGCCCGCGTGACGCGTTGGCCCCTCTGCCTTTCGTGCTCGAGTATGCAGTCTGGCGGGGGTGGCCCCAGGCCGTCATATATACGCCCAATTTGGAAAAAGGTCTGTGTAATCTGTGTAAAACGAGTATATCTTACATTCAACACACAGCGTAGTTTGCTAGATGCCTCGTAGTAAAAGTAAATCAGCTCATCAATGTCCTACTGTAGGTCAAAGGCCTCCATCCTTGAAATCATCAATTGTTACAATGATGGGTATTGGCTTCATCAGGACGCATTGCAGATTGGGGATCACAAGCCCGAGATGTGTCCGAAAAAACCGATTTGCGAAAAGCTAATTGAACTCAGGACCCCGATATCTCGGATGCCTATTAAACTACGTTAAACAATCAAAGCAAAGCTTGCACTATGGGCACTAGACAACAGATATTGTTAAATACATTTTTGTTTATGCAAAGACGGACATGTTAATTTATGTGCACAAATATTATATCGGACTACATACTGATGATGTTGCCCGATATAATATTTGTTCAGTGTGATAGATTCTAGATATCACAGTAAGAAGGTGAAAATTGCAAATCCCTGCAATTTAATATTTTCAAAATTTGATTTATTTAATTGAAAAAATAGTTATTTTTAAAAACTAATAATTTATCTTCTAACTTTTTGTAAAATCATCAATTTGTCATACGAATTATTTAGTCATGTGATTATTTTTAAAATAAAACTTTAACAATTTAATAATTTAATATTTAAAGCATTTGCGAAACCTGTATTTTGTCAAATGATTGTTTTTAAAGTAATATGTTTGCGAAATGAAAGTTTGTCAAATGAATAGTTTTTCAAACGTTGTTTGTAAAATGATCGTTTTTCATACGTTTTTTGTCATTCAATAGTAAACCTTTACCGTGATGTGCTGTTGACCGTACTATCAAATCCCAAAAATAAATTTTTTGGTAATATTATCTGGCAGCCATAGTATTGTACAAGTTAGTTGTGATCTGTGTATGGTCAGATGACGCTGTATAAATTAAGTCCAAGGATATTTATTTGGATGCTCTCTTTATTTGATTTTTATTTTTTTGTATTTTCACCGAATCCGCGTTTGCTTAATTTCATCGATGATTGGAAATGCGAAACGGGTATCAAAGTATTTTGTTTCAAGTGAATAAAATGTTAAATTTTTCATTTAACAGGTACATAAAACAGATTTACAGCAGGTACCTACATGTATGAATATAATTTAAATCAATGAGAATCAGAAAATGGTAGGCTGCTACTCCACTAGCACACAGTACAATATAATAAAAGTGACTGGAATGGAAGGTTTTATTTATACCGAGCGGCATTTAATCATAAATGAAGTGTTTGTTTGAAGAAAGCTCCCGCCTTAGCCTTCTAACCTATAGCCATGCATGTCGATTTTCATCTCCGATCGTTCTTAATTGTTTTCTTATTTTTGTGATAACAAAATAGTCGCTTACTTGGTAATTTAGTCGCTGACTGAGTAATTTTAATACCTGAAATGGATTTATCACAACCCACTTTGTACAAGTCATTATGGATTTTATTATTAATCAATATTCGTCATTACTCAAATTCATACCACTCAAGTTATTAAAACAGTAGGTATCTCATCAGCAGTCGCTAAGTTATTTCTTATTCGCTTGGTTTATAATTCCCCAATAAGCAAACATTCATCATTGCAACTTAGTGGCTAGGGTCCTAGGTCGGGCCTACGAAAGTTTTTCGTCGGATATTTCGAACACAACTTGGGATTGTCACACCAATCTGCATGTGTCCACGGCTTAAACACCACTATGATGGCCTATATTGTTTACGAATAACTTGATTTCAGTGATGGAGGCCTTTACATGGGACATAAAATGGGCTGATAATTTGCCTTAAAATATAGTTTACTAATACGTTAGTTATAATCTGAGTTCAGAACAACTGAGGAGTAAAAGAAGTCGTCAACTGCAAGGTTCTAATTTCTTTTTACTGTCATGTTCTAATCAAGTGCGTCACCATTAACGACGACGGAAAACTTTCTTTGGTGGCGATACTTAACTATTTTTTGTTGGCTGGAGGACTATCGTAAATGGAACGTAACGTCACGTTTCAAGTCGTGTTATATGAAAGTAAATGGAGCGTCAAAAGTAACATAAAATGTGACTATAGTAACATTCGGACAACGCTGTACGTCGCGTCGTACAATTAATTGTCATCTTAATAATGTTAGTAGATAAATATTAAAACTTGATTGAAATAGGTACCATCATATTTACACGTAGCGTTCATTAGCACTTAGTATTTCAAGCGTATCCTAATAAAGTGCTCGGCCATGTTTTCATAAAATATCAAACATCAGAATATTGACGTTTAATGGAAACTATTGTTTACTGAACAATATACAATTATTGTTTGTTTACTAATAAATACTCCATTCCCTGACCTAGAGAGCTATAATGGGTTCTAACTTTTAGTTTGTATATGTTATTCTACATAGGTAGTGTTTAATCAATTGTTGCAAACATTATAAAATTTTATCACAGATAATTTGTGGCCTCTATCATCAAAGCCTCTATCTAAAAAACTGGAACACGCAAAATAACTTACAATTTAAACCGAAGAAGTAAATACCCCCCAAGAAAGTAGAACCCTTCATGGAAGATGTAGGGATTTGGGTGAAATAGTAAAACAAGTGGAGTTCACAATGCAGCCCTTATATTAACAAGATAGAAACCGTTCCTTTTTTTGATACATATAAATAACGCCTGGTAAGGTTTAAAATATTTTGGAACGCTCGCTCTCCCCAAAACATTAATTTAAGGCCCGTTTTTTGGCTGTTAAATTCCTACTAAGTACATACATTTTTAATGTTTTCTTTTTTTCTTTACTTTATTACTTTTTACTCTACTATTTTTTTCTACTTTGCCTAAAGGTTGTCTGGCAGCATTGGATTGGAACCGCCTTTTTCATGTGCTGTGCAATAAAGTTTAAAAAAAAAAGTTCAATAAATAAGTAGCTCACAAAGCGATGGAGTTAATATTGGGATTAACTATCATGCAATGGGTTAGTTTTTTATTAGTTAGACATGACCACGAATTCCTTTTAAATATTCTTAAAATACCTCGATGTTTGTTACTGAAGGTGTCACAATTACAATACGTTTAAAATTGGGCAGGTTAAATGAAGTCGCTTACCTTGTTTCCTGTAGAAGTGACACTTTCACAACATAAGTAACGTAACACTGGCAACATGTAGGCTGTCCATTAGACAATGCGCGAATAATGTCTAAAATGCGTTTGCTCACGATCGTCGCGCCCGCGCACGTCACGTTTGCCCGCCCTACGTGTCCGCGCTCAGTTCCGCTGACAGCCTTTCAGCACGTACCGAAGGTATTTTATTAATAAATTAACGAGGAACTGCGATGTGATTGAAGATAAGATTTTGCAATTTAGTCAGTGAATCATACTGTAGGAATGACTAGGTAAGGATAAGTACGACCGATAAAATAATCAGATATTGCATAATGGCCTGCGTTATCTGTGTTGTAATTAATAATAAAATAAATGAATATTAACAATAATTAATAAATATATCTGGACAATATTCACATAAACGCCGTCCATCCTCAAACTAAGCAAAACTGGTAATCAGATGCCAAATAACGGATCCTAAACATTACCTACTCATAATGTTTTTTTTGTACATATACTGGATGACTTTCTTTACCGTCAGGAAAATTTGCATGTGAGATAAGTAAATGATTTATGTGACGATAGCATGATAACTTTATATATGACCATATATTTCGTTCACAAAGGAGATGTTTCATATCCGGCCTGCACATGGTACACAATTAAGGATTTAGAGATCATTTAAAAACAGTAAAGTTTATATAACTATTTTTAGTATTTAAATGCAATTTAATTTTAAAAACAACATTTTATTTAAGAAAATTGTTTCGACAGCCCGCGTCATTTTAAAAGTCTACACATACTTTTTTAATAATACGGCCTTCTGAAAGGCGCGTGAGCGGTAATTAATAGATAGTGATAGTGAAAATCATCATCATCATCAGCCTGTGACAGTCCACTGCTGGACATAGGCCTCTCCAAATGCTCGCCACGAGTGGAAAAAATATCTGGGCTGGAGTCGCCATGTTTATTTTGGTTTTTCAAAAGGCGCGTGGACGCCACGAGGATGAAAAAGTTGATGGATTTGACAGGATGAGACGTTGAAGAGTGCACATATCAGCTCATGCTGAATGTGTGCTAAACTGTAGATTCGTTTGATTTTCTGATGGGCTATCCTCCCAAGTGGCGAGCGTTTCGAGAGGTCTATGTCTAGCAGTGGGCTGTGATAGGCTGATGTTGTTGTTCTTTTTATCCAACAAGTTAAAGATAACACCGGGGGTAGATGATACTTGATCTGCGCTATCCACTCCGTTACATTAAGGGGTTAAGGAAAGTTTTCCTACAGCTCCGTTAACGGGTCGAGTACTCGAGACGACCGTATATATGAGTAACTAACGATTTCGGGATCCTCTTTCATACCGGGGTAGAGGAAAATTTGTGAGTTTTGAAACAGCGTCCGTGGTGATTGAAGACCTTATATTACTGATGACTTGATTTCTTCTTCAATCTCGGGGTCCCGGGTTCTAGACCGGGTCTGGCCATTTTTTTTGGACATAGCTCGAAATTGTAATTACCTATCCACACTTGGCGTGTTGACTAAGCCAGTACCGATCATTTTCGAGATGACTTGATTTTAGTGATGGAGGCACTTGCCCTACAGAGATAGGTATACTTGTAAAAGATGAACATGTTTTCATTAAAGGCTGTAAATGGATAAGGTTGAGGCTAGCGAAGTGCTTGGGTGTCAACGGAGTGGCGTCTGCCTTCAACCTCACGGAGCAGCCTCGTTTGCGCACACGCATCGGCGTCTTGGTGCTGATGCCGCGCTTGAGGAGCAACGCCTCGGCGGATATCACCGACTTGTTAAAAAAGGTAGATAAATTACAAGAATTTAAAAGACGTAAAAGTCAAACAAGTTATTCCGGTACATAAGATTGAGTATCTGCTAGTAAAACATTACTCGAAAAAGCTTAAATTCTAAACATTATTTATTTGTAAGGTTTGGAAGTCCTAAATCACTTAAATTTATTATGGTCAGTTGGAAGTGGTATGAAAGTAATGTTATTAGGCCAACACGTTTCCACTATTAAAGTACCTACGAGTATTTCAAATCAACATGGCATTAAGTCCTGTTAACATGACCCTCAATCGCGTTTTACAGGAAATTGTTTTTTTCATGTTGGCGTAACATATTTTGACACCATGTAAGACTTGTTGACTAAACTACATAGTTATTATTGACGAACCCGACTTAAACATAAATTATCGAGACAACATTTTTGTAACAATTATATCGTGTCCATTATAAAATTATAATCATAGAAGTTTAGTAAATTAGTTTAGTCTCCAGCTTTTTATTTTAAGTATACTTGCTGGTATCCCATCCAACATTAAACATCGCAAATTAAATCATAATATTTTGCGCACCGTAGTCGGTAAGTCTAATATTATCAACAACAAAATCGTACCTACTTAATCAACAACAAAGTCGTACTTAGATATCAAAAACAATAACATTATTTCTCTTCTTTGAAATCTGTAACGTTTACATGCGCTAGATTAAATTTAATATTAATGAGATCAGTTTTCAATTTTCGTTTGGATCAGATTTCAAAATACCTAGGTGTCATTATCTTCGTAGACAGGTCACATCCAATTTCAATTTAAATGGAAATTCATTTTCAGTTCTACGCTTTAGAAATGAATACGGCGTCCTACGATTGGTTGCTATCAGTCAGATCCGAGGAAGATTACATTCAAACAAAAGCCATATTAAATGTTACATCGTTACGCTTCGACCAAAATATGATCGTCGCGTATGTTCGGACGACGCGTGGACGGAACACACACGGAATCGATTTATGTGATAATAACTTTATCTACAATAGAGATGAATATGAAGATGTCGGGAACAGCAGAAGTAAGTTTTACCACAATGGGGACATAAATTGCCGACCGAAAAAAGATAATTGTAAATCCGCGTACGAAAGAAATTATTATCGTGCTTCAGCGCGATTCAGGAACCTCACGAGGAATAAAATATATAAGGGAGACGGAAGAAACATTAACTTATTTCAATCGGGCATATTACATTACAACAACTCAAGAATGTTCGATATGACAAATGTGAGCCGATTCATCCTGAAGCTGCAATTTAAACGGTGGAGTAAATCTGTCCGCACGGATTTTGAACCTACCGGTGTCCATGTTGTTCAATATTTTAAAGTACGGCCTAATTCGACGCTTTATGCCTACTATTTAGGTAAGATTTTTTTACTTTATTATTAGCGATGTAGCTTTTGACCGGCCCCGAGAGATCAACCTACCCGTCAAATACCTAAATCCAATTAGGTATCTGCTTTCAATGTCAATCGCATAGAGTTCTACTTCAATATATTTTTCTGACAGATAAGGGCAAGTTGCTTCGTTGCTTAATTGATTCATAGATTGTAGACGTATTATAAATAATATTTACCAAAGTAGACCGGCGAAAAGTAAAAAAGTAGAAGTAGAAATAAAGCAGCCAGACAGGGGACAGAAATAGCGTTGTTTGTTGTTTTTTTTTTATTAGGCTTGCATTGATGCAAACAAAAAACAAATCTATTCTCTATAAATGTAATATTAGTATATGTAGATAAGTATTGATTGTGGGATGTGTGGTGGACAGGTTTCATATTATGCTGTACAGGTTTCTGGAACCGGGCACTGTCAATGTCTGGCGTGGAGAGCCCCTATCCCGTGGATGCTCGCAATTTTCTGGGTGAAGAGCTGGTGGTGGGGAGATGTAACTTCACAGCTGAGGGGACTCCTTCTCTGGACGAAGAGGGCCCTTCCGCGCCAGCGCTTTTAGACGATGTACTGCACTTCTTGACAATAAAACTGAATACTACGTGAGTAAATATTGACGAAATATTACTCTATTTTACCAAAGCATGAAAAGCTTTACGCTGAGGTGGATAAGTGATTTTCAATTTTAATTCAATTGCTTTTTGCATGCGTTTCGACAGTGTGGACTGTCGAACACATACTAATACGATATTTTACCTTATCAGCCTAACCTACTACCAAACTAACATTATACCAAAAATCACGTTTATTTGTTGCTCTGTTGCGACAAGAGAAGGACAAACAAAAAAAAATTGTTATCCATTGGAAACAGCGTTATCTCTAGATAAATCCTAGCCTATTCCCTTTCCCAATGTCTAGTTTGTGTCTGCACCAAACATCAAAATCGGTTAAGCGGTTTAATCGTAACAGAAAACAGACAGAGTTCATGTTCGCATTTATAATATTGCATAATTTAAGAATGGATAAACAAACATTGTTCTTGTTCAATAGTTCGGTGATCCGGTACTACAGTAAGCTTGGGTTCCGCACCTACGAAGGTACGTGGACCGATCTCCTGGGCGCCCTGATGGATCACTCCGTGGACTTGGCGCTGGAACCCGTGACGGCTCACCCCGCCAGGCATCAGGACATGGACTTCATTTTCCCTATAGCTGAAACAATGTGGGTACATAAATAAAGGTTTTTTTTATAAAACGAAGGTGGCGCTTAATTCTGCCTGGTAAGCGGTTACGGATGCTCGCAAAACTAGAGTTATCATTCGTGCGTCAGCGACCGCGTAGAAACCTTTTCTCGCCCTTAGCCTTCTCCATTGGCCTGGCAGAATTACTAATAATGTAAGGGAAGCGAAGAAAAAATATCGCAATATTATAAAAATCAAAATATTATTTTTTTGTAGGCTTCAAAGATGCACTTAAAAGTCGCCATACATTAATTTTACAGAATTGCTCTACTACTGGAATCGGAATGTTGCTATCTTTAAAGATGAAACAGAAAGAGTCACTTGGTAATTTTTAACCCCAAAAGATTTAAATAATTTATCAATATAATTCCATTGGAATAGAATTCTTGTTATAACTTAAAAACACTGGTAAGTCTTGCTATAAGAATTTTCAACCAGGTGTAACATCTACATTCGTCAACAAGAGACGTCAACGGTCCGGGACATCTTCATGGCGCCATTCAGCACGAGACTGGTGGGGTGCGTGGTGGGAGTGGCGCTCCTGGCCGCTTCGGTGGTGGTGCTAATTAGCAGACTGGCTCCCAGCGTCCGCAAGGCGCGCCCCATGGAGTACGCTGAAGCGCTCATCTGGTCCACTGGGATACTTTGTCAGCAAGGTTAGAATTATATTGTAGCCAAAACAAAAGTCGGTGAAAGTAAATCTTTAGAAACGTATTCTGCATCAAAAAATATCAAAATAAAAATATATATCATTGTGGGTCACGGAAAATGAACAGGTTACTACACTACTACTTGGTATATACCAAAACATTTTTTTATCCAGATAGGTAACAAGAATCGTGCGCAAGATAACGCTTCGTCCTTGCTCTCAATGGATTCTGCCCATCTTTCGGTAAGGTAGAAATCAACCACGACAAAATCACTGTTAGCGAGAAGTGTGATGTATAGAACAGACATCGCGCGCCTAAAGGCATAATTTGTTTTTTTGTATTTTTATATAATGTTATGAATATGTATGTTAGACTATAAGGTATTTATGATATGGGTCTCTGTTTATATATAATTAACATCTCTGTATGTAAATATTGCCTGAAATAAATGATTATTATTATTATGTAGGTACATTTTCAGTATTATTATTATTATTATGTTTTTTTATGTATTTTTTTTCTCTCGAGATTTTTTATTATTATTATTATTATAGGCCTAACCAGACTTTCAATTATATTTACACAGCAAAGCTACCCGCTGGTGCCATAATAAATGCTTACAATAAAGAATTCTAGTTTCTTTTCCGGCAAAAGCAGACGGCCTCGTTTCGTTCTTCGCTCGTCAGGTGGCGCCTGGACGCCTCCTAACCCAGCAGCCAGCATCCTGCTGATCGTGTGCCTGCTGTTCGCGGTGGTGACGTACAACGCGTACGCGGCGTTCATCACGTCCGTGCTGTCCGTGCGCGTCGCCAGCCTGGACACCGTCGCCGCCGTCCTCGACTCGCCTGACTTCAAGATTGGCTACATCAGGAATGGTGCTGATCAGATGTATCTAATGGTAAGTTGTAACAAGTTTGCATCATCATCATCAGCCTGTAACAGTCCACTGCTGGACATAGGCCTCTCCAAATGCTCGCTACGCTGATTGATCCTCGGCCACTCGCATCCAGCTCCTGCCAGCCATCATGCGCAGATCATCGCTCCACCTGGCCTGAGGGCGTCCTACACTAGATACGTTTACCGAGACGCGGTCGCCACTCTAGAACCCGTAACAAGTTTTAGTTGGGATCATCTCTGCATGCAGATATATGTAGTTAAAGATCCAGAATATGTATCTAAACATTCAGGTGTACCAACAGATCTAGATGCATCTAAAGATTTAGATACATTCGGCGATAGTCCTCTAACAACTAAAACATCTTGTTTAAATAAAGAGACCTTTAAATAGAATATCAGTTCGCACACATGCATAGCTACAGTTTATTCCATTGAGGCACCCTTTACTAAGTGCGTTGCTCGAAGTGCTCCCATATTGTGTGATCTTCTGGAATAGATGATTAATTCAGGTGCACTGGCTTCGACTTCAAAACAGAAGACAACCAAACCCCTCACGGGTGATTTCATCTATGGAGGTGATACATAATAACCAGGCAATCGGCATCCGTAAATCCTACCATCAACCCAACCCAGGCCGGAAGTCTGAACCAAGACTTACGGTTCACCGAGGCTCATTGGATGCTCAAGAAAAACTCATATACCTACGGCTTACGAGTATTCCATCTTATGGTAATCTATAATCGTCCTCTATCGCAGTCTACGAAGGACGCTCAGCTGAACGAGTTCTACATCCGCGGCTACACTGACGCGGAGAACCTGGTTGCCTCCGCCGAGGAGGGTTTAGCGAGGGCTGCAAGGCAAGACTACGCCTTCTTCGCTGGACAACGCGCTGCGAGATCTACTTTACGGTATGTTTCCATCTACCTATATTTTTATATTAGTATAGAAAGCAGACAGGCACGCAGCTTATGGTAAGCTGGCACCTGGTTTTTAGATATTTGAATTAAAAAATCCAGATTAAGTATTTTACATCAGGTGGCCTTATGTACTTGTCTGCAACTTGATATTTAATAATGTCCAGAGATATTTAACTGAAGTGACCTAAGAAAAAAATATTGGGGGTTGAGGGTTTTATTTTGGGAGCTGGAGAGTGACATAGGCTAGGGGTTTTTCCGGAAAAAATTCACAATCGTGCCGCATAACGTTGTAGCGGGCAAAAGGTTTTATTATGAATTTCATATCTTTTTAGAAACCTTAGTCAAGCGCGCGGGCGCTGCGCAGTGAGGGAGTTGCCCGTGCACTCGACGCGTGCGCAGCTGGCCTTCCCCCTACCGCACAGGTCGCCATACTCTAGGCCCACTCTTATAAGGTAATTTCCTCCTTTACAAAAACCTCAAGGCTTACTTGGGTAATTCAGCACAACCGATCTCGTTGAATTCGTATTCATAATCGATGTATGGGTCATTCATCTAATATATTTTATCATTCCGTCAGTGTTGGCTATGGCTTTCGCGGCAAAACTTCTTGCTATGAATGAGATAAACTTTGGATAAATCTCTTACAAGTAGGTATACTGTTCACTATTAAGTTTATGGATTGGCATGGCAATTAATTATCTCAGTGCGGAGTTTGTAAATTTAAATTATAAGTCTTGACTTCTTCCGGAGATTGTTCGACAAAACTCAGTGAGCCGAGCGAGGAATAAATCGAAATTTTCAGTTTAATTTCCATCCGTTAATGGACCCGAGGTGGCAACAAGAAAAATGATGCGATGAGAGTTGATACCAAGACATTTTTAAATAATTTAAATAATCGGAATATAGCAGGTAACATTCACAGAGCAAATAATAGGTAGTTTTATTTCCTGTAATAAATCAAGTGTAGCTATTGGAAGGGGTAGCGGGTAATCATTTAAATACGATACGAAATTACAAGGAAAAATACATTTTTTTTTTAACAATATTTATGTAATTTTTAATGGGATAGAAATATTATTTTATAAAACTTATATTTTTTGACGTTGCAACAACAATGTTGGAAGGTAGTAATAATTGTTGTATCTGATCCAAACTACGAACATAGGAACTTTCCACGATGAAAATTACATCTTGACATAAATACTCATGTAAATATATTATTATCACAAAACAATACCTACTAATGATAGTTAATTACAAGAAAACGGATCCAATATTTATTTTATCGAAGCGAAGGTACGATCGACCCAATTAACTTAAATACATAGTAGGTATCCCTAACATCTTTGTTCATACGACATAAAATGACGGCCATTAGTCAAGTGACAAGCTAAGTCTTGTAGGCGTGAGGGGTCAATGGCGCTAATAAATCCATTATAAATCAGGATTTCTTTTGTACGAATTGAAAATCTCTTAATAAAAATTAACTCCGGAAATATAAATGTGCGTGCTTAACTTAGGGCGATTGCGCTCAATATCAACAACTAAACCTCAGCCGTTGGTAGTGGTATCGCGTTTGAAACAATACAAGTCGGTAGAATGGCTGCCGTTTGGTCGTGGTTTGGCTGATATTAATTACCGTGATCTCCCCCCTGGACTTGACCTTAACGATTCATAAGGAGTGTTCGACTTCGTCAATGCTTCGGTAAAGGCGTCACCTTTGGCCGAAGCCGAATGTTTGGTTTTACTTTTGAAATAACAGTAGTTATTTCAAACTATGTAGGTCGCTCACCGGGTCAAATAATTTATTGGCATTAGCACTTGGAAACCTTCGGCTTAGGCCAAAACCGGAGTAAAGTGTATCCGTTCGGTCGAACTTTATTTATCTCTTCATGAATAGAGAATATTTCTATTTTGGTCAATAGACATTATTTAATTTTTGTTTTCAATTTTTTTTTATTATTTAACCTGTTCGAGTTTGGCAGTCTGCTGCAACTGCACAACACGGGCGCGCTCGCCCGCCTCGAGGCAGACTTGGTGCCAGCGATGCCGGAGTGCGCGCCGCCTGTCGGCTTCGCCTCCGCCCGCGCCACCGACGTCAGGTCGGCGCTCATACTCATCATCGTAGGACTCATTGCCGCTTTTCTAATAGGCAAGTAATCGCTATTTCAACCTGTTCGAGTTTGGCAGTGTCCTGCAACTGCACAACACGGACGCGCTCGCCCGCCTCGAGGCAGACTTGGTACCAACGATGGCGAAGTGCGCGCCGCCCGCGCCACCGACGTCAGTCGGCTGTCATATTTATGATCGATAGCCTCCTTGCGGCTTTTCAAATAGGCAAGTGTAATAGGAGCTTTCTTAAACACTGGTCGCCAAATCTTTAGACTTAGACAGAACTTGTATTCCTCGGAAGGGCACGTCAAGATCTTCACGCTTTTTGGAGTCGACCCATATATAAAGAGGAAGGTGGTTTAGCCGCCACAGCCCGGCTGATGGTAAGCGGTTACCGCCGTCTATGGATGCTCGAACAACAGAGAACAGAGGCATCACTCTCGCGTCGCTGATGACCCCGTAATTTTAACAGTAATCAAACTGTTAGCAGCAAAAAGAGTAAATTACCTTTTGTGAACTGTTATAAAAGTTAAAAAGTAGCCAAGTGTTTGCGTTTACTAAATATGTTTTCATGCTAAAAACAATGAAAGTCAATTGTATTCACGAATATAATAAGGAAATAATTTATGCGATAAATATTGAGACAGTTAAGGAGAATTGAAATGTTATCTTAACTTAAATTTATTACATAATGTGTATATTGTCTATTCAACACCTATGAAAGTCATCGTGAGGAAACTTACGATATTATGTCTTTAAAAAGGTATATCAATTTTGTGCAGGTCTTGCAGAATATTGCTGGAAGAATCGTAAGGAGCTGCAAAATATCCTACAAATTTTTTGCAGGCGTCTAGTTAATTTAGTGAAATAGTTTAAGTGATTGTTTAAACGCGTCATCTTATCCTGCTTGTTATGTAAGTAACACACATTAAAATTATTTATTGCTCTATTTTTTGAGAGATTACTCGTAAAGCCTCAAATATTGTTTAATAGCAAAAAAAAAGAAGGAAGGAAGGAGGAATAGGTTCCTTCCTTCTTTCTCCATTTGTCACGCGACGCGATATTTAGTATGGGGTTCGTTTGGGAGTAGAGTGTCAGAGAGCAATTTTATCTCAAAAAAATATATAAGTCCAGGTGGGAAAAAGGGCTTTCCACGAGGCATACCTATGCCTCGTGGAAAGGTACGGCATAATACACAAAATGGTTCTAACGAGCCTTAGGGCCACTTCATACGGGCCACATGCGTCAGCCACAAACGCGGTCACCCCCGGCATCATCATGTCTCTGTAGTTTTCATACATTTTATTTGGACTCGCATTTGTAACTGTAGCGTATGGTCCGCGCGTTTACTCTTAGGTTCGCCAAGAGTAAACGCGCACGTTGCGCTTTTTATACATACAATGATGCCGACGAAGAACGTCAGCTCAAGCGACGACAATTGAATCCTCTTTATAGTCCCTATAATACTTTTAAGAGTATAACGTTTGTAATATGCTTAGTCGTAAAATGTTGGATCATTATCGATCATAATGCAAGGTTTTTCAATCAATCAAGGAACATTCGGGAATAATAAGCGGGCTAGTCGCTAGCGTCATAAATAAATATAAAAGACCTCAACTGGCCTGATTTACTAAGGATGCTTCTATCTATTGTATAGGTTTTCTCTCTCAGATTAGCACTCGATTAGTGACTGGGTTGCTTGCATTAAATTTCTCCCTGGTGAATAAACAGTCGAAGGACCTTTAGTACAACGGTCTGCCCATGAGAAAACGAAAAAATTGTGTAGGCACAATGTTGAAACTCTTCGCAAGTTATTTATTTTCCTTGATTTTTCCTGTTTGGCATGATTATTTGCCTCTTTATTTTCTCTTTACTTTTAGCGCCTATTCATTTTGACAATTACTCGTAATAGACTGAGCACTAGTATAGGTACTAGGGGCATACTGAAAGTTTTGCGCTCCTGGCCTGTCGTTAATGTTTGACTTTCAAATGTTATATTTTTCGAAACTTAATAATCTCAATCGTTGATTAAAACAAAAAATTGCGGGAAATCGCTTGTCATTTTTTTTAACACGAATTGAAGTTCGTCTTCGGCGCGAAAATGAAACTAACACCGGAAGATTTTAGAGTGCTGTTTTAAAAACTCACTGTCTTCGCAAGACTGCACTTATCGTCTTCAAAATGCTTTTGGGAGGGAAGCACCTTATTTGAGTACCGTAAGGCGTTGGTAGTGTACGCAGAATTTGATCGTGGCCGTGTAAGGTGGGGACTCCATGATTAAAATTCGTGAAGGTCGGCTCTCAATTGCGATCAATGAGGTAAATGTGTTTACTGTCCAGCAACTAATTGGAGAAAATCTGCGTATCACCTATGAGGAGATTCAAGGACATTTGCGGATTGTTATTTATTTATTTAAAAAGGTACACCGACAGTATACATATTCAACATTAGAAACAATGCTTAACTATTGGTACAGGTCTTATACATATACCTTTTATAGGTGTACACAACATTGATAAATATTTACGTAAAAACACAAATTAAACTAAAAATTAAAAATAACAAAAAGTATCAAAAACAATAACAACATTGGAATAGAGGTTCACTACCTTCCAGATAATAAATCTAACAACTTTCGTCTGAAACAAGGCAAGGAGTCGTGAAAGATATCAATGTCTTTCAGGTGAAGTTCATTATATGTCCCACAACATCTGGCCAGAGGAACGTGATGTTATTAGACAAATAAAAATATCTTACATATCTACTTGAGAGTGACAAAACTTTTTTGCCGCTGGATCGTTCATGAACCCACAACAGAACAAAAAAGTGTTTAAAAATTAAAGAATACTCTGAAAAACAGTTAGTAAACATAATACCTACTTTATTATACAGTATGACAGGAAATGCGAGGGACATATTTAAACCCCAAATAGTTCATGCTTTCATATAACAAAATAAGTATAAATCAATAAAAACTCTATTAAATATCTGTCAATAACCTTAGTCGAAACCTAAAAATCCGCGTAACGTGCGGGCACTCTTCCCTTCACAGTACCTATTTCGTGCCCTCGTTCAAGTACGACTTAAATTGTATTCGCGTACAATTTGAGTTTGGGGCGTAACCGGCCGTTCAGCACACGGGATTTTTAGGTAGTTCATGCATACATAAAATAATAGGATATTTATTAATGAAAAAAATTAAGGATGTATTTTTTATAGCAAATTGGACTCTAAATCGGATTCTGAACACTCTCCATAAATATGTCCCTCGGGTTACCTAACACCCTGTATAAATAAGTTACACAAACTTTCAGTGTGTCTCACGTAATTACAATGTTCAGCTGGTGCCTCCCACATTAGTGTACGTTGTTTGTTAAATGTTGTTGTAAACTTCATTATGGCCGTGCGGAGTGAAGTGAACCATGTTGCAATATAAGGTATATCAACAATGTCTACTTTTAAGTGTTTTAGATGTAAGTTAATGTTGATTTGACCTAATAAATAGTTGAAGCTTACTGGCCCCATCTAGCAAAAATATGGGCCGGTAGCATGAGGGAGACTATGCACACTACCTCGTCAATTTTTTTTCGTAGGAGAATGCGTTTATGCACCATAACCGAAGGCTAGCTGGACCTGCGGCCGTGTGTGGGGCTCGAGACTTAAGCGTCCACTATCCACTAAACTCCCCCGGTTTCCCCTTCACACCCGATCGGGACGAGCCGGTGGTACTTCGGTCGTCAATAATAATAATAATATGAATGTAGGCCAACGACTTTTTTTTTATATATATTATAGGGGGGCAAACGAGCAAGTGGGTCACCTGATGATAAGTGATCACCGCCGCCCATAAGCACCCGAGACCCCTTGGGGTCGTAGGCGCGTTGCCCGCCTTAACAGACGACAGTTATTAGGTCTCATATACCCAGTTATTTCACTAGCTTCAGTGCCCTTTCCCCGAAACACAGAAATGCTTGATACACTTCTATTTCACGGACTTACTAGTTTGACCAAAGCAAGGTCCAATTATTGAAAAAGTTGCCCCTTATCCCTCAAGAATATCGGTATCAGATTTGGATTCCATAAATACAATACAATTCCCGTTTTGGCCTCGTTACGCTCAGGACTCCCTTTGCAAGCTTCTGGTTACGCTTCGAGGCACCCTCTAGTGTGGAGTGAATTCGGACCAAGTGGAGGTTGTGTTAAAATCACAGAACACAATTACTCGGGGATGTCTCGGATTTGGCCCGTTATTATAACAAACGTTGCTGCTAGTATTATGAGTATATCAAACAAAACGTAGGTATAGGTAATCGGTGTATATGTATGTTTATATCAAACGTTCATTTCGTATAGAACGTACATATTTGAATTAAGTAAAAATTATATGAAATGAGCGTATTATTAAAAAAATAAGTAGTTTATTTGATTGTGTGATATTATGACCGTTAGAGTGCGGATTCCATTAATCTGCAGATTAACTAGGTAATCCGCGGAATACCGGATACGATTTAAAGTAAAAAAATTTAATTAAAAAAGCTTTATTAAGTTAGTGTGCGAGGTGTTAAAAAAAATACCACGAAGGCTACATAAGGCTATCTCACCTTTATCAATACGAGTCGATTTCCGCCTTCAATAGTACTTGTTTTTCGTTTATTTTTTGTTCGAAGAACCTATTGTATGGAATTCACTGTATGCCTAGTCGTCAGTCTGCAGATTATATGAAGTCTGTAGATTGCTAATGCAGCTGATGATGCTTTTTTTTGTTATTTTGATGTTTAAGCCTACTGTGATGTTTCATCTAAATTCGTTAATTAGTGTTTGCGTAAAGAATAACAAACAATCCATCCATTAATTCGATACAAACTTTTGGAGGTAGGTATAATTAGTTAAAAGAAGTAGGATTATAGTAAGAAATAGGATTATAGTATTTTGCGTGTGGATCCGATATGAATACGAAGCACGTCTTACCTCTGCTGTTTTGTCCTTAAAAGTTTCGTCTTAGGTATAATGATTAGTTTGTCACCATAACTTTTTCTTGTTACACGATTGTTGACGGGTGTATCAGTTGCATATTTCTTGCTTATACTTATTGCAGTACTTAATTAAACCTCTCCTACAACAATGTTTTTTACTCGATAGATATAAATAAAAGTGATGTTGTACTCAAACATTTTTACTGGCTAAAAATAAATACATTCAGCAACAATATTCATCCTCTTCGTAAATAGTGTCCTTTGGGAAGAACTTGCTTGGACACTAATTCGTCTAGGCATTTCGTGATCGGACGCTTCGACCTGGAAAGTAAGCAAACAAGTTATATCAACGAACACGTTTCGTAGTATTTCCTTGTCAGCCTGTTGCAGTCCACTGCTGGACATAGGCCTCTCCTAATGCACGCTGCTTATTTCTATCCTCAGCTACTTGCATCCAGTAGCATTTACCTACGTTTTATTTATTATACATTATAAAAGTACATTTTTTTTCCAATACACGCAAAAGTTCGATGTGCTCATAAGGCAATGCTTTCTTAAATAGCTGGATGGGTTTAGAAATGTACCAAAGCTAAAAGTAAATGGATGGCTTACAGCCGTATTTAGGGACAGCCAGAGTACTGGCTCAACCAGTAAGTCTGAAATCAACTAGTAAGTTGATTTCAATGATGGAGCCCTTTGTCCTGTAGTGGAACATTAATAGGCACACACTTGACTTGAATCAAAATTGCATTGCTTTAAATCTATTCCTGAAAAATCGTGCCCTAGTTGTATACGTGACAAAGAGTCGTGGTGACGCGATATAAGTAAATTATGTTTGTAATGGATTCATTAGGAATATTACCTGGCAGCCTCAGCCAAGGCCTTCTGGACGTATGGTGTTTCAATTGTCTTTAGGTCGGTGGCGAGGCCTAGCGCCGCCCACACGCGAATGAATGCTGTTGTGCAACCGGAATCTGTAATAAATAAATAAATATCCTTTGACATCACTTACATATATTATTACTACCATTGATTGATTATTTATGTATGTTTTAAACGATGAAATAAATTATTTATTTACTATTATATAGCGCCATCTAGCTACAAACTCAACATAGTTTGTGGAATGGGCAACGGATGAACATTATTCTGGGTATTTCTATGTATAATATGTACATACAATAAGCAAGCAGCACATCAATTTTGTAAACAAAAAAATTAGATGTTGGAACAAAAAAACAAACAACATGACGCATTATTAGGTTTGTATTTAGCTTTACTGAAGATCAAGATCATCCGTACTTAGCCTATAAAATGGGTCATTGTGTGTTGACACAGGGCATATTTGTACTTTAATTCATTTAAATGAATATTGCTTAACTTTTTAATACTGTATATGAATCAACTTACCGTAAGTACCAAATTCTCCCACTTTGTAATCATAAGGCAGCAAGTAGTGGTAATGCGGCCAAAAGGATTTGGTTAACACGAAAACCCAGTTGGAGTCAGGTGGGCATCTATAAAGAAATAAAAATATAATTAGGATAAAATTCTATAACTAAAGTAAGCTAGGTTTTTACTGAATTTTGCCCCCACCTAGTCCGGGTCCGCTTGCACCATAATATTAAGTATTTTGAATTCGGCCAGTCCAGTTATACAATGGAGCGAATGCTGTCAGTCCTCGTTACCTTTTTGGAGTCACCATACAGTGCTACCGATACCAAATTGGATAGTGCCTTAATAGTTTTACCTGCCAATTGTCTCTTGTCTTGTGTAAATATACGATTATATTGCGAGTTTTTTTTACGCGCTTTTTTTAATTTAATATTGCTTGCACCTCTTCCGGTCATTTACATGGATCATGGCTATACAGTCATTTAGCCCAAATTAGGATTCTCAGTAGTTCCACTTCTATAATTTATGTAGGTTTTACGATGTTTTCCGTCACCATCGAGGTTGTGGTAAATATGCACATAGAAAAGTTCGTATAGGTGCGTGCCGAAAAAATGCTAGTAAGGCTGTCCGCCCACGTCAGACTTTTTGTAGGACCGATAGTCGGGCAGATTTTTCCACCGATTCTTGTGACCGACTCAACGCACACCAACACCTCCGAGTCCTCCGACATTTTGTCGGTGGCTATCGAGGGTAGGGACACGGTATCGAATAGAAAGTATCGATACTGTACTCATGAGTAGTATCGAAAAAAAAATCGTACTCGTAAAAGTATCGAAACAAACCCCGATACTTTTCTTGATTTTTTTATCTTTGTTTTAGTGTGCCCGCCCACGTTAGACTTTTTGTATGACCGACAATCGGTGACTGACTTTATTTTTATGGTATTTCTGACCGACTTTTTGTAGGACGTGTGCGTTGCTCCGTTGCTATCAGTACGTTCTATTTGTCACCTACAAAAAGTCGGTCACCAATTATCGGACGTGGGCGGGCTGCCTAAGTGTTCTGGTGCCGGGTTCGAACCATCGACCTCACGCATGAGAGGCGCCATTGAAGCCACTCGGCTAAAACACAGCACTAAAAACTGCTTTCAAAGAATAAATACCTTTACGGAATTGGGCCCACCGTCCCAATCAATAAAATACGTTCCCATTAATTATTTGTCGCAGGAGAAAATGACAAAATTGCAAATTTTCTTTTTCTTTAATGTATAAACACAGCGTCGCGGTACATCTTACTTCGCCGTAACCTCGCTTTCATTCAATTTCTCCACGTTCAATCTGCTTAAAAGTTGGCTTGAAAAATACGGAGTCGTATATTTTTTCCTGCGGTAACATTTTTTCTAGGATAAATTGCGGGATATTAATATCTAAGTGTGACAGAGAGAGATTTTGTATTTTTATGTTTCGCTATTGTATACGAGTGCCAGAGAAAAGAAAAAAGACCAATCATGAAAGATTTATTAAAATAAAGTAGAGTATCAGCTTACTTAGTGTCCTACAGCCTAACAACATTCGGAATCCGGTGGTAGAGTCACTATGTTACCTTGATAATTGACGATTCATAAGGGTATCTCTGAGGCAAACATGAATAAAGAATTTATTTTGATTTTTATTGACTGCAAAGGCTTTCATCATTGAAATCAAGTCATCGCTATAATGATGGGTAAGTACTGACATAATCAACACGTTTGCAAAGTGTGGATTCGTGATCACAAATCCAAGTTATGTCCGTAAAAACCGACACTTTTGCTCGACCTGGGAATTGAACCCAGGACCCGAGATCACGACCCGGTACTTAAACCACTTGACCATCGAAGCGTAAAAGATTATATTTTTTAATGGAAACATCTACTGGCAAAAAACGTCTTTAGTTTCGAGTCCCACACAAGGCCACAGGTCTCAATAGCCCGCGGTTATGGTGCATTTTCCTCCGTAAAAAAAGGTTTGATCTCGAATGACTTACTTTTCCCCGGGCTGTAGTCCCCAGACGCAAACGCCGCTCTCGATGAGCCATGTGGCGTGCAACACTATGGCGTACCGCAGGAACCCGACCACGAACACTGAGCTCAGTATGGAATCGTTCCAGTACTCCAAGGGAGCGTTGAGAGGGAGCAGGAGGAACAATAACACATAGAGAACCCAGTATAGTCTGGAACAAAAGCATTTGAAACTTAGATTACGAAGAAATGGCTTTCAGTGTAAGCAATGAATGCTATTCATTTTTTAACTAGCGGTCGCCCTCGCGGTTTCACGCGTAATTTCCTTTGTCAACTATTTCCTCTTCCCCCATCCTTTCCCCCCCTTCCCCCATAAAAGTATTCTATGTCCGTCTCCTGGTTCTAAGCCAATTTTCAGCCAAATCGGTTCATCCGTTCTTAAGTTATAAATAGTGTAACACTAAACACCACTTTCTTTTATATTGAAAGAAGATAAAAAGCAGATTTGTTATCGCCTTTTACGAAGACTCCAGAAGTTCAAAACAAATATTTTGCTTATTCCGTCACTCTCGTAACATGGTGGGACACGACCGAAGGGACATCAGGTGCAGGACCAACGGCTATATTTGTGCTTTCCGAAGCATGAGGGTGTTTTACACCGCTTCATCAACTTTCAGACCTAAGACTGTGACTGAACAGAAAACCCAATCAAAAATCTATAGTTCCACTCACACAGTGTTTTAAACCCAGGAACCGTTTTTTTTTGGCCTATACAACGGAAGAAGTCTTTTAAAAAATAACCAAGTGATAACTACTTATTCTGGACAGTTATGACCGGGTCGCTGTCGAGATCGGACATGTCTATCTCGCTCTTCAGCTTCTCCTGGTACGGGCTGAGCTTGCGCAGGCGCGTGACCACGTGCGTGTAGAGGAACCCGCGTCGGTAGTCGTACGGATCGGAGTCCGTCGCGAACTGGGCGTGGTGAAGTCTGTGGTTCTGCACCCACTGGTAGATCGTTCCCTGGGGGAAAAAATATTTGTTTACACGCCTGTTTCAATGGAACAGAAGTTCCAGAACTTTAATACCTCGAGGGGATTAAGCCAGCCTGATTACCGAAGTAAAAGAAGTTTGAGGACTTCGCTGTCCCATTGGTTTATGTATAAATGAATGCTCTGACCTACTTCGTTAAGTGCAAAGCCTGTAGTTTGGGCACTGGTTTTGGTTTAGACGACGGCGCGTGCATATTTTTTTTTTGTGTCTAGTGCGTTAATTCATCATTTCTATAATACATATTTATTATTATTACTTAGTTCAGACACGAGGATGTTTTGTACGTTATAATAACTAGCCTTGCAGGTACTTAGCTGGTTACCCTTTAGCAATTCCTACTTATAAAATCGAAAGAAACTGTTTTATTGAAATCTAAGTTACATTGTTGCAAATTCGTTTGATATACATAGCAACTAAAAACAAATTGTATAATTAATTAAACTATTTACATAATTGGTATATTTATCAAATTATTAGGCAGGTTCCATACTTCGATTTCTAAGCTTAGGTACAATCTACAAACATACTCGTACAGTGAATAATGATGATGACCGATTTGTGTGAATGATTATGTCTGTTAGATAGGTCTGTGCATTTTTGTGTAATATGTAATATGTGTTAACAAAAAAAAAAGTATGTAATGTTAATCTGTTTTCTGGCTCCCGTTCTACCAACAAGCTATGCTTAGTTTGGTGCAAGGCGACGCTGAGTGAATTTACTATTTTACTGATCATTTATTTTAATGTATTACGTTGCCAAATATGTTTGAAATCTTCCTTTATGATTTTTATTTATTACTAGTTCTTGGATGTAGTTCAAGGTGCAGAACCTTGAACTACCTACCTGCCTATTCGTCATAAATTATTGACTCGCAATAATCGACGATAATTAAATTCCTTGTTTTGCAAATCTTCCATCGCATGCATAATTCCTTTTACTACACGTGATATTGGATCGTGGTTTTAAACAAGAAATAGGCAAACAACTTATCGTTCCTCCACTTAGTGTTTAACTTATTTGCATGATTAAAAGTTTTATTGACTTCATTAAAGATAACTAATAAATATCCTCAAATTGTTATTAGTTATTATTAGGGATGCCTCGATACGCCTTTTTGCCGATACGATACCGATACCGATACTCTTATAAAAATATCGGCGATACCGATACCGATACCGATACGCTTATTGAATTTAAAAAGGAAGGTAGAATAAATAAAACACAATTTATTAATAGTTTTAGTAATCAAAATTAACATTTATAAGATTTTTATTTAAAAAACAAAGTATGCTTAATTTTGCGATCAAAGGCTATTTCGCAAGTCTGTTTGAAAAAGACCTGCGGTGGAAAATAGTCTCTCAGTTGCGACAGAAGTCATTTGGAAAATAAAGTACTTCTGCGCCATTTTTTTTAAATTTGGGTTTAAGACGTCATGGCGCCAGAAAACGAACGGATCTTCGTCTCTCGATATAACTAATAAGCATAGTTAGTTCGTGCCTGGTTTGCAACGAAATAGATGGGACAACACGCGCGTGTTTACACTGCATTTTTAATGCGCAAAATTTGAAAAGTATCGTTGCATCGGCCATAAAAATATCGCCGATACCGATATATCGGCAAACCCGAAGTATCGCCGATATATCGGTATCGGTATTGGATGCATCCCTAGTTATTATATTATTTCGTATAAACAAAAATTATAATAATAATTCGAGGATATTTATTAGTTCCACCATATACATGGACTTGCATGCTCATAACACATTACCACCAATTGTAGTTTACAAAACACTTCATCTTGGCACGATGCTCTAAGTCGGCATGCCATTCACGTAAAAAAGCTGGTTTTATTTTTAAGAAACAGGAAGGCAAACAGTTAATTATGACACCTGATGGTAAGTGATCATCGACTTAGGTATAAATATAAGGTGCATACGTATTTGCGTCAATCCAATGAGGGCTACCATGTGTAAAATCACCGCTACCTACAGTGGCGCCAACAAACAATGGGGGCTCCCATTGCAGGAATAAATCATTCCACTTCATTTACCTTTACTCCAATGTGAGGAATTAAAACAGATGAGTAGACGGCAAGAATACGAGTAAAAGAGGGATACCCAAATTCTTATTTGCCGTTACAAATAGTTTAACCCTTTGTGAAATAAAGACACATAAAGTGATAGAGTTATATGGGGGTATCATAAAAAGGCCGTCAAGAGAATGCTACTGTAAAAATAAATTACTTACTCGATAACGTTTTACTGTTATTGAGCTGTTTAAATGCCCTCATTTTGTAACGATTACTCAGCAACAAATAAACAAATTCCTGCCAACATTGTCATATTAAAGTCCAATGTACATACTTATTTTACATTGGCACAATATGAAGCGAATTATTTAAAAATGCAATGCATATTTTTGTAAAACACAAAAGTTTTGACGTGGTTTTAGTAACTTGATTTTTTACATCACGTTACGTGTAGTTTTTTGGTGTTTTTTGTTCCTTAATCATATCGTTTTTTTTAAGTATTTCCCCTTTTAAGCAGTTTATTAATATAAGCCCGAGAAGGAAAAACTTATTTTTCAATTTTTATGTTTGTGAAGGTGATGTTTATTCCTCCTGAGAAATGATACAGGCAGGAGAAAAAACAACCTTTCTAAGTTAGAAAATTTTACCCGCAGAAAGGATGTTTTTACTCAGAAAGGTTGTTTGTTGTTGCTACTATTACACAGTTCTCTGTGTAAGAGTAGCAACCTAACTTACAATACAGTAAGGCTAGCACGGAAAACTGTCGAAAAGTAAAAAGTAATTCGTATCGATAAATAATATTGCTGCAATGAGCGGCTATGATGGACTCTATGATTTTCAATTCATTTTAAGGAAATGACATGAACATTTAGGAGAAGAAAGCGAAATACCTGTCCAGCCAATGTTTGGGCGAGCATCAGGGCGATCCTAAGGCCAGTGTTGGCCTTATACGCGCGATGCGCCCAGAGTCGGTGCGCGCCCGCGGTCACGCCCAACACCGCCACCGCCGTCAGTACAGCCACTGGGAATAAACAAAT
Source organism: Mecyna flavalis (assembly GCA_949319885.1). Classification (NCBI taxonomy): domain Eukaryota; kingdom Metazoa; phylum Arthropoda; class Insecta; order Lepidoptera; family Crambidae; genus Mecyna; species Mecyna flavalis. The sequence goes on along the minus strand of OX439434.1, from coordinate 10,345,539 downwards.
ATACTATCTGGTTCAAATGCTATTAGGATACGATCTTTTGGAGTTGCGTGATGCGAAAGTGATTGATGACTTGAAATTTGTATGTATGCAAGCAAAAATTCGAGTAAAAATTCGAATAGCAATTTCACACATACTGCCATTGATTTTGATGATGCCCCCTATGGAATATTTAATTACATATTATTACCAATAAATTGGAGCTACTTTTCATTTGATGCGAGCCTTGTTTTTTTTCATACTAGATGAGCATTGTCCTTTCTTCTTTCAATTTTCAGGCCATCGCATAGATTTCTTTGTATTTCAATTAAGATTAGGGGTCTACCTCAGTCATTTTAATCTCAGTGTTGAGATGTACAGCAGCTGTTCAGAGTACAAAATCTAAAATATGGCGTTTTTTTTTATACTGATGTTAAGCGGTCACTGCGGCATATTCCGTTGATCCTACGCCTGATCTAACTTCGGTCGTTGTGACAGACTGTTAATGGGATTTATTGAGTTTTGGTATCTATTTGTTAAATACGTAGGCCAAAACATGTGCTGGAGACCCGGTTTTGTCTTTATCCTAGCACTGTCAGTGCTCAGTCCAATAAGCGAGAAGCTCAATACGTGATTCTGCCTACTGTATGCAGTATTGAGCTTCTAACTTATTGGACTGACACACTTTAAGCTTATCCGTCTTTCGCAACGCATTTTTTAACTGACAGACAAGTTTGCGTTAAAGTACCTATCTATCAGATAACTTGGATGCTGTTTTTTTGTCATTTTATTAACACTTATGGCCAGTTTAACCACTGACAGATAAGTTAATTATTTAATTTATCGATCAAATATCTCAGATGATGTCTTCTTTTTTGAAATGGTACTCACATAATGAAATAGTCAACCACTGTGCTTCGTAGAATAGCAGCCAAATGCCGTAGATGGAGAGCAGCTGGATGTGGATGAAGAACAGCACCATGGGCCAGTTGGCGTCCCGGGATTTGCTCAACGGCGGTTCAGGTGACGCCGCCTTTTCTAAGTTGGTCTCTTGAGACATTTTGCTGCAAAAAATAATAATCTATAATAATATAATATGTTAATTGGGATAATGGGATTGGGGATGAATACAATATTCATTGGTATACTATATTTGAAAAGAAGGAAAGGTAAAAAAAACAATTTGCAAAATTTTTAAGACAGTATCTACTCCTGTAGCGCAGCCGAGATTTTATCAAATTATAATTATAAATATATGACACTTATATTATGGGCTTTCAAAACAACTAAGGTATTAAACACACGACAAACAGAAATTTTTATCAGATAATCCAAATCCATGGCGCATGGAGCAGGCCAAATGAGCCATCATCGGGCCAGTTATCTTCGAGCTATTTGTTGCAATAATTGTACTAGTTCTTACAATTTTAATAGGTTTTGCGTTATCACCTGTCCATTAACTACCTTGGTGCATCAGTCACTGAATAGTTCGTATTTTTGTAGACGACTGTCTGTATACCGGGTTTGACGTCAGTTTAGGGGCTCTTTCAAATTAGACGTTTTGTGTCGCGTTTGGCCGCACCGCGACCGGATGGTCGTTATTTTTCATACAAAACACGCGGCGCGGCAACAGTACGGTTGACGTCTTGCTGTCGAGCGTTCGCGGTACGGACGCCGCGTACTGTTGCCGCACCGCGTGTTTTGTATGAAACGACCGTCCTAGCGGTGCGGCAAACTCGCGGCTACCGTACCGCAACCGTCCGACACAAAACGACTAATTTGAAAGAGCCCTAAGATGGCACCAAACGTGAGCGATTGAAATGAAAATTAATTGCGACTCATGATATTTTTACAGAAATCCTTTTAGCAATAAAGGATCAATAAACAAAACTCTCACCCAAAATGAAACGTATTTACCGATTTACAAGATGGTTACTTCCGTTGATGGTGTTTAAAAATAGAACACTTATTATAGGTATTATGGTATAATATGACCCAGTGAACTTCGAATCACTTACCTATTAATATGAACCATATTAAATAGAACCCGAACATCAAACGTTTGACAGGTAAGAAAAATTTGTATGGGAAAATAAAATTTTCGTTTTTATTATTTTCCTCTTAATTTTTCCATATTTTATCGTCGTTTAAAACCTTCCCTGGATTTCCAAGAATATTTCAAGCGATATTTAGCGAGACTAACAAACAGCAATTCATTTCTTATAAATGATAATTTATTATGTTAATCTCACAGAACTACTTATAATTCTAGGGCTGATAATAACGGCCGAAATGCTGACTAACCAATTCCATAACACCTACTTAAACTTACGACTTGATAATATTTTTATTCGCAACATTTGTACATGTTGTCGGCCGATCGTTGTATTAGGTATATCGTAAAATTATTATATCTGTGCCATTCATAATGCCTAATGCACCATCACTTCACGAATTTGGCAAGTTGTTTAACATCACGATGGCCGTCGTGGCCCGGTACTTAAACCACTAGATTAGTGGTCTTGGGTTCAATTCCTGGGTCAGGCACATTATGTTATTTGACGATGAGCATGTTTAGTTGAAAAAATCGACAAATACGTGGTTTTCAGGCACATCGCAATATGACAGACATGAAATGCCAGCGTATCACGATCTGCCCAGGTATATTACGACGTGGCCAAACTAAAGATCAGCCCACGACACATGTATCTGCCGGTACTTATGTCGTATTAAATGTATTAATTTCTTATTTTATTTGGCAGGATGACATAACAATAACATTTATATATAACATATCACATAATTGTGTAATTTGAAGTCTTAAATAACTTTTACATTACTTGTGCCTGAATATGACATAAAATAATTAATTTTCTGCTAGCCTCAATATCAATTTGCGCGTGTGCCATTTTACAAGAGGTAGCGATTAACAATGCGATAGACATGCTTGGAGCTCTTATTGAATAAAAATGATATCATATAATAAAGATTTACGAATCCTATGTTTCATTTATTGTTGCAAAGAGTATCTATAAATTAGGTAATGTTATTACAATTCTTATTTTTTGCTATAATAGGTATCGTCTACCGAAATATGAATTGTTGTTACCGCCAATAGTGTTTCGAGATAAACTACAACCGAATCGGTTGTAGTTTATCTCGAAACAAAGTCGAGTATGGTACCTTTGTCAAATCTTAAATTTTTTGAGTTCAAGAGTCATGAGTAAAAACCTTGGTAAGTTTTAGTCCATTAAAACACATAAACGATAAAACCTAACATCACTCAAATACATTTTTATAAAATTTTTTTTGTTAGAACCAAATAATATAAAAGAGATTTACATATCTATATACCTGTTTCGATCTATCGGTGAAGCATGTTAACTTTTTCCATACATATTACTACAGACTAAACTGGACTAAACCCAAAAATGACTTTTTATTCAATAAGAGCGCCACTTAAATTGGCCATTATATAAATAAATATGCCTGAATATTTTAATTGGCTTTAACATGGGTAATTTTAGCCGATTCATCCGTTCATGTTGCACTTTACCGATGTGCGGCTTTGAAGCCAAGTGACTCTTGGCCGCCCAAGAGAGATATTCCCGCCCGTCAAAGCAAAGGGCGGAATTTCAGGAAAGGTATTCCATCCATCCCGAGATATTATAGAGGATTATTTGCTCGGTTCCCTCACTTTTGGAGAACTATGCTGAACAGTGTCATAATTAAAAGTTCAAAATGAAATCCATGCCTAAATGAAGGCCTTTCTCGGAAATGCACTTATTTATTTATTGATTTTTTTAAACCACCTCAGTTGACAGACAGACACGCAGCCCACCTGATGGTAAGCGGTTACTGCGGCCTATTCCATTGAGGGACACTTCATCAGTAAGCGTCGCTTAATGTGCTGCCATCGAGCCTTTAATTTCAAGCGTACTGGCTCCCACATTATTATTCCCGGGACACAGCCAGAGCTGCTATGGCGGCAGATTTCACCTGTGAATAGTTTCACTTATGAATAGTCCATTAAAGGTAACAGAGTGACTCTACCACCGGATTCGGAATGTTGTTATCTATTGAGAAGAACCGGCAAGAAGCTCGATAGTAGTTCCTAAAAATAGCAAATTAAAAATTAAGGGCGACACATTTATTCTACGTATTTGGTTGGTTGTTAGGGCCAGTCAGTCAATTTATAATTTAAGTCAATGGCTCCTCCTTTACTGGCGAACAGCTTTGTAATTTATATTAAAATAACTAATATTAAAAACAAATATTGCCTACTTCTTATCAAGAAAATCAAAATTACCGGATAACATCAATTTCTTGCGTGACACACCAAACATATCTTCGAATTCAATATTTATTTAATTCATTAGTGTCGATACCTGGAACGGATTAAGCGAGCAATAATTATGTTTCGCTGTTCGTTGCGTTTCAACAATCATAATTAATGTTTGGCTTTTCTATAATATCCGACTTCATTTGACTCCTCCAATAATGGTAATAAAGTTAACTCGATCGAAGATCAACTAAGACTGTTATGAAAATCATCTTGAGTTTTACTTGAGAATTAGGAACTTTGTTATACTAAGATAGAATCAAATCAAATTCTTTATTGCATGGCACAGGAAAATTTGGTAAATTTTAAAATTTGGTTTCGCTATAAAAAAACTAATATTAGTGCCTATGTGACGCCCTGCAACGGCATAGCAACTTGCGAGAGAAAAAGTGATATGCGTTAAATATTGGCCTTTGGTTTATAAATTACCTTTACATTTTTATACTATGCCTATTTCATTTGGCAGGCATGCAGTCCATAAGGCAGTCCACCAAATGGCAAGCAATCACTGCGGCTTATTAAATAATAAATAAATATCTCTGGACATTTATTTATTTATTTATTATTTAATAAGCCACAGTGGGCACTGTCACCAGTGTATTTTTATTTAGTAATTAAAAAAACCTGAGAAAGGGTAGTGAACATAAATATTTTGAGTTTGCATGAGTGCAATTTAATATTTCATTGAATACTTTATTATATAGACAATCCGATGTTTTTTTGACATGGTTACACCACAAAGTTACCGTATTTAAAGATTTGTGTAAAGGTTACGAGCAGGCTGGGGTCTCTTTCTTGTTGTTGTAAGCCTGACCAAGAAAATAAAAACCGGCTCTGGAGGCGCCACATTAGCTATGATTATAGCAACACTTGGTTGCTATGGTTATAGTCACAAATAATTCAGAATATCCAATAGTAACAAGGCACGGTGACATACTGACATTTGACATCACACTTTGACAGAAATCATTAAGAAAAAGACCTATATTTTTTTATTTAATTGTTTCTACTTGTAGAAATAAGTTCCAATATTTTTCTGGAATATGGCGCGGTTTTTTATTTTAATGGTAGGGCTATAAATTACCTAGTTTGAAGCTCTCTTTGTTACGTGGCGTTGGATATTTCACGTTGTTGGATAAAACCACAGTAAAGCATCGCGCCATAGTAGAGAGATAAGTCAGAACAAAACAAACCACATTTTCGCCCAGGTACTATCGAGGTCACCCGCGAAATCCTGTGCAGTATTTTCACGTTTACAAGCGCCGCTCCTAAGAAGTCACGATGCGCGTGCACGGTATATTTTTCCAAAAGTGATCACGCGCGGGAGACCTCGATCGTACACCTTTACGTTGCGTTCACAGGCATTCTCAAATGATTTTAAACGATTTTGAACAATTTTGTATTGAAATGTTATAGTGTAACAAAACTTACCTACTATAAATATTTAAACAATGTTCTCGATTTCGATATTCCAGCTGTTAATCCTCTCGTAGTTTAGTTTGTGGGTGATTTTCGAGACACTTGGATTGAGTTAAAACAAACGTGTTTCCTTTGGCTTTGTATTGTAGATTAGAGATGAATGACAACATGATAGGATACGAATTTTAAGTATTTAATTTTAACTTAACAAACATTATTTGTATAAAAGTCCTCGACGTGATTTCCAGATCAACGACTTTAAACCATAGGAATTAATAATGTTATAACTAAGAGCTAGTTTTACCGTTGTTAGATAACTTCCAGATAATTTATCTATCACATAACTTAGATGCTGTCTTTTAAGTAAACTAATTTAAAAAAAAAGACATTCTCATTGCTGTGCTACGAATAAATCATAAGAATCATTGACCGCCTCCGTGGAACAGTGGCTAAGCCGCTCCACTATAAAAACCCGGAGGTCGTGGATTCGATTCTCGCCTTGGGTCTGGTTGGTGGTAGGACTTTTTCAGAGTCCGACTGGCTAGCTACCACCCCCACAGATGAAATCTGCCGCCATAACGGCTCTGGCTGTGTTCCGGATGAGTTTGGCAGCACATTGAGCGACGTTTCCAGATGAAGTGTTCCTCAATGGCATAGTCCGCAGTGACCGCTTACCATCAGGTAGGCTGCGTGTCTTGCCAACTGGCTTGGTATTGAAAAAAGAATATTATCTGACAGCGATGGTTCGGCATTAAATCTACAGTTTCGTTTATAATAACAGTTACCTATTAAGTCTATTATTTCTGACATGAATACACTACAACTAATTTACCTATTGTTTACAAACAAAACAACAGTCAAGTTGCACCTACGTGCTCACTTTGGACCTAAACGCCCTAAAGTTTGGCATGGGCAATTTGTTAATAAAGTGCCTTACTCTATGTAAGTGACCTTACTCTATGTATAATAGTACTTATACCATTGGATGTACCTTTTATCTGTCGCTAGACTTGGTGAAGGGGATGTGGAACTAAATGTTAAATTAAAACTTTATAAAATACTCACGTTTACAGTGATTTACCTACTTAAAATTATTGCTAACAACGCTGTTTATACGATTGTACTCGTATTTAGACATGTAGATTTCTACGTGATTTAGGTATGTTTGTGTGTAAATAATAAATAAAAAAAATATTACCTGATGAATGTTCTTATGTTACACTTAAACGAAGAACTGATATTATAGTGTCACTATAACTGTCCTTGATTTCTGGAATACTATTGAGCACTGATTGATATGCGTTTCGTATATCACCTTGACATCACGTATTCTCACCATTGAAATAAATGATTAAGTCAAAATGTAACCCATAGCCGGTGTTTATAACAATATTAATTGTTAAATGTTGTCCTGAGGACGAACGCGCGCGAATCACAGTAGACTGACGCACCAACTAAACTAAACTACTAAGCATTCGTGCTGTATCATGTTTCCTGGCATTAACCTTACGCGGGCAGCATTTAATTACGGCGCAAAGGCTATTGTAATTAAAACTGAACGATTCTCAATAATTTATGCTGGGTGCGATTTCAGATTGATGAAATGGTCACTGGTCAGTTATTATTTCGGCCATCCTAAACTTTTTACTTTACTGGTTAATGGAGTAGTATAAACTGTTATTTATTCACGCGTTTTTAAACAATGCTGTTTTCGTAATTTGGTGTTTTGTCGGTAATTTTAAATCTAAGTATGGTTTTCTACTATTAATAGGCTGATATTTTCTGTTTCATGATTTTTTTAATGTAATGAATTAGAAACGACGTTATTTTTTATAGTAAATAATTAGATACCTACCCGTGCAACTTACAGCTTAAGTGAGCATTCCTTACCGTGCGTGGGATATCAGTTTAGTGGCAAAGGTGTAAAAGGTTAATGTATGAACATTGTATGCAAATACAATATTGTGCTTTGTAATTGAATTGAAATTTCATTTAGCTGAAACAGCACGCAAGCAAGAGCTAAATGCATAATACGAGTGTTAAGGAAAAATATTCGTATTGAAAACCGACTTTTTTACGCGTTTCATGATTCTATGAAGCATGGAAAAAGTAGGAAAAATTATTAGATTAACTGTTAAAATTCTGTCACATGTTAGGTAAGTATATAGTTTGATACTACCAAATTGAAGAATAAAAATCTTACTTAATGAGAAGAGAACACGCATGCAAAGTGTTAAATAGTTTTATTGTTTTCTTTCATTTGGATTTCGACTTGTTAGGTACTTAATATACCACTCACGTCATGGTACAGATAGACCATTTGTAAATTGCAACTCATGACTGTGAATTGTGATGTATTGCTTCTAAAATACTTTGCATAACAATACAGTTGCTAGATTAGTATGGACTAAGAATTTACCTTATAACCTGGATTTAACTGCCCTTCGTGCTGATTGAGGTCTATAGCAATTTATAATTCATTGTTTTTGTTTATAGGAGTAAAAACATTTTTTCTCATAAACTTGGGTTGTGTTGTGACTACCAAACGCGTTCGGCCAGTGAGTTGCTTTTACTCAATAGAATATAAGAATCAATTTCACTTCATATCGAGTAACTGCTCTGTGAAAAGAGCCGGGTAATTCTCACGAAATTCCGAAATTCGTGTCCTTATTGTTATTTTCTAAGTAATTACAAAATTAATGCAATGATTATTATTTTGTTATGAAGTATGTATAAAGGGTTACTTATTACATAATATATGACTTTATAATAAACTAGATATTTAATATTTCTTTTACTTGCAGAAACATCCGAAAATCATTCCCTCACTATGTCCCGAACTCCAGATTTAAGTACTCTATGGTTGCTAAATTGACACATTTCGCTAAATTTTGTGTTATAGTTTTATTAGCAGCTTAAAATAAAAATGGTCTTCTTAAAATATTCATAAAATCCAAGAAAAATTTAAAGGATATTGATAATTATGCACATTTTCTTTTTTCCCGAGAAATAAGATCATTCCCTCACACTTTTGTTCGCAGTCCATTTTTGAACGTTTCATTTGTATTACATGAAAGCATCAATTTGTTTTTGATAGTTGGCAGTACTGCCAATAATTCATTGTGGCGAATTCATCTTGTGCATGCAAGCAATTTCGGTAAAAAAATAATTTCGTTCGTAGTTTACTACATTATAAATTTTGGCCGTCATTCCATCACATCTTATAACAATAAAGCAATCAACCTTTACTAATTGATAAATCAGTTGTTTACTTTGGTTTTGGTAACCTATAACATTATCATTAATTTCAATACGAAAGAAAGTATAAGTTGTGCGTTTTGGGCGGCTATGTTTGATTTTGTCATTCCCTCACTGTCATTCCCTCATATTTATTTGTAGTTGGGTAATAATGATGGGTGAGAGAATTATTATTTTAACCGTGCAAATGTTAATGTAGCAGCAGCTTTGCTTGCTTTTTGTATTCTTGCTACATTAAAGGTAATGGAAATATGTATTTTGTTTATGGGCTTTATTAACTTTTCCCTCAGTCCCTATTTTTTTAACTACCTTTTTTTTCCATGAAAACTCACTAATTATGGGGGACCACTATATAATTGAGAATAAGTTATACGAGTACTCTAAAACCTGAAAAAAGAAAAATTAAATATTGAAAAAAAAAAACATAAATTTTTGTAACTCAAATTTCGGAATTTTGTGAGAATTACCCCCCTATTTTGTGCACGTAACTTGATCGTCGCTCCATTGATCAGTTTGAGCAGATATCAATAGGTGACGTCGTTCGCAGATTCCAACCTCAGCGGGTAAGCTAGAGGTGACAATAGTAAACGATGACGTCATAAATAACTGCCGGAAAATACAAAGAGGCGGCGTCTTCTTTGTTACATATACGATCTGCTCTTGGGATAATATATTATTCATTAAAGGGTAAAATTATTAATTTTTCTTGTCTATCTACAAGTGTCTGCTTATTTTTATATACCAAAGTGAATGTTTCATTATTTTATTAACGCTGGTTTAAATAAGTGCATGTGCATGTGCATTTAAACTTTTCTTTAATTAATTGTCTCTTTAAATATTTTTTGTTATGTTACATTCTCATTAAATTGTAATTTATTATTTGTTTATTTAAAATTATATCAAAACTAGGTATAAATTATAATAAAGGAAGAAAATTCAAACTCACAAAACGCTTCACCATTCATCTGAACAAAATGTGACGTCAGGCGACGCGACATTTGATTTATCGAAGTTGTGCTAAAAATAGTTTAAATCTGTATTTCTGGAGAAATTTTTAGTAATTCTAGAATTGTAGTGAACCTAGGAATCATCCTATTGTCCATGACCTGTATAAATAGGTCATTTAAAGAGCTGGAATTTAAACGCTATCCATTAAAACTGAAAATATTTGTATGAAATAACATGTTTTATTACATCATGTAAAGCATGCGCTAAATGGTGGCATTTGATATACCTAGCTCACATTTTATTTATTCCCACATATTAAAAGAATGAAGCAAACTATCATCAGGTTATCTGTTTGCTGGTGTGATGAGGCCTATTTTTTTTTATTTAAAAAGAAGGCAGCAAACAGTTCACCTGATGATATCATCAGGTGAACTGTTTGCAGATCACCGTCACCGATGGACATTTGCAACATCAGTGACCAGAGGAATTAAAAAATATGCATGCCGACCCATATTGAGGAAATACGCGTAGGTACGCTTTTTTCATGGAGGCCGCTAGGTCGTATGGTAATTTATTTCAAAGCCAAAAACCGGCCAAGTGCGAGTCGGACTCGCCCATGAAGGGTTCCGTAGCAGCAAGTATCATCATAATATAAAAGTTCTTGTAGTTCTTTGTAAGTTTGATCGACGTTTTTATATTTGAGTTGATTGAATGAGAGGAAAATTGCGGTTTACGATTTATGACGTTTTAAAAAAAACTAATTACTTGATCTCGTTCAAACCAATTTTCAATGGAAGTTTGCATAATAATGTACATCATATATTTTTTTTAGTTTTATCGTTCTCTTATTTTAGAAGTTAGAGGGGGGGTGACCAACATTTTACCACTTTAGAAGTGTCTCTCGCGCAAACTATTCCGTTTAGAAAAAAATGATATAAGAAACCTTATTATCATTTTTAAAGACCTATCTATAGATACCCCACACGTAAGGGTTTGAAGAAAAAAAATTTTTCGAGTTTCAGTTCTAAGTACCTATGGGAAGCCCCAAAAATTTATAAACTAATTACTTGATCTCGTTCAAACCAATTTTCAATGAAAGTTTGCATAATAATGTACATCATATATTTTTTTTAGATTTATCGTTCTCATATTTTAGAAGTTACAGGGGGGGGGGGCCAACATTTTACCACTTTGGAAGTGTCTCTCGCGCAAACTATTCAGTTTAGAAAAAAATGATCTATGAAACCTTATTATCATTTTTAACCGACTTCAAAAAAGGAGGAGGTTATATGTTCGACTGTATGTATTTTTTTTTTTTTTTTTTTTATGTATGTCCGTCGATTTCTCCGTCAATTGTGGACCGATTTAAATAATTCTTTTTTTATTTGAAAGTGCATAGTTCCGAGGTGGTCCCATTGTCACCATGTCAGGATCTGATGATGGGATCCCGGAAAAATCAAGGGAAAACCTCAAATTTTATAGGCTGCGCCTACCCGTTACTTGTTTTTTCTGAAGCCATTCAAGTTTTTGCGTCCGATAGACATCATTTTATGTTGATGAGCTGATGATGGAAGGTACAACTCCTTAACGGTTAGGAGTTAGGGGATAATTCTTTCAGTATTGTAGGAATATGTGGACCGTTAGTTGTATTTCATGTACTTTTGCAGCTAAGGTGATGATGGAAAGTACAACTCCTTAACGGTTAGGAGTTAGGGGATAATTCTTTCAGTGTTGTAGGAATATGTGGAACGTTAGTTGTATTTCATGTACTTTTGCAGCTAAGCTGATGATTACCCGGGGATGGGCTGGTCACTAGCCAATAAGGTTAGCACCGGCTCGTCCTAATCGGGTGTGAAGGAGAAACCGGGGGAGTGTAGTGGGTAGCGGACGCTTCGGTCTCGAGTCCCACACACGGCCGCGGGTCTAGCTAGCCTGCGGTTATGGTGCATAAACGCATTCTCCTCCTACCCATGGTGCTGAACACTTAATGAATACCTAATATTATTATCAAATAATACATTTCTACTCGTATTTTCGCTATCATTATTATGAAAGAGTTTTACTCACTACCTACGTGTTATTCACACTAAAAATTGAAAAATAAACAAACTTTTTTTTAAAAAAATTAAACCGACTTCAAAAAAAAAAGAAACAAAAAAAGCTACCTAAAAAACTGAAAAGCAAAAAATAATTTTAATAAGACATTCATCAAATGCGCTTATTGTCTAAGCCTATTAATTAAATTGTATTTTACGTGCTAGGTAGGTACCTACTAATCTGTTTGAAGTCGGTGCCAAGCCAAAGGTAATAAAAAATGATATATAATAATATTATGTATTATAAAGGGTTACTTATTAATCCGCGGACGTAGGTACGTAATCTGGGTACCTACTATTTGGCTTGGCACCGACTTCAAACAGATTAGTAGGTACCTACCTAGCACGTAAAATACAATTTAATTAATAGGCTTAGACAATAAGCGCATTTGATGAATGTCTTATTAAAATTATTTTTTGCTTTTCAGTTTTTTAGGTAGCTTTTTTTGTTTCTTTTTTTTTTGAAGTCGGTTTAATTTTTAAAGACCTATCCATAGATACCCCACACGTAAGGGTTGGATGAAAAAAAAATTTTTGAGTTTCAGTTCGAAGTATGGAGAGCCCCCAAAATTTATTATTATTTTTCTATTTTTGTATGAAAATCTTAATGCGGTTCACAGAATACATCTACTTACTAATTTTCAACAGTATAGCTCTTATAGTTTCGGTAAAAAGTGGCTGTGACATACGGACGGACAGACAGACAGACAGACAGACATGACGAATCCATAAGGGTTCCGTTTTTTGCCACTTGGCTACGGAACCCTAAAAAGCCAAAGGCATATTGCCTATTGCCAGTAGAATCTAATTTTAAATACTTACTTATAATACATTTGCACAAAGGAAAGATAATGTCATGAGTTGCAAATAATTACAATTGAAAACAGTTGCAGGTATGTCAATTTGCTTATTAGGTACTTTTTAATATAATATGCCTATAAAAAGTTGTGTTGTGATCTGCTTTGTGGTTGGAATGATGTTCTTGTTTCTATCGACCGAAGTATAACGTTATTTTTTATATCTCACTAGCCTTCCGCCCGCGGTTTCACCCGCGCGTAATTTATTTTTTTCAAATATCCACCCCTTCCCCCACATTTTCGGGATCAAAAGTACCCTATGTCAGCCAGGTATAGTGTAGCTTTCCAACAGTGAAAGAATTATTCTAATCGGTTCAGTAGTTTCAGAGCCTATTCAATACAAACAAACAATCAAATCTTTCCTCTTTATAATATTAGTATAGATGGGTAGTTCCATAAAAGTTGGGTAACTTTGTGTTCCAGTGTTATTTTATACAATTTTTATTAAATAACCAGTAATAAAAATGTCTGCCATATGAAATAATCAATTCTTTACTATGTCACTCACTTTTGCTACAATCATGTATTTCTTTTTATAAAAAAAATATCATTTTCTATCCTCAATATCAGTCCCTAGCCATGTCACATTTCCAAAATAATGTTTTCGTTTGACTGATTTTACTAAGCCTTGATGATATTTGAACTTTATTTAACTTAATTACAATAAAAAATACATTACCTTGTTCATTGAATCTATTAAGTAAACAAAATTAAATACTTTATATATATATTTTGTAAGAAAAGTAGTGTCATCAATAATTTTAGTCAGGCCCTAGCCACTCAGTAAATTTAAAAATACGCGGCAATCGAAATAAGCTGCCGTTTTAAAATGATCGCGTTCAAAAGTGACAACGTGAAGTAAGCCATAAGCGGGGGCCGTTTCGCGTCGACCATCTTGACATAAGTGCAATCGACGTCGATGCTGAGGAAACACGCGTTGTTCCGGTCAATCTCTCAGGCCCTAGGTGAGTTATTTTATGTAAAGTTAATTAGTTATTATTCTTTCTTGTTTGTGTGTACATGTGATTTGTTTGTTCTGATGTTGTTGTTATCTACAAGTCTCGGTATTTCTTTTTAAACGTAAATTACGAGTGATTTTGCTCTGATTCGTCAGTCCCTAGACCATCAGGCCCTGGCTCTTTCACATAGATTCGTGATTCAGACACTTTTGTTTGTTGTAGAATATGCCGCCCCGAAGAAAAATACCGTTGTTTAAAGAAGAAAAAGCAAATAAAAGACAGAACAGGCAAAAAAACGTTTAGAAAAATAAAAAAAAATCCAATTTTGCTAGCAGAGTACAAGGAGAAAGGAAGATTAAAATACATCAAAGAAAGGAAAAAGAGCAAAGAAAATGTGTTTGATTTGATTGAATTTTGGAATAAATATATGTATAATTAAGATAAGAGTGAGATTTACCAAATAAATACTAATTACATAAGACAAACATGTGGTTTTATTGCATAATAAATGTATGTCATCAGTCCCTATCAAAACCCGTCAGTCCCTAGAACAGAGATTTTAGAAAAACACAAATTTCTCTTTAAATACCTAGTAAAGTGACTGGCCCCTTTAGATACTAAAAGTATATTATCATATGCACTGTATTTACTAAAAAGTTTTTGATTTAGTATCTAAAAACACGTATGGCAATATTTGGACGAATTTTACCCAACTTTTGTGGAATCACCCAGATAAGGTCTTTGCGTTTGTCCCGAACTTGTCGACGCATGCTTCCACAATGTTGCAGGATTTGGCAAGTCCAGTTGGCAGTTGCATAAATGTAATGGCACGACTGCCACCTGACCTTCGTATCCTTTAGCAAAGGAACTTGACCAATAGGATCATGGCTACCTACACTCAGGTTTACTACTTATGCTGTGGTCACTCCTCCATTGAACATCCTGTGTGACATTTAAATATTGTCATTGGTACAGACCCCAGCAAACCTCATTGTAAATTATCTGCTAATATTGGTAGTTTACTGCTGTAAAAAACTTTTTCCTACTATACTCGTATGTTCATAGTACTATTCTGTAGAAGACTCATAGACTTCAGTAGAAGAGCAATATTTTATCTCTGAAAAAATAATCCAATGGGATTAACCTACTCGTAAGCAACAACGATCTGAGACTAGGTACATAATTCATATATTAAAAAAAAAATTTAAGTTATATATATTGAAAATACACCTATTATTGTAGCGATGACATGATTTCAATGACAGGGGCACAAACCACGATTGATATGACTAGCCCGCTGCTGCTTAGCAGTAGCTAGCAAGTAAAGCAAGCAAGTATGCTTGCTTAACCGGTAACTATGAGTAGGAACCTAAGTCGAAACAATCTTTTATCTGTACGAAATATTGACTATTATTAAAGTTAAAGGAGTGTAATGAAAAAAAAGAATGTGTGACAACAAATATTGTACTTAAAAACAGCATTTTCCCTTTATTTACATAAATTTATTAATACATTATATATAAGTATTTCGATGCGAAATATGTGTACTATCATGTAACAATGTCATGTCAAAACAAGAAAGTCATGAAATATGTTACACAGTAGACAGCGATGAGAGTCATTACTTTACTGGACTTCACTTCTTTAAAATATGTTTTTGTTTAAAATTGCAGAGCAAAAAATAGGTATAGTTTTTAGCTAGACTTTTCTCCCTGCGTCCATACAAGAAGCTTATAATCCACCTGGCGGGCGTTTAATTAAAAACTTAAGATCAAAAGTTTAACCTTGGAATTTATAAATATCTATATGTCTCTTTCTCACAGGAAAAAATAGATACATTTGACCAATAACATTATTGTTGCCAGTTAAAATAGTTATTTTTAAAGGTATAATCTTAAGATTATAAGCTCCTTGGCATCCATAGTTTATGAAAGAATTGTGTTATAACATAGTAAGTAAAAATAAATTTTAGACAGGCTTTATAAACCCGGTCATTTGTGAAATGTCTAATCATTTTTAAATTTTTATTGTCTATCCTTAACACCGAGCTGTTGAATACCTACTTAAAATTAAACATCCATTCAAATCTCATTAACCATACTAAATGTAACAAATATTCAATGAATACATTAATCATATAAGAATATACAAGCATTCTTATAAATTAAAACTATAGATCACACGTTTTATTTTTTGTTTCGCTTAGATATTTAATTGTTTCAATTATATTATTTAAGTTATATTTAATTGACTGCTTATTTCTGGACATAAAATTAATATTTACATTAAAAAGACTAGCTTAATAACCTGTCACCGTGTAGACAAATTGTAGTAGGTATGCCGTATACAAAACAAGTTTCAGTAGCTTCACTTCTTCTGAAATATTTAGATAGCATGGAGTGTTTGTTCATCAAACAAATACAATTGGTATTAGCAAGGAATAGATCAATAAAATCAATTCGTCATAGTTTATTGTTCGCATAGTAGAACCATTTGTATTTAAATTGGTGATGATGTAAATCAGGGCGTTAATTTAAATAAATAAATATTCCTGGACACTATTCAACACAGGCGAAAAAATGTATATTACAATTAGGGTTGCCAACCATACTGTTTTAAACAGTATAATACTGTTTTTCACAAAATTATATTTTTTACTGTTGAACAAAAATAAAGTATACAAAATACTGTTTTCAGTGTTAAAGTCTAAAGTTTCAGTGTCAAAGTAATTTATGAAAAAATATCAGAAGACAAAGATTTTCTTGAAATGAGTACTGACCAAATGTGGAGCCATTTATTAGTAAACACTACAGAAGAATTTAAAAACATAAAATTGTCTCATATTATTATGTATTATCTTTTCCCGCCACCTCAACATTTTACTGAAAGAGTTTTTTCAGTAATGAATGCTAAGTGGGCGGGAGGATAGAAATGAGCTCCTCGTTTATTTTAATTTTAGTTATGATTGTGATGAGGCGTATGAAGTTTTTTAAAAAAGATTGTAAATTAGTAAGTTGTGCGAAAAGTTTGTAGGAGATCTAATGCTTCCTTAAAAGTGGAAGATCTTCCTCCGAGCTAGATCGACTGTGCTCGGGGACCAAGGTCCAATGTACCATCTTTGGTTTGTTGTATATATGCTAGCGGGCTGAAATAACTCTGCTAGCGCGATGCAGGATCCCATACTAATTTGTGTTCGTAAGTCAGCGCCTTCTGTCATCAGTTAGTAGAACTGTAAGTGGCGAGTTGCTTGATGTCTGTTGATCGGGCGTAGGCGTCGCCACAAGTTCTAAAAAATATATATTTAAAACTAAATAAATAAAATACTGTTCATTTTTCTAAAACACTGTTTAATATTCTTCATAGACCTCAATATACTTTATTTCTTGTAAAAAAAAGTTGGCAACCCTAATTGCAATATACTTTTTGGAAGAATCTTTTTTAATAATATTTGCTTAACATGGAATGGGAGCGAATACTCGTAAATATATACGAATATAATTTGTCTTATCTATTCACTATTCATATCACAAAATATTCGCACCCTGTTATAACATATTATTTTAAAAATCTAAACGAAGTCAATACAAAGAAAGAGTTTAAGTATAGAGTCAATGCCCATAAAATAGTAGACAAGTAGCGCCTTTATTGCATAAAAAATCATATAGCGTTTGTTACACATAGGATACATTTTATTACATCATTGGGACAATACCTGAGTACCTCTATTTTAATAGATTTTTGGTCTTTGAACAATAATGACAAAATACCATGGCTGTAATCTATCTATATGTATATAAATAAAATTTAGTCTCGTTAAAACTCGAGAACGGCTGAACTGATTTGACTGATTTTACTCTTGAAATATTCGTGGAAGTCCAGGGAAGGTTTAAACGATGAGAAAATATGGGAAAATTGCGAGGAAACTACTAAAAACGACAATTTTATTTTCCCATTTTCCCATATTAACTGTATCTGTCAAACGAAGTGATACGAATACCTGTTAGACGAAGTGATACGAAGTTCACCGGGTCAGCTAATTAGTAATAAATAAACACGTTGAACGTGGTTGTTTAATTCTAAGTCCACCTATAATCAATAGAAAGCGTGGGTAATTCTCTAATTCAGTGCAGCTGTGTCGCGATATCCTTGACCAAATATATAGGTCAGTCTGATTTATTGTGAAAGTCATCGGATGCTTATTTTGGCCGCTTAGCTTGCAGATTTTAGATTTTCTCGAAAATCCCCAAACAGAGTTGCGTAGTTCGGGTACATACTGTTCATTAATTTGTATTATTTACTAGTAATACACACTATAGTGTATTGAATTATTTGTTTGTTTTATTATTTAGCCGTGTCACGGATCGGCTCAATCCCCGTGGCTGAACCTTTGGCCAACTTTACCTAACAGTAATTCTATTTAAACCACTTAATATTATATTTTCATGCTCTTTGTAACAAACGTAACTCTTCATTTTAAATGCTATGATATGATTATTCAGTAAGGGCGCCACTTGGCCGCAGTGAGTGCCTTTGGTAGGGAAGTTTACCAAATGGGAAGTAGCCTTATGACACTTCACCGTAAAAAAACAGATTCCTCAGAACGCAGATCATCAGTAGTTTCGTTTTATGCAATCGCTTTTTTTTTCTTATCGAAAAAAGGCGATTACTTGTAGAATATGCCTTTTTTCTGCTCATCTGTCATTGTCTATTTTACTTGACTTCAATTAGCATGATTAAATAGGTATTAAATAAAACGTAAAAGAACATGTAATTTTTTTTATTGGTTCGGTTTAATTAGTATAATCGTGCTCCTATTTGTATTTATCAAGAACTTATATGTGTGCTGTCACTTAAACGTCTATATAAAGTCGATACACAATACCGACTTTTTTTAATTCTAGAAATCTCGGTTATTGTTTCTTCTTCATGGCGCTTTTGGCCATTCGGGGTAAAACACTGCATCATTTCAAAAGAATAAAAAAATGGCAGATGTTAGTAATATTGTTTACCTACAGGACATCTTTCTAATGGCAACTACGATACATATATACATATTGTTTAGTTTGCTCCAGTTTATTCCTTGTTGTGCCTGAATTATCATAATACTAAGGCTAAATCAGTATTTTTGTTGTATAATGTTCACTTAATTTAATTTAATCAGAATCAAATTCCTGGAGCTATTAACATTAATTCTGTCTGTAAAGATAGTTAATGAAAAAAAATTGTAAATTGCTCTCCTTTCTTTTCATTTGTTTGTACCGATTTAGGTGTTTTTTTAATGTATAAAACTGTTTATTCTGTCTGGCACCTATAGCACTAGCACAGTTTAAGGGTTTTTGTAATACTGTGGCACTAGCACAGAGATCTATTGGACTAGAGACCGCAAGTGTAGCTACTTCGCGTGCCCAGCTTCAGTCCATCGTACTGAATGTGCCGATTCTTAGCTTTAGTCCCGCGCGACCGTTCCCCTTGTTAGACGTCAGACGAAATAGCAAAAAATGACGATTTGTGCTATTTTAAGCTGCAAAAACAATACCAAAAAGATAACTCCACAAAACAAAGATGTTTCCTTTCATCGGTAAGTCATTTTGTTATCTGAATACGCGTAATTTATTTTAAAATGAATTATTTATCAATTTTGAGAAAACAATTATGTAAATAATGCTTAAGCCGCGTGAATCGCAATTTCGTAATACATTGCGTATTTTATACTGGCCTTCCAATTGTATTGCGTGCTTTATAAGCAATGAATATCAAACAAGGCGGTACTTTCGCATATCGTTTAAGTTTCGTGGCACAGGCGTTTTTAGTCAAATACAGCGTTTAGTGATGTTCGTTCTATGCAACATACACATAATGTATTAAAATCGATTAAAGGTACCTAGTCGATTTTGGAAGCAGGAATGATAATAGGCTATTTGACAATGTGAAAAATAAAATCAAGCATAAAGTGACAATTAGGTTACATTAGGTACTGTCAACCGGCGTATAAATTAGTTAAAAATAATAATTTATTTATTTATAAATTAGTAAATAAAAATCACGTCACGTGCCTCACGTCCTCGTTTACCTGCTTGCGCCTAGTTGTGATTTTATGCTTTCGTATCTGTTTTAATAGCATTTTCCTATTTATCCATTGTTATTGTGATTTATTTGCAAAATTACACAAATTCGGTGAAGTACTTTTACTATGGAAAACGATTTCGTAAAAGCAAACAGCAGAAACCTGCCCCAAGTAGACGAAATCATGGTCGGCTTATTTTTCGAAAATAATTCCGATAAAAAATGTGAAAACAACAAAGTAAGTATAATAATCACTTTAGTGGTAACTTATACATCATGAGAAAGTGAAATAATTGTGAACTTCCACAGCAAGCAAGAACTTAACGCGCAGTTTCGTGAACTTAATCAATAATTTGTTTATTTTTGCAGGTTTGTCTGGGGATCGATGATGTCATTGGATAATTATGTGCAACTGCGTCGCGAGTCAGATATAAATAGACCAGAATAAAGGTGAACTTATCAGCTGTAAGTTCTTGGACTGTGCATCTACAGCTAGTAGTTGTAAACATGCAGTGCATTTCCCCTTTGGACCCACCGTTGCACAGAAGAACCTTCTTGCACTTAAGAGGATGTTTTTGGAAAAAACCAAGACTCTCCAAAGTAGGTACGACCATGAAATTTGTAACTGTGGAACAGTTAAATTGTGAAAGCAAGCTTCACAATGTGAAAACAACACTAGCCTTTTCACAGAGTTGACTCATGAAGCAAAATAAAATAAAAAAAAAGGAAAATTACAAACTAAACTGTTAAAATATCAACAAGATTTCAAGCACAATGTACATTAAAAGAAATGGATGTTATTGTAGTCAACTATGACAATGAATATGTGAGTCAATTGGTAATAAATGTGGCATATTTTTGGAAAGCATATATTTTTCACTATTAAGTATAAATTTGTAATGTTAGAGTACAAACATAATACCTATGATGCATTATTTTTAGTAAAATGGTGTATTATCAGTGTACCATCTCAATACATCTTAGATTGTATTACAGAAAAAACTACATGAATTTCTTAAAAAATCTCATTGTCATGGTTTCAATACTAGAAATAAGCATAGGCTAGCCATTCCTTAAAGAAGACTTCATAAGATTAGTAATTTGTTTTTAAGATTAAGTGTACAGTTATATAAATCACCTAAAGATGGTGTTGACTTGCCAATGCACAAGTTTAAGCCTCACATTAAATGCCAACTTATCAAAAATAATTATTGTAAAGTGGAAGGATGACAGTTTGTAGATGCCAGTAGTATTGTTGCCGCTTACCTGTTTCTATTGATAATATTTGTATTAATATAATACTTTGTAATTGACAATGTATTTTATTTAATATTGCTGATAAATAAATGTATTCCTATTATATTAATGTAAGTACAGACAAGGATAAATAAAAATATTTATTCTTAAGGTTTTCATGTTTTATTTATTAAATTATAAAAGTCCACAAATATAATTTACAGACTAAGCGATAGGATCTTTACATATAACAGTCTAGAAAGGGGTGGCTAAACTGCAGTTCAGAAACAAGAATGCAGTTTGCACAACTGTAATGAATTGCTATATTGCTGTCAGTCTTAAGTCCTATTTTTAATGGTATACCTAATAATAGCTTAATCAGAATAAATTTAGTGCACATTATATAACAATAATATTATCATTGAGTATCTTAAAAAAATTCTATTAAAAACAAGAGTGTTGGTTCAACATGTTAAACTCTCTTAGACACCTTATGACTGGTTTCCACATGAATCCTTAAACTGGCAATATTTTTTGTTTGCCAAACTTCTTCTTTATATAAATTTGACCATTGACCTTTGAATATAATTTATGAGGCAAAACTTTTTCTTTAAAAATAATTCTCTGGCTTTTAAATCAATTTTGTATTGATAGTAATTTGCCATGTCATTTTCCATCTGTAACAAACAAACAAGTTAGTCAGGATCTCATAGTGTTAAGCTTTCTAAAATAATAAGACTCTGTAGCCAAAGATTTAAATCGTCTGTAGCTACAAATTTTAACTTATATTATGGATAACAGCAGAAATATTCTAAGTGAGTTTCAAGAGATATTCTGTTAAAAACATTAGAGGTACCTATTATAACCTCTTATTAATAACAAAAATATTTACATTCTATGTAAATAATTATTACAGAATATAAACATGATGTTTACTTACATCGAAATTTCGAAATGGTCTTCACAGGAGAAAATATTTATGTCCTTAGAATATCTCTCGGAGAAAGTAGCAACCACTTTCCGCGCACTTTGACATTTTTGGGAACACTCACAAATAGTTTATCCGGAGTTTTCACCGACGTATTTGTACATTTTGAAACTGCACAGCATTTATAACTCATTTTGTTACATAGATAGGTAACTGATAGAATGTAAATCCAATCGCATTTTCGTTTTATGTTTGCATCAAATCTATGGAGATTGACACATGCCAAAATCTGTTTTTATGCAAGTATTGCAAGTGACGTGACGTGTCACCGACCCCATTGCAGCGCCATCTTGTCAAAGTCGCGTTTTTGCGCGATATTTAATGTGCGTTACTCTAGCGGAAATTTCAAAATATTAGCACGTCTAGAGATAAAACAATATAGAATAATTTGTGCATTATATGCTGTAAATGTGCACCAAAAATAAAATTTGTGCCTAGTGGGGTTTCTGAGATATTAATGAAAATACGATTCCGCCAGTGTAACGCTTTAAAACGTTATCCTGGCGGAACGATTTTTACCTATTGGTCCTAGGGCAATTTTAGGTAGCTTAAAAGATAGCTTAAAGTGCCCTAAAATAGCCAAGCAGCGGCATTTGTGCCCCCCGTAGTTTTTAAGTAATTGCAAATGCCGCTGCAGTAATGTTTGGCTTATTTTCCATATCTTCAGAACAGCTGGACGTACAGAAATGATTTTTTGTGAGAAGATGCCTTGTAATTTGTGCAAATTTGTTGCCGCAACCGCTATGTCCCTGCATTTTAAATCTGTCATATCTTCGAAAATATTCATTTACATTACATGATGTAAAGGGCCATATTGATCTATATTACATGCACAATTTATTTAAGGTACTTTATTGGATAAGGATTAATACTGTATTGCTTAAAATCACTTTTTCGTAAATAAGCTATTATTTTATCGTAATAAGTAAAGGAAAATGATTGTTGTGGGGTATCCCTAAGAGATAGACATATACCATCGCGGACTTTTTTGTAAAACTTTTTAAGGTGTACAATATTGTAGTACATTATTTTGATCTATCTCGTAGGGTTTAGCCAGCGTTTGCAATGTAAGCGCAAAAAATGTGTTAATTTACGACCTCACATAAGAAACCTCTAAAATTATCAGTGTTTCTC
The DNA here is from genome assembly GCA_949319885.1 of Mecyna flavalis. Taxonomy (NCBI): domain Eukaryota; kingdom Metazoa; phylum Arthropoda; class Insecta; order Lepidoptera; family Crambidae; genus Mecyna; species Mecyna flavalis. The sequence continues at coordinate 10,322,263 of OX439434.1, read as the reverse complement.
TACTATATTATGCGTGTTTTATACATATAAACTTTCCTCTTGAATCACTCTATCCATTAAAAAAAACCGCATCAAAATCCGTAGCGTAGTTTTAAAGATCTAAGCATACATAGAGACAGACAGACAGGAAGCGACTTTGTGTTTTATACTATGTAGTGATTTTTATAATCGAATCGAGAATCGAGACGAAGTGGGCGTGTCCCTACTTCTCATCACTAAATCGCGCTCGTTACGTCACAGTAGGTACAAAAAATATGGCACGGTCGGTTCTCATACAAATTGATGTACTTGCGGTCTCTAGTCCAATAGATCTCTGTGGGCACTAGTTATTATTAGTTTGCAGCTAGACGGCCGGCCGGTGTGAATAATGTCGGATTTCTCTATATTATTTTTGTTTATGATTTTCATTATTTGAGTTTTCAAAACTTGCAATAAACTGAAGCATGTTTTGTATACGTTATCAACATTATCATTTCTACTTACGTGTATCAGAAGCCATCATTTAAATTAAAATCGACTCACAACATGTAGGTAACCCATATTTCTCATGACCAGAACTGAAAACTAATTAATAGAAACTTTTTTTAAAATAAATCGTAAGCAAATTCTAGCGAATAACAATAAAACCTTTGGTTTAATAGTAGGAATGTTAAGATTACAACATAAAATAACTCTGTGTTAGGTTTTTCTTTAATTTTGTCTTTTGGCAGGAACGGTAAATTACTATGGTACCGAATTATTTTTACAAAGGTGTCCGTCATTAATAATGTCAAAAATACAAACAAGGTAGTGGGCTAATTAATCCGAAGCGACGAACCTTTTGTTTTCTACGGTAGCTGTTAATTAAAAGTTGCGTTATGCAATGTTGGCGCAAAAATTATTTGAAATTAAATTTTATTATTAGACCCTAAATAATAAAAAGAGAGAGACCCTAAATAGCAAAATATCAAACAGTACCTACGCTTATAATACAAAATTCCAGTTAGACCTTTAAGACTTTATTTTTTCTTTTACTTTTTCTAGTAATTTTTGAACTTCTTTTGGATACCATTTAATTCATTAGTTTGGTGACCATGGGAACTAAAAAAAGTGTCGTTGTTGTTATGTAAGTTTTCTTAACTAGCTTTACAAAAAAATACTTTTTAACAGTTTTATCACATCATTACAATTTATATAAAATCATCATCATCATCCCAGCGTATTCCCGATTGCATCCAGTGTGGAGCTCAGGGTCCGCTTCGACTATGATCCCAGATTTGACAAGCCTGGTTATTACAATTTATATAAAATGAATACGCTAAACAAGACACCTCTGGAGGCTCTTTTGTCGTTTCACTCTATCAAGTCCACCTAAACGCTCAAAACACTGTTCTTATACGTCGAGGATATCTTTTAAAAATAGTTTTACACTTAACGCACTGTGAGAACTCGGTGTTTATGCACCTTAAACACGTGGGTCACTTTGTGTCAGGTTGGTAAGTCGTTTTTGTGAGCAGGTCGTGGGTGAAATCATTCGCATTTAGAGTGTGCACCAGCGTTTGTGGAGTTAAGCCAAGCACCCGGCGGTCCTCTTGGTCCACGTAGCTGTCTGGCGTCTCTATCTTACTTTGACTATCTTTTGTCAGTGTGGTTTCCTTCTTCACCGATTGCTTTGTACATCTCTGCCGGCCGGTCGTTAAGACGGCTTTCTTGCAAGCATCGCAAATGAGTTGGTCGGTTTCAACTGTACCGTTTTTCTTTTTGTTCTGGCTTTGAGCTGATTCATTTCTGAATTTTCCTGTGAAATAGAAAAGAAAAGGTTATTTTTTGCTGTGGATGAAAGGAATGGAGCAGTTCTTTCGCCGTTTTATTCGTGATCTTATTTGTTTCGACCGCCTTGTGTTTCTAATTTGAAATTGTATGTTACGTGTCGGAGAAAATTGGAAATATATTGCTAGCTGCGTAATTCTCTTGTTTTGGCTGCCTTCATCTTTTACAATAATAATTATTGTTGATAGTTTCTTATTTTCAATCAAAGAGTCACAAATCTTGAATAATAAATAGTTGTCTTCAGTTTACATTAAAATATTTCAAGGTGGTTAAATAAAGTTCGATGATAAAGTAATCAATAGGTATAATAATTACAAAATAAAATACAATACTAGGACAATGACATAAAGATCCATTTATACAATGAACAGAATCAGAAACTTAAAACAATGTTACTGGGCTTAATAACCACAAAGCTAGAATTAGCTCGTTCCAAACGGGTATTTAAGCTAAACCGGAGGTTAGTGGGTAGTAGGACGCTTTAGTCTCGAGTCCCATACACGGCCGCAGGTAGCCAGCGGTTAAGGTGCCTTTGGCCTAAACACATTTTCATCCGAATAAGAAAATCAATGTTGTTAAAGCGCGCGTCGCTGCCATAGCGGATTGTCGATTATTTAATTTTAGCACCACCCGGACGAGAGGATTGGCGCATGTGAACGGGGCCTACGGAAAGACCCGGTTAGATGCTCACTTCCGTCTAGGGGTTAACAAACTAAGTAACGAGTTAAGCCGGGTCTCCAGCACGTGTTTAACGCTCCACAATGAACAAAGACATGTTAACATTTATCTTTCCCCCCACCCACGCAAAGGTTGTTTTGTTTAAACGGTTTCTACCGGATAATGCACACGAAAATGTGCAGAGAAACAATATTTTTATAATAAAATGTTGACATGCCATTGTCCATTGTGTGTCGTTTGTTAAGTTTTAGAGGAAAATTTATCAGTGTTATCCCCTTCTTTTACAGAAAAAACAAATATGTGTTCATTTCATTCCAATTTTGTAAAATCATTGAGTTTTACCGCAAACAGAGTAGACCAGGTATGAAAGTAACAGGGGATGAACGTAATAAAATTAACGAATAATGTTACCTGTGCTCAACAATAATTATTATGTGGAAGGTATTCCGAACTTCTGCTCTCTTGTTGCGCTCAAGGCATTGTCACGACAGGATAGGTAGGTATGTTATGTAGCGAGTCGATGCCACAAAATTATCCCCGAGAAAGATTCGACAGATTTTTACTGCTCTTTTTTTTGGCACGATTGCCATCGACTGGGTGTTCACCCGCACAATCTAAGATCAAAGTGATCGGTTTGAGAGAATTTCCTGCGTACGCTTAGACTGTGTAATGAAGTTCCCGCTGAGGTTTTATCAAGAGACTACCACGCTGTAGTCTCTTGAGAAGGGCGTGAAAAGGTTTAACAAAATCAGTGTCGTCGGCGCGCGAGGGATCTGGTGTTACAAACGTCCATAGGCGATGCTTACCTTAAAAATAACTTTGTATGGTATGGTTGTAACATTCATCTCTTTTTTTCATTTGGTAGGTATATTTATCTTAAAAAAGACCAACCTAACTTGTGTAATGTAAAAGCATTTCGTATTAAAGAGTTTTACAGATATAAAAAGGAAATTGAAAATTGTTACGTTCATCCCTGGTCTCAGATAAACTTACATAATATTTGCATTTTAGACATACCTAACAACAAAACACTATGGCGAGGACAATTAATGGCCAATACGCTCATAACGCTGGAAAACATAAAGTTTATTAATATTCTTTAATTTTATTTTTTATTTTTTTGTTCTTCTAATGTAAAAGGGCTGTAACGGTCCTGGGTGCAACCCGCGAGTCAAGCAAAATATTTTAATTTTTTTGAACTTGTGTAGTGGTTTGATCACCAACCCACAAGGCAATAGTGGTGGCAAAAAAAAACGTGGAAAAATCACTCGGAGAAAAAAGTTTTTGTTATTATTAACCTCTTTGTTGATCGATAAATGAAGATCTGCACTAGTTAATGGAAATATAAAACCTATAGAGGGAGACTTATCCCAACAGGTGAAACTACCGCCTTAATAAATAAAAATAGCATTAAAATATATTTTGTAGAAGTATATCTACCTGAGCTACCTGTGCCAGTGGAGGAAGGCGGTTTGACGAACCCCATGGCTGTGTATGAGCATCGCTTGCCTTCCATCTTGTTGCCTCGTCCGCACCACTGGCGAAACGTGTTCTGAAAGAAACAAAGTTTTTAGTACCTACTTGAAATATTTGAGCAAAAACTCTAATCTAGAAATAGCATGTTGTCTATGCTATAGGCGGAGCGCTTTACTGAAGTTCCTGTGATATTGAAGCGGGGCGTGGACAAAATTGACATATAAGCACCGTTTTTGTTACGTCAAATGCTGCGAAAGTTCAATTGGGTTGTTTTCGTCATTATTTTATAGACGTTTTCAAGTGTTTGAGAGGTCTGTCACGTCTTGCACCGCTTTGTTACCGCAAGAAAGTGCACTAGTAGTATCTGAGTGTTCCCTCACTTCATAGTAAGTATAATTCTAACATTATATTATACATTTAATTGGAAGTACAATTGTAAGAGAAGTCAGTTATTCGAAGTGTTGGCGATGGGTTGAAAAATTGGTGGTAAAATAAAATATCAAAGAAAATTTATGAAAACGTGCTTTATCAATGATGAAAAGTAAAATGAATACAAAAAAAATGCAAGTCCTAAAACATACAAAGTATTGTAATAGCGGTAGCATATACAGACGTGAATGTCCAAATATTATACCATAACATAACTTTGCTTTGCACTACACTAAGCAACGAGTAAACACTACTGTCATGAAAATAAAGATAATCGAAGTTGTTCTTTTTGCAGAGAGGAGTCCTACACACACAGACCTAGGTAGGGCACCGCAGCAGGCTTTCCCCCCATACTACGCTTGAAATGGCCACAGACAGTGGAATTTTAGTCTGTACCCCTAATCAAGAGCGACTCTTAAATAATCTCATCTGTTTTCCAGACAACAGGCAACACCACAACAACAACAAAAAAAGTTTTAAGTATTTTTAACGTAAAAAAAGTAACTTAATGAAATTTTTGAATAATGGTTTATTAAAAAAACCTTTGGTGTAGGTAGTAGTCGTTCATGTTTTGTAATCATGCACATAGAATGATGTTATTTATGTTATAGAAATCATAATAATACCAACATTTAAATGATTTATATATTAAGGATAGTATGTAGAGAGTAGTTATTTTTCTCGGTAGTTATTTCAATCTGTATTTGAATTAGTTATCAAATATAATATTTAAAGGCTTTAAAGGCTTTGTGCAAAAAAAATTATACTTCCACTTAAATACATTTAAAAACAATTCGAATACTACTTTTATATGTAGGCGGTTATTGATAATATTGGTAGTGACAGATAAAATACAACGCAAGCAGCGATTTATCATCCTAGATACATACAAAGTTCACTCACGTAACATCCTATGGAGTTATTTGCAACAGTACCTACATAATTTGATATTTGTACCTATTTATCACCTGAATTCAAAATAAGGCTAGTCTCTGAGTGAAAATTAAAGTTATTTTACCTTGGAGACTTAAAAAACAAACGAATACAATTTTGTGATTCATTAATAGCGCAAATAATTATGTAAATAGTAGGAGGTATATTTCTTAATAATGTATAGAAGCTATATGCCAGTGACTTTGCGTGAATTTAATAAAGTATTATAATTATTTTACCTGATATGAAAAGAATTGAGAATCTTTCTACATATTATACTGACGACTTTTTCCTTTTTGCATAGAGAAAGTAGAAAGTTGCAAGTAAATCTGAGATCAAAAAAAATAAACGAAGCGAGCAACTTTGCCGGCCGTTAAAAGAGGATGACCCCAAATCATACTACTCATAATGGCTGTGTGTTGTTAAGTCAGTCAATTAATTATGGGTGTTTCGATTGAACTAAACATCAAGTATTTACTTTTAACTGAATATTTCAGCAGTTTAAAACAACTTACAGAAGGAATAGGAACACTTTTCATAATTATAGCAGTCGTAAAATAAGAGCCTGTTATGAATTCATAGGCAAAAAGTTTTATGCGTGTAAATACTACATCAGAATTGCTTTTGCGAATAATGGAAAAGCGTTTTTAAACAACATAATATCAGTAAGCTTTACGGAGGACATTAAATGAGGAAGATTACATTTAATGGCTATTAACGTTGAGTATAATCTGCTGTGAACTCTGTAGAGTATATTTCGACACTATGATTATTAAAGAAAACTCAGTGTTGTAGCTTGATGTTTTTCGGAAATGGAATCTTAAACCCCTCCGTGGAACATTGGCTAAACCGCTGGATTCAAAACCCGGAAATCGTGGGTTCGAATTCCATCTTGGATCTGGTTGGCAGCAGATCTTTTTTTCATAGTCCGTCCGGCTAGCTATCACCTCCACAGCTCTGGGTGAGTTGCGACAATGTTACAGCCAAACCACTTGAAATCAAAGGTTCATAGATGACAGGAGCTTATTGAGTGGCAGCATAATGAGTCACTTTCTGGCTCTAAATGGAAAAGACCGCAATGGCCGCCTACCATCAGGGGAACTGCGTGCCTGCCTGCTAACAGATCTAGCATCAACAAGAAATCCCTCTTTGGATCAACTGTTCGCTCACTATTGTGGTGCCTAATACCGGGTTTGTGTGATGGCGCTGTATGAAAAATTATTCAAATTCATCATATTCGTCGATATACTGAGTAAAAAAACATTAATGTTTTAAATAAGTAGGTACGTAAATAAACTGCGCGCTCGAGCAGAGGGACTATACCTACTCAGCAGAACAAAGTTAACAGAACAAACCGCTATATCTCACGTGTACACATTGATGCAAACTTTAGTCACGACACGTGTTTTCAATATGGATATCTAAACATGTTTTTGGTAAAGGAAAAACAACACATACAGTTTAAACCATATCGGTGAAATTATATGTCAAAAAATAAAATAAAAAACTATTAAGTACAGTGTGTTATAATAAAGTTAGGCAATTTATTTTGGACTGCGGGAATTACCCTTTTTTAAACCCTTTTTTATTTTGTGGTAGGTACTATTAACTACTAAAGATAGTTAGTTGGATGCATAATATCAATGTTTGTTAAAGAAATAAAGGTGAGTGCACATCTCACGAGTAGGTAGATATCTGAACTGAACGCGCCGAACGAATCAAAGTAATATGAATTCGTATAGAAAGAGTCGTCCACACCGAAGGGATCGACCGAGCCCGAGTTATTACTCGGACCGCGCACAAAATAAAATTTATAAAATACGTATCAAACGCGCCGAATTCAATAATGCAGTAATCAGAGAAGTTCGGACGATTTTTTTCCGCGCGTTCGGCTCTGATAAGCTCATCTTAATATTGACCGGTAAAAGTAATATTAGATTTTAATGAAATAAAATAATATAATCATTTTAAAAGAACATGCAAAAGTTATAAGATAAAAAAATAATTTAATGCAAAATATTTTTATGACGAACCTCTTCCACTCTTTCCAATAGCGAATTTGATCAATTTCCTTCCAGTTTTAGTAATTATTTAGTACCTAAAATTTAAGTCATTCTATGGTACATATTTATTGCGCCCCTTAGACATTTGTCTTGGTTTGGACAAAATATAGTCCTGAAGAGTATTTGCCTGAAACGAGCAAACGATGGTAGGGGATAGCACAGGCAAGTATTGAGAAGTGAAAAATATTCGGATCGAGTATTTTGTTTGGGAATGTTATTGGTTACGCTCCTCGTCGCTCTGTGGGGCTAATAAAATTCCTAGTAAAATTACTCGATTCGCGTTACTTTTCAGTGTTTCATAGTTGCCCAGGACTTATCCATAGCGTTTGTGACATTCGCACCCTTAGAATATAAGTTACCTAACTCAAAATTCGTGTAATTCTCGATAAACTGACCTAAAAAGCATAATTTATAACCCTGTAAAGAAAACGTGACCTGTTCCTAAGTACCTATAACAGGGTCAGTGCACTCTTCGGTATCTTTAACTAGTCCTGCTAGCTTATAATGCAGGCTTTTAAGGTCAGTTTATAGATCAATCGAGAATTACACGAATTGTGAGTTAGATCACATTCATTCTAAAGCTTCGGGCTTTATTAAAATTTCAAGTCACTGAAAAGAAAAGACGATCAATGAGTATTATTAGATACTTCGAGATACAAAATCAAAGGAGTTTTATTTCAGGAAATTTTATGAGTAAACCTAACCAAGTATCTCCTAACAAAAATCACGTCATTCCGTTGCTCCGTTGCGACGTGAAAGAAGAATAAACAAACAAACAGACTTTTGCATTTTTAATAGAAACTAGCTGACCCGGTGAACTTCGTATCACTTCGTTTGACAGGTAAGAACTGTTTGTATGTGGAATTAAAATTGACGTTGTTAGTATTTTCTTCGTTATTTATCCATATTTTCTCACCTTCCCTGGACTTCCACGAATATTTTAAGACTAAAATTAGTCAAATCGGTTCAATCGTTCTCAAGTTTTAGCGAGACTAACGACTAGCGAACTAACAGCATTTCATTATTATTTATATAGAAGATTTATATTGAACATTTTAAAAAAATTCCTCCAACGCCTATGCACTTATGCAACCGGGTGAACCGCAGCCCCTGTCCCAGGATGGGGTTCGTTCGGTGCATAAATGCGTTCCCCGCGTTAAAGACAAAACGTAAGAGAGTATGGTATCAGAAATATTCAGCTCTTGACACGATGCTCATAGGTTTAAATCAAAGAATGAGAGAGCTCGCTCGACTATTGCATAAATTGCCGGCTACGCATTCAGCATTATATTATACAATGCCAAGGTAAAATATGAAATGAATAATATTTCATAATTAATTTAACGTTTTAGGATTTTTTTAAAATTGGCTAGGCATTGTACTGAATGCAATATTATGCAGATTGCCGGTACCTAGTACATATTTATGCTTCGAACTAATAACTAACCGACTAACTAATCGACCAAACTTGTAAGTAGCAGTATTAACTAACTTTCTTTCGATTTCCTATGAGTTGTGGCTTATGTATCAATACGTACTACGTTAAGTCAGCTAGCTAGCAACAATTTCCGGATGAACTTTAATATCATGTGCTCCAAGACATGATCAAAGGTTGCCAAATTCCTTAGTTAATATTAACAATGACATACTAATATTAAGTAGAGTAGGTACCTACAATCTACATAGACATATTATATGGAAGTTGTCCTCGATACCTGTGAATAATTGATACGTACAATCAAATACATATTAGTTGTATTTAGCAAATAAAAGTATGGTAAAAGTGATTTTAATTTTTAGGCATAAATAAAGTTATTAAAAAACATCAAATAACTGCTGATAGGGTTAATCCATGAATTCTAGATGTAATCTATGATGTTTTATATAAACTTACTACTGTCTACTACTAACTTGTGTTTCGTACAACATAATACCTACTGCGTCACTTTTTAGTTGTTGTTTTCCCGCAGTAAAATGATTATATTTTAGAGTACAAAAGATTAATGAAGTTGATAATTAATAATTAACTATAAATAATCATTTCATTTACATTTACCCTTCAAAATAAAAAATAAAATGCAAAAAAGATAAAAAATATATAAAAGTGAAGCGTCCTGCTGAGGGAAAACAACGACTTCAGTGTAACTTAACATTTAGCAATGACAACATGTTATAGACATTTTAAAATATTTTAATTAGTCGTTTCGCATCTATTCTACCATCAATCACACATGTCTATGACATCTAACTCTAGCAGTGCTTAATACCTACTGGGCTATGACACTTGGATAGAGCGACGTAAGTAAGATCGCGACAAGTCTACACGGCGATATGGGTATGTGGTGGCACAGGGAATCACCCGCTCAATACTAGGTGCATGTGATAATTACTTATATTCATAGTTCGTTCTTTGTCATGGGTTAGAAAAATAGTTATTTATGTGACTGCTGCATAATGAGGGTCATTAAAATACGAATGTGGTTTTATGAAACGAACGAAGTGAGTTTCATAAAATAATCACATGAGTATTTTAATGACTAATTATGTACAGTCACATACATAACTTTATCTTCATTCATATGATAATATGTCTATTTTATAGTCAGGATCGATGAGCAAACGCCCTAGTTACCAACATAATCTGGATGTAAAAGTTAGTACTGTCATAATGACTGACGTTTGTAGTTTTTAAAATCCATAAACAATCTAGACTCGAGTTGATTTCGATTCTCAAATCGATTGTTATAATTTCAGCATCGAATTAAATGTATAGGAATGGAACATAAAATTACTAATCGACTAATTCGATAATCGAAAAAACCTATTAATTTTTACTTTTAAAGAAGACGTTCGAAATTTGAACGTAATAAAAGTTTCGGTTTCCGACACTAAAATGTAAACATTTCAATGCAGCCACAGATACCTATATCTAAATGTAGGGCGTTTGCTCATCGCTCCTGAATATAAAATAGACATATTATGGTATGGATGTAGATAAAACATTAATTTAGTCCTTGCTGGAAAGTACTAGCTTTGTGACATGAAACGAAAAAATACACTGAAAAAAAAATTTGTTTACTTTAATAAAGATCTTGTTTAACGTTATCACACATCTTGACTCCATATGAGCCTAACAAGATCTTATCTATTGGAACTAAAAGAACTTTGTTAAAATATTATTTGTTACGTTAATTAACTATTTTTTTGGTTTAGACACGACAAGATGGTTTACTTTAGCTAAGATCATACCTAATTGAATAATGAAACCTTATTTCATCGACTAACATTACTAATAGGTTCAACTTGGGAGTTTTTTGCTTTAGCTAAGATCTTAGACAGTTCGAGCAAATAACGGAGGTAAATGAACTAACCTCATATTCGACATAGACATGAATTACTGTTAAAGTAACTAAGTAACTTGATTGCAATAAATATTGTTCATTTGTACAGCAAAAAAATCACTTTGTTGCAACAATCATTGTTCTTTTTTACAGCAACAAGTTCACTTTGTTGCAACAATTATTGTTCTTTTTTACAGCAACAAATTCACTTTGTGGCAACAATTATTGTTCTTTTATACAGCAACAAATTCACTTTGTTGCAACAATTATTGTTCTTTTGTACAGCAACAAATTCACTTTGTTGCAACAATTATTGTTCTTTTGTGCAGCAACAAAGTAAATTGTTTTCAATAATTATTGTTCCTGAGTAAAGCAACAAAGTTACTTGATTGTAATAATTATTGTTCTGTTGTAAATCAGCCAAATTGCTTGATTGAACACAATTATTGCCAAGATGATATTTTTCACTTGAAAAATACGACTTACCTCAGGTGAAAATCGAACCCACTTATCTCTCTCTATGCGGGCGATTGTTCTTCCATAGAACTACAGAGACAATAGTTTAAATTTTTCAAGTGCTTATTGCGCTGTGAGTCAGTGAGAAAACTAATGTCTCTGTAGTTCGGAAGAGCTGAGGTAGTAGTTTTTTCAAGTGAAAGAAATATTTTAGCAACAATTGTGTTCAATTAAGCAACTTGGACAGCAACAGAACAATAATTATTACAATCAAGTAACTTTGCCTTGTTATAGATTATAGGTCCTAGAAAGAATAACAATTAAAAAAAATTCCATTCAATAAAATTTATTCATTTATAAAGTACTTCGCACAGTTACATATTTTTTTACATTACTTAGAATATTTATATTGCACGGCATTAGAATAAGACTATTTGAATCATACAATGAAACTTTATGCAATTTGAGAAAAAGGGGCATTGAATCATCAGAGGTAGTATTATAAATTAGGACAGTACCTTTTACATACCGTGTACTACATACAGTGGCCCAAGTAACATTACAAGAGTTTTTTCATCACATAATTGTAAACTTGACCGTATGAATTGATCATCAGTAGATTCCGCACACATTGTACGAGAAACAGGCTAAGAGAATCAGACAATTTACCTTTTAAAAACATTTCGTTTAATTGTAATTGATGTTTCATACTGAAAGATAACGTAATGTTCCTTCTGTTGAACTTTGGCTGATCTCTAAATATTCTTGTTTCTCGACGCTGTAAGGCTTTCATTTTGCTCCCATACTTTCGTCTGGTGTTGGGTTTCTGAAAAAAAATAAGTATTGCATTTAGTATTTATAAATAATGACCGTCAGAACATCGGGAAGGAAAGTTATAAAATGGTCCGCCATTCTGACGTCAGCACCGCGTGACCCTCTTTTGTTTTAATAATTGCCGAAAGCTTTGAAGCCTCTCACCAGGATAGTGAGGGACTGTGGGTTCGATGCCCACCTGAGGCAAGTTCGGTGATTTCTTTCAATTTAATAATTATTATCTTCCTCATGAATATGCGCCAGACAACACACCAACCGTCATGGTCTAAATGTAAGGCATTATATGATGTAAGGTTTATTTTACCAGGTGACGTCAACATAACTCAGTACTCTCAGAACAGGTCTAGAGCTAGGCTATTATGTATGAAAGTAAAGACTATCATCGCGTCCGTAAACATTCCTAGACTTGGTTTCCGTAACTCTTCGACTAATGCACCTGCTAGTATTGTACTGTAATACGTCATAATCTAAATGAATAACTATTCTTACCTTCAAATACTAGGATTATTTCTGGAAGCTCCCATGTTTTTAGTAAGTCCACAACTTCGTCCATGTGTTTCACTTTTCGTCGCACTCGTCTCGCAATAATATGAAATCAATTATGACACCACGGGTCTCACAAAAAGAATGTTACTTATTAATAACAAACGTGCTATACTAACAAATCAAAATAAAGCAACACGCAATCGCAGAACAACACCGTGACAGAGCGCGCGGCGCGGAAGAACTGGGAAGAAGATCCGTTGGATGCGTTGCAAGCAAAACTTGCAAGATTAAACTGGTTTTGACAGGTTTGCCGGTGTAGCGCGACTAGCTTAGATCATACCTAATTGAATAATGAAACCTTATTTCATCGACGAACATTACTAATAGGTTCAACTAGGGTGTTTATTGCTTTAGCTAAGATCTTAGACAGTTCGAGCAAATAACGGAGGTAAATGAACTAACCTCATATTCGACATAGACATGAATTACTGTTAAAGTAACTAAGTAACTTGATTGCAATAAATATTGTTCATTTGTACAGCAACAAATTCACTTTGTTGCAACAATCATTGTTCTTTTTTACAGCAACAAATTCACTTTGTTGCAACAATTAGCAGTTTGCCGGTGTAGCGCTACTAGCGGGCGGGGTGCGCGGGTGTATCGCAACCAAGTACACTTTGGTGAATTTACAAAGCGTTTGTAAATGTGACAACTTCACTTGGTTGATTTAGGTAAGCAAGTAAATTATATCAACCATGCTAGTTGTTAGAAACGATGCAAGTTATAATGTTACCTATAACAAACTTAATTGTTTAATTTAGCAAAATAAAATGATAGGCTTATACAATGAAGAAAAAAAATGTATGATGTAACGAAGACCGTTGATTAAATTAAACAATATGCATTTTGTAGAAAAGAACAAAATTGATTTGTTCAAATAAGTATCAAATCTTGTTTAAAGGAAATAATAAAATGAATATTCTAAACATTTTATGGCCAACTAAGAGAAAATGTATCTTAGTTAGGCTTCATTTTTTTCAGTGTAGGAAATTTCCTAACAATACTGTTAGAAAATTGCACTGAAAAACAAATCGTTTGCTTAGGGTTTTGTAAGATTGTCTGTGAAGCTTAGGTTAGGTTTAAAGATATGGATTAAAATTATCCGTTTATATGGGTTATAAATTAAATTGTAAAAAAGAGAAATGATACTTTCGCCCGTATTTGCCAAAATATTTACAGAAGCTTCCACACTAACAAAGCTGCCGTAAAATAATTGTGATTAAATGAAAAGGCGAGCGTTATTTATGTTCCTTTAATCGCAGTTTTAATTGCAATTGCGTGTATGAACAATATTAACACAAAGTACAAGTGAGAAGCCAGAGTCCACATCATGCACTACACAGCGCCGAGCAATGCGACAAATGAACTAGAGATGTGCCAACTCGGAAAAAATACGAATCGATTAAACTCGAGTTGAAAACGTTACTCCAAGTGAACTCGAGTAATACAACCAGATAAAACTGAGTGAATAATTTGGCTGTTTTTTTTATTCTTTCGGGTTCGGCCTGACAGACTGAGTTTAAGGTTTTTTGGTGGTACGAATTATCCCGCGATTCTGGCATACCAATTTTGCAGAAAGTTTTGCCAACTGTAACCTTTATTCCACCTAACACACTTTTTAGAACATCATTGGTATAAAATCCACAATATCATAACATTTGTAGCCAATGTATCCCGTATACATGTTAGTGACAACATGACCGACGAACGCGTCATGCTGCCGATGAAGTGCGGTTGATTGACTGTGGCGCAGTATTCAAATTCGAGAGATAATTCAACTCAAGTCAATTCGAGTTGACCCGGGGTCGTGTGACTCGAGATTTCTAGTTGCTTAAGTTAGTAAATCGAGTTGACACATCACTAAGACGAACCTGTTGGGGCGGAACATCATCGGGAACATAGAATGAAGTTCGCACTTGCAGGGATGTCAAGTGAGCGGCAGCTGCCAGGGCGCGGTGTAGAAAGGATGCATCTGTGTTCTGTCCCGAGCGCATATGGGCGGCAAGATGCAACACATCAACGTTACTAAATTTGTTTTATATTCAGGGTGCTATTAGAGCTGCCTCGTTTTTCTAGAGCGTCGGGTATGTTTTAAAAAGCTCGCACCGACGAAGTTTACGCCATAATAACCTCTATTCACAAGCTAGGTGGCACCAACAGCATCCTAAATTTCTTCGATTTTTGCAACCCTTTACAGACTTTGCTTTGTTTTTTAGTTGATAGCTTTTTCACATTTGCTCCGATAAGAGAAAATTGTTTACGATCTTTATACTAAGTTTGATTTGAGAGTCTATTATTATTTTACTAATAAAGGTTTTAGTTCTTGTGTAATTAGGGCAAAATGTACAAAAAATAATAATATTGTGTTATGTGATAATGGTGTTAAACGATGTTTACATATTATACGACAAAGACTACATAACATTTGTGTAGGTATTATACTTATTACAATGTGGATATATTCCGAGAACTATTGTCATTTCCTAGTATTTCTGGTAAATTACGCATTTATGTCTTAGATACCATCTCGTCTCTTTTCACGTGTGTATCATATTTATGCAAAAAACAGCTCATTTACATTGTACGATGCTTAACAATCTATTGTTTGAAATAAAAACCTTTGTACCTGTCGAAGGTTTAAGCAATGTTATATATGTATATATAAATGATGATGGTAAATTTTAAGCTACTGAGATACAGACAGCATAATAACCTATTGTAATATGAAATATTTACCAAGACTAACTAGTCTAGTCTAGTCTAGTACGCAAATGAAAGTCTTATAAGACTTTCATTTGCGTACTGACTGGGTATCCAACTAGGTTTCAATAACTTTAAATCTCTTTAATAGTTATTTTAATACTAGTCTTAAATTCTTACTGACTGAAATGTTTATGGTGAACTTATAGTTCCGGAAAATATCGCGATGTAACAGACTCTGACTGCCATCTCTGGACATAAAGTGGAACTAGCTTGTCGCCTGTATCATCGCTTGGTTGTCATATTGCACTATACAGTTTTCATTGCACTCACCTTGAAAGCCTCTCTAAACTTATTGGACATAATGTGGTAGAATATAGGGTTGATACACGTGGACATGTAGTAGAAGATGCCGGAGGTGTAGGTAAGGAAGGAGTAGACGGTCAGCAGGATGGGTGACCGTGCCATGTGGTTCTCCGTGGTGCCGTAGATGGCCACCAGGCGCTGGGCGTGGAACGGTGCCCAGCAAATGAAAAACGCAACGACTACGGCAACTGTGGACAACAAATCTTGCTTAATATAGGTACAGGCAGAAACTAACAGCCCAATATTATAACCCATCTGAAATGCACTTGGCTCAGGCTCGTGAATTTTAGTAATCTACTAATTGAATTGAATAGTGTTAATTGAATGTTTAAATATTATTTATTATGCTGTTACATTTTGTAGAGTCGTACTATGATCTGAGCGGCGCACGATTGTCTATTGTTGTTGTTGTGAAAAGTATTGTAATTTTTAAAAGCCCATCCAGTCCATATTTTACTATACGATATTAAAAGTCTTCGTATTCTTGGAAAAGCAAACTGGAAAGCTTATTGACACAATATTACTTGTTTATTATTATTATTCTTCACAACTAACTAACTGCGATACAAACTAAGATCGATTCAGTTTGCTAAAACTATTCAGTTGTTTACTGTAACTCCCGTAAGAGTGTGCTGACAATCCGAGTAATAAAATTACTCCTTTTGTACCAAGATAAATGAATGATAGAATGACTTGCAATAAAACATTTCTGTTTTGTGTACACTAATCTATATTAGTTTACAGAGAGCATCGGCACTAACCTTTAAATTGTTTAGAAAAGTTTATCTATATTTTGGCTAATATTTGATAATTTTAAAGTAAAATTTTATTAGGTTTTATCCAATAAAAAAGTCTAGTAAGTAGAGAGCTGTGATCTAGGTTTCAAAAAGCTTTGAATGTGTAAAAAATACGTTAGAGCGTATCATGGCGAGCTATCGATTTGCCTATGTGCGTATTACCACTGGCTCGACGGTGACTGAATACATCATGAATAAACCTGCGCTCCAATTTGTCCAGTTTCCCTGGTGAAGAGTAACGGAGGTCAGATGGCAGTCGTTTCAATGTAATAACTGGATTTACTTAATCCTTGATCACTGTGCCAGTCTTCCCAGATAAGCTTGAACGCCTGACGCTCAGATAAAAAGAAGTAGGTAAGTAAACAAGTAGTTAGTCAACCAACACGTATAAACCGCCAAAAATAACGTAACGAAGAGTTACCCCTTTTATTATCTGCCCAATTTTGTACAATTTCATGTAAGAAGAAATTGTTTCTATATTCGGTCGAAAGAAGTGTTCTTGGAGAACCGTTCCTATAATCGTTTGCAGTGCGAAACTTGATTTCGTTGTCTAAATTTGAAAACATTCTATTTGTGTAGTTAGAGTTATTATTTATTATCTTAATAAAAAAAATATACCTTGGTCTATATGGTGATTTTTAGGCATTCAACGTCGTTCGTTTTTTGATAAGCTAAATGAATAATGATTAATGTCTGACAAAGATAGAAATAGGTAATTACTCTTATCTGGCAATGAACAGGTACTATTTTAATATGTATGTATATTATTGCTATAACGCTACTTTTACCATCCATTAGTAGCTTTCAAATGTAGATTACTATATTTAAAAAAATGCTAAAATCATTATGATTCTAAAAGAGCATAGGACAGTTAAAAGAAATGTAATAAATTTAAACTCACTTAACATTTTCACTACCCTCCTCGTCGACTGCCCCGGCTTCCGACGTAACTTGTGCGTACAACTCAAGCTTCTCTCGAACAGCTTGGGATTGTCCGTGTGCTTGCTTATACTGGTCTTTTTCAGCTTCAGCCCGATCAGCGAGTACAGCACCGTGATCAGTATCATTGGCGCGAAGAAGAAGAAAAACGTTGATATTTCAAACGAGTGTTCGATAATGACACGCGTTTGCAGGCACATCGTCACTCCTTTATGATTTCTAATACCAAATTGAAGAGCTTGTGGTAAAGCGAGGCCCAAAGCTGCCACCCACAGCATAAGTACGTGTTTTGTCGCTCGGGAAAGCTTAGACATTTTGTGCGACAAAAATGGATGGCATATCGCTAAATACCTCTCTATGGTAAACAGAGTGATCGTTAATATGCTAGCATTAGTTGAGGTTTCTGCTGCTAATCCTCGCAAAAGACAAAACGCTTGCCCAAAAACATAAGGCCATTTCGACCATATTGAATACATCTCTTGGGGCATTCCGCTTACCAGTAAGAGCAGGTCAGATACTGCTAGACTGAAAAGGTAGTAATTAGTAGCTGTATGCATGCTTTTATTTCGAACTATTACAAGACAGGTAAAGATGTTTCCGAATAGACCTGTTATGAAGATTATGGAATAAATAATAGTAATAGGAAGCACGATATAAAGTGCATCTCTTTGTGGTCCAAATATAGTCGTGGGGTCTACGATTGAGGAGTCGTTTATGGTGATATTAGCGATATCATCTATAGTACTCATGTTGCAGATTTATTTTTGACGCTTGGCGAAGAATTTGATGTTAGTTGTCGTATTTTTCTGTTATACGGATTTGTTGCATTCATTTCCTTTTTATATTCGAAGATTCTTTAGTACCTGAAACAAAGATAAGCACATTTTTACATGGTGAAGGCAAAGAAAGTTTTTTTTTCATTTTAAGTAGGTATACGTCGTGCACAATTTTTACTTCTTGTGCCATTAATATACTTGATCAATCTGTTCCTTCCTGCTTGCTAAATAATTTCCAATATATTCTATCGTTTGTTAAGTGTCCGCTCAGTTTGTATGTTTTAGAAGATATTTACTTTATGGAGGAGTAAGGTTATCTTGGCAGAAATTATTATTGAAAACTCTAATAACAATACGAGTACAACAACGCGTCTATCTTGCAAAATTGAAATTTATTTATTGTTATTGTTTGATTAAATTTGTGAATTACGTTTTCATTTTAGTTTAGATAATGTTTTATTCCTAATATCAATATCAACGATAAATAAATTGTTTTGGTTATTCGAGTACTAAAAAGTAAAGATATAATTATACGAGTACTAAAAAATTAAAGTAAAGGTATAACTTAAAGAAGTTAATATAACTTTACTTTTTAGTACCCAAATAACCAAAGGTGCAGTGACCTCTATCGTCAAGATAAATATTTGGATGGATAAACAATAATACTAACAAGCCCAAGTTATGATCGAAAAAATATTCTCCCCTGTAGGAAAATTAAACCCATCATCACACACAGCCAGATCGATGAGGGAGGTGGGTGGTAAATAATAGTTATTATCTGCTTTTTCATCATTCATGAGGGAACCGGTATGTGTGAATAATAAATGTAGATGACTGATGGTAATCTTCTTAATTTTGATATAGGTCTTATTTATTTATTGTATGCGGAATATTGTACGGAAGTAGACCCCTTTGTGTTTGTGTATTGCCTCTTTCTGGGGTAGTCTTACCTAGGCGCCACCCCGTTCTATGCATCAGGCCCACTACCCGAGGACCAACTCGCACAGGTGGGCATTCGTCAGGGAGCTCGTTGAACAAGGTCATCGCATATCCCCGTGTCTCCTCATCCGTTTATTGGGTAAACCCCTGGACAGACTTCCATTTCTTGCCTAAGAGCAACTTCCCCTAGTAAGTTAGGAAAATAACGCATTTCACGATAAAAGAGGCAACCCCCGTTTCGATGGACCATCGCGGTGAGGGGGCTTTGTAGCCTGATGTAGCAATTAAATGTTCCTCAGTGAACTGAGGAACAGAAAAATCCAACTTGACTTTTGGTAGTCTGTTGTTGTTGCCTTTAATGCGATCTAACGATTCTTTTAATTGATCTCCACATATCCGTTGGTGAAATATGTATGAGATTTTGAATAATGTAATATCTTATATAGATTCTGTTTACACATTTCCGAAGAAACATTAAATCAAGATAAACAATGTTAGAGCACTTGCCGTAAAATATGAACCATTATGTAAATCTGGATGAGGGCGAAGCGCAATTTAATTACGAATACAAGAACTGAGGTAACACGGAAAGATAATTCCTATAATGTGAATACTCTGTTTGTTTACGGTTTGTGTGTAATATACGCTGAGTGTGATTGGATTGAAACCTTATATCTCTCGTCGATCTAAAAATTGGATCGTTTGTATAACGAGGATGCATTATGCATAGAACGAGTTTATGTTATGCCATGTGTATTTGTGTTAGAGTGGTTTTCATTAGAGTGTATGGTATTCTATTGTTTTTTATTGTTTTCACAGCGACAGTATTGAAGAAAATTGAGCCAAGGAGCTTTTTTCTAACTGCAGGTCCCAGCGGCTTGGCACGCATGATATTTCTGACCACCAATGAATTCTGTTAATCATGCTGAACTTTCAAAACACCCTTAGCTCACGATACAAATCAGGTGTTTCAGACCTTCATTTTGGTTATATCACTTAAAGCGCTCTAAGTGACCAACTTTTCTTCTTAAAATCAGATTGGCTGCATGATTTTAACATATTTTTACCTTTTATAGTACCTACTCAACCTTCAATTACATACGTATGTCAATGGCCGATAAATTTCCATAGAAAAATAAAACCGGTGTTACTTGTAAAAAGAGCATAAAAATAAAAATTACAAGACAAACGAAAAAAATAACTCGGCATGGATTTTTTAGTGTATTTTTTTACAAGATTGAATACCTACTTGTACATTCATCCATTCATAATGTAAACAAAATGTGTCGAAATAATAAAGTTTAAAAATGTAGGTACTTTTTTTCTCGACCGAATTCCATAGATTTTTCTACGCTAAAATATCTTAGATAAAAATAAAATAGACAAACCATTTTTGTATTTTATAAACAATTTAACATTCCCCGATAATATAAATATACATAATAATACAATTTTTTATGAATATCGTTTGGTTTTAAGGTTTTGGACATCCGTGTGTGTTTTTCCGTTTTTCCTCCTAGTACTCAATTAAATCGTGATCAGTTAAATTTATCTTTTACTCGCTTTTGCCTTCAGCTTCATCTACGTGGACTATAATCCATACTATAAAAGGAATATCACATTCCTGCACAATAACATAGATACATACATAAACAACAGTGATATTTTTTAATTTCGGGATAAAGTGTAGCTTATAAATGTCACTTTTTAGCTACTAAACTATACCTATACCAAAAGTCACGTCGAAACTATCCACCATCATGTCGTTAAAAAAATAAAACCAAAAAGCCTTCTATTTCTGTTTTCTCTTCTTTTATGTCGGAGGCGGCAAACGAGCCAGCGGGTCGCCTAAGTGTCCTTACACACGAGCAGCAAAGTGACGACAGCTAGCTGCCGACGCGCGTGCCGCTAACGCGTCGACAGCACGTCGGCGGCACATCGGCAGAACGTCGGTGGCAGAATGCGCTGCCGGCGGCAGCCGCCAACGCGTCGACAGCACGTCGGCGGCAGAATGCGCTGCCGGCGGCAGCCGCCAACGCATCAACAGCACGTCGTCGGCACGTCGGCAGCACGTCGGCGGCACGTCGACGGCACGTGTCGGCGGCACGTCGGCAGCTAGCTGTCGTCACTTTGCTGCTCGTGTGTAAGGACACTAATGTTATGCAATCACCGCCGCCCGTGGACATCTGCAACACCTGAGGGATCGCTGATGCGTTGCCGGCCTATGTGGGTATGGGGAGTAGGCCTCTGGCACTCTCACAAACCAGACGAAACACATAGTATGTACAATGTGGACATGGGTACTGAGCCTACTATTATTGACTAAACTCTATGGTCTGTATCAAACTTTATTAAAATCGCTTTAGTAGTTTAGATGTAAAAGCACATCACAGAAAGAAAAAGTAACTTTCATATTTATAATATTACTTATATTATTAGTAGGGACAAAAGTATAGATTTTGAAACATTGAAAAATGTGGCAGTAATCGTTATCAACACGTCGTCGCGACGAAGAGAGAAAACAATCAATGTCAAATGGCAATGACGCATGTGTTGTGTCTCGAATTTTTTTTTCTTTGTATTTAAAGTATTTCGGTTTATACATTTTTTATGATTGAAAGGGTTAAAACCGACCATAACACTGTCCACTTTCTTTTTTAAGTTTTCATCGAAAAACAAAAAGCAATATTTCTATTTCAAACAAACAAACAATTAATTGAACGTCATTGCAAACAAATGATTATTTTTGATTTGTCACCGAATTATATTATAATATTAGTATGTATAGCCCGACTAATCTAATAAAAAACCTCGCAATATTGCGAAAAAATATTGGAACTAATTTTGAAATAAAAAAATTTAATAACCAATAATTGTCAAATGTGCCCTTTTACTATTGGATATTATGAGATAATTGTGAGTATAACCATAGCAACCAAGTGTTGCTATAACCATAGCTAATGTGGCGCCTCCAGAGCAGATTTTTTATTTTCCTGGTTAGGCTTTAATTAAAACGAATTTAAAAATAATAATAATAGTCACCTTCCGTAACTGTATAGCATTTTAAATACGTTTATTTAAAAACATTTTTTGATAAACCTAAAAACGTGACCAAACGATTATGCAATGCGAAATTTGAAGAGTTTTGATAAAGAAAATTAACAGTTAAAATTACATTGAATTAATATTGAAATACAGTTTACATAACAAGATAAATAAAAAAAACTGTTCGACAAAATGAAGTTGAGGACGAGTTTAAATTGGGCTGTGGGCGTTTACATTCAGATTTTACCTAGTTAGATAAAACTACAGTTGGGAAATAATTTATTTCAAGTTCAATGATATTTGATGATCAATTTACATTAAGGTAAAAAAATGCTATCTATATTACTGCCCATTAGAGCATGACTGTCTGAATAATCTTCTCAATGGTTTCTCAGAAGATAAAATTATTACTAAAGTTATTTTCTCGCAACATGTTGTAGAAGAATCTCCATATTATTTGTAATTCCAAAATCTAACTTTAGGTTTTTGTACTGATGTTGTTTCTATGTATGCCTTGGTTGAGAATTTGGTAAAATAGATAATGACACTTTGATGCGCACGGCTGCGTTCGGATTCGATCCCCGGGCTGAAACGAAAACGTAATAAGGTTTTTATTGGAAAATTCTTTAGTAAATTCCTGTGGCTGGAAGGCAGGCGAACCCCTGTTTCTCTTTTTAGGCTTAGTTGTATTCCATCTTTGTTAACCAACATCAAAAAAAGTAGTAGGAACCTTGTTAAAAATATGAGGTTACCCAAATAAGAAAAAAAACCAGTCGAATTGATAACCTCTTTCCTTTTTAAAGTCAGTTAAAACACCTAGTACCCACAGCTATAAAAAATATGTTTCGTGTTTTTTAATAGATACATCTATTACACCAAAGTTACGTTCATCTGCAATATAGTTTTTACTACATCTCCTACAGCAAGTAAATGGATTACAAGATGGCTTTGCTTGGACCTAAGTAGACACTTTGTCAACACGATGAATCGTTTGGCCCACATGTCGGTAACACGAATTTTTCTTTACGATGTTGTCAGTAAAACATTTTGTTACAGGCTAACGGTGTGGCTAAGGCAATTAAAGCTGCTAAGTACGCTCTCAATTATCGAAATATCTAATAAATCAAGATCAAAGAATCCTATGACATTTTTTTTTACTTTATTAAATCAGATCTCCATGTGTTTCGTTTTCGATGTAGTAACTGAAAGTTTTAATAACGATCTTTTAAGATACTTTTAAAAAGTAAAGCATTGTGTTAACGTGAAAACCACTTATAGTCTTTGTTACAAATGCTTCTCTGGATGTTTTTTTATATAATATCCTAGGGGGGTTAATCACGTACGCTGTACGCTGTTGTCTGACGAACGCTGTGTAAATAACGTTCAGGGATGTTTAAATTTATTAATATTTTCAAGCAGAAGTCATAACCGGAAGGTTATGACTGCTGTTTTCACAATAATAGAAATATTATTGTGAAAACTGCTTTTAACCGGTTTGGTATACCTAATAGTTGACAGATCGTCTATTACTTCAAAACGTGTCTGTTTGTATCGATGCAAATAAAATACTCACACTCTCTCCGCGTTTGCCTTGTGATTCACAAGCAATAAATATGCAATTAAGTGCAATGAAATTGTCAAGATCAACAAATTGTTCTTTAGTTATACGACCGGATGACACTTATGTCACATGTCTGCAAGGCGCATGATAATGCAACATTTAGGATAAATGCACTGTAATTGCATCGGTAGGTAGTTCATAAGTAATTTTGCTGCGACATTAAAACGAGTCGTTTGCCAGTTAGAATATCCTGCCTCAACACGAACATCTCAAAGAGCATTACAATGAAAAAGTGAGAATTAAATAATAAATAGTAATAACCTTTAACTCCTTTTAATTTATTTCTTTGAGAATGACCCTTGAACAAAATGCGGAATTTAAACTTATTTCCAACAAAGTTATCTGTAAAACTGCTGGCAGACTTAGTTATGAAACGAATCAACACTGTCGAGAAAAGTATAATATACTAGATCCAGAGGAAGCCAAGGACCCTAAGAATTAACTAATCTCCATGAAAGAGGCAGGGCTAAATAAGTGGTGATCACGATAGATCTGCTCTGGTGATCGATAGATTATAAATCAGCAATGCTCGAAGTGACGGTAGGAACATAAAGCTGCTAAAAAATTATATTTAGTGTGTATTGATTGAAATGAGAATAAAGTAGTGATTAGGATTTCTTGCCGCGCTTAATCATGCCTGTGGTACCGTGTACATCCACCTTAACATTATGATAAGTAACATATATTGTCCGATAAAAAAATAGATAACGTATATAAAAAAAGCCTTAATACCAAGGGAGAAGTTGCATAATCGCACGTATCGCAATAAACTTACTTCATCAAAGTGCATCTACCTGAGCCAGCTAGAACTAGAATGGTAATTTAGTTGTCTCCAGTAATAGTAGTTATGAACTAACTCGTCTAATGGGTTGATACTTTGCGTTCATTATTGTATTAGATGCGCCATATTCTAAACAAGGCTCTGGCATTAGCTATGTAGTAAATATCGAAGGTAGGAAGCCAGCTAGTGTCTTATTATGTCGTCTACTTAAGAGTTTAATTTTAAGTTAGATTTAACAGAGAACGTAGGAATGCTAAGACTACAAAAATGTGAGCAAGAACAATTCAACGAAAAGAATAAAATTCACTTTTCTGTGAAAAGTTGCCTCGGTGGTATGTAGGGAGTCTTCGTCAAAAGAAAGTAATAATACCTAAACATTCCTTAAGAAGGCCTCAGTCAAAGTACTGCCATACTGTAGGCTTCTTTTTTAAAATATAATTTATATTTTCTAATTAAAGACGGAGGCATTCCGGAGCATTAAAAACAAGTGTCACTTGATATTGCGATGGCTAATTATTCAATACCGCCCGTAGACAGGTGGCCCTTACGGCGAAAAAATATAGAGTGGACAAGGGAAGGGGCATAGTGAGAAAGGTGAGTAAGGGTTTCAGGCCTTTATTGGAAAACATCATATAATATTGATCTGCTTTCAATTTTCTATTTTGATAACTTGATCTTAAAATACATACATGCTTCTTTATTTTTAGAATAAGAGGCTGAGTGGCTGAGTGGGGGTGTGGGACTCCCGCGAAGTGCGTACTACCCACTAAACCCCATCGGGTCCCTCATGGTCGCGTTGGCAGCGCCGCCCGGAACCAGGCTATAAGCCTATTAGCCGGGCAGAGAATAAGAGGTCCTAGACCAACTAATATGTAAGAATTGACAGTTTATATTTGTTGTATTGACTAACAAGCAATTTTGTATCACAAATGGGGCATATAATATATATAAATTGTTACATGTATACAACATTTTAATACACGAGTCTTTAAAGTATGCGGAATTCGTTTAATAAATAATACCGATGTAACAAGCGTTCGGCTCGTCTACGCCCAGGTTTTTTTGGATAAAAGGAGCTTATGTTAAGTGCCACTTCCCCAACAATCCCCATCTGAAATTAATGTCTGTCTATCCATTACTCCCACAGAAATTACTCCGTTTCGAAGTACAAACAGAGAATCACTTCGTTTCCAATATTCTATGGAAACAGAGCATTTTCCAGGTATCACATATTTTTTTGCCGTGATCTCGTTGCCTTGGTTCAATTCCAGGGTGGCAAATTTGTGTCTGTCAGTTATTTCGGACACAGCTCGGGTTTGTAATCACCTAACCGCACTTGGCAAGCGTGGTGATTAAGCCAGTACTTATCATTGTAGCGATGACTTGATTTTCATGATGGAGGCCTTTGCTTCGCAGTGGAACATTGTTAGGCTGATACCTACTTTACTATTTTTACATTTATTTTTTATCCCCGAAAATGTCATTTCCCAAGATCCAGTCTATGTCTGAACTAAATTTCCCAAAATTCGGTTGAGATTAACCGTGATAGCGTAACAGACAATCCGAGCGAATTTCGCATTTATAATATTATACATATGAGTATGGATCAGCGTATTTCCATGAAGCATGTTAGGTACATGCAATAATTTGCAACTTAGTGTGTTTGTTAAGAACTATAACGGTCGACATACGTAGCGTAATGGCTTGCGATACACTGTGGGAAACAGAGAAACATTACTCGCAGTACTGAAGCCCCACGGAATTAATTGTGTTGATATAATAATCATCTAGCCATAGCCAGTCATAGTAGGAAAAAGTTGAAGGTATAAAATGTGGTAACAGGAGAGTCAGGCTAAAAACCGTTTAGGAAAAAGTGGCTAAGCCACTCGGGTTCTAAAACCCCAAGGTCGTGGATTCGATTCTTCCTTAGGTTTGGTTGGTGATAGGACTTTTCTATCGTCCAACTGGTTAACTTCTAACCGTAAAGATTAAACCGCCACAGTAGGTTTCAATGTGTTCCACCAATTTTAATGTGGGGTGGGAGGTCTAAAGTGTGGCAGCGCACTAAGAGATGCTTCGTGGTTAATATCCCTCAAAGGAATATGCCACTTATCATCAGCTGGGCTGCTTATCTGTCTGCCAACAGTACCGTACCAACAGATTAACACAATATCTTTCTGTAATTTCTGCACGGATTTACATTATTTGTCATTTTATAAATTATGTTTCTCCAAAGCTCTAAGATGCAAGATTTAGTTTAAAAGCATTAGTTTCAAATACGCACGCATCGTGTATATAAATGTAAAACAAATAGAAAGTTACCCCACAGTATTCTCAATTCTGATTAATAACAAGATGATAGAAAGTCGTATAATAAAACAATATTTTGTAAGCCACTGAAGTAGAAAACTAGTATAAATACGAGTATCCTCGGTCGCGTGCTTAATCTCAAGGCTTATCGCAATTTACTAAGAAAATGGAACGAATTTATCAAGAAAGACAATTTGTCTCAGAATGAGGCGGATGCCTCGGGGCAGGAAGAGTTTTTAGATAAGTTCTGTGCATTCTTAAGACTAAATATGTAGTTTTGGGTTAGGAACACAACTTTTTGCTTACAACTTTTTTAACCACCTTTAAAACAAAGAGGACCGGTAGAGTGGAGGATGTAAGAGTCGATAATCGGCCTTTTTTATTTTTTACGTATGTTACCTGATAACTTGTTACTGGGTGTACCGATTTTGATGATTATATTTTTATTCGAAAGCTGGTTGTTCCTTTGGATGTGGTCCCATTTTGGCTTTGCTTTTTCCTTAATAAAGTGTATATCATCTTCGAGCCTTTAATTGCACGTTGTATACTGGCTCGTTCGTCGTACCAAGCGGTGTAACCATTGTTCGATTGGGACGGTTGACAATACAATATTGTGCCTGGCTGAAAATACCAATTATCATGATTCTTAGTTTTAAAAGTATATAATATATTTGCTTCAGACTTTTAGAGACAAAGTAAACACAACATTACCTGTTATTGTATAGCTAGTTTTACTATAAAAATCCCATCATTTATTACGAATAGATGTAATGTTCTTGTTCCACCGACACTAATGTTATTTTTGGCGACTTAATTTTCGTAGTTGTATAAATCTGGCAATTTGCAATTGTCTTTCTCAACAGAATGTCATATTGTACACCAAATATGTATCGACATAATGTTGATGCCTTATTTTTACTGCTCACGATTCACCAGAACTGTGTCGTGCGCCTTATATTTTTTATGACCTATAAAGTGTAATGACTTTTACAATAGTCTCGGGTTGGGTCATTTTTAGAGGTGTTTGCAAGGGAAAACAAATTCAGTCGTCTATCTAGTTTTAATAGTATACTTTTTCTCAACGTATCGTCTCGATTTAGTCAGGGTACGTTTGCACTTTGATTTAGGATTTGACAAGTATAGTTAATACTATAAAATTGAATGCCTGCCGTCTGACCTCCTAAACTAACAGGAGAACTGGACCAATTGAACCATGGCTACACAGCTATACGATATCGCAGGTTTCCTTAAAGTTTTCTGTCACCGTTAGGCCAGACGTAAATACGCACATTAAAAAGTATATAAGTAACGTTTATCCAAGGCACCCATAGTAGTATTTTTAGTTTTAGGTTAGACGGGATAATTTCCATCGATATTAATTTATTTGTTATTTGATAGCCCAAATTCCATTTGCATTTTGAGACACGATCCAATATTGTAAAAAAAAATTCGCTTTTAGCAGTTTCAGCTGGGGTGATGAACGGAGAGGAATTTATGTGTCCACATTGGGAGGATTTGATTTTAATAAGGTTTTTGGTTCATTAATTTAACAAACACATTGTTCGCAAAATTGACGAAGTAATTTGATTTGGGGGTTTATTTAATAATTTGCTGTTTTTAATTAGGTTGCTTGTTATGCCAATTACAATCCTGTTTTTAAGTAAGTTTTTAATATTATGTCGGTATCTATTTAAATAATAGACGATCAAATTTCATAAAAATGGTAATGTCCTTAGTTTACGAGTACATCGAAATCAAATAACCTTTTAATTAAAGAAAAATGATTTAAAGCACCGTAACCGCAGGATTACGAGATCTAAGGCCGTGTGGGGGCACGTGATTAAACCAACCATTTACCATCCCTTCACACCTAAAAGGGACAAAAGGGACAATATTCATGGTGAGAGCCATCACACTTGAAAACAAGGTTAGGGCTTTTAAATCTAATGAGCCCTTCATACTTCATGTTTCTATAAATCATTTTGTATTTGCCAGAAGGTGTTACACAAAACTTTTTGGTGGTAGTATTTATTATTTATAAAAAAAATCTTTAATAAGCATATTATTCTTTCAAGCCCCGGATCACCAGACACAATAGAAAATCTATTGTTACGCGGCACCCGAGTGCCGGTTCGGGATTGAGTGGTTATTAGAAGTGTCTTGTAGTGAAAGCCACTGATCAACCTTTACAAATCTGTCAAGTTTTCAGCTTTAATGTCCATACATAGATCGCATATTATTTTATCTGTTTACATTTTAACTATGCATAGAAAGATGTTGACCTTTAAGTTTCTATTTATGTTTTTCAATCTAAGAAGTTTGTGTTGGTAAACATACGATCCAAAATAACACAAGTAGGGGTATAAATGTATAATAAGATAGATTCAACAAATATTGGCTACCCGTTTCGTAGTTTGAGCGTTTTACCGTAGGTATAGATTTATATACAAGTGCTTACAGTATGATGCGCAACCTTCTGCTGCAGTTTAATGCCTGTCAATATACTTTATACTGCGTCGTTGTTTTCCCGCAGCAGAACGCTTCACCTTCAGTAATACTATCGAGTTTTGCAAGAGATTTTGTAAAAAAAAAATTTTCGAATTTTTTTTTTACCCTTTTTTGTTTTTTTTTCAAAGTTTGATGGGAAAATGAAAACCAAATGTTAGTAAATAGTAAATTATATTTTTTTTGATAAACGCGAAGGGCATTGACCCCGGCCGGTGACCGTCCGTGACGCAGCTAGTACTATGGGTTCGAGTTTCGTCTATCATAAACGTAAAACTTTTGATTTAATTAAAATAAAACTTCATTAATCTATTTTACTACTAAGATAGAATCATTTTACTGCGGGAATACAACGACTAAAATTCCACGCTGTATATGAATATTGAACAACACTACATACGTACCTACTTTGATCTGACCACAAAACACAAAGACAGTAGCTTAAGCACTGTTATGGGTACCAGAAAAAACAAAGGTGCCACAAACAATTATAATCTATTTAAGAACAAATAAATATCTAGATACAGAACAAACACAAATGTTTTTCTTGTACTGTCTGAACTCATGACTACTGCATAGGACAGGTTCGCCACCAAATACGCATTCGGCCCAGACAAATTAATTGTATAAGTGATCCTAAAAAAATATTGTTTTTTTAATAATAATTAGCAAAAAATATTTTTATCATTTTCCTGCCCTTGTTTCTCACCAAGTACTTGATAAATAAATAATAATCTTTAGGGACCTGCCTTCAAAGTTCAAAGTTTAAAAAAAGCTTTTTCTTTTTTTTTACACATGTTAACTTCCAAAAATATTGATTTTAATTAAGAATCTACAGATACATGAAAATAATTATTTTCCTAATGTTAAAAAATAAATATTTGTCTATTAATCCATTATAGAGGAAGTGATACTAGTAATACGTGACCATCTAATATTATTGCAATGGAGTAAAAAGCAAAAGTTCGTTAGTATTACACTATTTGTTATTTATTTAGCGCCTCCTAATCCATTAAGGAAAGTGAACAATGGGAAAACGTACTTTATTATTATTCTGAGGGTGACTGGTGACATTATACGTGATGAAGTCGCATTTTATTTATTAAAGATAGAATAACAGCCTTTTATAACACGTTAGGGACAAAGTATGTAATATGTTTGACAAGTTAAAAAAGGTAGCAGAATAGGTATAGTAGGTAATCATCGCCCACGGACATTTGCAACAGAGGCATTTTGTAATAGCGTTTGACTTTAGTCAGGCGTAAATTTAGTGTAGTATTATGTCCGGTAACATTTTTTAAACCATTTTTTGTAATAAGAGGTATAAAGTTTATTACTCTAGTAGGCAAAACCGCCTCCGCGGAACAGTGGCTAGCTGCTCGGGTATAAAAACCCGGAGGTCGTGGGTTCGATTCCCGCCTTGGGTCTTGTTAGTGGTAGGGCTTTTTCACAGTCCGACTGGCTAGCTACCACCCCCACTGGTAAAATCTGCCACCATAACAGGTCTGGTGTGTTCCGGCAGTATTAATGTGGGAGCCAGTACACTTGAAATCAAATTCTCGAAGATCAGATGAGCCTACAGTCTGGCAGCACATTGACCGACGCTTCCTGGTGAAGTGTCCCTCAATGGAATAGGCCGCAGTGGCCGCTTACCATAAGGTGGGCAGCGTGTCTGTCTGCCAACTGATGTGGTATAAAAAAAAGAAAGCGTCCTTTATATTTATCTAAATAGAATCCAAAAAAATACACACCGTTGGAATATTATTTATTATTTTTAGTTATTGTTGGTTCTATCAGAATTTAGGTGAGCAAAGTTTAAATGCATTATAAGGATGAAAATGGCACATTTACGAAATATTTAAATATACGGTCATTCACCTCAAGTTGTTGGATAAAAATGAAAGTTATTCATCGCCATGAATCCTTGTCCAGCCGCCGCCGCCGAGGGGACCGATGTGTAATTAAGACATTTCTCAGTCGGAAAAGTGTTTTCATTAGAACTAAGTTGTGGATATGATTTAAATCTAATGGATGTTTTCTAAATATAGAAAAGAAGGAAATTCTTAATTTCCTAATAATTATTTTGACTGTTTTCTTTTTCTTTTTTATGTTTGTTACTTCAGAACTTTTGACTGAGTGCACCGATTATGAATATTTTTGTATTCAAAAAGATGATCCTTGTGACGTGGTCCCCATTACTTTTTATGCTAAGAGGGTGGTCCTCAAGTCTACCGCCCGCCTGATGCTAAGCGGTGACCGTCGTTTAGGCGCTTGTATCATCATTTGTGCAAAGCCGATCCTGTAATTTGAAGGGAAAACATAACGTTGCAGCAGAAAAAGGTTCTTAACGCTGTCCATACTATGCCCTTATTAGTTCAATCAGCGATAAAAACTTGCGAGTTGCGTATCATTGAAGTAAACACTATTTTGATACGCACGTTTTTATCGCCTATTCAACAAGTATTTGTGTTACCTTTAGTAGATACGAGTAGTTTAGGCTAATGTGCAAAATGAATCACCTATGTTTATTTCACCAAATAATAAAGAATAGAATATATTTAACGAACTCATAACTGAATGTATCCAAGGATAACCAAGTGGAACGCCACACTCTGGTTTAATAAACAGTTTCAGTCTATTTAACACGGTAAGATTTTCAAATCGAAAACTGGAAGACTACTAAAAATAAATCGAAAACGTACAAAATACGGAGATGAAGTATATCTATTGCTTAGATATTATAAATATTGAATAATGACTAATATTAAAAAACTTTGCTTTACATTTCTTTGAAATAAATTGTAGTCTTTTTTAATATTATATATTATTGGGGGGCAAACGAGCAAGTGGATCACCTGACGGTAGTGATCACCGTCGCCCATATGCACCCGAGATCCCAGTGGGGTCGCAGGCGCGTTGCCCGCCAAAAGTCAAAAGTCTATATTTTTAACATGCTATTTCAATTACAAGAATCGTGATCGTCAGATGATATTTTTCATAATTTGGATTTTTTCCGCGTAGTAACTGTCCTGATCTGAATAAAGCCAGTGCGGATCTCGGTGTACGAGGTTCAATTCGGTTGAGTATAATTTGTGTCGGTTTTTTTTAAACACATTTTGTGATTACCAATCCGCGTGGTGATATAAATCCAGTATCCCGCACATCAAAAAATACTGAAATGTACATCAAAAAAAATTAATTGCTAACCTTACCTAATTTTTGGTACGCAATTAGTTATTTTGATGTACATTTCAGTATTTTTTGGATATACACTTAAATATTTCCCATTGATTTCGATGATGGAGGCTTTTGCTCTACATTGGGACTTATATAGGCTAATACGTTACTTTTCATGAGTAATGTTTGATTCATGATTTTTATTTAGCTTTTAATCGCATTGTATACGAGTATGACAAACCGATATAACTATTTGGGTTCATTCGATGCTTATTATTGTATACAGATATTTTGAATTTTGATTTTAATAATCCTTTTAGTCTGGCGACATTACTAAACTGCGTTAAACTAACAATGCATTGAATGATGAATAAAGATCACGGGTACGCAACGTCTGGCACATTAACATATTTTTTAAAATTTGCTTTTTGTGCTGGAGCACGTGAAATGTATCTGCAAGGTGAAAAAAAATAATTTTAAAGGTGAGGCCAATATCGATTACTTTTGTACAAAGCCAAACATGGTTCACAAAAATCACAAATAAAAACTCTAAACTTGTAAAGTCGGTTGGACTTTTAAAAATATGAAGCTCTCGCTAGTAAGCTCAAGCAACGGTTATAGTCAGTGTAACCATTTGATACATGTAATATCATTTTTTTTAACAGTAAATATTGCAGCTATGTACCCCCTGGTCACTTAATTATAACCATTGGCGTTTATTAATAATAAAGATTATTAATTGACAATTTCTAGATATTTTTTACACTTTATAGGTACTAAAGTTAAAATGACAATGTAACGAATATAATATTATTGTAGCCTAGTCAGTATAAATGCAATTTAAAGAATCTACCTAAATTACTAACCGTTACAACACCTAATTAATAGCTACAAAATGCTGCATAAGCTCTTAAAATAGACTATCTACTATTTTTCTGTCCCACGGCACTTTACAAATAAAATATGCTGACTAAAGTAAATACGTACATAGCTGCTGTACCTTCATAATCTGTCATTTGTTTTACTAAACATAAAATCACTATTCAAATTACCGGTTCTCAGCTGTATGAAAACAGAGAGGTCAAAGGTATGTTTTCAAACATGTTTGTTCAGGTTTTTGTTAAATTAATTAATTAAAAGTAGCAAACACAACGGAGAAGAATGTGTTTAAACTCCATAACCGCGTGTTAGCGATCTCTGTGGCCTGAAAATATGTATGGAATTTTAATGTAGACATATTATTTCGTTTTTAGGGTTCCGTAGCCAAATGGCAAAAAACGGAACCCTTATGGATTCGTCATGTCTGTCTGTCTGTCTGTCCGTCCGTATGTCACAGCCACTTTTTACCGAAACTATAAGAGCTATACTGTTGAAAATTAGTAAGTAGATGTATTCTGTGAACCGCATTAAGATTTTCATACAAAAATAGAAAAATAATAATAAATTTTGGGGGCTCTCCATACTTAGAACTGAAACTCAAATTTTTTTTTTTCATCTAACCCTTACGTATGGGGTATCTATGGATAGGTCTTTAAAAATGATAATAAGGTTTCTGAAGGTAACTGAATAGTTTGCGCGAGAGACACTTCCAAAGTGGTAAAATGTTGGTCCCCCCCCTGTAACTTCTAAAATAAGAGAACGATAAATCTAAAAAAATATATGATGTACATTATTATGCAAACTTCCATTGAAAATTGGTTTGAACGAGATCAAGTAATTAGTTTATAAATTTTTGGGGCTTCCCATACTTAGAACTGAAACCCAAAAATTTTTTTTTCTTCAAAACCTTACGTGTGGGTTATCTATAGATAGGTCTTTAAAAATGATAATAAGGTTTCTTATATCATTTTTTTCTAAACGGAATAGTTTGCGCGAGAGACACTTCCAAAGTGGTAAAATGATGGTCCCCCCCTCTAACTTCTAAAATAAGAGAACTATAAAACTAAAAAAAATATATGATGTACATTACCATGCAAACTTCCATTGAGAATTGGTTTGAACGAGATCAAGTAATTAGTTTTTTTTAAAACGTCATAAATCGTAAACCGCAATTTTCTTCTCATTCAATCAACTCAAATATAAAAACGTCGATCAAACTTACAAAGAACTACAAGAACTTTTATATTATGATGATACTTGCTGCTACGGAACCCTTCATGGGCGAGTCCGACTCGCACTTGGCCGGTTTTTTAAATATATTAATAGTAAGTAAGTATCAGCCTATTGATGTCCCACTGCAGAGTAAAGGCCTCTATCCTTGAAATCATTGGCTTAATCACCAAAGTATTGGCTTAACCACCACGCTTGCCAAATGCGGATTGGTGATCACAAACTCAAGCTGTGTTCGAGAAAACCGACACAAAGTTAGTTAGCTCGACCCGGGAATTGAACCCAGGATCCCGAGATATTAGGCCGGTACTTAAACCACTAAACCATTTAGGCGTCATTAAATTATACATATTAATATTCCGGATATTTTCTTACGTAGGTACTTAAATAACATTAACTGTAACTTAGAGATTTTAAAAACAAAAACAGAAGGCATTTCATTGTGATGCGCCTCAATCTGATTGATCGATTTGGAAGAATGTGGTTAAAGGAGAAGGGAATTACTCTATTATGCCTATTTCACAAGGCTGGCCTTGAGTTTTCTCATGAAGATAAGGATAAGTTAATTACTTGTGTTTTCTTAAGTTAGCATTGGCTGTGTAACATCGAATTCTTAAGTAGGCAACTTCAATTTCTCATGTAAAATTTGCATGAATAACATTTCAAGGAGATATTATTTGGTATTTGCGTTTTTAATGAGCAGACTGTATGTTTATCTTGCAATACTCATCTCAATGGTGTGTTATATCACTAAAAGAACGTAGCAAAATAATTTAGAAATGATGCCGCAAATAATTTTTAAGCCTGGGGCCTCTAGCGCCTTTTTCACTACACATTCAAAAACATCGTTCACACAAAATATTGTTTCAATACACATTCGCATTAACAATGGTTTTTCTTTCCATGCCCGCTGGAAATCTCGTACTAAACAAACCTTTCGCGAAACGAGGGAGAGTCGTGGTTGGCTCACAACAGAAATAATTGTAAATAGTTTAAAAAACTAAAAAGTACGCTTTTAGCACGCACTAAATATTACAAATTTATATTGCCGCCATATTGGATTTAAGTCACGTGACTATTCGTTTTCCTGACAGCAAACCCTTTCATTTGATACCCATATCATGGGGGTGGATTTCAAACAGCCAGTCCGCCATCTTGGGGAGGCCGCCATATTGGATTTGTAATGACGTTTCTTAGCTAGTCATGTATTGTCATCAGAACTCATGCGTGTGCAAAATTTCATCCTAATCGAAGACCGAAAAGTGGGTCAAACTAAGATTCCAAGATTTTCTTAGATACATAGTTACAAGTGAAGGTGATAAAAGCGTGTTAAAATGTTTTAATATGATGTATATATACCTTTATTCTGCCTGACAGATAAATGATCACGAATGTATCTGAAACTAGCTTATTTAGTGCTAATAACTGCTTTAAAGTGTAGCAATGTTGAATTTATGCTCAAATAATAATTGTAGAGTGAAATAATTATTTTCTATACAATGAGTTAAGTTCAAAGTAATGATTGATGAGTATGTAAAAGTAAGTCATCGAGCTTTTTGACGATTGTTTTGTAGTAAGTAGATATTATGCATTGCATTTTGTGTTTTTCGTTTCTGATATTTACTCATAAATAATTTTATTTGTCGAAGAAAACAAAATGTTGACTTGAACTTCCGGACACATACACATACATTAGTCATACACATAATCTGACATTGATGTAGAAACAGCACTAAAACTCAAACCATTAATACGGCTCATACACATAATATTGTCATGGCCACGTTAGTAAAGCCACTTTATCCTGAAAGACCCATTACATCCAGCACAAAAGGTTTAACCAAACAGCCAACTTCGTTAATGACTATTAAAGACACAAAATTTGCAGCGAGAAGGACAAAGGGAAATTCTCGTACGTTCATATACTTGCAATAATTAAGCTGTAGGTTCTACTTTACTACGTGATTTTATTATTAATATCACGTAGTTTTTCATGTTAAAACAAATCACTTTTTAATTACAATAAAAAAGGTAAATAAAATAAATGATTGCATATTATTTTACTTTTTAACATTTAACCCATAAGGGTCAAAGTAAAAAAAACAATTGGCAAATATTATTATTGATGTTTTTTTTTCAATTGACAAACTATTTGGTGTAATTACAAAAAGTATAAAAAAAAGTACATACATAATGTTAATTTATCCTTTGTTTATAGCGCTGCGTGAATAATGTACATAAAAAGCAAAGATCTTATATTAACTGGTTCAAAAATATTGTTTTGTAATATTTCAATTAGGGGTTTGTCATTTCCTAGTTATAATTATTGTAAATATTATAATAATCAGTTGGTTGCTCACCTTCACCTGTCTAGGGTACAACATTAATCACTGTCAACTAAAAAGCCATTTGTGCCTGTCTTCTTAGTCCTGCGTTTCACAATCTACTGAACAAGATTTTAATTGAAAAACGTTTGTTGGAATGCGGAGTTTGACAACGATTAAAATACGAACTGATTTTCATAAACATATGAGTCAGAGAAAATGCTTTATACGGCATAAGTCATGACTTAAGACTTAAGATGGCATGCCATCTTAACATAAATACAACATTTTCAGCAAACGATATTTGATTGACAGTTTGGAGGACGACATTCCTGGGTATTACCCACCCATTCAAGAAGCTGTTTGGAATGTGCTTGTTCAAAATGCAAGACAAAAAAAATGGTTTTAGCTACCGTTAGGTACTTTACGTATGAAAAAATATAATTGCTTCTGTGGCGCGGGGTAGGACTAACGCACGGCCGTGCGAAGGTTGATATCGCAGTGTCGAACCGATACTTCATTTGTGTTTTTTTTGGGACTCAGTCACAGTATGCAGTCTGGGAGTAAGCGGTGTAAAATACCCGCATGCTCCGGAGAGTCGTGTGAGACTGCTGTCTCAGCGTGTTTTAAGAGTGAGAGAATTGGGAGTGCACCTGTGCTTGCGTAGGTACTCACTTGTGCACTATGATAGACCCTGCATAGTTGGTCAATCGTAAAGATTGGCCGTCGTACCCGAATCTGGGCTAGTAAGAATTTGATTAATAAGCTAGTTTATAACAATTCTACCGCAGGTTGCTGGCAACAGCGCTCTTAGGCATCAAAGCATCAAAACAGCGCTGCAGAGGTGGCACCAGCGCGTTCCTTTCGGGTGTTAAGGGGAATCGAGGGGAGTTTCCTAATTAGCGTAACGAGTCCCACACATCCATGTTTGCAATCCAAGGGACCAACTTCCTCTAACGTAAGTCCAATGCACTCTGCTAAAAATTTACAAACTAAGTCTCTGTAATAGGTATCTAGTCTTGGTCTTGGTTCTTAGGGGGTTAGTTTTGTTCCAAGTTAGATTATAACATTTACTTGTTTTATTTGGTCGGCGGACAGGCACGTAGCCCGCCTGATAATAAGGTGCCATGCTTCACCACGAAGCATCTCTCAATGTGCTGTCAAATTGAAAACTCCTTTGATCTTAACTTCTCCCGTATTCTTGAATACAGCAAAAATTGCCTTCTTCATAAGAAAAATTGTTTCAAAAGATGCCAGAATACAAAACTTCTTTTACGGATGAAGTTGCTAGTCGTTACTAAACAGGTATAAATGAAACCAAGTTGTGAATACTTTTTCAAACATTGGAAAAATGCTTGAAAAAAGTTATTCGATATTACAAACAGCTTTTAAGAAATGCTGATTAAATAAAAAAAAACTAAAACTAATGAAGGAGATGATTTTTTTCTAACAATTGAGATAAATAGTCTAAGTTATTTCTTATGACATCAGCTAGAAAGAATGTTTGTTACTGAACAAAATGTTAAGTCACTAAATGGGGTGTTTCTCGTGGGTGCTATGTATGAATTCACAAAAAAGTATTTATGTATATGTACCTATTGTCCAGTTTATATGCTCATGCTCAGTTAGTTTGGAGGCGTATTGGATACTCTGTGTGTTTTATGTCTAAGGATTTGTCGTCGGAACTTATTAATTTCTTAATTATTATATTTGATATGAACAAAGATAAAGAATGGATTGAATGTGTTTGTGTGTGTGTTTAGGTGAGTGCCTCTATATTACCTATCTTAGATCAAATAAGTGACAAGTCATCAAATAAGTGAGAGTCAAGGATGACAGTATCGTTAATGCCAAAGGATTGTTTTTGATTGATATGTTGCATGAATATGTTTGAATCTACTGTGATTTAGTATCTCTGTCTTATATCATCTCTTTCTAAGCATACCAAACTCTCGGATAACTTTTAAAAGTTCATTTCTACAAAAAAATCGATACACTATCCTCAGAGTAAATATAAATAATTAAATAATGCATTCTGTAGATGTGGCGCCAAGAGCTTTTGAGGCGGAACGGTTATGAAAAATCGTAACCAGTCGTCATTATTTTGATGAATAGTTCCGACGGCGCATTTGGGATAGTGGGTTTGAATCCCACTCTCAAGGTAACATGACTGGAGATATATTTTATTTTATCATGCATTTTTTCATCAAGGTTATACATACACACTGCAGCTTTTATTCTCTTACGCTTGGTTCGTCATAATAATCAACTCGTAAAAAATGCTTGACAAATTAAAAATACTTCCTCAAAAAGGTCATGTTGCCCTAGTACATTTGTAAATTATTCCCTTAAAATTCTCTTTATCCACCCCGGGTGGACAGTGTAACAATTTTTGCAATTTAGTTTCGTAGTTCACCCCCGGGTGACTGACAGTGCGACATATTTGCAAAAGTTGTGGCACTGTCCACCGGCGGGGGCAGAGCTGAGGGGTGGACAGCTGGAATGAACCAATACAATTAATCCAGCTACAGGGCAAACACAAACGTCCATCACATAAAGTTTGTCCTGGGCGGGATTATCACACAGAAGCCAATCTAACGCCTAAACGTGTTTTGTTTTGCCTAGTGTGTTTAACTTAGAAAAGGGTGTCCATCAACACGCTGTTTGTTACACTACTTTGTTTTATTTGGTTCACTGCTAACCATTCATTGGTTTCTGTCGAGAGGTGAATCTTTATGGGATTTTATTTACTAGTAGCGAGACCCTTTACGGGTTTCTGGTCCCTATTTAATCACTACTATTCATCTCGGTAATCGCCTTAAATTATATTACGTTAAAAGACATAATGCTACTTACTATGCAATGAATTTTAAATATTTCTACGTGCGACTAAGTTAAGCCCTAAATGCCTAATTAATTAAGAAATTACTACTACTTAACTATCGACCCTGCCTTTAGCTAAACTGATTTCATCAATATTGGCGTGTTTCGAGACCATATTTCAATAGTTTAAGTCACGAATGGATTTCTCTATGTTTACGCGAAAATTATAATAATATTTAAGTGGGTTACTTGATGTTTTATTTCTTATTTCACATACTGTAAATCGGATTGTAAGTAATTATAGAGAGGTTATCAATACAATCACTTTATGTGTGCTACCTATTTTGTAAAAAAAAATTGGTAGATCACATAAAATGATTGTATTTTAGGATCCGATCAAAGTCAATAAGAATGTTTTAAAATAATAATATCCACTAGAGGGCATGGTGTATGCATAGTCACACAAAACCTAACAGTACTACATAGGATCCATGAAACGGCAACTAACATAGGTACTATGTCTTTGCAATGCAATGCAATGGACATCAAGCTTATGAGTATACATCGTTATCGCGCGGGCAGTTTGGGGGCGACGCATAGATGACCGAAGGGCTGTCACACGTATATAACGAGTATTAGAATATTTGCATGTTTTTTTATTCTTTAAATTAAAGCCTTTCATGTTATGTTTATTTCTTATGAGGATACACACCTTATGAGGATAAATAGAATATTATTTCTATTTTGATATTGTATTCAAAATTGGGACAAAGTAGTGTAGAAGCGTTGTTTAAGTTAGCAACACTTTCTCAGAGGGTTAATTCAGTCCAGTAAGTCAGAAATTGACATCATACAGTTATAAATGAGTAATTAGGATAAAAATAACATTTTCATAAAATTGGTTAAGTTATCGAAACCGAAAAAAATCGTAAGGTAACATTGTTGTGTCAGTGGTCGATTTAGGATTACAAATAGATACAATGCATAATATCGATTTAAAAATCGATATTTTTAGTGGTCAAATATAATTTAAAAAAAAGATCCATGCGTGGCAACCCTATTCATCAGTATCCACGCGTCGCCCCGAAACTGCCCGCGCGATAACGATGTATACTTATGAGTGAGAGAGTCATGCTACAGCTCAAGCGGGGAAGCACCACCCTCGCGCAGAAGATTACCGTAGGTATAAGTAAAATAATGAACAGGAAATAAGGAACAGTTAATTAAAAGATAAAAAAACAAAGCTCGGAAACGAAGATGAGTAGATACTACCTAGACAGCGAAATAATTATGAAATGATTACAGATACAGAGTGCAGATTGATCGTGTAAGTATACTAAGTATGTACTCACTGCGGCAATCGAGATCTTGGAAATTGAATTCCCATTAAATTGAATGTACGGTTATCAACGTTGTCGGAATTTACGTCAAACATTTGACCATTGAAATTAATTTATTAGGACCTCAGCAATTTACAATTACATATAACTGATTTGTAACTGTATGCAGCTTGCATTGTCTGCAGCTTTCATGAAGAAAAACTAAGGCAATTAGATATGAAATCAAAATAACATCTTTCTTCTCAGTCCAGGTCCAGCCCAATTGTCTGTGAAATTCTTTACCACTCTCGATAGATAAATCTAAGTTACAGGCTATTTTTAAGGCTTGGGAAAAGCTCATATCCTTGCAATTTAAAACTATGACTTTGATAATGTTACACACACTATACATGTATAATTTATTCATGATGTGAATATAAATAAATATTTTTATTATATACCTACCTACTTAATTACTGTAAATACTTTTTCATCCCACCATCTCGGAAAGAGTATTTTTAATCTTCAATATCTGAGTGGAAAAGCCGTTTTTATTCTCTAGAGGATAAAGTAAATTGAATTTAGAACATCGTGTGCACTATGTTTGTGAATTAAAAAAAAACATTAAACCTATTTACTGCTACCTCTATGGTGCCGAATATATCATACAACTTTTTTTTATTTTTTTAAAAACTCAGACTCGGAACCTTCTTGGTGTTCTTTTTTCAATTTGCTTTTTTTTTGCATTTAGTCATTTCCTCGCTGAGGTGGAATGAAAAGTTACGTGTTGCACTCGAGTGCAAAGATTTTTCACCTCGTGCTCTTTTGATTCCCTCGCTAACGCTCAGGATTCTAATTTTGAATCACTCGCTGCGCTCGTGATTCAATTTTAGAATCCTTCGCTTGCTCGGTCATCAAAATTGAACACGCGGTTAAAAAGCAACTTTGCACTCTTGTATAACAAATAACTATTATAATTTTAATCGCATTCCTCGTCCTCTTCTATCACGTGCCCTTGTAAAGTTGTCTGAAAGCGATCGCTTCTAGCGATAGGATCACATAAAGTGTTTGTTTTGTATTCATGGCTCCATTTTTTTATTTTGTGTGCAATGAAGAATATTTATTATGTACCCATTCGTCATCATCATCATCATCATCGTCATCATTGCAACGATGGGTAATTGCTCAATCACCACGCGAAAAAAGCTACCAACAGAAACACAACATAAATATTTAACTGACAAAGCAACACATGAGCAAGGGAATATTTGATTGATTTTCGTGTTTACCACCAAAAGTGTTTTGTTATGGATAAAGAAAACATGTCGTGTATTCATACATTGTATACATACGCCAAAATATTATTTAATGTGTGATTGGGAATAGCAGAAGTTAAGTTGCACACAAAACTGTTTATCTGGCCACCTCCACACATTCAGCATGGTGTTTACATAGATACATAACATTAGAATTAATTCGATGGTATCGTTCGTAAGTACCTAATGCTGGTACATTTACAATATTAAATTACTTTAAAAAAATGGGGTCGTCAAAATTGCCAGAGAATTTTCTTCGTATCGTAGCATAGATATTTAAATTTTCAACCAAATTTTATGCAATGCCCGTAATTAAAGTAATTTAATTGTACCCTCATTTAAAAACGCATTTTGATAGAATTTTTACTTGAACTGTTTGGATTGTCATGATAATATTATGCTTTAATATATGAATATACTTAAAATTAATTACATTGAGAATTATTATACCTAGTTCGTTAATATTCGGTATATAACTACCTTGAAAACAAATTATTGGCATTGATTTTCAAATTGCGCTCAAATGATTCTTTTTGGTATTGGACGAACCAACCAAATGGTGTAATGGTCGAAAGGGAAATTTATATACCTACCATATTTATATGCTTACAAATTAAGCATACTTTGGGATTTATACCTACTTCTACTCCGCTGGCTCAGCGACCCGAAGTGGATCTTGGCCTCCTACACGAGATTACGCCACTGCTCCCTGTCTTGACTTTGTTTTTTGGTGAATTCAGGTTTCCCATTACAGATTACTAAGCGGTTAATGAATATGAACAAAAAAACAAATGTGCACCTGTTTGCGACCGAGAAAGAAATTGTATCAATTGTAAACTTCTTAAATTCTTTAAAAGTAACCTATTATAATAGTATTACTTAGTAATTGATTCCTGCAAAATCTAAAAGATCTTTTTCAATATACACTTCATTAATTATTACATATACATACCTATCTTATTTATTTGAAATTGATAATACTGGTAATATAGCAATGAGTGATCTTTTTACAAGATTTTCGTTTACTTTCAATGTTAAGAAAAACTTCAAAAATAAAATATGTATTTAAATATACGAGGTATAACTTTACTGTTCGAGAAACATTTTAAAAGTAATCCTGTTTACAGAAAATTTATTTATATATTGGGATACTTTTGTCTCTCTTTTTATTTAATTTTGTATTTATTAAGTTATGTTTGATTTTTTGTAAAATAGTAAGGATTAAGTGTTACAATGATATGATTAAATAATTACCTTAAAACACCAACAGCATCAAATAGAATTTAAAATGGCGAGAAATGATTGCATAACGTATTCAAATGCACCCGAGGACTCTTAAGGCGTTTTACGCACGAAGAAACTTTAGTTCAAGCAACTTTCAACATTTTAAAAGATTTCTTTACAAAATGCTAGTTGCTACAACCAAATACACTGGTTTACAGTTGCAGCAATTATATGGCAATTTGTGAGCAACGTTCTTATTTAAGTTGCTAAATCGACGCAGCATTGTGACCATGGATACCGAAGAAGACGCAGCAATTCACATTTTATTACGTCGGCTCCGCGTCGACAGCTAAAATATTGGAAAAATTTGAAAACTACTGTAAAAATATTTTTGTTTATTTTTTCTTATCCGAACGAAATTTTTCCATTAACCATCTATAGCTGGGACCAACAGCATAACGTGTCTTCTGAAGCGGA
The DNA here is from genome assembly GCA_949319885.1 of Mecyna flavalis. Classification (NCBI taxonomy): domain Eukaryota; kingdom Metazoa; phylum Arthropoda; class Insecta; order Lepidoptera; family Crambidae; genus Mecyna; species Mecyna flavalis. The sequence goes on along the minus strand of OX439434.1, from coordinate 10,278,150 downwards.
GACGCTCGAAATAAATGTCACTAAATGTGCCCAGAATGGTCACCCATGCTTGGGTAGTTTGACTTCCGTTATCGCTATCGACTACTACAGTCACAGCTGCGCCACGAGCGCCTTCAGTTGTCATAACAGTTTTGATAACACAAAATTTTGACAGTAAAAATTTACGTTTTTTTTCGTTAGTTACAAGAAAATAAAAGTCACTTTTCTTCAATATTAGAGTAACGAAACGTAATCATTGACTCATTTCATTTTATTTCAAAATAAGTTGTACATTTTTAATGGCGCTTTAAAGTAGTCCTTAATGTTAGTTAATGGACCTTTAAAGGAGATAAATCAGTTTTGTGCAACGTCTTTAATTTAATGAATTCATTAGTGTTAAAGAGTCCTTAACTAATGGAGTTTTTAAGGGAAGCTTTGTGGTTAGCCATCGATTACAGCAACTGAAAACTGTTGACGATCACATGAACTCGAAACTCGAGTTGCTAATTGTGTGCGCATCCCATTTGATAATATGAAAACAGCTAGTTGCCAGTTTCTGCATATGGTTGCTCCATGTGCAATGCGCTTTAATGCAGTCCTACAGAAGTCCAGTGCACTTGCTATACCTACGTATAATTATGTCGTATGTGATGGATCTATTTTTAGACCTGACCTATTTTAGTCTGACTCGTCTGTCTTTGATTCAAAGATAATAGTGTGACTCAAAAATATTCTATGATAACAGATGATTTTTGGTATGGCTATGGATATTCAAATGTAGATTGGAGTAATTGGGCATAATTTTGCTGTTTTACAAACAGTTCAGACGCACTTAGCATTACTTTTGACTGCCTTTTATTGTCCAAGTCTGTATCTTCAATCTAATTTTGTGCACATAGCAGACGCATTAATCTGTTAGAAACAAAAATGTAGGTAAAATATTATGGTAAATTAATCTTACAGCCTTATGGTGACCTTCTGCAAGACCTTTGTATAGTAATATAAAAGCTTGTTTAAATAATCTTTCCATTGAGAAATAAAGTCATAAAAAGTTTCCATGAAACTTTATATTTTTACAGTTAAACAGAAAATATTGCACAAGTAGGAACTCATTAATATGTACAAAGAAAAAGTTTTTTTCTACAAATTCATGCTCCAATGATTCTTCATAAGTCACTCGTTAAGCCTAGAGAATAACGTTAAAATAAAATTAAGAAATTCTTTCTTCTTTATTTCTACTGATAACTCTATCTTTTGTACCTATTCAAATACGAATTACGAGCCTTATAATATGGTCATTCATTCCTCGGATGAAATTGTCTGTATTGTGCAAAAAAGATAACTTTCAATTAAGTGAAATATTTTTAAATGAGGGGTAAAAAAAATTATTTTGTCATTATTATGTAAATTTTACTTACCTACATAATTTCTTAAACAAATAGTAGGGTAAAAAGGCACTTTTGAGATAGTTCTGATTAAGTTTAAGATTGGAGAGTCAAACTTAACCTTACAGGAGTATTAGATCTGGGTCGTGATATTTAATATGTTTAAGCAAAAATAAACCATTTAATTTAAACTTGTATTGTATTATGACATTGTATATTTTTGTCTTCCCACCACGAGAAATTATCATAACATGGCATTGGTTACACTAATTGATTGACGGTAATCATTCTCAATAACAAAAGCCGTCTTTTATGGTTTTGATAAACAATGAATAACCTAATTCCTATCTAATACCTCCTGAACACAACTTTTGACAAGTATCAAGTTTTATCTACTACTTCCACGAGAGTTGTGAGGTATTCCTCTAGTAGCGCCCAGGATGGGGCGTCGTCGCCGCGTCGGTGTCGGTGGGAGTGCTTTACGTATTTCCCGATATTTTTGAATGCGTCAACTTACAACGTAGGTGGTGGTTTGCGACGTTTTAAAAACGCTTGAGTCGACAAAATATACATGAAAATGGCAGCAGTAATCCTCATAAAGAGGAGTGTATTGCCAACAATACAAGAAGAAGAAGAGGTATTCCTCGAAGCGCAACAATTAGTAATGGGTGCTGATTGAAACTATCGATAACAGAAAGTTGTGCCTTGCTGATCACAAAACAATTGAAACAATGTACAAAGAACCATATATTTTTTTAGAATTACTTAAAGGATAAAGACAGAAGTTGTTAATGGAAATACGAATGAGTAGAAATCATAATAATCATTGAATGAAGTGATTCGAAAAAAAATGGTTTAGTCAAGTACGAGTAGGTACATTAATTGATTGGAGACCTTGAGTAGTCCAAGTAAAGTATATAATTAGGAAATTGGGTAGTATTTATGTAGTTAGGAAAGGAAAGTAGTTGCAAATTAATTATCCACAATGGAGCTATCCATGAGCTATCCTTGAATACAATGATGGCCGTTTCTGAAACAATTCTAAGGCACATAATAGTCACGATTAGAACAAACGAAGGGGGGGGGGGGGGATTTTAAGGTTAAATTGGACAATTTCGATCTTATAAAAAAGAATTTTTCTTTGTCTTGAAATCTTTGAATTTTTAGAACTTTTTTATGTCCCACGTTACTGACAAAAAGGTATTGAGCCGAGGTCGGCATATTTTTCATTCGAAAGATTTAATAATAACAATAAACATATATTAATAGCACCATTAAGCAGGCAAAATGCTTTAAATATTATAAAAAATTATAACAATTGATAAAACTTTAAAGTTTTTTAAAAGCCTCTACCTTTTTCCGTTCTAGCACTTGCATAAATAAAATTTTATTTATTAAAAAACTAATATATTCAGTAATGAAAAAAGTATTTTAATTCTTAAAAGGTCCTCGTTGATTGATTGAGAAAGATTTACGAAGTTTTTTTTGTTATAAAATTTATATTATTTATTTACATAATATGGCATTAAAGAACCGCAGCTTTACATCCAAAGATGTCGCATGTGACTTGCGAGTCGCAGGTTGCTGGCCCCTGGTGTAGAAAAAATATTTTTTTATAGAGGCATTTTATTGCGCACTCAGGTGAAATTATTTCGAAGGAAATGCAAAAACGTGTTCCCACTACTTCAATCAAGTGGACGCACTCATTGGTGAGCCCAACTGCAGACTTAATAGAAGCAGTTACCAAAATTATATTGAAAACGCCAACCTTCAACAAAACTGTTATAAATCTATTGTACGTAACGAGGGAGGTATTTCCCTAGTCGAGCCGAAACGAAATAAGTGGTCCGTAAAAACACTTTTGTATAACTTTAATTTTTTTTTATGCTAACAGTTATCTAACCTATGTTAACAAGATAAGAAAATCGCTTTTCTTATTGCCAGTGTAACCTGTGTACATAGTTGCAGGCCTATTTAATTGGAATCAGGTGGCTCTCACGACTGTTGCATTTGTCTGTATTGTACTGATCTTTTTTATTTCGTACGTTCTTTCTGCGACTGACACATGTGAATACGCTTTAATGATTTGGAAATTGCAATAATCTGATCATGTGTTAACATGGCTCTATTTTAGGGAGTTTTTTTTTCCACAAAAACGTACATATAAATATGTTTCAAATGTAACAATTTGGAATAATCGTCACTAATGGGTTAGGTAAAGTTACAAAGTATCAGCCAAGTAATGTCCCACTGCAGGGCATCATGTACTGGCTTCTCTCATACTCTGCGTGGTACTCACCACGCTTGCTAAGTGCGAATTGGTCATCATCCGAGGTGTGTACGAAATATCCGATGCAATTTTTCGTTGTTCGGTTTTTATTATTAAGTTGTCTTTTGCTTTTTAATTTTTGAAGTAGGTACTTAGAACGTAAGTAGTTTTTATTTTGACGAAAACTCTGTGTAGTAAAGTTATCTACTTATACATTATTTATCACAGGTAAGAGTCTCCACGGAGCACTAAAGAACAATGGCAGTTTTATACCTGCATGTTTTTAAGGTGTCTTAAAACTTGACTTATACAAAAACGATTATTTGAATTAGCCAGATTTTTACATCATTACACATTTTTATTTAAAGGCTGATATTAAATCATGAATAATAAAAACCTCTCAGTTGATTACAATATTAATATCTTACGCGTTTGTGTTGCCGCTTTAGAAAAAATAACACATTTATATTTTTTTTAATAATAAGAAAAAGGAATAAAAATAATTTATTTCAATGCAATGTGTAACTTAGAAATTATATATCATTAAAAATAGCACAGTGGAAGTTCCCTTCGTACATAAAATAGCGTAATGTTTCTTTATTGGTAAAAATGTAACTTTTAAAGCTGTCTCGTGTAATATTTAACTATCTGCCAATTGCAACACTGCTACCAAAGTTATTTTGACAGCAGGAAACTGCAAAGCAATTTGTTTGACAGTCTATTTTTTTTTATAGGTTTTGGCTTTGCACGGTTTGTACTTTAGCCACAGACGATATTTAAAAGGTCCAGTATTCTCATAAATGTTTTAGGAGACTGTTTATTTTTCCTCTGACTGCTTCTAAGATGACTATTTTAATAAAAAATAATTTTATTAATTACTAAAAGAATAAAATAAACAAGGATTTGTTTCATTACCAACATAACCTCAAAGTACAAAAATACTTATAACTTTTTTTGCAACCACCGTTTGTTAAAATTCTTTTTGGAAATGTTTATGTTATGCAATTACTAGTGTATAAGCATTTTTTAAATCGTAGACGCCCCAATTTTTATCCAGGATAAACGTAGTATGGGACTTTGCCATTGTTCTTTAACGTCAACAGTGTCATATACAAATAGTGCTCCTACTCAATTTAACATTTTCGTTTCAGTGACGTTTTTGAGTCATAGACCAAAGGACAGCACATTTAAACAGTTATGTTCACTCTTAAAGTTTTCACTCTATGCACTTTTTTTACTTCTGTTAAGTTGGATCCAGTAATACTGAAGAGCAATTTTTTATTTATTTGCATTAAATTATACAAGGGTTAGTTAAGACTGAAAGTGGTGTTGTCGTTGTATATTTTTGGTTCGATTCAACAACAATTTAAAATGATCAGGCGTACTTTGGCTTAAAATGATATCTGCAGCCCAGACTTCCAGACTTTGAACTATGTAAAACTGTTATTGCCAAAACTGAACAAAAAATTAAAAAATATCATCTTCTTTCAATTGACAGACAGGCACGCATCCTACCATCAGGTAGTCTGATTCCCTTGGAATAAACGTACTTAACCAGGCAGCGAACTTTCCTCTCGGACACTGAAAAAGTTGTATATCCAACCAGTCCCAAGGCTGGATTCGAACCCATGACCCGAGATTTAGATTCAAGTAAGAGCATCATAGTCAGTGTAATACAGAGACGGTCAAATGAAAAAAATAAAACTTATAATGCTGATTGTAAAAAATCTAATGGTTAGTAACTACTCCTTATGATAATAGAATTTAATGTTTTAAAATTATTTGAATAAATCATTGAAAAGGTGACTTTGTGTAGGAAAATGACAAATCATCCTTTTGTTTGCAAATTTTACTTCGAATGATAGCGACTAACTACTAACTATCGCGCAGAAACAGTCGTTTTTCAAGAAACCTTGGAATTTAAAATTGTTAACTTATAGAAACATTCACAACATGCCATTGTGTTTATTATACCTGAGTATAATACTACGAACTAGGCGTTACTCCGGACTGTAAATGTAAGTCAGGTTCTGATTATGACAGTAACTGATAAACTCAATTTCGGTTCAGTGGTTTATGCGTGAAAGTGTAACGGACAGATGCGGACAGATAATGATATATTTTCGCGTTGATAATAGTAGTATCGATCTACCGTCATTTATGTATATTATATGGTTTTATGTATATTGTATGGTTTTATGTACATATATTATATGGTTTTAATAATAATTTATAATTGATAACAAACGTCATCTTCACTATAATTTGATACGTTCCTTTTCACGAAGTAAGTTCTGATGATGACTGGCAGTGTTGTGATAGATGTTTTACTAGGTCCGAAGTGGGTGGTACATACTAGAACCATACAGATACTTAAACTTGTCCGAATCACTTATGTTGCTACCAGTTGCCGCTATAATGGGTTTTATTTGACATTATAGAATTTCATTGAAAATTTGAAAATGGTTACAACTCTTTGCAAGTAGATTGTTTTTTTTTCTGAATTCATTTTGACAACATGTGTTAAGTTTGTTAGAAATTGCACGATAATGCATGTTAAACGTAGCATCCTGTAGCATCATTAAATCAGAGTGACCTAAATGGCAGTTTTTCAAAGTAGTATCTCTGCACAGGAGCGCCACCTTCAGAGCTTTGTGACCACAAAAGCGTGGTCCTATGTTATTTTATGCTGCATCATTTGGCAGACAGGCACGCAGCTCATCTGACGGTAAGAGCTGCGGCCTATTTCATTGAGAGACGCTTAACCAGGAAACGTTACTCAATTTCCTGCCCACACTGTTGGCCTAATATGATCTACCAGCCTTTGATTTCATGTGTACTAACTTCGATATTAATATTACCTGAACATAGCAAGAGCTGTTATGGCGGCAGATTTCACCTGTGCGGTTGGAAGCTATCCTATCGGACTCGAAGAATCACATAATTATAGGATTGTTATTTGTCAAAGATCCAATGATCTGAAAACTTGAAATATTGATCCGACATAAGGTAAATTTTGTACATAAAAGCTTCTTATTTTCTCTTGTTGTGTTAGGAGGGATAGATGCTTGAACGACGTCACTCAATATCATTATGATCTTCATTCGCCTGACTCTCAAAATAGACGGGGTAGCTGCAATAGCAAGGTTCTGATAGCCACCTTTATGATGTAAAATTGTGTACATTTTGAATAACGTATGCCACGTATAAAATCATTTAGTCATATTACTTTTTGCAGGGCACTCTGATAATTAAGAAAACTACGGTCTAATATTATTATTATGTTTGATAAATGTAAGAATAATACAAAGAGAGACAATTATAAATACATCACTAGATTGGCCCAAATCATTAATTAATACCTCTTTATAAAAAGGTTTCAATTAATTTCAAGATAAAATTCACAATACCAATTGGACGCGTTATCTAAACACAGTCATGTATAAATCATCGGTATAAAATACAAAATACTAAACTCTTTTATAAAGGTAAGGACGACTTAGTTGTACTTTACTTATCAAATTCCATTAGGTTGCTTTTGTGTGTATTTTTGCAGTTCACAACAAAAAGTGTTGGCTTGCAAAATTAATAATAGTAATTGACACAGTCATTAATTTAAGAACGTTGATCTATGTCCTATATTAGACAATAGTTTAAATTTTTAAATTATAGGATCTACAACGAAATGTATATCAAGTGTTTTAAAATTTCGTGCATCTTACAATTAGCCTTGATTGATATTCATGTTAATCTTGTATCGAGATCATTTTCGATATATTGCGTCGATGCAATCAATAGAAAAGCGAGCTCCTCCAAAAACTTTTTTCTTACACACAACTTTAGATTTAAAAAAAACTTACTGTTATTACAAAATCCAAAAAACAACGACACTGAACTCACAAGTTTCACTGAGCACTGAGATGTTGTTTCAATTGTTTTGAATGGTTGTTTGGTTTTGAACAAGTTGTCGTATGCGCGTGCGGTCGACGTGCGACTCGCTCGGCAGCGTGCGTCGCGAGAGGACAAGCTCGACTGCTGCATCAGTGGCGGACGCCTATCTGCCGCTGCCGCGCGGCGATCGGAAAACTGGCGAATTTTCCTGCGCATCTCCAAGCTTTGACGGCGAATGCCGTTGGGAAAGGCGATGAAACAAACAAATCAATTTACTTATCTTTGAATGTTGTTAAAATATGTCTCAATCTCTATGTATACGTAGTAAACGTTTAACTAAGCAGTATCGCTTGTTAGTTAACAAAGAGATTTTATATGCCAAACATAAGCAGGAAACGAGGAAGATGTGCATCTTCTAAATTTTAATCGCGTCATGTGCTTTTAAATACTTTACGTAAATGTTGGATAAGACTATATTGTACTTCTAACATATTAAAAGGGTATACATGATATATTAAATGTAAAAGATGTTTAATAGAGCCCTTAAAAAAAAATATATATAGAGCCCTTAAGCTTGGATGGAAATCAGATTGAAATAAAACAAAACATTGCCGAACGTGACCTTTTGATTGCCAAGTGTTAAACGTATCGAGTGGGGGCAATGAACTATGAAGATTAAGTCTCATTTTTCTTAAATGAAAGGAATCTTCAATACAAGACGGGAAAAAATTTGTCCCCTCATTCTTCAAAGGAAAGAAACGTTAATAGACGACATAAACATCATTATCGAATTGATTAAAGGGCTTCCAAAATTCTTTATATCCCAGATATAGGGTAACGATAAAGACGAGCCGGGTGTATTCGATATTATAATTAAAGTTTGTAGAAAGTTCATTATTATGCTTCGAAGAGTGTAATATCGCTAGAGATGTGCAGTTCCCGCGCATCTCTAGTAATTAATCACATATTATAACTTAATTATAACGTTAACGCTTTTAGAAGAATTCTTCAACTGTGAAACATTAAGTGCAACGTTGAACATAAATAAGTATGTCATTTCCGCAACTGATAAACAATGATTTTAGTTAACATTGTGGTGTCAGGTTCTTTAATAGGCCGGCTAACTGAGCTTGCACTAACTACTTAATAGCTCTAGCAATATCAATGTGGGCCGAGTACATAAATAATCTGAAATACGAGTATGTATAATGATAATAAATAAAGTTCTGCGTTACTGTATGCTTCCCCGATCTTCTAAATGTGCTAAAACTAGAAAGTTTAAAATAGATTGCATGACATACGATCATTTAACGTTACACCGTTTAGCGTCCTACTGACTGCACCGACCTGAATTGCATAGGTACGGTAACAAATTTTTATTTTGTTTTGAGTAACCTTGCAAATCTTGCAATATAATTGATTATTTTTTCAGATTATTGGTGTGTTGAAGTTTTACGAGCCCATTTTGCACATTTTGAGGAATTTCTATTACGGAAACCCCCGGTCTATTGATGAACATAGCAAGTTTATAATGTGGTACAAGTTACAGTTTGGTTTATTTACAAATACTAGTTACAAAAGTTGTTGTATCTCCGTCCCACGTTGTTGATATTCAATCTTATTTAAGTACTTGGTACACAGATCCATTCCTGAGTGTTTGACGAAATGTCCTCGGGTAAGTAATAAAATTGTGAACTCTTGTAACCAGTGCATTGCGAGGTTGTTCACACATTATTTTATGGTTTCGTTTGTACGAGAAAGTAAACTGAACTGAAAAGATACACAATATCTCTAGCAGGAAAACTGATGACGAGATGTAGAACGCGCTCGTCGAAAACTATGTTTGAAATTTCATCAAATGACTATATTTATTATGTATACGTATATGCTTTTTATGTGCCTTAACTGAATAAATGAATGTGATCCTTGATTCTAGATACACTTTACATATACATATATATCAAAATTTCAATAAAATAATGCTGTTGCTATTTTAAAGTCCGTATTTGAAAACACCTGGTTGGAACTAGGTCGAATCCTAATTCTCCTTACGTTTGTCCTTGGTTTGTGTCAGCAGGCACTATCCACGGGAAATCATATTTTAGCACATTATTATAATATAACGTTTTAATAGAATCCTATGTTACATTGGTTAAAAACTATATAGTAGTTTTACATTCTTTCAACAGATTTAAAATGTTTCACTTTTATTGTTCAAACATTTTAACAAAAAAGAAACAAACTTTAAGCAAGCATGTTCCACTGACTTCTTTGTTGTTGATGATAATATATTTCATTGATATATTATGTATGTTGCATCAGATACAATTTATAATAGAACTATAGGTTACCTAAAATAAAGACGGTTTTACTTATTTCGCTATCTAGTAGGGACTTACTGTTGGCTTCTCTAAATAATACATGTGCTAGTTGAAATCCATACACCTAAATAAATGGACAAAACGCGAGAGTGGTAAAAAAAGGAAATAATACAAACAGTTAAAACTGAATAATAAAATTCACTATCCCCCTTACAAACATGGTTTCGTTGAGTTTCTTTTTACCTTTATTTGTTTTATCATTCAAAGGTCAAATACAAATTCAATTTCTTTAATTGCAAGAAGCACAGTAAACAAGGTCTGGGTATAAAATATTTACAGTAATTACACTTGTTTAGTCTGCTAGCATACCACAAATTATAGTTTAATAGTACAAATCAACGTATAAAAGACTCTGAAATCACTATTATCATCAACATTTCGGCCTAAAGACGTACCCCGTATTAAATCGGGACATAAATCGGACCTTTTTAGGGTTCCGTAGCCAAATGGCAAAAAACGGAACCCTTATAGATTCGTCATGTCTGTCTGTATGTCCGTCCGTATGTCACAGCCACTTTTTACCGAAACTAAAAGACCTATACTGTTGAAACTTGGTAAGTAGATGTATTCTGTGAGCCGCTTTATGATTTTCATACAAAAATAGAAAAAAAAAAACAATAAATTTTGGGGCTCCCCATGCATAGAACCGAAACTCAAAAATATTTTTTCATCAAACCCTTAGGTGTGGGGTATCTATGGATAGGTCTTTAAAAATGATAATGAGGTTTCTAATATAATTTTTTTCTAAACTGAATAGTTTGTGCGTGAGACACTTCCAAAGTGGTAAAATGAGTGTCCCCACCCCCGCCCCTGTAACTTCTAAAATAAGAGAATGATACAACAAAAAAACTACCAACAGCGAAAATTGGTTTGAACGAGATCAAGTAATTAGTTTTTTTTTTATGCGTCATAAATCGTAAAATTTAAAAAAATACGTTATTATTAAAATCGGTCAAACTTACAAAGAACTACAAGAACTTTATTATGATGATACTTGCTGCTACGGAACCCTTCATGGGCGAGTCCGACTCGCACTTGGCTGCTTTTTAAAGTAGGTACCGATTGGGTGCATCATCAATTAGGAAGTCGGCTACACTACGGTAGAGATCGTGGATTTAATTCCCGTACAGTACAAGCATTTTTTGCATGTACATTTTCTGTCTATGTCGGTGTGGTTTTTTAATTACTATCTATCTAAAAAAAGTATATTAGTAATATGTATCATGTGTTTATTACTTTTCGTTACGAAAATACATTTCAAAGCCAGCTAATATAGAAATTGCTGTATTGCACTATACTCTGGAATCTGTTGAAATTAATGCTTTTAGGTGACCTATAATTAACAGAATCTGGGGGCACGGCAGTGACCCCGCCAAGTCGAGCGCGAAGCAAACACTGCCGTACCATCCTTTACTGGAACCATTTCGCCGCATTTTCAGGCCCCTATTTGAGAAGCTCTTGATAAAACCAGAGCGCAGAAATTTTCGTCATTTAGTAAGCTATAATCACATACTTAATATAGAAATTACATTTTAGTTTAAAACCACACGACACAGAGACTGAAAGATGTGGTAAGGGAATTTAGGTACATTTATTCATTTAATTTTGATCAAACGTGGTCAAAACTATGACAAATAGTGTAAGTCTATTTTAAACTTTCCATTTGGAACGAATAATATTATTCTTGGAGAAGGATACCCAGTGAATGGCTCACAATAAACAAGTGCATAATTTGTGACACTTCCGTGCTTTATTTGTTTTTACTCAAATGCAATAATTATACATTTTATACGTATAGAAACCGACAAGTGGCACAGTTGAATAAAAAAAATCATACTATTTATAATTTACTTCGTTGTAGAATTTGTTAAAAAAAGGATAAAGTAGGTATTATTACTCAATATTTTATATTCGATGTAGTAACGATAGCCGCAATAACGGCCGTTTTGGATCTTTTGAATACTACATACAATAAAAATCCTTTACCTAAAGATGTACCTAATGTACCTAAAGATCCTTTTAATGCATTTTTTAAATGTTTGTAAATACACGTACCTACCTATATTTATTTCTATTAAAAATAGAAGATGGAAAAATGGGACAAATGTTAGCAAAGCTTTTGAAATCGTTCAAAATACCTATTACACTCGTAGTAGGTAACACAATTCGTTAAATATCTTCTTATTAAATAATTGCATAATATTTCATAATATTAGGTGCCCATGTGCAATAATGATCACTTCCCATCAGGTGACCCACCAGCCTCCCTCTAACAAACGAAACTGTAATTATGGATGAAAAAATTATGTTGGGGAATTCTCATTTTATTGATCATTTTTGGCTTTGTTAACATTGACGAACGTTCAATGAAATTTTCTTCACTTCTATTCACAAAAATATTAGCTGAAACCGTATAATGTCACGTAGGTAGGCAAATTGTTCATTTTACGGAAAACCAATTATATTGCCTATGGGGCGTGTATATAAATCATTTCTCTATATTTACTCCCTTTCAAAGTCAGGAGGTTACTATGTTATTGTTGTTTATTTATAAAATGATGTCTACATTTGAATACACCCAAGTCTACATTTTCTTTAGGAGGAAATAAGTGTGTATTTTCAGTTCAATCGGTTTAAGATAACTGATTTTAAATTAAGTTGCAAAATTCCACCTGTACATACATACCTACATTGCAAGTTCAATAAAAACTTGTTAAATATAATTGTTACAATTATCTTACAGTAGATTCTAAGTGCATTAAATGCTCTATGGATGGACCATCTTTTGCACTTGTGTGCAGTAACAAATATAGAGCCATTTTAATATTGCCCCCATCGTCAACTTATTAAAGGAGTTTAATTTCACTTTGTAAGACAAATAGGTTATTATTCATCGATCATCTCTTTTGTAATAAACTAATCTTATTAATAAATAGCCTCACTCTACAAATTATCACATGATAAATGCAATATGTTTGTTTAGTATCAAATAGCGAAATGTACTATAAATAAAACATCAATAATAAATTAACCCTAGATCACTAATCATTCGTCTTACAGACGACCGACACCTCACGCATTTGATGAATTGATAGGTACCCGCCACTTGATCACCCCGTGGCTCTCAGTACCTTCCTGATTGGCTAATCAGTGACGCGTGACCAAGTGACGCGGATGCATGCTTCCTAGTTTCGGAGATTTTGCTATTTATTCGTCTCACAGACGAATGTTTAGTGACAACGTAATTTAAAACAACCGTGGTAAGTGTTCTCTTTCGATTCTGCGATGACATTGGTTTACCTACTTTCTACATCCCAGTATAAATAGCACGACAAACAAGCCAGAAATCGTACATTTTTATAATAGCACCAAAAAGGTGCCGTTGATGCAAATGTGCTCAGGAATGAGTGCCAATTGCAGGACATATAGTTGGCTTCAGACCATACTATATAATATTTTAAATTCGTGTATGTATCTATTATGGTAAAATTAGGTAAAGAACCTTTAAAGTGCAGGAGTTTTATCAAAAACATGGCGGATGGTCTTATTGAGCCATTTTTGCATGAGCGCTACAATATGCCAAATTTGGGAAAAAATAAATCAAAGATTATATACGAGATAACATAAAAATTTATAGTGTTCTATCGAGTTCGACTCAAGAACAGACAAATAAAAGAAAAAATTGTGGATTTTGCCCATATAAAAAACACAGAATGACCAAATATTCGTGTCACTCGTTTAAAAGCGCCATTTGTGGCGAACACACGGTCCCGACGTGTAATAACTGCACAAACTAAAGAAAGAGGTTTTTTGTGTCATAGATGTAATCTATATGAGTTAACTTTAAATCTGTCACTAAGTTTTTTTTAATTAAAGTTGATAAATACAATAAACATTTGGTTTTTTATTTGTTAGTCTGTCAGTCGAATGTTTAGTGACAGAGTTAGACCAAAATAGGTTTAGTGATCTAGGGATTGAGTAATCTGAAAAGAAATAAAAGTTTGCCGTATGCCTCAACTACGTTAGTACTATTTATAATATATTCTGTGCCCAAACTCAGCCCGTGTCAGAGTCTATACAAGTCCTACCACCAATTAGATCCCAGGCAGGAATCCAGTCTGCGACCTCCGCCGATGTCAAAAGATACTTAACTATCACGTGCACTTGAAAAATATTCTTTACAGATGAAATACCAGCCAAATGAATCTTAATTATAATATGGTGACGGTAATGATTGGTCGCATAATAAAGTTACATAAGTAATGTAATTATATAAATGCACCTGACAACTATTATAAGTAGGTATTAAAGCCGCATGCTATATCACCACGAGTTTTTCAATAATGTTAATGCAGTATATTGACTGCTGATATAAAAACGCTAAAGCCATCTTATTTCCTTATCTTAGTTGACATGTTTCTGAGTCAAGGCAGCAATATTCTATAGACTTGGCAGCAGTCTTTTTTTTTACGTCTAAGGCGGCAAACGAGCAAGCAAACACCGCCGCCCAAGGACATCTGCAACACCAGAGGGATTTCACATAACACCAGCGTGAAAAAATGACTACTATTGTGTTTCGTCTGGTTTATAAGAGTGCCTGAGGCCCACACCCCCCCTTAAAAGGCCGGCAACGCATCAGCGATCCCTATGGTTTTGCAGATGTCCATGGCGGAGACTCGTTTGGCGCCTCTGGCATAAAAAAAATTAACAATCGTGGTGATAAAGTGAGAACCCATCTTTGCAACGATGCCTTGATTTCAACGACACCGAAGGCCTTTGCCCTGAAATACAATGAGGATGAAAGCGACCCTTAAAGTTGACATTGGACTGTTACTTATAATGTTGGGTTAGATTCCATATCTCCACGGAGACCAGCCGGTGAATGGTACGGGGGTACCAACGCCGGCATTGCACCGGTCTCCTTCACTGCCTGTTAGGGACGGTTCGACGCTCTCGACTGTCTCTATCTCCCCCCCCCCTCCCAGCTTAGCCGGGGGGGATAGCGTTTTGCCCGCCGTGCAGGCGGGCTCCGTCCGGGGAGGATCGCGTAATAGGCTTCGTGCCAGTCACCGTGACTCCTCCCCATTATGGACGATGAGGGAGCGTCGCAGGGGTTTTAGTGGGTAGGCCGTTCTGGGTAGCTTATTCTGTGCACCCCAGACGGAGAGCCCACATAACCTGACCGCCCCCCGGCGGTGGGTATGCTTAAGGCAGCATTTCCCCTGCGTCAAAGAAAAAAAAAAAAAGATTCTATATCTCGCTTCGTGTCTTATACATGCAACTAATTACAATAATAATAAAAATAACCTGTTCGTGATCGATAAGTTCTTTAAGGAAAAAATAATGCAACTAGAATACTTAATTATACTTGTTTATTTATACAATGCAGAAGTCGGAAGTGAATTCTTTACATGCTATTTATGAAGTTATGGGAAATTGTTTTTATACTTGAAAATGTTTTATCCAGGATTTAGCAAAACCAGTTTCAATTCGAGTAGATAGTAGAAATTCGAACCCACAAGCACATATTGTGAGGTGACGTTTCGTGCCAATTGGCTACCACAGCTCCCCGCCCGAATTTTTATCATTGGATTACAATGGATCTAAGGCTAAGAACTCACGTCGCGGTTTTTAATCGCGCCAGCAGCGGTTGCGATCTCGCAGCCTCTGTATAATGTTGTCATATAAAAAAAATTAAAAGCAGTTTTCACGACGCGATTTTCACCCGTAGCGCGCGCGGTTGTTTACGATTCCCGCCCGCAGCCGCGATCGCTTGGCGGGCGACCGCAATATTAACCGGCGCGGGCGGGAGGTACAGAAATCCGATGCCATTTTGCACTAGTGACATATCAAAATACAACTTATCTTGGACTGTTTGAAACCGCACGTCAACCGCGGCGGCTGCGGAATCGTACAAATCACCGGTCTCTTGAGTTTTGAAATAAAGCCGTAGAAAGCTGCGGGCCCGAAACCGCTGCGGGCGCGATTAAAAACCGCGCTGTGAGGTCTTAGCCTAAAGTTTAAAATTTAAGATACGTGAAGACGTATCTCAAATTCTTAATGTTAGATCACCTCACAATAATGTGCTTGTGAGTTCGAATTTCTACTGAAACTACTAGAATTGAAACTGAACTTGCTAAATCCTGGATCATGGTGCAAGTATCACCTTCATGAAATGATGTAATGATGATAAATAAAATTTACTGAACAATTATTTCGCCATTGTTCTTCTGGCATCAGTTCTTGAATTGACTTAGTCGTCAACTCGCGGACGCGAAACTCGCGCACATCCGCGAGTTGGCACCTTTCGATTTTACCTACTTTTTTCGTCGTCAACTGGCGCGATCTGACGTATTAATGTATAGTCAGCTACAAAAACGTTACAACAAATTCCTTATTAAAATAAGGCCAACTAAATATGTAATATAAACCTTTTTTTAATGTAGGTACCTATATAATGTGTAATATTACTTTAGTAATAAGGTTGATAATACGGATACTGGTATTATTGTACTAGGGCAACATAACCTTATTGGAGATGTATTTATTTGTCATGCATTGTTTTTTTATCAAGGTTATAAATACTGCAGCTTTAAATCTTTTTTTTTTCTTCTATACGCTTGGTTCGTCTTAGTAATCAACTCGTAAAAAATCAATACATCTCCATTCTCCAATAAGATCATGTTGCCCTAGTACATTGTAAATTATCCTTTGGTTTCAAACTGTTTTTATTTGACTGTACTTTATATAGACCCGCGAGTTCACGACAAAAAAAGTAGGTAAAATCGAAAGGTGCCAACTCGCGGACGTGCGCGAGTTTTGCGTCCGCGAGTTGACGACTAAGTCCTTGAATTGGTTTCTCTTATTTTATACATGGACATTGAGAAATCTGTTTACTCAATATTGTCTTTCATATAAATTGATTAGTTTCTTGTTAGCATTAGCCTAGGTAGGCTAATTACGCAACATGAACTCAGATGTTTTCCCACTCTGAACGCAACCGGCAGGAAAACCTAAGTGTTATTATATTAAACCAGTTTGGTAACATACCGCGGTATATTAATGTATTGGCCGTTGAAATCACAGCATATTAGAGTCAAGATAGCAATAAAGTCATCATCATATCGTTGTAGTTAAATAATAACCTTTTTAAATAATAAATTAAAATATCCGTGGACATAGCACACCGTCGTCTAGCCCCAAATTAAGCATAGCCTTTTGTATTATTTATTTAATTAAACAGGAAGAATATATTTCTTCCGCTACAGCACAGAACTCGAAAATTCTTTGTTGCCCTTGGCTAACAATATGTTTTTGTCTGTGGCGTGTTCGGTATGTAATATCTACGTCTGCCTGCGGAAAAATAACAGTAAAAAAAATATAAAGAAAGGTTACTGAAGATTATTTGTTTGGTAGATACGTTTTACGAGTTACGACGCTGAATCAAGCCAATTAGTCTAATTATTATTATTATTTTTTCACAGGAGATCATTCAAACAATTTTTTTATTTATTACTATATAAGAACATTGAGGAAACAGGGGAAATGATGGAGGCCTTTATCTTATATCCGATTATCAATCTTAGAAAAAATAAAAACAACAATTATAATTAATATTTCTTTATTTTAGTAACACAATAAAAAGCAAGTACATTATTTTGTTTTAAACATCAGATAAAATAACAACCAACATTTTATTTAAATAAAACAATAGAAACCACTTTCCCCAACAAGTAAAAAAAAAACAACTTATAGGCTAACAATATTTTATGGTAGTGGTATAAATATACAAAATGTATTCTTGTGTATTTAATCACACTGGTGGTATTCAAAAGCGATTTCCAAGTTACTATGGCACCGAATACCATGTAACAACTTAAGATATTTTTGGTTGGATAGATGCCCTAGTTATCTATTGACCTAGTTCCCTAAACAGGTCTGTCTTCACGCTTCGCTTCAAGTAACCCCTTATCAAAGGTAGAAAATGGGATTGTAATGGCCGTACCAAAGAAATTGCTGAAAGTTGCGGCGTGTGAGGTCATGATTTGTTCGTAGTAGCGGTGATTTTGCAATGTAGGGTGAATATGGGTCTTAGAGGAAAAGGGAAATCGAATTAAAAGAAACGCTCTTTGATCTAAAGTTTCTACGCGACAAAGTTAGATACTTATAGTTACCTATTAGGAGATTAGCTTTGATAGAAATACATAATGAACGTGGTCTGCGTTTGGTTTTATATCAAAAAGACTTGAAGTTATTTTGACATTAATAAACGTTGTGCGTGGACTTCATAGAACAAGATTTTTTTTTCTATTTCTATGGTGGACTTAATCCGTTAGAGCGTTTGTCCACCGCCGCCGTCACGGGGCCGTCACCGAGAATCCATTTTATTTCTGACCAATTTCAAGATGACGGCGCTCGGGTGACGGAGCGTGCGGTGGACAAACGACTGTGTGGTAAATGTACATAGGTACCGCTACCTCGGCGCCGACATCTCTTTCTCGGTGACAATGACGACGGCCCGTTGACGGCGGCGGTGGACAAACGCTCTAAGAAAACGTTTCTTCAATAATTTAAAAAAATGCATTACTTGGGAAAATAATTTTGAAAATTAGTAATAATTATATCTAATACATTTTGTTATATGTCCGTACGAAAATTAATGTAAATTATACTCCAACATCATTTAGCTGAAATATATTTATTAAATCCTTTTTCACACTCCCAATAAGATTTTAAATCATCACACATATTTCATAAAATCAAAAAGTGCTTTTGTCTTTTAAACATTATGTAAGTTTCTCTATAGATAACTTTGTTCAAATGTAACATTTATATAGGTACAAATTAATAATTTAATTAGATAAATATTTATGATAGTTTATACTGCAAGTATTTAAAAAGATAAAAGTACCTTGATTAATAAACCTTTAAATAAAAAATGTTATTCCTTATTCAAACGTTGATCTTTAGGAAAAATATCACAATATAATCATCTTCTCTTATTACTATTTAAAAAAATAAGTACCCCGCTAAGAACTAAAAATGGAACATAAAAGTAAAAACTTTAATATGTTTTTGTAATTACTTTCGAATAGGTAAAATTACAATGGAAAAAAATGTGTTTGTGAAAATTCGTAATTTAGATTTTTTTTATTTAATCTGACATCTTAGGGAAAATCATTGTTAACTATGTACGATATAACGGTTAGGTCGACACGTGTTTATATACAATTTTTTGAATGTTCTATAGCAGGACATAGCAGAACTTATAAACTTCTGTGTTGAACAGTCTATATTACCTATGTTCCACAAATAAATATTTGTATAACTTTGTGTATATGAGTACATTTCCTAATAGTGGTTAGTGAGAGGTAGATCGTTCGCAATCAGATATAGCGCAGTAACTCATTAATTTATCGGACTTTCTGTTCGTAATTTCCATAGCTTTTTTTGACGAAGCTGAAGTTTTGAAACTTGCTCTTTACATCCATCCAATTAAGAGTCCAAGTTTCACTGATATTTAATCAAACATACCAAAAGGATAACTTGTCTGCCGGTTCGTCTGATTTGAAATTTCAAGAATATTTGTATATTGTAAAGAGTGCAATGTTATAAATCAAAAGTTCAAGTAAGACATAATGTCAATGTTGTAAAAGATATAAAAATTTAGTTTATCGCGTAAGGTCGTTCTAATAAATCAGAAATATTCGTTGTTCGTCGTATCTTAACAATAGTAGTTCATTCCCATTGATTGCGTCTCCTGGGATGTGATCGGAAAAACTGTGCCCTATGATGAAAAAAAATTATTTAGTGGAAGACCAAAACAAGTAAATTGTATTTCGAAGACAATGACATAGGAAAATCATAATGGAAGATAAATGGTTCATTTAAGGCACGGGGTTGGAAAGCATGACACATTTTGTTATTTGACAGACATAGTGGTAGAGAAATGTTGATTTATAATTACTTCAAAACTACTTCCCATCACTGGAAATATAGAATATTTTATACTATATTCTTGAGTTAACTACATATAAATAAGTTTAACACGACGTGTACATACAATCTTAAAATCGATTTCATCGATGGGTATATTTTGATTTTCATGTTTGACATAAGTACACCTATTAACTAAACAAAATCTTTTCACGTGATGTAAATATTTATATGGCATATTGGGTATTTTAAGTATACCCACATTTGTACTTGTTTCAGAAAATATTTGTCCATCAAAGACTCTTGTAAGACAAGAGAAAGGGAAAGCACAAACAATAATCCTCAATATAAATTGAGCCTTTTGACATTAAACTTTATAAAACCTCATAAGGTCTTCGCTGCCTTTAAATACTTTATTTTCTTTGGTGATTTTGGTGAGGCTGTGAAAGCGCATGCTATACTAATTTTGCGCAACAAGTTTACATGGCAATCAGGACATGAGGTTGTAAAGAATGCACTACTAAAAACAAAACATGTTTCTCTTACATTGTTCAACTGTGCTCAAGGGCCATAGTCCTATATACCGTTGTATATCATGTCATTAAGTTTATTGTTTTTATGTTATCAATGTATGAAGTAGTTTCTTGGTCACACTTACTTTATAATAAAATAATAATAACCCACGCACGAGACTCATAAAAAATTTTGGACAAAATATGTAACAGAAAAATATTTTTATAAAATAATATGCTATCAATTTGTTGCGAAGAAAATTGCATTAAATAAATGACAAGATGTTGTTCATTGAATCTGTACCGACTAAAAATTACCGATCGAAAATTGCCATGTCAACCTGTCACGCGAACAGCTTACTACTTTTTCTGATATCTTTCAATATTGTTTGTTTTTTTTTATTTACATGATTAACTGCAGACATGCACGCATTTTTGATGGTGTGCGGCCACTGCAGCCTATTCTATTGAGATATACTTCACCAGGAAGCTTCTCTTAATGTGTCGCCACTTGCCACACTATCACCTCTGATCTTCGAGCTTTTTATTTCAAGTATATTGCCGGGACACATCCAAAGCTGTTAATGGTGGCACATTTCTGCATATTTTAATAGCTAGCCAGTCGTATTCTTATTCATCCACCACCAAGCAGACCTAAGGCGTAATCGAACCCACGACCTCCAGGTCTTATACCCGAGCGGCTTAGCCACTATTCTACGGAGGCAGTAAAAAACGATGTCTAACTTTTATTAAAATAAAAATAAACTGAATTTTAAAACTCAGTGAATAATCATTTGCTTATTCACTGAGTTTTAAATATATATATAGGTAGATTAGTAAGTGGAAGAAACCAATTATACTTTTTATAATAATATGATTGGTAGAAATATTTACATATAAAACCATGTTCTTATACTTTCGTTTGGACACATCGATGCTGTAGTTTAAACACACTTATGGAAACAATCCATCTTTGTACGATGCGGTCAAAACATTATAATATGTATATTATGCATTGTGATCGGCTAAAATTGTGCACTCTTATGATAATAAGCCATGCCTGAGTCGAATGTAAGTTTTACAAGTTATTAATTGATAGCAAGGAGATCATACATTTGATTTGTATTTAATAACACATGGAGAGCAAGTCATTACTAAAACATACATATAAATTTAAGCCACATTCTCATTTATAATTTAGATTTCATCATAATCATATTGTATGCATTGAACAAGAACATGCTTAGTAACTTCGCACAACACACGAATCGGTTCGACCTCAAACATTAATATAATTCCGACTTACGCCAACTAGGATTACAGAATACGGTACCAATTAATGCCTCGCATTAGTGTTCCCGAACAATATTGGAAAATGGTTAATAAATCGATAGGCGATTTATAGTAAGTAACACACACACACACACACACTATGTGGTTATGTTGTGTTTCTTGTTATTTGCCAACATAATCTTTTTATCTTTTGTTAATTACTCTTCACTGCTCAAAATATGTGAATTCCTGGCAATCCGAAGTGGTGGGCCTGATGATCTGTGACACAGGTATTTTCTACCTATAACGGACATCAGTCTCACACAAACTTTGTCTGTTCTATGTAACCACTGTTTTTGTACTATGTTTAAGTTTGTAGTGAGAAATAGCTAGCTAATAGCTAATAGCTAATCGATGGTATCGATGCTATTCATAGCTTGGAAAGTTGGAACGTGTCTTTATTGAAACTACAAGAGAAAAGATTAGTGCGCTTACAGAAGCTTAGCAGCGTGGTCATTAAAAAAAAATGCTTAGAACATAAGTTATACGATATCCTATGTTGCATTTGTTAGAAAGATATTAAGATATTACTTTTTCACAACATCACAGATAAGTGAAAGAGTAGTGTTGTATTGAAATTAAAAAAAACGGCAGTTATTGACACTTTTGGTTACCTACATCAAATACTCTATAATATTTATTCTTTTTCCTTTGTCCTGTTTTAATAACAGATACTTTTTTGTCTTTGTAACACATCGAGAGTATTCTCAAAGAACCGAAAAAGTAAAATAAAAATATGGAAATCCACATGGCCCTAGTTAGGTTTTTTTCCTTTTTCTATACAACGGAACCGGATTAATGAGCGATTTTTCTTCACTTATTCTGTTCTGCCAGTACCTATACCCTCGATATGCAACATAGAATTTCATTATATTTTTTATCTTTTTTAAAATAGCCTTTTGGTTACCTATTTAATTGTAAGCGTTTTAAGATGCAAGGCAAATAATTAGTATTTAGTAATCCATGATTTATCCGTGATCCTAATTGTGTATTTAATATAACATTCATGTTTCTATATCTATGAATGCTGGTATTCTTCAGGGCTTGGATCGGGTTCTTCGTACTCTCCGAAAGTGCCGTCTCCAGTTTTCTGCGCTCTGTTGATGATCATTGACCTCGTAGCTGCTTTTACTGTAAAAAAGAAAAAAAATGCTTTGATTAAAAAAAATACTATTTTTTATTTCCTTTCAGTTGGCATGTAGGCAGGCAGCCCACTCTATTATGGAGCATTCCAACAGAAAACGTCTTTAAATGTGCTGCCAAATTTTAGGCTCCTCTGACCAGCAAGTCTTTGATATTAAGTTAGTCTTGAGTTTTGAAAACTTATCCCAAGCCAGTACATAATAATAAGGTTACATACTCGTTACTCGTTATTTTTTTTTATTAAATGGCTGCAAGTTTCATTTTTGTTTATGCCAATATCGTAAGTGCGCCGGCTTCGCGTGCCGTCGCCGTGTTGCGAGCAGAAACTTTTTACACATTTAAAATTAAATATTTTTCTTCGATTATCTGTGATTATTGTAAATATTCGTCATTTGTCTTTTTCATTTCGATACGAAACGCTTTACAGAAGACCACGCAGAAGACATAATAATAATATAATTAGGTTTACGACAATGATAATTAGACGTACCTATATTATACGTCTAATTATTGTCGTAATTCCTCGTACATACTAAATAAACACGATTTTAAATACACTCAGTGGCACGGAATGTGGCCCAAGAACAATTTAGGGTTAATCAAAATTAAACATAAAATGTTAATTTCTTTGGTAAAATTATTTTCTTTTTATAATGAATAAAATGAAGTTTGATGAAAAAACATAAGAATACTTTAAAACCGAAACAAAAAAACATGAATCACGCTTAATGCTTACTTTAAAAAAAAAACATTTTGTATGCGATCTGGCATGCTGTGGATGATGTTTTTTATGTCCGCTAATGTGTGGAATTTCATGCACGGCGGTCACCGGAGAGGTTTTAATTCACGGAGGGTTTGTGGAGTTAACAATCCGTCTAATCTTTTTTTTTAGCATGCTAAACATGTCCCAGACGTGTTCAGATGTTCAAAAGTTTCATGTCTGGTCTTCTTGCGGGCCACTGTATTTTCCGAATTTTGATCTCCTTAAGGTAATTAATAACGCAAAGCGCTGTGTGAAGTTGGCATCTTGCATTAAGAAAAAATCTTCGCTTCCAGCAAACCCAATACAAGGCAAAACATGATATTGAAGGATGTCTTCAATGTATCGCACTGCTGACAGACGACCTTCAACGACCACTAACTCGGTACGACCCTCTAAAGTTATTCCTACCCAATCCAAAACCGACCCTCTGGGAAAACTCAGTTTGCCTTATAGTGGTTGGAGAAACTGGTCTCCTCGTCTTCTCCACACGCGTTCCCAACCATTAGAAGCTTTTAAGTCTTCTTTGCATTCATCAGATTATAAAATTTTGCTACACCGCTCGTGAGTATACAATTTACGTGTTCGCGAGCAAACCGCAATCGATTTATGCGATGGTATCGGAGCAATTCTGGGCCTTCGTCAGATCTTTGAGAACGTAAATTGCGTATCTCTATCCTCCTTCTCTTGTTCACTCTCTCACGTTGACCTCTTTTGCCGTATGTAGGCGCTGCCATGTCTCAACGGCAGTGAGGAACCGATTATAACAGTAATAAAGCGGTCATCTCGGGCTGACGTACCTACACCTAGTTTCTTCATTTCCTGGTTTTTGGTAAAGAGTTCCGTCAGGTCAAACATTTTCAAGGCGTACAGTAGTGTTGTTCGCGGTACTCTTAAAGTTTAAGCAATTTTTCGCTGAGTTCACCCTGGACACCTAAGCTACACAGATTGAGCCACTTGTGCTGGAGTAAGAGGCACTATCTTTCGTTTGGCAGCGAGAATAACTACAGATTATTTTAAAAACCAAAGTTTAACCACAAATGCCATGAACATTAAAATATCGAACTTTAACTCAACCGTGTTAGAAATGAAATGTTGTTAAGGAGGCAAAAAAGTGCAATCAACTTAATTTTTTGGTACTTACCCTCATAAAGTCATAACTTAACAAAAAAACATATTGACTAATTGCCACTGGAAATTAATGATACGTGTCAACAAATTAGGTTTTATCGCTCTGTTTAAGTTTGGGCCAAATTCCGTGCCACTGAGTGTATAAACGTTGACACGTGCAAACATAATTATAATAGTCCTACCTCGAAACGGATGTAAACTAAACATTTGGAAAATTATTTTCAACGGAATATTCACACATCTCGTCCCTGTTTCCTGGGAGTTGCGCTCTGGGAACAAGCTTTTCTACGTGTGGGTGGAAGGCGCGAGCTCTCATAGCATCAGCGCTGCGTGGCATCGAAGGAAGCATTTGCGAGTGGAGACAATCTCCTCTTCGCCTTTTCTTTCATCTTTGTCATTGTGCTAAATTCGTGTTAAGATACCTACATACGAGTGTATTATACGAGTTGGCGTCGAGTCTCGCTCTGGAACCAAGTTTAGGAAATTTCGGAGCTGTTGCATCTCTAGACATTTACATACGTATACTCGTATGTGAGTACTTCTACATCATTAGAGTTAAAATGAACCTGATATATTTTGATTCAACTCGTCAGTTATTGTGTAAAAAAAACGTGTACGTCAGTACCTATTATAAGTAAATATGAAGTTTGATTTACATATTTGAAATTACATTGCCATCAAACACCATTATAATTATTGGTATCAAACTTTTTGTCTACATTATGTGTAGTGAAATTTCGATTTCTAATAATCTCTTAATCCGATTGGGGACTCATGGCGTTGTTCTCAAGTATTACAGGTATTCTTTTATGAAATAATTCTAGTCAGTTTTTCCTGAAAGATTATTTCTTTTTGATGTGAAGCTTATAACGAATCAACGGGAGTCACTAAGAAGTCAAATAAATGGGCTTGTTTTTTTTATTATCAGAATGCGTGAGAAGGGACGTAAAATATTATTGAGCTTATGTAGGCATGTACATATGTTTTTGTACTCTGGGCAGCTTGAAAAGATCGTGGTGACTAAAATTTGATTATTGAGAGCGCTGGAATCATCAGCTCCTCCCTTTTTTATCCCCATATCCCATAGCCATTCTTTTCATTATTTTTTCAACAGGTAACAGATCTGATACCTTGCAAGTATTCATGGGCGGTCGTGATCACTTACTATCAGGTGTCACATTTGCTCGTTTTTCTCCCTCTTTTATTAAAATATTTTTTTAAATTATCATCATCAGCCATATATATGACGACCACTGCTGAGCATAGAAAAATGTGGTTAAGGGAGGTAGGGACGCCCAGCTAGCAGCCAGCAGTTGAGATAATGTCTGTGTCCCAGCAGTGGGACGTTAATAGGCTGATGATGATTGTGGCCCAGCAGTGGACGTATATGGCAAGGATCTCCATTTTTTATAATTAAGTAAAAAGGATGATAACATACAGTCATAAGCCCATCCGATCTTGGCGAAAGTGTCGATAAAGTTGGTGGAGATGTTGAACCGGCCGAGCTCGGAGGTGCGGTAGTCCCACGGGAACACGTGGTGGAAGTTGTGCCAGCCCTCGCCGAGCGCGGCCAGGCTCACTGCGCCGTTCTCAACCGATTTGATGAACCTGCGGTGTTCAATAATTTTAATGAATGACGTTTGACATTATTTTCAAAACGCCATCTAACCTCTAACTAAGCACTAGCTCGTGCTGTGTGTGCCAGGAAACAGAAAAATGTTAATTAAATGTTGTTTTTTTTTTTAATTGTAAATACATAAATATTATACGCAGAAAACACCCAGAAATCTTCATATGCACACAAAAGTTTAAACCGTGCGAGGATTGAACCCGCAACCTCTGGATTACACCAAATCGGTATTCATAAGTCGTGAATTTCAAATTAATTTTTAAACTAGGCAAAAATTGCTATAGCGCTATGTTCGGAATCTTAGTAATAAATATTGGACAACGTAACATACATCATCTGACTCCAAAGAAGCTTGAGTATACGAGGGTATCACAAATATGGACCGGTTAATTGTCTAAAGTAAACGGGTACCGGCTCTTTCCTCTAAGTTTTACTTTAGTAAACCTGCTATTAGAAACATAGAAACATCTTTTTCTTAAAGGCCGGCAACGTACTTGTGACTCCTCTGGTGTTGCGGGTATTTATGGGCGGCGGTGATTGCTTACCATCAGGTGACCCGCTTGCTCGTTGCCTCCCTCTTACATAAAAAAAAAAAAAAAAAAACATAAAATACTAAAAAACAACATGAAATGTCAATTTTTAACTTTATAATCTTAATTATGTTTCTTTTGTGGCTTATGTTTCTTTGAAGCTGTCCTCCTGTACTTGAGTGTTAGCACATTATGTGCACGCGTTGCTGCCTTTTGTTTTCACTAGTCACTTATCTACGAATTATAATTTCTCTCCGCTTTTGTTAAGAACCTTTATAGTATAAAGTTTATACATTTGGCATTTGGTATTGACCTGGCATAGGGCAATGAGGATGAAACCAGGAGCCGTAAGTTAGAATCCCACCCAGGAAAAACATTTATGTGATGAAAATTTATCAGGAAAAGGACAGACACAGCTGGTGTCTGGAAGTTTATTTGTATTTAAGTACGTATTTGTGGCAGCTTCGTAGTTTCTTCTTCGTAGTTTCACACTTGGGGTCAGATCAAGGTATGTGAATTATCCAATACTAGCCTTCCGCCCGCGATTTCATCCGCGCGTAATTTTGTTTTTTCAAATATCCCCCCCTTCCCCTCACATTTTCGGGATCAAAAGTGCCCTATGTTCACCGGGGATAGTGTAGCTATCTAACAGTGAAAGAATTATTCAATATTAGTACAGATTTGTTTATCTAGTACTGTCCCTTTTAGTAGGACAAACATTATACAACTTATACTAGGTGGTGAGAAATAATAGTGATTTGAAAAAGAACACTTACCTGTCATATGGTTTATTTCCCCAAAGATGGGCGAAGCTGTTGACGCAGTATGCTATGTTGAGGGTGATGGTGAATCTGAGCACAAAGCTGGTGATGAAGCTGTTCATCACCGTCTCGCCCCAGAAGTACCAGGGAATCCACACAGGAAGAATTATATTCAAAATTGCGAACAGTGGAATGAAAAATCTGCAACAAAAAAATTTACTCGTTTAACATCGGAAACACTTCGATGGTGGTCGAGTTGTGGTACCGGGCCGTGCTCTCGGGGTCCTGAGTTCAATTCCTGAGGCGAGTAAAATTTGTGTCAGTTTTTTAGACATAAATCGTTTTTTTTGATAACCAACTCGCACTTGGAAAGCGTGGATGACTTGATTTCAATTGATGGAAGCTTTTGCCCTGCAATGGGATATTAATAAGGCTTGTACTAACAAACATCTAAAAATATCCAAACTAACAAATGGAATCATCCACAACAGGGGTGTCATCGGTTTAGAGTAACAGTCTTATAAATTATTTATAGCAATTAAAATACTGAGCCGAAACTGAAACTAGTATCGTTCTAAAGATAATCAAAAGGGTTATTAGACAAGGCTCGAGAGTCGGGTGGCATTTAAATCCCAACTTAGTGAACATTTTCTCAACAAGTCCTCTGCATTGTCGTTAATTATTCGTGACCTTAGTTGAACTAATAAATTAGAAGGGATGGTAAATATTTTGTTAATTTGAATTTAATTTGACCCATCCCAGTTTTTAACCGTTGGTAATATGTAGGTACCTACCTACTGTAAAAACCGATACATTATATAGGTATTAAGGTTAATAAAGAGTGTGAATTATAATATGACATGCCTACAAACTAGCAACTATGTAAAATAAATTACAAAAGTTATATACACATAAGACATAAACCACTTAAAATATGTAATACACAGATTTTATTGCCTTTTAACTATACACGTGTTTTTACACAATAATCAACCTTTTAATTATGAATTTAGTAATTTAATATTGTAAGGATCTTACACGTATTTTTTTCTTGTTTTAAAGATACCAAAAAGATCAGTAGTTGTCAAGTGGTTTCGAACGACACTTCACATGCTTCAGGTCGATGGTTCGTCTTGGCGATTTTTTAATTGCGAAGGTATTTACCACTGGCTCGGCCTCAGTGGTGAAGGAAAACATCGTAAATCAACCTGCATAGTCACAGAACAAGAAAATTTTCTCTCTGCATAGTGGCTTTGTTGCCTCAATGTAATACTGAACTTGCCAAATCCTTGTGGATCATGGTGCAAGCGTATAGTGCAACTTAGAGAAAGAAAACATACTAAAAAATGTTACATTATCCATTTGCTTCCAAAACATAAAAGCATTTTACCTGCTTAGTATACCCATACTTACGTCTTCTGCAGTCTCACTAAAGGGTCAGCCATGAGGTCCTGCGAGCACTCCTGCAAGGTCATTCTGCGTTTCTCCACGGCCGGGTGCGGCGTCTGTACCAGCCAGACGTGCGCGAACCAGAAGCCTCGGCGCGCGTCTCCGAGTACTTGTGACCGTGTAGATGTCTCTCTGGGGATAAGAGTACACTTACGTCTTCTGCAGTCTCACTACAGGATCAGCCATCAGGTCCTGTGAGCACTCTTGCAAGGCCAGTCTCCGGTTCTCTACAGCTGGGTGCGGTGTCAGTACTAGCCAGCCGACGTGCGCGAACCAGAAGCCTCGGCGCACGTCGTGAGGGTCGGCGCATGTCTCCGAGTATTTGTGGTGCACGCGGTGGTCTAGCGCCCACGTGTAGATGTCTCTCTGGAGATAAAGATGTTGTGTAAACATTTAGCACGAAGGTTTTTTAAATAGTAATCAGACTAGCGTGTAGCAGACCTGATGGTAAGTGACTGCCGGCGTCCATAGACGCCAATAGGAATCACAAATGCGCTAAAAGGAATTGTTGTATTGGACACTTAGCACTAAGGATTTTTTTTAAATAGCGGGCAGACTAGCGTGCGGCACACCTGATGGTGACTACCGCCACTAATAGACATCTATATCACCGGAGGAATTACAAAAGTGCTGCCGGCCTTTAGGGAAAGAATAATGTTTTTTTAGGTTGATTTGGTTTGCTAAGCTTCTTTTAAATCTAAACTTCATACAGCACCATCTAGCGCCAAACTAAGCAAAGCTGGGAAGGGGCTAAGTGTGGCAGATCAATGTTATTTATTACTTATGTGATATTTTTTGTTATTTTTATCTTTTTAATCTTTATAACCAAAAAAAAAACGTTGAACACTAGAAAATCTGGAAAATCCGAATATTCCCAATAACCTTTGACTTGGAATAACTTGTAGGAATCGGTATCCGAAACACCGAAGGTGTCACAAATATTTATTTTGTTCTTTAATACAAATAAACATAAAGACAAAAAAAAAAAAAATATGTTCTTCACATTAATGATTCAATCCCACGACTCTTAGCGTATAGGGCAGGGTCACTACCAAAAACGCCATCGGGCTAGTCTAAAACCCCACCCCATTGCATACTCAATATGCAGTGAGGTTAATAGGCTACTTGACTCCAGTTGCCGCAAGGTCGGGATCCTTACACTCAATTGTTGACTACGGCGCGTGACGCGAGTTCTATTGTTTTAGCTCTGTGTCTATGTCAAACCTTGACTTCTCTAAAAACCTTTGAACTCGTATATACTTTTCTAATATTTTTTGAAAACTTATAAGTCCTAAGTTTTCTTTTTTTGGAGGAGAATGCGTTTAAGCACCATAACCGCAGACTTGCTAAACCTGCGGCCGAGGGTGGAACTCGAGACTAAAGCATTCAAAGTATAACCCTTTCAACGCCAATGTCTGATATATCAGACAAACCATTTTCGTGCCCACCACGCCAATGTCTGATATATCAGACAAAAAAACATGATCAAGAAACGTTGTATTTTTACTTGCCTGAATGAGTTGAGTATAACCTAATAATTTTTTGGATATTTTTTTTTTAATGGTCGTGGCGTGTGGGGCACCATTTTCGGAAAAAAGCGTGGCGGGGAAAGGGATAAACGTATACTACACATAAAAACACACAAACCGATACAATCAAACATATATTTTATTCACATATCGGTCGTTGGCATAGAATTTGCAATTTTTACGTCTTTTGTAATTTCGATCAAACAACACGTTGAAGGGTTCGAATGTCAGGAAAATAATGGAAGTATAAAAAATTATAAAATGTGAATATTTAAGAAAGCTCTTCCAATATTTTTTTTTATCAAATCATCTTAAAGATTAAACGGTTTAAATTATATTTGAAGCAATAGATATGTTTACCGAAACGTGCGATGAAGCACAAGGTGACAACTATACACACAAGTTCCACTGATGTGTAGAGTGAGAGTTAAATTATAGAGGTAGCTATAATATTAGTGTTAAATATCATCTTAAGCATCGAAAGACATGTAATGTGTGACAAGCTGGTCCGATTTTTGAGTCTTGGTAATTGCACGATCATAATATTAAATTATGCACACGAAAATTAGACTGAGTACAATTGCACTATACGAGTAATCCAAGATTTGTAATCATTAGAGTTGGACTAAACCAATCCGGTCATGGTTACAGACCCATTCGACTGTGCCGGTTTCCTCACGATGTTTTCGGTCATTGTCGTGCTAGTTTCTATTATAATGAAATATCATTGATTTGGTTTACATTAAAAAATAGCTCAATATGTTTTTGAGGCGAAATCAAAGCCACGTGAACTAAACACCCTAATAATGTCCCGCTGTAGAAAAAAACAGTTAACAAGTCATATCTAAAATATGTACTAGCTTAATCTCCGCTAATCCGGTGTTAACAAACCCGAATTCTGTGCTGAAATCGGAGCTGATCGAAAAATTCGATACAGAATTTGGTCGACCCAGGAATTTCCCCAGAAACCTGAGACCACTACCAGGTACATATAACCACCACTTACCGAGTTATTATTTCGGTTCGGTACTACGTTGTTACTAAATTATTAAATATATAACAAAACATTGTAATCATGACTTATTGAAAAATTCGGCAATACTTTATTTTGCTCAAATTATTTAGCCTAAACTGCTATGAATAGAAGCAAATGTCTATTGCACCTTCCAGGATATTATTTAGGTAATGGAAAAAACATCTGGGCAAATCAAAATTTATAGAGTTGTTTATAATATGTCATAGCAGTTACTTAAGTGTCGTCAGAACCGTGAACCATGATACTAGTTCTATTTCTTACAATTAATTGATCATTTTTAAGAGTCATTTTGATTTCTCATTTATTTTTTTAATTTTCTTGATCTTACGATATTAAAACGTTATAACAAAAATAACTGTTAATGCAACGTGCCTCGTTCGTCTCGCTTTGAGTATGTGGTGAGACGCTTTAGTCCCGAGTCCCACACACGACCGTGCGTCTCCTTAATCTTCGACTTAAGTCTAAGTTTAACCTCCAAATAAAAGAGAATAATTTTAAGTACCATAATTAATTAATCTTTGTTTGTCATAGTTAGCAATTAGTCTTGGTCAAGAGCAATTTTGTCATGTTATACCTAGAGGCGCGGCGTGTAATGACCGACTGATAAGCATGGATATGTATGTAGGTTTGGGTGTGTAAAGTATGTTCGTGAAACGGAATGGTATGAAGTGCGTAGAATGGAACAAAGGCAAGTGAATGATACGAAATGACAGACGAGAAAAGAGAAGAAGACGTCATTTCTGACTCCTGGTCCGACCAATTTTGTCCCACCTGTTACTGTTTTGATAATATTTTGGGAAAATGAATAGACGAATGATGTATCTAATGGTTGAAAAATTGGCAAGATCACTAGAGGTCACAAGTTCACAGTTCGCACGCACATTTAACATAACCACATTTGTCGCCTTTATGAGTAAGGTTCTGTATCGTAAGAGCAAAAATGTATTATTCATAAACCGCTGTTCTTTCCTTTGCGAAAAATGAAATTGAAAACATTTACCTTTGAAAGTGCTCTGAGATATTGAGTCCTTTCTTTTAATCAACATTTTCGATGGTTACATTATTCAAGCTTGTATAAATAAATTCAAAATAAGTGCGAGTAACATATCGTTGATAACGAAATTTACAGCTGCTCTGAATAAGGTTTCTAAATTAATTTATGAATTTGTGATCTCGTGGAAAGTTAATAATGATTATGTTCTGACTAACATGTTCAATATGGGTAAGGTAAGTTGGTATAACAAACATTTACCGTACCAAGACATCGCTGAGTTTAGTGAATATCTGTAAACCATTGTATCCTGAATCCTGATCCTTCTAGTCACCTTGCAAGTGTTCAAAGTCACAAAGGTTTGTCATTATTTTAAAAATAAAAATAATAACTCCTCCTAGCTCTGTTATGTATAACCATAGAAAATTTTCTTTGTTCTGTGTGTATAACGCTACCAGTCTTTAGGATTAATTTAAGTCACTTCAAAAAAAAATTAGATGATTCTCAATTGGACTCTTTTGTGTACATATAATTTTGACATATTTCACATTAAATTTGTAGCTAGCCAGTTGGACTCAGAAAAAGTCCTAGTACCAACGAAGGCGAGGGTCGTACCCACGACCCGAGCGGTAAGTAACGGAGGCGGTCATACTTTGATTTTAAAATAATACATATTTTTAAAATAATTATCATAATATGACACATTTTTAATTTAATGAATATTATTTATTATGTTTTATATTTTTTAATACCTAATTTTGTCAACAAGTATTATTAATGTAGTGGAAACTTGATTAACTGGACTAATTGTTGTCGGTGGGGATTCGGATTATCGAAAATCCGGATAATCAAATGAATGAAGAAAATCGGGGCTTGTGCACATTTACGTAATTACGTACATCATGTATTGCCGCTATAGGTATATCGAGTTCGTTTTTGCTGTAGTAAACTCTCGGTATCACTCTCTTTTTCATTTTTGAACCACTTGAGAGCTTCCAGGGCCTGAAGAGCTTCATTATAAGATGGTCCTGCATCATTTTAGCTGATTGGCACTTGGCTCCATATTACTTACTTACGACTTAATTATTTAATTAGTCTCAGTTGGTAGTCCGGATAATCAAGTTTCTACTGTATATTTTTTTAAACCCTTTGGGCATTCTTTCTCATATTATTAGATTTTATATTTTATTAATAAATATTGCTATGACTGTTTTGTTGCAAAATAAATTAAAAAAAAAAGCATATAAAGTTACCTGCCCCGTGATGGTGAAAAGGAGAGCGAGCAACACGCGCAGCGGCGTACGCGCACGATACGCGCGGTGCGACCACAGCCGATGCACGCCAGCTGTGATACCGAATCCCGACGTGTATATCGTGAAGAATACTGCGGAAAACACTCTCCTTATTAAAGGGCTATATTAGATTTTGTATTCTGGCTTCCCCACTGCTCCGCCATTTTAATTTTTTTTTCAGAATAGTGTTCACTTGTAATTTCTTCGAATAGTACCGATTATCAATACATACAAATATAAAATGACATTAGACAAAAACCCGTACCTATAGGGTCACGTTTTAAAGATATATATTTTTTTGTTAATGGACTACAGGGCTAATATTATGAATAAAAAATGAAAGTAAAACTTTGGTCGCTAAAAGTTTTGAAATGTGACACTTTACGGGTTTTCGTCTAATGACATGATAATATTACGAGTATGTTTGAATGATTTTAGATATCCAATTTGATATAACTTTTATGAACGCATTAGCGTTCATTTTGAAAAAATTAAAATGTAGGACCTGTGAGGAAGGCCAAAATCTTTATTGCCCTTAACCATAGATTTAGTATACCCTTAACATATTAATGTAAAATTTGTAAGAGGAACTAAACGCGATATTTATTACGCGTATGTACAAAGTAACGGTCATCTATAACTTATTTGCATATTATAACAGTCAGTAATTTTAGCAGCACTAAAGGACGTTTTTCTTGGTGACTCCTTTTATACAACATCTGTTGGCAGACATGCACGCAGCCCACCTGATGGTAAGCGGTCACTGCGGCCCATTCGATTGAGGAACACTTTACCAGGAAGCGTCGATCAATGTGCTGCCAGACTGTAGGCTCATCTGATCTTCGGGTCTTTGATTTCAAGTGTACTGGCTTTGTGAAATGGCCCTCAATGGAAAAGGTGCAGAAGTTATATAAATAAAAGTTCAGAAGTAAGATGCTCTACATGCATCACATTTGCGTAAGACCACAACATGTAGTTGTCATTCAATAGGAATATCAAGTATTAGCGTACATCATTTAGCCCCACTAATGTTTTAACTATACTTTAAAATAACTCAAAGCAGCTAAGCACACAGCAAAATAAAATGATTATGGTAAACTGAGCTCTTTAGACTATTAATAATCCTAAATTAATGTAAAACAAACACCGGCCCTGTGGTTGGGGGCCTTAATAGTACCTCCGCCGTATTCCCCGGCGTGGGGTAAAAATCCCGAGACGGAGATCCCAGGGATGTTGTGTTGGTGCAAAGGGTGGGGAACCTTCGTACCTTTAGAGCATCCCTGAGTATGTTCGCAGTGTGGGATGGCCTCACACTGCCAAGGGCCATGAGGAAACGGGGGAGGCTATGCTCGCCTCTCCTGAGGAGCGCTGCACTAAAGCAGAGCTCAGCTGGTGGGGGGCAATTGTGTGAATTTTGGCATAGAGCGACCCTGCCTCCCAGCCTGTGCTTGAGAAGGCCACAGTTGAGTTTTAGTCAGTACCCCCTAACATAAAGCAACTCTGACATAACCTCAGCTGCTCCCTCAAACGGCTGGGGTATCCATAAAGGAATTTTACTATAAAAAAAAAGTAAAACAAACATAGTCATACCACCACTAAGAGTCAGTATCACTATAGTAGTATTTATAAGTTCCTGGTTATTTTATCTGTCAGATATAAATGCAGGTTCATTTATATCTGACAGATAAAATACACAAATTCTCCTTTTTTTAAATAGTGAAAAAAAAAATTTCGTATTTAGTTGACAGATAAATTATCAAAAACATAATGATGAAACTTTAACTAAAGATTTCCATAAAATGTTATAATACAGCACTTGAACAATGAGGCGTCGCAATCGCTTATTCCTCGTCGTGCCACCAACTTGTTCCACCAGTGGCACGACAAGGAATTGTCATTCCTCGTCGTACCACTGAATGATTATTGAATGATTGTTGCTCTACTTTATTAAATTATTTTTTTATCCCTTGGTAAAAAAATGGAATGAAATTGTATTAACAATTTAAAAACTTGTAACGAATATTAAATATATTTTCAATTGTGTACAACGAACCTGTCCTTCCAATCCGACCAACTAAACGGACCAACTGGTTGTGCGGTTTGGAACCCGATAAAAGGTTTTATTCCAATCCAACCAACTATAAGTTGATCATTTATTTTATTTTGAGAAATATTATTCCAAACGGACCAACTTTTTTCTTTCTCAAGGATACAACTTCTTAGTTGGTCTGTTTTTATTTGTTAATTCAAATCTGTCCCTATCCACATAAAGCGGATACTGGTATGGTACCAGGGCAACATGACCTCAATGGAGATGTATTTTATTTTGCCATGCATTTTTTCATCAAGGTTTATCACACTGCAGCTTTTAAAATCTTTTTTTTCTTCTATACGCTTGGTTCGTCATAATAATCAACTCGTAAAAAAAAGCTTGACAAAGTATTACATCTCCAATAAGGTCATGTTGCCCTAGTACATTTGTAAATTATTCTCCTAAGGACATCCTAAGGACTTCATGAAAACTCAGACTGTATATAGATATATAGATATCTGAAGGGAAATTAAGTAGAGCTACCATCCCTGCATGTACCTGCACTCAGTGGTACGACGAGGAATGACAATTCCTTGTCGTGCCACTGGTGGAACAAGTTGGTGGCACGACGAGGAATAAGCGGTCGCAATGCCCTTTTTAGTTTAATAAATAAATATTATCAGTTTAACAATACGTGAAAGTTTTATCTTTATGTAATTACATAAATAATTTGGCTAAATATAGGGGTGGGATTTGATCACAAAGCAAATGTATTTGCTTTGTGCATCCACAAAGCAAATGTATTAATTTGCTTTGTGGATTTGATAATTTATTAGACTACGTCATCGTCATATACATTGATCTGACTACAAAGTAAGTACGGTCAACAGCACATCACGGTAAACACTTGCAGTTCGATAATAGCACTTATGCCCCCGACATAATAGTGGTACAAAGTCCAAAGTGTATAGTCTGACGTGCTTTTGACTGTACCTATCAGATAAAACGAATGCATCACACATTCACACTTATACAAATAAACATCCCGACACAGGACAAACACGAATATTCATTATAAATGTTTGTCTTGCCGCACAGAGCCGGGTCAACACTACGAGTGCCAATATATATAATATCAAGCCAGACAATATTATGCATATACATTTATAGATGTGTCATTATAAGCATAACACATTTTTGGCGACTAAAAAGATTGATGATATGATTTTGAAAGCACCACAACCCGGACATATACAGCCTACATAAAAAAATACTACTTACCAAACAAAACTGTATATAATCTCACTTGAAAACTTAGAATCAGGTAAAGTCCATAAATTGAAACTAAATGCAGCGCTAATTGTACTATGAGATCGGGCCACTTGAACCGTGCCCTGAATTCCATGGCCTCGTATTTACTTACGTCGAAGTCCGTATCATCATTATCTGTTTTGTCTCTACAGTTCCGGAGCACTGGGTTGTTGTTTAAGCACTTCACTTCACTATCACTCTTATCATCACTGGCTATGAGCCTCATTTTAATTTGTGATTGCACCGCGTTGATGCATACGTCTTGCTGCGCCGGCGCCATTCTGCGGAAAAACGAAAGGATTTTTTTCATTAACAGGTCTATGATAAATATAATACATAACTTGACCAGGTACAGATAAGTTAAATCATTTGGAATATGTGTATTAAGTGTTTTATGGTCATAATAAATTTATTACTAGTTACTACGTAGTTTGATAAGTGTCGAAAGCTCGAGCATAACAACAACCGATATTCGGTATGCAAATATAATAAATAAAATATGATATTAACAAAAATAAAAATAATAGGTCCTTACATATGAAATTGGCGTTTGGTATGGGAGTAACAAAAAGTCGAATATTTTTTATTATAAAATATTTATTTATTTAAAGTATGAACTATTGTAATCTATGCACTTTGGCCATCTCATGGCTAGATAATTGATCCTTTTCTTAAAAAAAAAAATTCAGACGGGAGTCGATGAAATCTTTGAGGGCGGTTTGGACTGCCCATTGGAGTTGAATTTTTCCCTTGCAAAAAGTTATCTAAAATTCGAAAAAAAGTGGTATTCTATTGGAGGAAGATTCCGGGAATACGGTAGATGTCTTAGACATTCCAATTGAAGCTCTCCTAATTTGTCTGTTGTGCAGTGTGTGGTCTAGCGTTGTCTTGGAGCAGCAGTGGCGCAGAGAGATTGTCCAGCCTCCGTTGTTCAGCAGCTAGCTTTTTCACCATGGTTTGCGATTGCTGACAATAGACGTCTGCCGTAATCATCTGGCCAGGTTTGAGAAAACTGTGATGAACGACACCGGCTCTAGGTCACTAAAAGCTTCCAAGTAACTTTTTTGGGACAACTTTCGTTTGTGGCTGGATTTGGCTGGCTTGCCAGGCTCCAGCCCTTGCTATGAGTGCTTGTGAATATCGCAGAGAATCCACCTTTCATTACAGGTAACGATTCGATTCAAAAACCCTTTACTATTGTGCAAGTTAAGTAATGTAACGCAGCAGTCGACGCGCATTTACCGGTTTGCTTAACACAATTCGTGAGGTACCCACCTTTCAAGCTTTTTTAGCTTCCCTATTTGCTTCAAGTGGATTAAAACAGTTTTATCACTAACACCGCAGCCTGCAGCTAACATAAACGTGGTTTTCGATAGATCCGCTTCCACAATAGCCTTCAATTCTTCATTATCAGCTTGAGTCTCCGGCCGTCCACGGAGCTTGTTCTACATGTCGAAATTTCCAGAACGAAAACGTTGGAACCAAAAATGCACCCTGTTTTCTTTTGTGACACCACCGCCTTAAACAAAGTGATGCAAACAGGAAAAAATAAATGAAAAAAAACAAATGAATGTCGGTTATCGAAACACAAATACATTGTGTAAATAGCTGTATAAATTTTAATTTGTTACCTATTCCTAACCAAAGAGGAGGAATTTGTGATTAACCTTTTCAACGCCAATGTCTGATATATCAGACAAACCATTTTCGTGCCCACCACGCCAATGTCTATGATATATCAGACAAAAAAACATGATCAAGAAACGTTGTATTTTTACTTGCCTGAATGAGTTGAGTATAACCTAATAATTTTTTGGAATTTTTTTTTAATGGTCGTGGTCTGTGGGGCACCATTTTCGGAAAAAAGCGTGGCGGGGAAAGGGTTAAAATTGTCAGTGCGGTAAAACGCCAATTTCATATGTTTGGACCTAATATTAACCCAAAATAAAACTATGAATAAAAATCAAGCACAATATTAAAAATTAAATGTTTTGCAATACGCATTTTATTGTACATAGCCCTCCGTCCGCGGTTTCACCCGCGCGTAATTTCTTTTTTTTTTCAAATATCTCCCCTTCCCCACATATTTCCCGGATCAGAAGTATCCTATGTCACCCGGGGATAGTGTAGCTTTCCAAAAGTGAAAGAATTATTCAAATCGGTTCGGTTTCGGTTTCGGAGCCTATTCAATACAAACAAACAATCAAATCTTTCGTATTTATAATATTATAATAAGTTAATTTTATAATATTAGTATCTATAGATAAAATATAAATTAAAAATGTTATGGGAATTTGTAACAGTCCATTTCTGCCTACGCTGAATTCTCATTAAGCCGTCGGATTTACCGGTCTATTAAAAATAACTTATTTTCTTGATTAAATTCGTTAACATTTTATGAAAAATTAAGACTACTCCTTGCAAGTTTAGTGGAGTGAAAAAATATTATGTGTAAGCTGTACCTTTTTTTAACCAAGGAAATAGCAAGCTCTTGCCTAATTATGGTGTCGTGAAGACCTCATAATTATGTAATTTCGGATATGGATTGGATACGGATATAATTTTGAATGATTATTATACCGAACACGAATACAGGTTACCGTATTCGTATCCGTAAGGATATGAATTATTTTGGATTATCCGTAAGCTTCGGATAATTTCGGTTACGGATATTAGATTTTTAAGGAATATCAAATGGAAATTCAGTAACACAAGTAAATTTCGAGTCTGATAAGACAAAAAAAAAGAAACGATTACGGTTACGGATAATTTTTATATCGGATATCTGATAATTTCGGGTTTGGTTACGGAGCTCCCATAAATCCCTGGTCTGCTGAGACGGCCTGTGTACCTATAAGCTGTACCTGCCTTATCTAACCATATCTATCTAACATAGTTTTAGGCATTCAGGGAATGTATGAAGTCCGCTTAAGAAGCATAGGTTTATCTTTTTCATCAGGTCATAACCGTTACGTAATCCACGTTGCAAGAAAAGAAATACCAAATTTGTTGAAAAATTTCATGTCAATGTGTTGATATCCCACTTGCAAGGCAGTCCTCTATCATTAAAATGAAATTATCGTCACACTGGTGAGTACTGGCCATGCACCACGCTTTCCAAAATGCGGTGACCAAAAAGATGTGCTTAAATAATCCGCCCCAATTTTTTCTCTTCTCGGGAATAAGACCCAAGACCCCGACATCATGGATCGGTACTAAACCCACTAGACCATCGAGGCGAAACAAAATTAAACGAAGTGGATGACTAATACACACGTGCGATGATAATCAGAGAAATATTGGAAACTTATCAGTGATTTATCACTCTTTATCTAAATGTGTATACTGTATAGGGCTATAAAATATAGACGACTTCTTCCGAAACGTTAAGCTTATCGCATGTGTTGATAACAATCAATGAATCACTTTCATGCAAGTAATGAGCCTATCATTTTTAGTAAATGCATTGCATAAGAAAAAGTTGATTCGAAAAAAATATACGAGGTTACTAACTGAAAGGCAAGCCTCTGAGTATATCACACAGTCACAAAGCCACAAATCATGTTTATTGTTTATCGAAAGTATTTTGTCATAGCTGCAATATTATACATATGTACATATGTTATTTAAGTAAAATTATAATTTCCCAGTATTGATAATAAACCGGGAGAAATCTTCCATTTCTTACAATTCAAATCATCTTTTATATATTTGTGATATTGTTTTCATGGGACCACTGACCGGACAGTGCGCCTGCGTGCGCTGCCGCTCGCGAAATTCGAGGCCGAGGCCTAAACATCATAATCACAAAAGCTTTTTTCATAGATATTACAATATAATTTTTTTCACCGGCCGGCTGTCAAAGTGTACAACATAACAACTTCAAATCGACAACGGATTTACCGGGGGAGTATTGCTTTTATATTTTACGCTTTTTACTCATTACTAGAAAGGAGAACTGTTTATTAGTAGTATAATATCATTGTACCGTTACATAAATTTTCAAAATCATAGGTTATAAAAAACTTCTAAACTTTTTTACACTGACCCAAGACACAAGTTAATAATTTCACACATTCAATACACTCGAAAGTCTTTACAGAAACACTACACATTACAAATATTTGAATTTGGCGACTCTTAAACAAGAGATTTGTCAAATTCTAGAACACCTGTGCCTGTGTTGTGACTCCCAATACTTCACATGAAGTTCTGTGGATGTTGAGCAACCATTTTTTCGGCGTTGAGACTTCGTAGCGATCGGACGTGTGTTGGTTGTTGTCTCTAGGATTTTTGTGATTGTCGAGTTGCGTCGGACTTCGCCCGGAGCATCGTGCTGGAGCCCGAGATTGAAGTTGGAGCCCTGCTGGTTCGCGCGCGCCCCGTGAGTTGCACATCTTTTTGTCGACCCGCGCTCGAGGTTTGAACCTACATTCGCCGCGTCGCGCCCGCCGGAGTGATCCGACCGCCTTAGCCACAGAGCCACGAAGCTTGCTTGCGGCCGCTCGAAATTGCCTTTCACTTAGCACTACGTGCTGTGCGTATTGACATTGTCTATTGATACATTTTTTCGAAGTTATCACCACAATGAAGTGTGTTGGATGCAATATACCTATTGATGCTCACAATAACTTGCAATGTAAAGCATGTAAAACCCGCTATTGCTTGGGCTGCCTAAATGTGAAAGCAGAGAGCACTACAACTATGACAGGCGAACAACTCGCATCTTTGAAGTGCC
The DNA here is from genome assembly GCA_949319885.1 of Mecyna flavalis. NCBI lineage: Eukaryota > Metazoa > Arthropoda > Insecta > Lepidoptera > Crambidae > Mecyna > Mecyna flavalis. The sequence goes on along the minus strand of OX439434.1, from coordinate 10,236,132 downwards.
CCACATCCGCTAGGGTGAACACTGCATCCCGCAGGATTCGAGATGATAATTCACCTGCACGACCATCTGCCGTAACAGCAACATTTTCAAGGCCGGACTCGCCAGCCACAGTCCCTACCAGCACTTCTATCAACTTGGAGAGCATCGGCGAGCTCCTCGATCAGAAATTAAGCTCTTCTTCCAAAATCATCACGGATCTACGCACAGCCCTAATTAAAGATCTTAAAACATTTATAAGCCTGGAGCTGAATAGCATGGTTAAGGAACTAAAGGAGGACTTCTCTAGGACGACTGATTTTCTAGCGGGTGAGGTAAAGGACCTCCAGAGCAAAATAAAAGAAAAAGACAACACAATAATCGAACTACAGACCGAACACAAACAAATGAAGGAGGAAATCGTCCATCTTCGAAACAACTACTCCACTTTGGAAAAAATATCTCGCAATAAAAATATAGAAATTCAAGCGGTACCTGAAGGTCCCAACGAGAACCCGCTGACCATGTTTAAAACCTTATGTGAAAAAATCGACCTGCCTATCACAGACGCAGACATTCACAGCTGCCGGCGTGTGGCGAAAATTGACACCACTACCAAGCGGCCCAGGAATATCGTGGTCACCCTGGCCTCACCACGCATACGAGATGACGTATTGTCGGCATCGTTCCGCTATAACAAGAACAACAGGGACAAGTTGAACTCGTCGCATCTTGGAATCCAGGGTTCACACCAACGGATCTACGTTACTGAACATCTAACTCCAGAAGCAAAACAGTTGCATGCGGCAACTAGGCATTTCGCGAAGATCAACAACCTAAAATATGTGTGGGTCAAATTTGGCCAAATATACCTGCGTAAAGACGAATCATCAGATGTTATCCGAATTAAGAATAAGGACTTTCTCGACCGTCTCAAATTGTAATCGGTTTACTTCATTTGCATGTAACATAATTTGTAAACTAATAATAAGTAATACTGAGCTCTTTATTACTGTTGCCAAGATAATGTGTATGTTTGGACTGTCAGTTGAGGCAATCTACAACTTAACTTTATCAACTTCACACAAGTTTAACAACGTATTACATAATTTAAATGTTCATAACTATTCTCAGATTTTATATATATTGAGTAATTATTACTTGCTTAAATATTTATTATTATTACATTATTATCACACTTTATGTCTATTTATTAATCTAGCACACGTATTACAATTTATTTATACCTACAAGCTACACAACACATTTGCATCGTTTATTTGCTATTTATCTATCTATTGGTCTACCTGTATTTACAATAATTATCATTGCAGTTTATTTCGCTTATTGCCTTTTGCGGTGGTGAGATTGATGGGCGTCTTGATCTTTGCTGTGGTCGGGCTGATAGGCGTTTTTCTGTTGCGTTTCATAAAGACTGTTCTCAATTTACTCGGCGCATTTATACGTTCACCATTACAGGTCAAATTCTTTCGTATAAAAATAACAGTACCTTTCCTTAAATTCACTAGTACTCAACAATTGCATTTTTTATTTCATATATTAAAAAATAAGCCCGTGATGAACGTTAAACATTATCTGAAAGTAATGGAGGTCGTTGGGGGCGTTTATCGAGGAGAGATGCTTCATATCGCATCCCCATATCGCATATCGTTTCACTACACTTCCCTGATGATCATGCCGTCTCAACTCTTTTTTAATTATAAGGATGGCTACTAACATTAGTATCTTTTATCAGAATGCGCGTGGTTTACGAACTAAAACATTAGAATTTTATCGAAACGTGGCGAAGTTAGATCTCGACATTCTTCTCATAACTGAGACGTGGCTTCACGCAGGCATTCTGGATTCGGAGATATGCGACCAAAACTATGATGTCTTTCGAAACGACAGACCTACTACAACTATGGGTGGGGGTGTAATGATATGCGCTAAAAAACTGTTAAATGCGAAGTTTCGTTCAGAGTGGTCAGTGGCTCCCTCGGAATTTTTGTGGATTACAGTACCTAGAAACTCATTAGGCTCAGTAATAAAATGCGACCTTCATGTGTGCGTGGCATATGTGGTGGGAGGGAAGCCTGACCAAGATATGCATATCTATAATATAATTGACTCCGTAAAAAAAGTTATTAATCATAACCCATCTGACTTGGTTTTATTGACAGGGGACTTTAACCTTCCAAACATAGACTGGTCGCAACCTACCCCCAAAATTTTGCATCAGGGCTATGCTCGCACACAGGATGCGGCCAGAACATTGTTAGATGACTTTGGATTGCTTGGCCTGGAACAATACAATACTCATGGTAATCAGCACGGTAATACCCTGGATTTAGTGTTCGCCAATTTTGATTTACGAGTGACAAAGTGTAACTGCCCTTTGGTTGGTGAAGACGTTTTCCATCCTGCTCTTGATCTGGAGGCCACAGATATCTTCGTTCCTCAGCTCATGTCGTCTAACACCCATATCAAACATAACTTTCGAAAGGCCAATTATGATGCGATAAACATGGATCTTAACGAAATTGACTGGGAAAGCATGCTATGCCGGGGAAATGTAGATGAGGCTGTTAATACTTTCTATAACACGTTAAATATTATCAAGGATAAACATGTACCGTTAACTACTCAGCGCAATACACAGACATTTCCGGTTTGGTATAATCATATTTTAATTAAACTTATAAGATCAAAAGCAAAATATCATCGTAAATTTAAAAAATTTGGTAACAAAAGAGATTATGACGAGTTTTCTATTTTAAGATCAAAAATAAAACATCTGGAGAATGAATGCTACCTCACTTATATAAATCACTCTCAATCAAGCATAAAACAGGATCCCAAAAAACTTTGGAACTTTATTAAAAATATGCGAGGGCCCCGAGGGAACTCTGGTTATCCTAATATCATGACACATAATTCTCGCAAATTTGGAACCACCGAAGATATCTGTAAGGGTTTCAATGAATATTTCTTTAGCGTGTACAATTCCTCCGTATCTAGAAGCGCGAACCTGGACTGCGTACCACCTCCCAGAGGCGACAGTGGTTACGTAAGTACTGTCTTTGTCCAGAGTGATACAGTTTTAAAATACATCAAAAAAATGAATATTAATAAAGGAGCTGGTAGCGACACCATACCACCTGTATTTTTGGTTAATTGCGCTGATACTATTTCTAGACCACTTTCTATTTTGTTCAATCGATCTCTAAAAGAGGGAACATTTCCTAACAAATGGAAAGAGGCACACATAGTGCCCATACATAAAAAGGGACCTAAAACCTCAATTTCAAATTATAGGCCAATTTCGATTTTAAACTCTATAGCTAAGCTATTTGAGCAAATAGTGTACGACATCGTATACCCCACAATATCGAGTAACGTTGGTAATCGGCAGCATGGATTTTTGAAACGTCGTTCCGTTAATACTAATTTAAGTGAGCTTCTTAATTATACTTTAAAATGCATGGATCGAGGTTCACAGGTTGACGTGATCTACACGGACTTCGAAAAAGCTTTCGACCGTGTGGATCATGCTATCCTTTTGAAAAAGCTGTACAATCTGGGAATTTGCGGGGATTTGTATCGTTGGGTTACATCATACGTCACCAACAGACGGCAAGCGGTTGTAGTTGGAGGTTACAAGTCTGACTACGTAATGGTCCCATCCGGGGTGCCTCAGGGGTCCCACTTGGGACCCCTGTTTTACAACGCCTATCTGTATGATATTGAACACTGTTTTTCTCACTCAAGACACTTGCTCTACGCTGACGACAAAAAGATTTTTCTTGAGATAAAGTCTGAGGATGATTGCTTGAAAATGCAAGGTGATATAGACCGTCTAGCAACATATTACCAAGACAATAATATCAATGTAAACATTGATAAGTGCATGCACATAACTTTCACGCGGAAACTCAAACCAATCATCTTCAATTATCTCATGGACGGGAAGCAAATAAAAAAGACAAATATTGTTCGTGATCTCGGCGTGAAGCTGGATAGTAAACTTTTGTTTACAGAACACATAGAGGCCATAGTAGACAAAGCATACAAGAATTTGGGTTTCGTAATGAGAGTCTGTAAACCATTCACGGATACTAACTGTCTCAAGGTCGTCTATTATGCCTATGTCAGAAGCCTGCTGGAATTCGCCAGTGTCATCTGGAACCCGCAATATGCCACATACAAAAACAAAATCGAACGTATTCAGAGAACCTTTGTAAAACACCTCAACTATAAAGCAAGAAAACAGTTTTCTACTTATGAGGAGGCCTGTAAGTTCCATGGTCTCGTTAGCTTAGAGAACAGGAGAACTTTGCTAGACTTAGCTTTCCTTCACGACATTGTGAACTCTAATTTAGATTGTACAGATCTTTGCTCTCTCATCGACTATCACATACCAAACCGACCACCGAGATCTTGCACGGCTAAACTGTTTCACATACCTTTTAGCCGCACGAACTATAGAAAAAACGATTTTTTCTCACGTGTCACTAAAGAGTACAACTCATCCTTTAATGAAGTTGACCTATTTGCCTTTTCCAAGGTAGTCTTTAAGCACAAAATTTTGGATAAGATCAACAACCACTGACTGGTCCGATCCGGACGGCACTCATTCAAATTGATTTTATAAAAAGAATTAAGTATGGTCATCTTATTGTTACAATCGGGTGATCACTGTCTGGATTCGATCACTCATACTACATAATAGTTTACTTATCATTATACATATTGTATTATATTTAATTATTTTATAAATACGTTTATAAGTACATATTTATTATCCATTTATTTATTATATTTAAATCAATAATTCACCAATATATATTACTTTTGATTTATTTAAGCATTATCTCAACTGCGAGTACATATTATAATTATGCATACCTATACATACCTATATGTAAAATAACATCAACACATTATCCGTTTATTACTTCAAGTTTTTTCCTTTTTTTAAGTCTTTGTAAATGTAACTCATGCTGCGATATCCTATAATTGGCTTTGTATTTTCAAACATGTATTAGTTTATTTTTTACCTATGGATTTGCTGTTGGATATCCGAATAAATAAAATAAAAATAAATAAAATTTGGCCAAAAACACACACTGTACACCTGACAAAATTTATTTCATATTTACTTTTTCCAAAAAAACTTGGTCATTTTATATATTTTGTTGGTCCTACCCTCTTTTGGTAAATAAGTAACTTTTTTCAGTCATAATTTATTTAAAAATACCAAAATTTATAGTATTTATATTAATTAAGCTGTTAATAAAAATATATTAAGCAGCCCAAACCGGTACAATCTTAGTACAATACAGTTGTTGTACACTTTATAATTTATTTTTCCAGAAACCAGTACATCCTTTAAGATGATGACCAGGAAGGCCACATCCCAAGACCTGGAATTAAAATTAAGACGGGCACTGCATGAAATCGTTGAATTAAAGAGGGAAAATAGCCAACTCCTACAGGAAAATGTTGACAATGAAAAGGAAGCATTGAAAATAATACATCACAATTCCTCACTGAAGTCTCAACTGGTTGAACTTCATGCATTGCATATGGACACTCTTGGTGAACGGGACCAGCTACTCGGGACATTGAAAAACTTTGACGAGTGCAGTGATACCTATGAACGTGCTCTGACACGGATCCATGAGCTCGAGGTTGACCTGCGTGATGCAAATAAAAAACTACAATCATATGAAGAGGATAGGCTGTGTCAGTCGACACTTCACACCCACAGCCTCTACGAGGAGCTGCTCCAGTCGCCTAGTGGACATAGTGTCATTGAAAACCAGTGCTCAGTGTTAGTAGAAAATAGAGTTATTAATGAAAATAGAGTTATTAGAGTTATTATTAGAGTTTAAGTAAAAATAAAATTAAGAAATATTGTAAAATAAACAAATTTATAACGAAAACAAACAAATTGATAAAGAAACAAAAATGTTTTTTTAACAATATTGTATTAAGAAAACAACGTGTAGATTTATTAGATAGTTTGGAGCTATTTAGCAAAAAATTGGACGAAAGTAGGGCACGGCATGAAATTGAAACCCAGGAGCTTCAGGATGAGATTAAAAGTCTGCAGAAATCCTTAGAGGGTGTGACGTGCAAATATGTGGCTGCACAGGCTCAAATCAGTGAGCATAATAATACAGTAGATAAACTAATAAGCCAGTGTAGCTACATAAGTGCAGGTCCCACTGATCAGCACCAGGGTGACAGCACTGATAGCTCACAGTCACCTTTAAATGTAATTGACACAAGTGACTTATCCAAATACATTGTATCATCATCAGATAAAAAAGAGGATGTTTACCTTTTTTCTGATGGGTTCGGGGTTGGCTATGGGCCTCTTCTCAAGTATAGAATAAATGGCAATGTTATCAACTATTGTTTGCCAGGTGCTCCTCTTAGTCAAATAATTGAGAGGATATTACATTGTAATTTAAATGAGAACTCCATCATTGTATTAATGATGGGTAACGGACTGAACACCTGTAAAAGGGAGATTATAAAGTCACTTTCAGTATTGGATCAAATTAATGTAAAGAAAGTTATTTTGTGTGGTTTTCCCTTTTCCAGGTGTTACACAAATAATCAAAATAACAGTATTCACTTAATGAATACTTCTTTATACAATTGTACATGTCATAGTGACAAATTTGTGTTTTTTGACACAAACAAATTTATTAATTTTAATTTTATTGTGACTGGCAAAAGTTTTTATTTGCCTTATAAAATAAAAATTGAATTAGCTAATTTGTTAGCATTTAATATTAAGGACATTTTTAATAAGACATTGGAATCCATTCCAATTAATCATTTAAATTTAAGTCCAAGACAATAGAGGATAACTCTTGCAAATTAGTAATTAAGGAAAATCAAAATTATTTAAATGTTATTCATCAGAATATACAGGGTGTCTCTGGAAAAGAGCTGGAACTTGAATTATTTTTAAATGATGGGAATATTCATGTGTTTTGTGTTACTGAACACTGGTTAAAGCAACATGAGTTAATTATAAGTATAAATGATTACAAACTCGCTAGTTCGTTTACCAGAGGCACGGCCATTAGAGGTGGGTCACTTATATTACTAAAAAGCTCAATTGAATTTAAAGAACGTAAAGATATTGTGTCTGCCTCAGTTGAGCGAACTATTGAGATAGCGTGTGCAGAGTTAGAGCGGCATATTATTGCCTGTGTTTATAGACCTCCATCTGCTAATTATAATGAATTTGAGTCTGTTATGGAAGATGTCTTAAGAAAGTTATGTACCACCAATAAAAAAGTTATAGTGTGTGGTGATTTTAATGTTAATATTTTAGATGTACAAAACTCTAGTAGATTTCTTAATCTTTTCCAATCTTTTGATTTATATCCACTTTTTAATGAACCTACGCGAATAACAGCTACCTCAGCTACGTGTTTGGATAATATTTTTTGCAATGACAGTGTAAATAAAAAAAGTATTATAAATTTTATAAATTCTGATCACAGCGGACAGTTGGCAGTGTTTGAGTGCCCTCTTGCTCGTTCTCCGTCGACTATTGTTTGTAAGGCCTATTACAGTACACCGCAGAAATCTATTTAAGGAGCGTATAGACAATAAATTGTCCATGACAGATTTTAGTGGTGCCGATGGACACAAACAGTATGAAAAATTATTTGATATTGTAGAAAAAGAATTTAGATCTGTATTTACTAAAAAAACTATTAAAATCGATAGTAATAAGACTAACTTTAGTGCCTGGGCTACCACGGGAATTTACAAAAGTAGAAGAAGGTTATTTGAATTATATGAAATGAAAACACAGTCAAATAACCCTGCTACTGTAGAATATGTACGAAAATATTCTAAATTATTTAAAAAAGTATGTGCAGTAGCAAAATCAAATTACTTAAAAGATAAAATATCGAAAGCCACTAACAAAAGCAAAGCTACGTGGAAAATCATTAATAAAGAGACTTGTAAAAATAAAACACAAACTAGCAAGATCTCTTTAAATATTGACGGTATTATTCATGATTCTAATGCTAATGTGGCGAATGCATTTGAATCGTTTTTCTCTAACATTGCAGTCAAAACTACTTGTCAATTAAATTCTAGCCCACATCTTGCCAACTCCCTCCTCAAATCTCATGTGGATGAGTGTGTAACATCCTTTAAATTTACCCATGTCAGTCCTGAAGTAATTTATAAAACTTTCAAAGAACTGAACATGAAAAGAACCGAAGATCTATGGGGAATCTCAATGGATATATTAAAAAATATAATCCATTCTATTGCACCTCATTTAGCTATTATTTTTAATCAATGCGTGGATGATGGTGAATTTCCAGATTTAATGAAGCACAGTAAAATAATACCATTATTCAAATCAGGCGAAAAAAGTGACCCATCCAATTTTAGACCAATATCGATTCTCCCAACATTAAGTAAAATATTTGAAAAGCTTATTTATTCTCAATTGCTTTCTCATTTTAAAGTAAATAATTTATTACATAGTAATCAGTTTGGGTTCACTAGAGGCAAGTCTACTACAGATGCAGGTATAGCACTCATCAAACATATTTTTGATGCCTGGGATAATAAGCAAGATGCTATAGGTATATTCTGCGATCTGTCTAAAGCTTTCGACTGTGTTGATCACGAGACATTGTTGATGAAGTTGCGGCATTATGGCATCTCTGCCAACGCGTTAAGTCTTATAAGGTCGTACCTATCTGACAGAATCCAGAAGGTAAACGTGAATGGTATTGATTCCAAAGGAGCCCCTTTACTGTTGGGGGTCCCTCAAGGCTCAATACTAGGACCTTTGTTCTTTTTAATTTATATTAATGATCTTCCATATTATACAGAAAACCTGTGTGACACAGTGTTATTCGCTGATGATACCTCCCTTATATTTAAAGTTGACAGACGAAAACAATCATTTGACGATGTGAGTAATGCTGTCTCACAAACTTTACACTGGTTTACTGTTAACAATTTGTTATTGAACACCAATAAAACGAAATGTGTTAAATTCACAATGCCGAATGTGCGACAGGTGGTTCCTGAGATCACTGTAAATGGAGAACTCATTGAAATTGTCAATTCAACAGTGTTTCTGGGGATAACCCTCGACTCTAAATTGCAGTGGGGGCCTCATGTAACTGCTCTTGCCAAAAGACTTAGCTCAGCCGCATATGCTGTCAGAAAAATAAGAAATCTGACTGATGTGGAAACGGCGAGACTAGTTTATTTCAGTTACTTCCACAGTATTATGTCATATGGGCTGCTCTTATGGGGATCTGCCGCTGACATAAACAATATATTTATTTTGCAAAAGAGAGCCATCCGCGCTATCTATGGCCTCAAAACCCGTGACTCGTTAAGAGAATTATTCCGGGAAATAAATATATTAACTGTGCCATCACAATATATACTGGATTGTGTTATGTATGTACAAAAGAACATACAAAATTTTTCAAAGAAATCAGATTGTCATCAATTTAACACAAGAAATAAACATAGGCTTGCTATTCCAAATATTAGGCTTCAAAAGATTGGAAATTCTTTTAAAGGATTAAGTATTACAATGTATAATAAATTGCCAATGGATGTTGTTAGCTTACCCATAAATCAATTTAAGTCGTGGATCAAGACCCGTCTGATGAAAAAAGGTTACTATAAAATTGAAGATTTTCTTAATGATGGAGATCTGTAGATACTGGGAGTAGGAATGCTTCGCTCCCTGTCAGCGCAAACTGTATTTTAATCTGTTGTCATTGTTGTTCATGATGTTGTTATATCTACACTACGTCCTACAGTTATAATTTTTTTTTCTTTAGTATTATTATTATATCTACATTCACACGAAAAACTGTATGGCTTAGTATAGATAGATTTATTATCATTGTTGTATAAATTTCTTTGGCGATTAAAAAGAGTAACTGTCGAGTTTCTTGCCGGTTCTTCTCGACAGATGACTGCATTCCGATACCGGTGGTAGAGTCACTCTGTAATTGACGATTCATAAATACTTGATACAAGTTTACATGAATAAAGAATATTTTGATTTTGATTTTGATTTTGATTTTGATTTAATAGTAAATAAATTTGAATATTGCGACGTGACCATAGAGGACAAACAAAGACACTTCTCTATCTATGTATTTCATAAAAATTGGTTTAGTGGTTAAGACTTGAAAGCAAAATTAATAGAGAGACAGATTTACTTTCACATTTGCAAAATGCTAGTATCTACATAAAAATATCGATAGGTTTTTCACAGCTTATCGAATTTAAACCAAACGTTATCCATGTGAGGCGGCGCGATTTAAACCTTTCCACTCTATGGCTATTTCGATACAACGGTACGCTACAAACAAATTAATCAAGAAATCATTGCGGCATCAATTGTATTGTGCTCACGTGATGATATAATACTGTGGAAATAACAAAATAATTGAAATACTAGCTTCCGACAGCAGCTTTACCGCGCGTCGTATCTGATACTTATATTATAAAGAGGAAAGATTTGATTGAAATGAAATGAAATGAAAAATTCTTGAAAATTTTTTGGAAAATTCTTTTACTGTTAGAAAGCTACACTCTCCCCGGGTGACATAGGGTACTTTTGATCCCGGAAATATATGGGGAAGGGGGATAATTGAAAAAAGAAATTACGCGCGGGTAAAACCGGGGGCGGAAGTTTCAATAAAAAAATAATCACTGACAGGTAAAAAATAAACCCTTGCTTTTTTTTAATATAGTTAGTCAGTGCTGGAAAATAAAGCCAAGGCTGGAACCAGCTCGTCCCAATCGGGTGGAAAGGAGATACCGGGGGAGTTTAGTGGGTATTTAGACGCTTTCGAGTCCCACACTCGGCCGCAGGTCAAAAAACATCCATCCACCGCAATGACGTTCAATATAAAACTAGACACCCAATCTCTAAGAAAAATTCCTCAAAAAACGTCCGAGTGGCTTTGACACTGGTGACATTAACACATTCGTTCAAATTAACACCTTATCTCGTGGCATTTAGTGTTTAATGTCAATTGTATACAACTAAACGAAAACTCTGCCCAATAGTCGGGTGGGCAGACTTTTGCTTCGGACAATATTTGAGCGTGATTGTGAGTCTAGTTTTTTAATTGAACGTCATTGATCCACCGATACTTTCTTTGTATTAGTAACTTAAAAGTCTAATGAATTTATTTAACATAGTAATGTACATACGTTATTATGCCTATTTCTACACCTTTTAAAGTCTTGTTCACACCTACTCTTACAGAAGTATAACTATACAATCAAACATCTGTTTGCCCATTATCATGTTTAAAGATGCGATAAGTTACATCATAATTCAATTCCCTTTTAATCTGAGGCTACAGATAAGGATTTGTGTGTAAATATTAACTGTTTACTTCGGTATATACCTAAACTAGGTTACGATTTCTAATTATTATTTGTTAACTACTTTTACTTTTAATTTAAGAAACTGTATCTACTGTTAAATCTCTATTAAATATAATATATATCTATCTATATATCTATATAAAAGAAAGTGGTGTTAGTTACACTATTTTTTTTTTTTTTTTTTTTTATGGTATAGCGGGCAGACGAGCATGCGGCACACCTGATGGAAAGTGACAACCGCCGCCCATAGACAACTGCGAATCATGTGGAATCACAGATGCGCTGCCGGCCTTTAAGGAAGGAATACACTCTTTTTTTAAACAATTGCAAGTCGTATCTGATCGGAAACACCGCTGATGACAAAGAATTCCATATCTTGGTCGTGCGAGGCAGAAAATTGCGCGTAAAGCGTACAGTTGTAGACTGCCAAGCATCGATATGGTGGGGATGAATTTTTTGTCGCGAAGATCGGTGACGGAATGCAGCGGCAGGGATAAGCTCGAATAGCTCCTTGGAACACTCCCCATGGTAAATTCGGTACATAATGCAGCATGACGCCACATCTCTCCGTAATGCCAAAGGATCAAGCCGGTCCGAGAGTACCGGGTTATTGACGATACGAGACGCTCTACGTTGAATTCGGTCAAGGGGGAGAAGCTGGTACTGGGGAGCCCCCGCCCACAGGTGAGAGCAGTACTCCATGTGCGGCCGAACTTGAGCTTTATAAAGTTGCAGGCGATGAGCCGCAGTGAAATACCTGCTTGACCTGTTAAGCACACCAAGCTTCTTAGAGGCTAGTTTAGCCTTCCCCGCTATGTGTCCCCGAAATTGAACGTCGCTTGAAATGTCGACACCCAGAACCCCGATACTGGCTGAGGCAGCTATGGGGGTGTTCTCAAATCGAGGCGACACGATGAAAGGCGATTTTTTTGCAGTGAACGCGCAAACCTGTGTCTTCTTGGGGTTAAATTCGACAAGATTAAGTCGTATTTATAACTCAAGAACGGATGAACCGATTTGGCTGAACATTGGTGGAGAGGTAGCTTAGAAATAGGAGACGGACATAAGATACTTTTTAGGGGAATATGGGGGAAGGGGGGATAGTTGAAATAGGAATTCACCCGCGAGTGAAACCGCGAGGGCGACCGCAAGTATTAAAAAGAAATTATACAAAAAATAATTTCCTACGAATACCATAAGAGAAATTAAAAACGACAAAAACAAAGTAAAGATATTATATGAAAAAAAAAACAGTAGATTATCGTTTCGCCTTACTTTTTAAACGACTTCAAAAAAGGAGGAGGTTCTATGTTCGACTATATGTATTTTTTTTAATGTATGTCCGTCTATTTCTCCGTCAATTGTGGACCGATTTAAATAATTATTTTTTTATTTAAAAGTGCATAGTTCCGAGGTGGTCCCATTGTCACTATGTCAGGATCTGATGATGGGATCCCGGGAAAATCAAGGGCAAACCTCAAATTTTATAGGCGCACACTACGCGTTACTTGTTTTTTCTGAAGCCATTCTAGTTTTTGCGTCCGATAGACAACATTTTATGTTGATGAGCTGATGATGGAATGTACAACTCCTTAACGGTTAGGAGTTAGGGGATAAATCTTTCAGTGTTGTAGGAATATGTGGACCGTTAGTTGTATTTCATGTACTTTTGCAGCTAAGCTGATGATGGAAGGTACAAATATGATGATGGAAGCTACAGGGTACGACTTCTTAATTCTTATGTCCCTCTTGCGGGCTGCATCTTTAGTTGGTCTACCCATGGTGCTGAACACTTAATGAATACCTAATATTACCAAATAATACAATTCTACTTTTTTACTCGTATTTTCGCTATCATTATTATGAAAGAGTTTTAGTCACTACACTAAAAATAGAAAAATAAACAAACTTAAAAAAATAATTAAATCGACTTAAAAAAAACACTACTTACTTAAAAACATTGAAAAGCAAAAAATAATTTTAATAAGACATTCATCAAAACCGCTTATTGTCGAAGCCTATTAATTAAATGAAATTGTATTTTACATGCTAGGTAGGTGCCTACTAATCTGTTTGAAGTCACTTGTATGTTTTCTTTTTAAGTATAACGGGAGAACACGAAAAATATTAAAGATCTACACTCACTATGTTTCTTAAAAAGGTTTCTTACCCTATTTGCTACGAAATTGTTCAATTTGAGAAGACTCGTTGCTAGCAAAGATCATAAGTTACGTTATCTTACTCGTATATAATTTGTAAGATGACTGTAAGTCACTTGGTATTATTTCTCTTGCTAAGCGCCTTTAATAAGACAATTTAAGATTATAACAGTGCAGTTAAATCATTTAACACAATTTATAATTATTGCTTTGGCTTAAGCGATAACAGAGTTCATACTTACCGAAATTAATCCAACAATAAGACTACATAGATAATAATTATATTCACAAAATCTTAAACATTACATGTATTTCCCAAATTAACGATTTACCATTCATTTCAGTCACCAAAACAGTGACATCTTAGATGTTTTACATTTCCGATTGCTATTTAGGAAATGTATAGATTTCCTAAATGTGTCTATTATAATTTATTTCACACATTTCCGGGCGATTTTTACACACAATTCCTAGGAATTGTATACAATGAAGGATTACATACATTTGTGTTAACATAAATGTACACAGAAATATTTTTCGTGTTCTCCCGATATACTTAAAAGTGATATACTTAAAAACATACAAGTGAACTCTTTGTTTAGGTTCATACAAATAGGTATATCAAAATCATACAAGTCGACACGAACTAACGCCCTTTGCATGATATGAATCCAACGCCCTCATAATGTTACTGTTGGAGTTCAATATTGATCATTAAGAGGACACACTAGGGCGGTTTTTCCATACAAACGTATTCCCCTGTTTGCTCCCTGGATAATGCCAGTAGAGAAATATATTTTTTTCCAAGAATCTATGACCACTATTTGCATGTCCCTATGTTTTCCTTTTTTTCATAAATTAATAATTAAAAGAGTTATGAACCTTCAAAAACCTAAAAAAATGACCAGATTTTCCCCTGTGTTCAAACATCCAGAAAACAAATTTCACTATATTAAATAAAAAAAGGAAAACATAGGAACACGGCCAAAGCCTTTCTTTAATTTTTGATGAAAAAAGTAGTTAAATCGGTCAAGTTTTGGAGAAGAAATCAGGGGACTACGAAACGTTGATTTTAAGTATTTTTAATAGGTATTTTCGGTCCAAGCTGCTGATGTCTCTATCGCGCTCTGCGGGGGGATGCGCGACAGCAATAGATTTTACAAATACCTATTTTTCAATTCTCTCGCCCTTAGTATTTCCTCTTAATATCTACTTTTAGCTTACAATCGTGTTCATTTGTAGGGGCGTTAGGCGAAAAAATTTTTTTTTTGTGTTACTTCAGTTAGCATAAAGGCATGCAGCCTACCTCAGCTGCGACGTATTCCACTCAGGAAAACTTTTTAATAGTTTGGTGGTCAATAGCCACAAGGATGGCACCGGCTTGTCCCAATTAGGGTGTGAAGGAGAAACCGGGGGAGTTTATTGGGTAGTGGAGTGCTTTAGTCTCGAGTTCTACACACGGCCGCAGGACTAAGTAACTAAGTTACTAAAAGCATCGCTCAATGTACATCACACCCGAGGTTCCTCTGATCTTCAATCTTCGGGCTTTTATTGTGTACCTTAAATTTTATAATTATTTATGTAAACTCCCTAATATATTTATACAAACTTGGAAGATAACACTTTAATCTTCCAAGTGGGCGTATTTGTTTACTACATCAGTTGGCATACAGACACGCAGCCCACCTGATAGTAAGCGGCCACTGCGACCTATTTCATTGTGTGACACTTCACCAGGAAGTATTTCGTGTAAAATCGACTGAGATTTGAAACTATTGAGGATAAATACAACAAAATGAAGTATTTTCCTGTTAATTTAAAGGTATGATTCAATGTGTCACGCGTGCTGGGTTAACGCAATTCTTAATACCCCGCCGATGGGCCATCACCTTGTCGCGGTGGGGGGGCTTAGTAGCCGGGTGGGCTCCGGTGAACTAAGAGTGACCAAGTGGGCGGACCGTCAAAACAGACAGGTCTGCCTGCGACACGAGGGGAGCGGACAGTATCCATTACTGTCTGCTCAGCGCGCCCTCGGGTGCGAGGTGGGGGCCGTGGTGCGCAACCGGTTGGAGGGGGCCGGTGTTACGTTGCCTTTCCCCCCTGCGCATCGGCGGCCCAAGCGGGGCCACACCGCAGGTTGTGGCATGGGGGAAGTACAGGGGGCCAGTAGGCCCCCCGTGTCGGGCGGTAGCAGCTGCCAAGTGCTGCTCCCCACCTTTCAAAGCGGAGGGTGCGAGGGATCCGCTGGTAGTGTCACAGATGCAAGGCTATGCCGATTCCTGTGACACTACCATTAAGGCGTCTGTTGGGCACTGTGGGGTTTAGTGGGTATACCTACCCCTCGGGTAGGAGAGTCCCACTGTCCCACATAACCCTCTGACGGGTGGTGTTGTCGCTCCTCGCCAGCACCACCCGGCCGAGGGTATGCGTAACGCATTCCCCACATAAAAAAAAAAAATTTAATACATATTATAATGTATGTACTCCTTGCTTCAAGTATTTTTATGTCAGAGGCGGCAAACGAGCCAGCGGGTTGCCTTATGGTAAGCAATCACCGCCGCCCATGAACATCTGCAACACCAGAGGGATCGCTGATGTGTTGTCGGCCATTTGGGGGGGTATGGGGGATGTAGGCCTCCGGCACTCTCGCAAACCAAACGAGATACAATAGTTTTTTTTAATTGTTTCTGGTGAGTTTTGCCCAGATACTCTGTTACTCTTATGGTGCTGGTGTCAAATCGTTTTGTATGTGGCGACAAATCTTAACGATTTACTTACATTTAATGTGTTAACTACCATTGCGTAGAGTAGGTACCACATAGAGAAGCGGTCACTAGTACTTACAAAGGAACACTTGTATCCTATTCTCTTACTTACATAGTTCTGTTCACAACACAACTATTGAACATGACCAAAGAGAGAACGGATTACGTGCTTTCCGGCACGAGGTTTTCGTAAAACCAACAGTTTAGTTCAGTTTCAGAATCCGGAATGTAACTGAGTATTTGGAACCCGGGATTACACACACTGCACACACCGCTTTAAGTAGTTAACAGAAAAAAAAAACTATTTTTATATCTCATCTATATTTATAAATAGACTATATCAACCAACTGTTGAGTATTAATACCTCCTCTTTGTCACGCCAACTGGTAGGTCCTGTGTGTGATTTATTATATTTTTGTTTGTTTGTTGTGAAGTGCTTTCTTGTGAAGTCTGAAACATGAAGTCCTTGAGCCAAAAAAATAAGAAAGTGAATACTAATTTTCTATGTATTTAGCTTTAAAAAATTGGGTTTGTTTCTTTCCTCAAACCTCTTTTTTATTTTTAGGTTAAGAGTTAATTGAATTCCGCTGCTATTCTTCTATGCGCCTGTTGTCACCACTAGAGACAAAAAAAAATGTTGCATATTATGTAACTTTTTTGAGTTATGTTAAACGAGTAACCTACAAGTACATCATTGTTCTATGGTTTAGGAGAAAACAAGGTGAGAGTACATTAAATTTTATGTAGGTAGTATGTTTTTCTTGGTTTTTCCCTATATAATATATACCAACTTCAAGCAAAACAATACTCATTTCTATAGTTAGATCATCACTGACGAATCGTATTGAATCGGTAATACCGTTAGAACATTAATGTATTCGTAATCTGTATGTATCTATACTTTAATATTATAAAGAGGAAAGATTTGATTGTTTTTTGTTTGTATTGAATATCCTCAGAAACTACTGAACCGATTTGGAAAATTCTTTCATTGTTGGAAAGCTACACTATCCCCGAGTGACATAGGCTACTTTTGATCCCGGAAATGTGGGGGGACCGGGAGATACCTAACTGACAAAAGAAATTACGCGCGGTTAAATCGCAGAGGCGGCCGCTAGTATACCTATAAAGATACTTTGGGTCTTTGGCTCTACGCAAACTTTAAAGGATCGGGTCTTCAATAATATAAAAGTCGAAAATAATAATAGAATAAACTTTAAACTATTGATTGTACATATTCTGAATAACTTAATATAGGGGGGTAACTTACCTACTAAACGTATTGATCAAAAGAAAAGATATCCTCGATGAAAAAAATCATAAATCTAAATTCAACGGAAAACAAATAAAGGGTCCACTGCAATAATGATGAATGTCCAAAATTTTACAAAATTCAAATGTCATTTGGTTGATATTGCATGCAGTTATTAATCTCGTTTAAATAAACTTAGTAATATCGCTTATTAGTTCCGAGATAATTTAGCATTTAATATTTGGCTACACGGCTAGAACGCTCAACGTCACAGGTGTTCGCTCGTAAGTCTGAGATTTTCTTCACCGCTTATAAACTTAAAACCCAATTATCTTAGAACAATAAACGAGGGACATTCATCATTATTGCAGAGGATCCTTAAAAAAATAGCAACGTACTCTAGAGTTTTATGTTTTAAAAATTCAGACAAAATGTTATTGTAACTAACTATAGTTGATTGATATAAAATTCCAAAGCCATACTTTCATGTAATAAATACTAAATAATAAATCCTATTGGAAAATTCAGTAATAAGTAATAATGGAGCAAAATTTAATCCAACACTTTGATATTGAATAGGCGCTTCCTGTCAAACATGTTTCATATTTATTTGGTATCTCAAAAAGACTCAAGTCTAATGTATAGAAAAATATTCAAAGCATTCCGTTTTATACGTGACGACAGCTTAATATGTCAAAGAAAATATAAAGCCACGCAGTGAATATGTTTCGCGATATTGTAATGGAACTTTATAAAAGAGAGAACATAATAATTTATAAATTTTCAATGATATTATTACAGTAAAGATATTATGATTTAATGCGCTTTTTAAAGACACTTAATAAAGTTACCAATTGGTGTCTTTTGAAATGTCATTTTTTATGTTTGCAAGATGACATTTTTGACTTATAATTTTACTAAAATTAAAATTATAGAAATCTTTTGCCTTTGCATGATGTATACAGTTAGCTTCAATGATATCTAAGCGCCTAAGGTACCTAGTCAAAAATTTAAGGAAAATTTACTCTATTACACTCAAGTAAAGCATGATTTTGAGAGACTTAAATCTTTAACAGTTCCCGTAAAATATGTCTTATAACTTGGTTGTTATAAAATACATTTTAAACGTTGTTATAAAGTACTGTTTGATACAATTTTATCACTCTACTCATCAGTGGAACTTTAAGCTCGGAACAGATGTCGATACAAATAACAAAAGACATAACCCCAATGATGTTTTATGTGTATATAATATCATTGCATAACCCTAATTGTATGACTCATCAAATGTATCGAGAAAATGAGGTCAAATGTAAACCAAGTGATATCGTGAATGAAAAGAGAAACACTAAAATTTCCTCTTCCACTAAGGTAACAAACTCGGGGATATCGTAATATAATGTAATAAAGTAATTTATTGCTTGCTCATAATGTGAGTAGGTACTCAAAGCATCGGATGACATCATTGCCACGAGTATTATGTCACGCAAGGCCGTTCAATATTCTACTTTGAGCTCGAATATTTTCGTATGAAACTAACTAAACCGAAAATCCGACGATCCGTTCAAAATTGAATCTTTTGTGGAAACCGATTGTAGTTATAAACAAAAACTAATTTAACATGCGGTCGATGATTGATGTGGGAATATTTATTATCCAAATATTGTTTTATGTCAAACTGTTTAACTATTTACACCTATACTAACTATGATTTACACCCAAAGAAATGACAAATTGATGATTTTTCGCTGCAGTGACTAATTGACGTATATACTATTAAGGCAAATGGAAAATCATAATATTGTCAACTAATTTATCATTTGCGTGACAAACAATACTGAATAAATCAGTCTTGGCACGGTGAAGGCACGTATAAAAATAAGGATTTGTATGCAATTGCCACCTTCAAATATTAGTTTACTATAAATCACTGTTGCAAATTAATATAAATACTTATTTCCGCCAGCCGCGTGGTGTGTTGATAAAAAACAACCCATGTGGTAATATGATGCTTAAATCATAAGATCAGATATGCCTTCAGTGTGACAGTTCCGAAATGGAATAATTAGGCTACTATAGTGGCCAGTTACCAACAGGTGGATTGCAACTCTTGTCTGTATAATACTCGTTTAGGAACTCCGATATACCTACAACAGATGAAATTAAGATAATTTTGTTTTGTCTTGGTTTTATATGTTGTGTATCTCTATTAAATATAATAATATAATATGTATTTTCTTCAATGACGTTCAATTTGATTTTCTTACATAAATTGGTCGTAAAATTCCTACAAAATGTTTTGAACGACGACCGCCTAGTATTACGTGTTTGTAATTTTCCCTTCAATGTCATTATAATTATACGGATTCCTCTGTGCCTACTTGGCTTCGTGTTTTATTTGTTTAACTTTTTTAGATTCGACTCTGTCAATTTTTGTGCAGCTGTTTCTTGAAACGCGTCGATTACTTTCAAAAGAAGCGATCAGGCTCGCACCGGAGCAAGAAGTTAGGAAGCATATATGGGCCCGTCAATCGTCAAGGCAGAATCCCCCCTTTTGGATATGTAGGAGAAACCGGGGGTGTTCAGTGGGTCGGCGTCTTCAATCCCAGATTTACGGGTACACACAGGCGCAAGACCTATGTCTCTCTAGGCTGCGGTTATGGTGTTTAAAAAATGTAAGTAAGTAAGTAAAATGTGCGTCTAAAGCACCCTCACTGGTATTGCGTGTCAAGAATATAGCCTCTATGACATTAGAGTACTACTTTTTAGGAATAAAAAGTATTTTAAGGGGTATTTAACGGTGTTTACCGCCTCGGATTGGCACGTGTACCATGTTTTTTGGTTGTTATTGTCAGGATGATTATTAAATAAAATAAATAAATATCTCTGGACATTATTCACACAGCGCCATCTAGCCCCAAACTAAGCATTAGCTTGTACTATGGGTGCTAGACAACTGATAAACATTACTTATGTATATACTTTTTTTTGTAAATACATACATAATATAGATAGAAACACCCAGACCGATACAAACAGACATGCACACAAATGTTTGTTCTGTGCGGGGATCGAACCCGCGACCTTTAGTGTAATAGCCGACTTCTCGACCATTACACCAAATGGCTCGTCTATTGTATGATATAGTGGCAATGGTAGCTGGCTAGATGGACTCTAAAAACCTGCCACCGGAATTTGAACCCACGGCCTTAAAGTGTAACCGAGCAGTGTAACCACTGCTCCAAGGAAGTGGTCAAATATATTCTAAAAACTCAGTAACAGTCCAGCACCTTGGAATTGTTACTTGTATTATAATGTTGCGGCTCGGCAAACACGTAAAGCCGGTGTTGTGTTGTACGCCTGATGTCTTGTTGTCCCAACTTTTTATGCTTATGTAGAATTGTATTTCATTTGATTTTTTACTTGTAAATGAAGAGAGCTAATAGGTGCGCCAAAATTTCTTTACTTTTCTGAAGGTGCATTATTTACAGTAGATTCATTCAAAAATATTAGGTAAGTGTATATAGGTTGAGGTTGTTCAAAGTGACTTTTTTTATCAACAAGTTCTTTAAAAAGACACACTGTGAAGTGTAAAAAAAATTATTATGAAGTCTAACATTCACAAAAACTAAGGGCATCCTATGTCATAATTTATTTACAATATGAAAAGCTTAGCTCACGCTTCACACAACAAACGTGTTCTGTGATTAATTTTATCAATAAAGTTAATTATTAACTATGCGTTTCCAATTACGTTGCTTAAATTGGATACAAAATCGAATATTTTATTTCATCATAAATTATAATAAAAGTATGGATCTTATTATTGAATTTTGTGAAATGGATAAAAAATAAAAATCAATTTTGTGAAATTATTTTCATAATTTGAACATAAACCCAGTAAATTAAGTCGAAGTTGACAAACTGCCATGCAAAAATTAGTAGGACTTCAATTTATTATACACAAATGTTCTAAAAAAACACTTTAAAATAAAAAAGCTCATCTTTACTAATCAAACTTTTCCCCAAAGGAATATTTATAAATATAATTATATTGACTATAATCAGTGTAGTACACTAAATTTTGTTAACCGATAAATAAATGTTTAATGTCAAAGTAATTTTATTTTTAAACAATTATATTGATGAATCAAATCTCCGGAGCTTTAGGTTTGATTTGTGTCCATGGATTTTTGTATGAAATGAAATGAAATTATTTATCCAGCAATTTGATTTACAAAGTAAATTCTTTTGCACGTCAAATTTTTTTACCCTACCAGCGCCTCGACGTGAATGGCCTGTTGAGAAGAGGCTCCGCAAGAAACTCAACAGTTACGTACGCCTTTTTTAAAAACTGTAACAAGATTACAATTATTTATGTCAGTTTAATTTTACAATACATAATTAATATTGGAAATACAAAAAATACAATTATATTATATAAAGTAGTGCGGCAGAGCAGATTTCATGTCCATACATTATTGTCCTTTATATTCATCCAGATTGTAGTAGCCTTTTTGCATCAGGCACGATTTAACAACATACGTCTTAAATTTATTTAAATAAAATTCAAGAACGTTTTGTGGCAATTTATTAAATATTCTGATGCTAAATCCTATAAAACAATTTGGTCTTATGAAGCCTATGATTAGGAACGGCAAGCTTGTGTTAAAGCTATGACAGTCATATTTTCTAGAGAAAAGTTGATAAGGTATGTCTGTTAATTTGGCAGATAAGCACGAAGTCCACCTGGTTATAAGTAATTGCAGCCTTTTTCCATTTAGCGACACTGCACCTGGAAACATCGCTTAATGTAATATTAACTTGTAATATTATTAACTTATTTTTTATATATTAGGTCAGTTGACAGACAGGGACGCAGCCCACCTGATGGTAAGCGGCCACTGCGGCCTATTCCATTGAGGGACGCTTTACCCAAAAGCGTCGCTCAATGTGCTGCCAGACTGTAGGCTCATCTGATCTTCGAGCCTCTGATTTCAAGTGTACTGGCTCCCACACTCATTTTGCCGGAACACAGCCAGAGCAGTTATGGCGGCAAATTACATCTGTGGGGGTGGTAGAGCCAGTCGGACTTTGAAAAAGCCCTACCACCAACCAGACCCAAGCTGGGAATCGAACCCACAACCACCGTGTTTTTATACCCGTGCGGCTTAGCCACTGTTCCACGGAGGCGGTCAAACTAACTAATTCTTATTTCATAAACTTCGAATTGTCTTTTATAGTAAGTTCTTAAAACTTATTTTGATAATAATTATTTATTTAACAGTTTACTTTGGGGAGGGCTCTACTAAGCAACACAATTAAATCTTATCTAAATCCAGAGCTCCACTGTAGTCTTTAAGCATTAGGCAATTTATATGTTCCTGCATAATAAGACAATGTCTAAATGAATTTTAATTCATGTTTGTTCGATGGTGGAACTGTTTTTTACCTATCAGAGTCTGAGTTTCGTCAAAAGTTAATAAAAACCCTGGTTGAGTCTCTGTCATCTCGACCACGTAGCGGTTTGCCAATTGAAATCGTAAAAAAATATAAAGTGAAGTAAAGTCTCAGCCTATGAATTCTCCATCATGGAAACAAGTCATCGCTAGAATGATGGAGACTGGCCTAATCATCACCCTTGCCTCATGCGTAATTGATATTCACAAACCCGAGCTGTGTCCGAAAAATCAACACAAATATTGCTCGACACGGGAATTTAACCCAGACTCCAAGGCCCCGGTACTTGAACCACTAGACCATCGAGGCGTTATAAAAAAAGTGGCATATTTTTAATACTCGCAGTCGGTGACGCGTAATCAGGCCAATCGAATTGACGACGTGCAATCATAAAACTGTTTTATACTTTTAAATAGGTACATAGTGGAATTGCAGCTACAAATTGTATTATTTGTAGTCAAATCATACACAAAATGAACTGGTATTAAGCAGCAAACTTAATCTGCTTAAATGGTATTATCCAGTAATTTTTAATTTATCAGTTATACAATGCGAGACGCATGTAGAGTTTGACCATGAATTTGTATTAGCTTCATGAAATTGCAAACTCTCTAGATAAATGTATGACACAGGTGTTTTTAGTTTAGTTAGAATAAATTGTTACCTTATCAGTGACCTCACTTTGTTCAATGATGACGTCACGCTCCAGTAATCGCGAATAATACCGTTGAGAAAAAACACAATTTATATCAAATTGCCTCGTGATAAACGAATGGTTATAAATGTATGTAGTTGCTATTTCATTGAATATAAATAAAATATTGTATTTACATCTGAAACGACGTAATATTAAATATCTTGGTTACGTTTATAGAATAAGCTATATTAATGCTATTAAGAAAAAAATTGTGAGAAAAAACATAATTTACATATAATAAGCGCCTCTGGACAAACGAATAATTAATAATAAAAATAATTTATTTCTCACCATAAACATGGTTACATAGCATAACATTTCTAGTTGACATAACAATTACGAGTATAGTTGCTGTGTATTGAATATACAATTTTGAATTTTCTTATTGAATTTTAATGTCGTGACACTACGATGTTTTAACAAAGAAGGTTACATTTATAGAAGCTATATTAATACTATTTAGAAAATTATTAGAACTCTATAATCTTAATGTTTAGTGTTACTGTTGTTTAGGAACATTTAATCAACTTTCGTTGATGTAACATGTGTCAACGGCGTTGCTCAATAGACGCAGAGCACTGTTTTGAATAAAAGAGAAAGTCTCGAGGTAAGTAGGGCCCGTAGGCGTATACTCATCCGATCGATCTTAGAGCGTCGCGATGCTGCGCAGGAATTTTATTTTTATTGAGGAAATTTTTAACTTACAACACGTTTGGACGAAGCACAGAATTTAAAGGAAAGCTGTAGCATTTCTTAGAAGTTAGAAAACAAATACTTTAAGTTGTCAAACATTTAAAAATATATGGTGAAAATAAATTCGTGTTATGCAATATGCTTCTTGAATAGCAAAGAAGTTTACAGAATGACAGCACTATGTAAAACTTTTCTGGATGAATGGTTTCTGCATGGAGTATAAGGCCTTGGAGGCAGCGGCCTCTTTGCTACACTAAGCGTAGCATCAGGTGGGCTACGTCCCTGTCAGGCCACTACACACAACAATATTTATACGGTATGCTAAAAAATAACAATGAGGTCGTAGTTATATGTGTAGTTAAATAACTAGTGATAGCATATTCTGGGTTAAGCCAAGTTTAAATACGCGTCATAGTAAATATTAACAAAAAGCAGTAGACAACGAAGGCATACTAACATTAACTCCGTCCTTGACACAGTGTCTGAAAGGTTGCAACGATCGATTTTCACTGTATAAAAAGCATATTCACGGTAACACTGAGTGACGCGACCGTCTTATTCGAAGTGATAATAATGAACAGTCGGCGGTTTAATAGAGCGACTAGCGGCGCGCGCGACGTTCTATGGTGTACTAGAGTGGCGAAGGCGGGCGAGGCATTAATGTTCCTACTCCCAAGTGATGTGATGGGGTCGGTCGTGGCGAGTAAACACTAATGTTACCTACCTATTCTATCTACCGCCTCGGCCGCGAGGATAACGTCACGTCGAGGCGCGGGATGGTTTTTAACATATTTTAAATGCGGTATTTTTGACATACTTGCTCTTTATCTGTTTATGTAACTAAACATTTGGAAGGTTCAATATGATTTATAATAAATGTAATTTATAATGTATATTATTATTATCACAGGTCTGAAACAGCAGCTGCTGTGACAGAGAGGAGGCGTATACAAATAGTGGGTGGACACAGGCGGAATAGATAGATACATTCTTATTATGGCATTTTGGAACAACTATAAATACGTATTCACTTATTGTTGTTTCGCGAAGCTATATACTATAAACAACAGAGGCGCCCGAATACCTACTACCTTTATGATATCTTACGTACCTATACATGAAGGATAAAGACATTGGGAATTAAAAATATTTAATAAGACTACCACTGGTTCGGTATATTGCTTTTGCCGAGAAGGCACTCGGTTAGTTTTTCTTTTATATCGCCAAGATTGTTTACAAAAATTAGGAGCCGAAAGCTCTTTACAAGGTTAACCCATGATCTCACAAAAAATTCACAAGATACGGGTAGCGCAGTACAGATCGGTTTGGAGATCCTTGTGGGAGGCATATGTCCAACAGTAGTCGTCTTTTGGTCCGTTAAGGTTCAAAAGTTATCTTTTTTTCACGGAAGAGAATGCGTTTCAGTACCATAACCCGCCACGCATCTTGCTAATTTCACTAGGTCTACCTATATCTTAAATACAGGACAAGAGTCCCGGGTTTTATGAGACAGTATGCCACCCTACTCAGAGGGCGACAGCTAGGCGGCTACTGGCGCGTTCGACACCCGCCGAGACGCCATCGCTAATCAACATCCACCATCTGATATACACACATTAAATATTCACGACTGATTATAGACTGTCGGTCTATTTTGGCCACCGGAACAGATAAGTTTGTCGGACTATAGGTGTAATGGTTGAGGACTTAGTTCACCCCAGTCGCTGGTTTTATCGCTGCACAGTACCTACAAGACGTCAGCGTACGAGATGTGATGATGCATCAATACCACAGGACAGCGAAACCTGTGAACGTGATGTGTGGTCTCGGGATTATTCTGCCCCAGTACCTACTAATTTTCCCTGGTTTCCCTTCACACCCAAAGAGAGCTAATGACGTGAAAATTTAGAAAAAGTTTAAATTGGAAATATCTTGAAAAAACGAGCAACTTTTACTGAGGTCATGTTAGGCTTGTCCGATGCCTCTTGTGCTGGTCTACCTCCAGTGTCACTGTGACGTGTAATTTTTGTGTGTCAAGGCTATAATTATAATCGTGCACCTACCCATAAACCCATGCCACAAGCCATGTTTAGTTTGGGTCTAGTCGGCGCTGTGTGAATAATGTAAAGGATAGATAAAAAGTAGGCGTGATGTTGACTATTGTATCCTACAAGTCGTGACCTCGATAAGTCCCGACCTGTGGCGTTTCGACCGATGGTTTGTAATTTTAAGAGCCCTTTCACCGCACATCAGCTTTGTATTTGTAAGTCTAGTTATGTAGGTACTTGCTACTACTAGTTTATTTATTTCATACACATGGCAAATTACAATTGACACAAATCATAAAAACAGTATCTAGTAATGATTAATTTTCAATAAGAGGCGACGTTATAGCTCGCTATTAAAAATACGTCCCCACTCCTTAGCGTAATATGGTCATCTACCAGTTGATAAAGCAATCTTTACAAAATGCTCAACGCTGTCTTAGAACCTCCGTAAAATAATTCTGGTCCTTCATAGTTCTTACATACGTACAGTCAAAAGCATGTCAGACGTAACACTTCGGACTTTGTACCGCTCTTATGTCGGGGGCATAAGCGCTATTAACGGACTGCAAGTGTATACCGTGATGTGCTGTTGACTGTACAATAAAAAAAATATTGTTCGGAGCATTGGCGATGAAGGTGGAAGTAAATAAATCGATAACAGAAATTAGTATTAAAATAGCTTGTTCAATAAAAGTATTTACGCACCGGCTGCGGCCGGCTGCCGCCACAAAGATCGACGTGCGAGTCTTAAACCAATGTGCGAGAGTACTCCACATCACATTACGCATGTGGCAAAATGCTATTGCTACTATCAAATAATTCTTTTATTCTTGTGTTTTACATTTTTCAGGATATTATTTTACTACCTAGAACCGTTCTGCAGACAGTAATTTCTGACTGTCAGTCGAAAATTCGAAATAGGCTGGCTCGACCGGGGAAGTACCAACCTAATACGGACGATCAACATATCAGTAATAGCTTTGATGTTGCGCTCCGTCCGCGCAATAAGAGTTCAAGAGGTCCGATCCCTCCTTCTCTTATCTTCCCTCTTCCCCATAGACTGAAAATGGACAACACATTTAGACCTAGTTTCAGAGTCTATTGGCAGTAGTGATGATTACTTTGCCTCCCTGTTCCATAAAAAATACGTACTAACAATAACAACTATCCTCAAAACATTGGATCTAAAACGATAAAAAATTCACCGTGGATTAGTGATGGGCCGACTATAGTATTTGCCGACTAGCCGACTAGCCGACTAGCCGACTATTCGGCTTTAAAATTGCCGAATAGTCGGCCGACTATTCGGCAGTGCTGACTATTACTGCGTGACGTTTTAGTCGTTGTTTTCCCGTAGTAAAATGAGTCTTAGTAGTACAATCTTAGTAGTACAATAGATTATTGAAGTTTTTTTGAGTCAAATCAAAAGTTTTACGATTGTGATAGACGAAACTCGAACCAATAGTACTAGCTGCGTCGCGGACAGTCACCGGCCCGGAATAATTGCCCTTCGCGCTTATCAAAAAGATGATGATTATTTCCATTATCCCTTCAAACTTTAAAAAACAAATAAAAAAAATACTTGCATGAATCGATAGTAGTACTAAAGGTGAAGCGTTCTGCTGCGGAAAAACATCGACAAAGTCACGCAGTTTACAGTTTACGGGTATTTTTCGTCATCACTCTGCTCCGCACGACCGCCGTTGAACATGGCCTGACGTGTTTGTTTATTTTTTTATTTATTTGTTTGGTGTTTATTTAAGTAAACTTAAAAAAAATGAATCGTCAATGATACAGAATGACTCTACCACCGGCTTCAGACAGTTGAGAAGAACCGGCAAGAAACTCAATCATTTCTCTTCTCAATCGCTCGCGTAGACTACAGCCTGTAAAACACTATGAAACATCCCTGGGAGGTAATTTCCAAACATCGCTTCCTAGTGGAAACTAATAGCCTGACCAAGAAAATAAAAAACCTGCTTTGGAGCAGCACACTAGCTATGGGGTTAGCAACACTTGGTTGCTATGGTTACACACGGTTGACAATTGACATCACACTCTGTCAGACAGCAATAATGAATGACATCTTATTGTTTTTTTATTTGATTGTTGCCACTTGAAGAAATTAGTTCCGATATTTTCCGCAATACGGCGAGGTTTTTTATTTTAATGGTCGGGCTATACACATTATGAAGCACCCCTGTAAAAAAGTTCAAAAGCGACGGAGTTTCATACAAACTTCCCCCCTTAAAACCCCCTTGAGAGGTGAATTTTCAAAAACCCCTTCTTAGTTAGAACTTACGCATTATAAAGAATCCCTGTACAAAATTTCATTTTCTCGGGTCTTGTAGTTTAGGCTGGGCGTTTAAGCCAATGTAATAACCATAATAGTCACGAAACGTCGAAGAAGAAATCGCGCGTGTGAACATTCTTTGTTAATATTGAAGGTGCTGAATAATATTATATATTATATACTATATACTATAAATTTTGCCGAATAGTCGGCGAATTTTGCCGACTAGTCGGCATTGCCGAATAGTCGGCGAATGGTGCCGAATAGTCGGCTTTCCCGACTAGTCGGCGAATAGTCGGCCCATCTCTACCGTGGATTGTATCCAAATCAGTAAAGCAAAGCGTTGTACAGCTGTGCCCTCACCACTACGCGCGTCGTTTAATCAGTAATGACCACCGGCCACGTGTTTGACACACTTATCGATGCTTCGAGAGTTCGTGTTAATAGAGGCGCGATCGCTTCAGCGATAGCGCGGCGATTGTAAATAAACGTGTGTCACTTCATGTACACATTTGGTCATGAAGATTTGTCACTCGCTATTATACTTTTGAGTTGAAATCTGAACGAAAACAGGAACTTTTTATGTGATAAGATACTTTTATGAAGCCGTGGTTTTGAAGATTGGTATAAACAAATAAGTAAATCGATTACGAAGAAAGTGTTAAAATAGCATATCGCAATCGATTTGTCAAACTCGAAGAGTCAGTTTTTACTGCTAACTGTAAAAAAAGGAATCCGAACAGAGTAATTATTAAATTGAATAGGAACTCTATTAGTAACGCTACTCTCCGTAGTGGTGCTATTAAAATTCCCATTCTAATTTCTATACTCGAACTACCTACTTTTCCTTGCAAATCCATCATTTGCCTGTAAAGGCAATGCAAAAACAAAATTTCTTCTACTTTATCAAATTACATAACTTAAAATAAGTATTTACTTAAAAAAAAAGAGTTAGCAATTGTAAGGCTTCGAAGAACTACAAAGATATTGTTATCTTGTGTATTGAAATACTTGTGTATTTCAAAGTAAATTAGGTATTTAGTTATAACGTTGAAATTACTTATCTAAATATATTCGTATATTTCATGCTAAATTTAAATTGTCGTTTGCGAGTTGATTATGGGTTTAGGTTTAGGTTAAGAGGGGATTTTCCGCACTTAGCCTCTAGAATGGGCCATTGTGCGTGAAATTGAGTTCGTGGAAAGTGCCAGCTTTACCTATATCTTTTACCTATATCCTCTGGATTTTTTGAGGGGGCCAATGTGCTGTTGTGATGCCCCTCTACGCATCAATGGCCTAAGCGGAAAGGTACACTCTGTTCCACATAAGTTGTCCTTTAGCCGCTATATTGGCAGCATTGCCTACGCTTTGTAAATCTGTCAAAAAACAGATTGAAAGTATTGAAAAACAGTAGTACCAATATAGCGGCTAGAGAACTTCTTATGTGGAACAGAGTGTAAACCAAGCTGAGGCGTTAAGTGATGGGGCCAGCGGGCTTCCGTTCCGGTAAGAGGCGATAGTACCTACTTAAATGCCCTTTACTGATAGATACCGCCACACCCCGCAAGGGGGACATGACTGTTTAGTCCCTTAACCTTACAGTGTGCATAAGGCATTCTCCCATTCACCACAGAAACCTGAATAAATAAAAATATGAAGAAAGATCTTCTGGAGGCATTTAGTATCATTGTGCATCATCTATGGGGAATGATACCCCTCTGCTATGTTCCACCATCAAAGTAACTACTGATAAATGGTGAAAGTAGATACTGCCGCGTTTTTTTTTATTTCTCAGACACTTCTAGCTACGAACACTAACACTGTGGAACTAATTTCGAGCAGTTTGTTACCACTACGGCACAATATCCTTCAAAAAGTACAACATATTAACTTCTCAAATGCGAGCAATGTACTCACTTGTTCGTTTGTCTCCCTGTAATATGGAATAAAAAATCCTTTTCGTTGGCTTTGAATGAATTTACATGCTTTATTTCCGATAACAGAGAGTATGGAAAATCTATTTATCAACGCGTCACTGATACTCCGTCTCGTTTCTATGCCGCCTGCATGTGGCTCTCAAACATTATTGGACGACTACT
The DNA here is from genome assembly GCA_949319885.1 of Mecyna flavalis. Lineage (NCBI taxonomy): Eukaryota > Metazoa > Arthropoda > Insecta > Lepidoptera > Crambidae > Mecyna > Mecyna flavalis. The sequence goes on along the minus strand of OX439434.1, from coordinate 10,205,250 downwards.
TCCTGAGTATTTATAACATTAATTTAAACTTTAGAAAGTACAATTAATGCGGTAAGTCAGAAACACAAAATGGAGACCTTCAGATAGTATGACCCTTGGAAGACGGAGCAGCCCTTCTGTTTGATACGCGATTGGTCCCTAGTTTGGCGTTTCGTCTTTTTTAGTCTGTCACATAAGCTGGAAAACCTCCAAAGGCAAGAATTCTGGTATCAGTAATAGCAATAAATTTGTGGCTTTTAGGGTGAAACTTCTGTTCAGTGCTCAAAGACTGTTTTATAAGATATCTAAGTGTCAACGTATAAGCCTGCCATCAGTTTTTCCACTGGCCGATAAAGGACAATGCAAGAAATTGTATGAGCTCTGTCCCCACCCACCAACAGACTTGGCACTAGTTTCAATATTATTATGACATTCCATAAAAGACAAATAACCATTTTTTAAACTTGCTTATGCCGCATGCCTAAGATTCAGAATTGCGCTGTAGTAAGTGTCTAGCTTCATGTAGACTCGACTGTACAATATTTTTTAAGATTACATTTAGATTTTACACTTTTATTTAGACCAGGGGGGTTACTCTTGATCGCCTGCACATTATTTTCACAATCAACTGTGTCAAAAAAATACTTGAAAATTTAAAAAAAACAACATTCAAATTCAATTTGTGTGAAATCCCCATTCCTACTGCGGATGTCGTCATACAAAAAAAAAGATCAGTATGGCAAGAGGTATTCAAAGAGATACGTTTAAAAATTAATTGGTGTGTGGGGACGTTCCTTTGCATGGTCCTTTCTATTAATTTATTCTGTGTTAGCAATCTCTGACTCACTCACCAGGGAAAAAAAGTGACTAATAAGCCTAAAATATCATCTTGTTGCGACTATGTTGAACAACACTGGTCAACAGTCAAGTGATGATGCCACAGACTAATTTCAAGGTAATTCGTTTGTTTGATTTGCGTTGTTTCGCTTTGCTGCTTACCAAATAGGTACAAGTGATTACTATTATAAGATGGGTAAATTGAACTGAAATCAACAGCAGAAAAGCGACACGTGCAACATGAAACATTGCAAGTAAGTAGCTATCAGAATGGCTGGTTAATAGACAACATGCAGGAACCAGCTCGTCCAGATCGGGTGGAAAGGGGAAACCAGGGGAGTTTAGTGGGTAGTAGGACAAACATCTTTAGCCCAGAGGCCCACACGGTCAGGTAGGCGTGCGTAAGTCAAGGTTTAAAAGTACCTATTAGATATTATGTATCTGATTTTCTAATTAGTTCCTAGCAGATTAATATTTATTTGAATTCTGGTAGGCACTAATAATTATGTCATCGTCATTATTAAATAATTAAAGTTATCTAAAAAGTATGTCCTTGAACATCACACACAGCGCCATCTAGCAACTAAAAATAGTTTTTGCGTACCGAAAAACGGATAGACATTTTTAAGTATATATAAATTTTATTTAAAATACATACTTATATATTTATTTTAAGATAGAAACACCCATACCGTTACAAACAGACATGTTCTTATTTTTCTTAGTGTTCCTGCACCAAGGTACCATCGGAGATCGAACTCGCGACATCTGGTGTACTTATCCGACTGTGTGTAGCAGCCAAAAAATATACTAGTCGCTATTATTGAAAATATCTTGAGAAAGAACTTTTACCATTACCATTACGCTCGGTGAGTAAGGACTCTCAACCGTCTACGATTTGACTTTGTTCCATTGATGTCCTTGAGTTTATTGAAAGCTTTTGCATATGAAAATTCTAGAAATGAAATATGAACTAGGTACATTGAATATTACATCAATGAATATTACTTTTGCAATGGTTGAATAAATCAATCAATTAATAATTCATACTTTCCATATTTATTTAATATTAAGTTTAAGCTGAAAAGCAATTTTGCTGGTCAGTCTGTTTGTGACTCCTAAATATTTGAACCAATTTTCTTGAAAATCAGTACAGATATTATAGACTAGATCTTGAGAATGGGCATAGGCTACTTTATATTGCGGGATAATGATCAGTTCCCATGAGTTAAAGAAATAGAAATGTTAATTGTTGTTCCTTCTTTCGTCGTCGCAACGATTGCCTGTATTTTGTTTCATACTCGTATTTGCCGAGAGTTTCATAACAGGCATTACACGCCTGGCGTGATCATGAGTTTTTTTTTAATAAGTATATAACGGCCCATAAATAACGGTAAATAGTCACCGTTGCCCATGTGCGTTGCCGGCCCTATATACATATTGGAGATAACAACAAAAATAATTATCTAATTTGGCACAGTCGTTCTAAAGTTATGTGCGAAAAGACATTTTTGTGATTAATTTTCCTTAGACGCTATTTATTTTTATTACTCAGAAACAAGATAGGCTACTTGGGTTTTACATCAGATATTCAGATTTACAAATAGTACACAATAAAAGTCAAAATCCGTCCAGTAGTTAGAATTGTTCCTAACGGACCACCCAAACCAACCACGAAGGTGTTGTATGAATAGCGAAAAACAAATAGAACGACAAAAATTTACAAAAAAAATTGGGTTTTGACACTTTTATTAAGACTTTTTTTTAGTTTATATAACACGAGTACTTACAAGGCGTAATAGTTAATGTTTTATAAGCCCCTTTCTAGTTGTTTAATACTCACGCGCCTTTGCATGTATGTTAAGCAAATCAACTTGTAATTTGTTTTGCTGTTAACTAAGTACCTAGGTACTTGGAGCATTTGACTGTCTTACTGACGCTCTCTCTACTCGTATATCAGCTCTATTTAACAGCATTGGTGAAACTGTAGTTCCAAAGCCACTGTTTACAGTTGCTTCAAAATCGTTATTTCATGTAGGCTTCAAAGATGCACATGTGTCGTCAGATATTAACGTAGGTAACAGACTGACTCTACCATCAGTAAAACAACAGAAAAATTCGCAGACCTATCTACTTCTAAATAAAGCTCAAGTAAAAAGTATTTATTACTATAATGACTGGTTTGACGGCACATTTAGTAGTGACCCTTGTGAGCTTCAGTCTAATGTAGGTTAATATTCGAGTAATAAGCTTATCACTCGAATATTGACCTAATAACAATAAAAATATTTACGAATTCGAATATTATCATTAAAGTGTTTGTTCTTTATCTTTTATGTGAATAGTTTTCATATGTTTATTTGTTTTTAAGCTATTCTTATTCTGAACGACATACCTGAGGATCAGATAAAAATATTTTTGAGTATTTTTGTGCGATATCTTATAGCATTGAAAATCAAAGCATGGGGTTCTTCTAGAAGGTTTTTACATGGTCGATGACGCGGTAGTGCTGGTGTTTTACGCTTCCATTGGCGCCAGGAACTGTTCACCATCAGGCGGGCCGTAATCTTGAGCGCTGCCCTTGTAGTTTATAAAAAAGGAAAAAAAAATCAGGTAAAAATTTCTAAAGGCTGTCGTGATCATCATCATCTAAGGCAATACAGCCGCGCATGGGCCCATAGCCTGGTCAAGTATTTTTCTCCAATCGGGTTTGTTTTTGGGCTTCTCCCTCCAGTTCCTCACACCGATTGCTTGGATGTCGTTTTCGATGCCATCCAGCCACCTAAGCTTGGGCCGGCCTCGGTTTCTACGACCGTCAGGTTTGCCGTCCAGCAGCCGCTTAGGTAGGTAATCTAGCCTCGTCCATTCTGATAACTTGTCCTGCCCAGCGCAGGCATCCAAAGCTGTCGTGATGGTAACGTGTAATCAAAATATCCAAATTTCAAAGTTGTGTCATACTTTTCTACTATTAGGCTAATGGAGGAGCCCATTAGCTTACCATTTGTGTAGGGAATACCAACTTGGACGTCAAGTGTTGTGCAATAAAAATTGCCCTAATTTGTTTACAAAACAGAGTTTTGTAGAATTAAAAAGAATATCCATTTAATGAACACTACATTATAAAAATCAAAAACAAAAAAACGTAAAAGAAAACTCCGTTTTGTGTGTTAATACTTTATAGATGTAATAGGTGTCGTTATTGGTCACGTCGGTTTTAATGACACCCAATCCAATTAAAAATTACAATATAGGTATTACGCACAATAAGGGGTAGGAAGCTACTTTTTATAATTTTCATAGAAAGGTTTTTTCTTGTTTAATTTCCTTTATTTTTAGCCAATAGCGGTAGTACCTACTAAACGCCCTAGAAATAAAGTGTTTTATTCTTCTTCTTTCACGCCGCAAAGTCGACGTGATAAGTGACAGTGACGTAGGCTACTTTTATTTCCGGAACAATATCACGTTCTTGCGAAATAACAACGTTATTATCTATGCGAGGGAAGCTGACTTATTCTAGTTATCTAACAAAGTTATTGGCCGATTTGGTGTAATGGTTGAGAAGTAGAGAAGTCGGCTATTACACCAGAGGTCGCGGGTTCGATCCCCGCACAGCACAAGACAGTATTTGACATAAGATAGGCTAAGGTAAAAATGTTACTAACATGAATATGGACCCCGGTCTGTAATAAATTCTTTTAATAAGTATTTGTGTGAATGAACATGTCTTTATCTGCATGGGTGTCTATGTATTATACATGTATGTTTTTACAAAAAAAGGTATATAAGTAATGTTTATCCGTTGTTTGGCACTTATAAAACAAGCTAAACTTAGTTTGAGGCTAGACGGCGCAGTGTGAATAGTGTCGAGGTTTTTTATATTTATGCGATGATAAAAAAAAACAAATTCCATTTACGAGAACTCCCACGATATCAATATCTTCTACAGGTGGCTTAGTAGCTTAGCTTATAATTGGACTAATTGTATAATGTATATTATGTGGTATGTGTAACGGTATCAAGTGAGTAAAAAAGTAACTACCTATAAGTTGAGTGAAACAGAAGTATGAACGAGCGACATAAAAGACGAATGATAGATCGTAACGTGTCTGTTGTACAGTTTTGAAGTTTCTAACTAAAGAACAGTTTTATCATCATAAGCCTATATAGGTACCTACGTTCCCACTGCTGGGACACAGGCCTTATCTCAAATGTGAGATAGGGTGGGCCATACTCCACCATGCGGGCCCAGTGCGAATTGGCGGAAGGGTGCGTAAGGCAAGGGACCAACCTTAATGTCAGATGTGAACAAGCCGCCAAAATATGGCTTCTGACAGGCTTTAAGACTTACCTATATAATATCTTCATTATAGTAAATACCAGCCGGGACCATCAGCTTAACGTGCCTTCCAAAGCACGAAGACGGTCGAAATAAATATCACTAAATGTGGTCAGAATGGTAACCCATCCATTAACCGACCGCGGCGTGGGTAGCTTGACTTTCGTTTTTTTTTATTTAAATAATCTATATACACTAATATTGTAAAGAGGAAAGATTTGATTATTTGTTTGTATTGAATAGGCTCCGAAACTACTGAACCGATTTGAATACCTAATTCTTTCACTGATAGAAATGTACACTATCCCCTGGTGACATGGGGTAGGTACTTTTGATCCCGGACATGTGGGGGTAACGGGGGATATTTGAAAAAGAAAATTACCGGGTGAAACCGCGGGCAGAAAGCTAGTCTAAAATAAATCTTAAGACGATAAAGGAAATGAACTGGGAAGATATTTAACACAAATAGGATAACAGATTCCAGGAAAGACAAACGCCTCGCTTCAGGGCACATGACTGATTCCTTCTCCGAAACACGTCCGCAAAACCCCTTCTGAAATAAATGGAATATACATAGATATAGGTACGTTATTAATGATTCTAATTATTTTACGTAATAATGAAAATAATTGGACATGATTCACACGTTGCCATGTAGCTTTAAAGTTAGTTTGGGAATCTAAGTCTTGCTTGTGCTAATGTGTATTACCAATTCTGTTTTTGTAAATAATAAAAGTTTAACTTTCATACTGATACGTAGGTACCTACTGATATGCTGTGCCATGGTTTACTGGTAGAAAATGCCATGCGGCATAAAATACACGTTTTATCTTCCTCCGAGCGTTTATCCCGATTACGTCAGAGTAGGATCATGATCCAAGATTTGGCAAGTCCAGTTATTCCATTGGAGCGATGGCCACCCTTAATCATGGCTTTACAGCCGTTCGACTGAGCAGGTTTCCTCATGATGTTTCTGAGCTAGTGATAAATACTCACATAGATAAATCCATAAGTGCGCATCGAAATTCGAACCATCGGATTATTCTCACTAGTTCCAGTCAAATAAGTTCCGGCGGAACTAATGATACTTTTTATTCCCATCGACCTCACGTATGTTTAGCGACGTTTTACACTCGGGTACCACAGCTACAAACAACAACAACAACATTGTATTTTAGTACATTGTGTGATGAAGATTAAGTAAATAAATAACATATTCAATTCTTGCTAGCATACTATTTTACTGAGTTATATAGGATTGAACCTGTAACATCAAGTGTAATTACAGATAAAGGTATTTCCTAAACCGGATCTTAGGCTATTGCTGGAGGAACAAGCTACAATGTATGACCACTCAGCTCCGCTTCAAAGGAGACGCGGCCTTAAGTTGTTCGTGACCTTATCCGCGTCGCTGTATTTTCGCGTAATACACAGATCTCTACTTAAAATACCGATTTTCCGAGGGTCGTATCAAATTGCTTATGCCACGCACAACATTATCACTGAACGCTCACGCACACCTAGCTTGCAGATAATAATAAACTCAAGCCTATATGTACGTGAAGAGAAATTTTATTGCTATATTAATTTATTATGATTGAGCACCTTTTGTATCCGTAAGCAATTGTAAACTAAAAAAGAAAACACCTTTTACGTTGCTGCCAATTAATTGATGTTTTTGTGATGTAGATCTATGCTGTAGATAGTTCCTGTCTTTCAGATAAAAGAGGTCAGCTCGACAGATGCAGTATCACCTTCTTACAGAAGACCGATTTATGAGAAGTACCTACCTACATACTTTATTATTGCACTTCATCTGGTCAGTGGGAGTGCGAAGGCCCGGACCCAAACGAATGGTGATGAGGAAATCTTTTTATTTGTTTTAAATCTTTTTATTTGTGATCTAGTGCAGTTTGGTGTTAATAAGTGGTGTGATTTTCATTCAGTAAAGTGTAACGAAGTGTCATAAATAAGAAAATTGAAACAAATTTACTGAATGGACGGGTATTGCGTGTAGTGTGTCTCATCGGTAGATGAGACGCTCTTACCGCAATGGCGTCCATTCCCCCGTGACCTTGAGAGTATCCTCCAGTGTTTCCATGAAGCGTTAAAACATCATAACACCAATGTTTTAACAATGTTTTGACATTGGCAGAATCACCGCGCCGCAAACAGGCGCGGGATAGAGTCCATTTAAAAAAAAAAAAAAAAAACCCCCACAGATAAAACCTGCCGTCATAACAGCTTTGGCTGTGTTCCAGCAACGTTAATGTGGGAGCCAGTTCACTTGAAATCAAAGGCTCGAAGGTCAGATGAGCCTACAGTCTGGCAGCACATTGAGCGACGCTGCTGAGGTGTACCTCAATTGAATAGGTTGCGGTGACCGTTTATCATCATGTGGGCTGCGTGCCTGTCTGCCAACTGACAAGGTATAAAAAAAATGATCTTGTTTGACACGTTGTTTATTTAGTGACAACTTTACATTAACTTATTGACCTGTACCTACCCCTGAAACATAAGTGAAATTAAAATAGGCATGACATGTTTTTACGACAAAAGTGTATAAAGGTTCTGGAGTGAGTTTCTGTTTGTTCCTTACACACGACACGGCGGATGACGGCTCAAGGCTAAACTAAGTGCATCCTTTAACATGAGTGTCTCAAGTTGCTTGTACTCGTATGTACCTATATAATATATGTTTTACCAACAAACTGTATTTCAAGTATTCTATAGAATACCTAGACATTGCTTATACTCGTCATTATGTATGTATAATACTTACAGAGGGATTTTTAAAAATATTTGGTGGATTAGTGGCAAATAAAAAGATTGACCTTTACATATAAGTTTTACGTTAGTTTCATACCTATAAAAAAGTACATTTCCTTGAATTCAAATATTTTTGCAAATATTATTTAAGCCTTCCGCCCATCGACTTCCGCCCGCGGTTTCGCCCGCGCGTAATCTTTTTTTTTCAAATATCCCCCCCCCTTCCCGCCACATTTCCGGGATCAAAAGTACCCTATGTTCACCGGGGATAGTGTAGCTTTTCAACAGTGAAAGAATTATTCAAATCAGTTCAGTAGTTTTAAAATTGTTATTCCCGCGGGAATGAGACGTTTCCCGTAGGAATTTTAAAACCTATGTCCTAATCCGGGTTATAAACTATACGTATGCCAAATTTCATCTAAATCTGTTTAGCCGTTTAGACGTGATTGAGTAACAAACATCCAAACATCTAAACATCCAGACTTTCGCATTTATAATATTATAGTAAGATTTCCAGAAAGAGGGAGATAGCGATCCTTTCATTTCTATTCGGGTATTCTATATATAAATTGCGTAGGCATTGTATAGAATACGCGATTTTACAGATTTTTGGTACATTTAACATTATTTAAAACGCATTGTACAAAATGTAATTGAAAAACGTAATTTTCTTATACCGTTACATGTGAGAAAATTCAAAGTCGATAAATGCCTATAAAAGTCGTATGTCAACATTTGATGAGTATAATACATATTATGAAAAATTGCCTACTTACGAACAAATTAAAAACCTACCTACGAGTATAATACTTAACAACTTTCTTCACAAAACACCTGAATAACAAATGAGTATAGAAATTAATTATCATTCAATAATAATTCAAACAATAGATTCAAAAATAGAAATTTGTTATAAGCCTAAATCTGCACACACGTTGACAACTCTTTATCATCGAAGCGTGACTAGTCATTACCAATGAGCTATAATTCAAATACCGAAAGACAATCATCAGTAGTAACGGTAGGATCGAATAAGATGTAAATAAATTAATATTGGTCAAACATCACAGACAATCTGACTCCAAAGTAAGTAGCGTAAGAACCGGTGTGTATCACATCAAAGGTATCACAAAATACAAATAAACATCCAGACACAGAATAAACACAAATGTTCATCACATAAATGTTTGTCCCTAGTGGGATTCGAACCCACGACCCCTGGCGTACAGGGCAGGGTCACTACCAAATGTTCCATCTGGTCAATAACTAACAGGATGGATGATATGTAAAAACTCATCCACGTTAGCGACTAAAGAAAACCCATCAGCTGAAAGCAAACTGTAAAAAACTTTTTTAAAAAAAAATTAAACCGACTTCAAAAAAAAAACAAAAAAAAACTACCTAAAAACACTGAAAAGCAAAAAATAATTTATTTTTAATAAGACATTCATCAAATGCGCTTATTGTCTAAGCCTATTAATAACATTAAATTGTATTTACGTGCTAGGTAGGTACCTACTAATCTGTTTGAAGTCGGTGCCAAGCCAAATAGTAGGTACCCAGACTACGTACCTACGTCCGCGGATTATTTGTAACCCTGTATAATACATAAATTATTAGGTATGTATCATTTTTCATTACCTTTGGCTTGGCACCGACTTCAAACAGATTAGTAGGTACCTACCTAGCACGTAAATACAATTTAATGTTATTAATAGGCTTAGACAATAAGCGCATTTGATGAATGTCTTATTAAAATTATTTTTTGCTTTTCAGTGTTTTTAGGTAGTTTTTTTTTTGTTTTTTTTTTGAAGTCGGTTTAATTTTTTTTTAAAAAAGTTTGTTTATTTTTCTATTTTTAGTGTGAATAATACGTAGGAGTGAGTTAAACTCTCTCATAATATTGATAACGAAAATACGAGTAAAATAGTAGAATTGTATTATTTGACAATATTAGGTATTCATTAAGTGTTCAGCACCATTCAGTAGACCAACTAAAGATGCAGCCCGCAAGAGGGACATAAGAATTAAGAAGTCGTACCCTTTAGCTTCCATCATCATAGTTGTACCTTCCATCATCAGCTTAGCTGCAAAAGTACATGAAATACAACTAACGGTCCACATATTCCTACAACACTGAAATAATTATCCCCTAACTCCTAACCGTTAAGGAGTTGTACCTTCCATCATCAGCTTAGCTGCAAAAGTACATGAAATACAAATAACGGTCCACATATTCTTACAATACTGAAAGAATTATCCCCTAACTCCTAACCGTTAAGGAGTTGTACCTTCCATCATCAGCTCATCAACATAAAGTGATGTCTATAGGACGCAAAAACTTAAATGGCTTCAGAAAAAACAAGTAACGCGTAGTGTGCGCCTATAAAATTTGAGGTTTGCCCTTGATTTTCCCGGGATCCCATCATCAGATCCTGACATGGTGACAATGGGACCACCTCGGAACTATGCACTTTCAAATAAAAAAAGAATTATTCAAATCGGTCCACAATTGACGGAGAAATCGACGGACATACATAAAAAAAAAAAAAAAAAAAAAAAAATACATACAGTCGAACATAGAACCTCCTCCTTTTTTGAAGTCGGTTAAAAATAAGACCAGCTATCTTTTCGATACAAAATGTTGGGCAACAACAAATCAACATTTATAAGAAAGAAAGAGAAGCATCTATAGCCATCCGAATTATGTGTGCCACAGATAAAAATACAGCCAAGAAGTAAAGCTATAGGTACAGAGACATTACACATTTATATGTAGATAGCAAATATTTTTATAGAAGCTCAGTGCAAAGTGGTTGCAATGGTATACAAAAAGAGAGCTCTGGCCATATACTCTACTGCCAAGAAGATCACACTGTTAAGGTAGCCCTTAACGGATCAGCCCTCGTCATCAGGCTGTTGATAGTTCCTTCAGGAAACTGATATAGATGCCACTGCAGCACAACATAGAGTAAAGTATAAGAGAGAGACAAGGAGAGCTGACCCAGATAATGGGAAAAAGCTGAGAAGAAAGAGACATTGACAAGTTTTAGTGATGTGAAGAGAGCGAATGATAAATGTACATGTTGAACATTTATTTGGTAAACTGTCAGCCTTTTAATGTCCCATTGCAGAGCAAAGTCCTCCATCATTGAAATCAAGATGGGAACAATAAATCGGTACTGGCGTAATCACCATGCCTTTTATAAAAAAAAATCGGAGCAGAATGCGTTTATGCACCGTAACCGCAGGCTAGCTACACCTGCGGCCGTGTGTTGGACTCGAGACTAAAGCGTCCACTACCCTCTAAACTCCCTTGGTTTCTCCTTCTCCTTCACACCCGATTGGGACGAGCCGGTGCCCAGCCCATCCCCGGGTACCCCGACTTGAGAGACCTCAAGTCATGGTAGCGCCTAGCTAGGGTAATCACCAGGTTAGCCTAATGTAGGCAAACCCAAGTTTTGTCAAAAAAAATTCATAAGCCGGCGATTGAACCCAGTAGCCGAAGATCTTACTAGACAACGTTAGGCGTGAATGAATGACTCTGCCTATTAGCATGATAATAATTAGCCCATGAAAAATTCTTACACCCGACCACAATCACGATGGGAATTAACCCCACATCCCCGAGTTTTTAGACATGATTGGTATACCACTTTGCGGCGAACGCGATCCATATTTTTTATACAATAACGCTTTGTTACTATTACATACAATACCAATTTTATGTTAATTTTTAATGTCTCTATATTATAAAAGTTCCAAATCTATCGAGTCCCGATAAGCTTTGTGCAATGTTTTCAAAAAACGGAGAAATTATTTTTAAAAAGAGATGAAGACGGTAGGGGAAAGTGTTACACAGCGCTCTGAAACTATAAGTAAGAGCGGGCTGCGCGGGCGCAGAGCAAAGCTCTCTCATCTGCGCAGTGTCACGGGCGCCGACCACTAAAACGGTCATAGCTATACGGATTTTTGACAGTGTTATATTGTGTGCCTTTGCTGATCTTTGGATACATTATTTCCGAACTAATAAGGTAAGTAATAATTTTAATTTTACATATAGTGCAATAAACACATGAATCTAGATTTAGATTTTTTTATAAATATTCAATTTTAATTCCGGGAAAACATTAATTAATTCAATTACACGAACACCTAATAATGCTAGTATATAAACTATTATTTAATTCTGCTACCTACTAAGTGATTTAATTAATACATTAATTAAACGTTAAAATACATAATTATGAAACAGTATTAGGTTATTTAGGTCAGGCGTGATGTTTGCTTGATGACGCTTTAAAACAAAAAATAAATCAAAATCGAATTGTTTGAAGTACTCGTACTGTAATAATTAATGTCAATTATTTGTAGTATCTTTGTTATTTAATCCGTCCGGCCGGCTGGCGATTTAAAAAATGATTACAGGTATGTACTGTATTTTAATCAAGCGGATTAAATATTTTATAGGTAGGTATATACTTTCATTGAAAATGCTACATTTTCTTAATTAAAATTATTCTGTATTATTTAATTTGAAAATTAACAAATAAGCCACTCTCGAGAATGAACAACGAAAGAAAAGCCCTCATTTCGAATTATGGTTGTTTAAGTTCCAATCAAATCTTGCCTAAATGTTGTTTCTGACGATCACTATTTTGTCTCCCTTTCCTAGGTTTTCAACCATATCTACATGGCTTATATAATATAGTGGATGTACTCATAGGGTGAAGAGTAATGTACCTATTTATTGAATGGGTTTCTGTAAATCCGAACACTCCCACTTGGCTTGGCTGGGCTCTCCTTAAATACAAGCAATTTATTAACTATCGCTTCCTTTTATATTTTACTGTACCTAGTGATGTGAGTTTAAATAAATAAAGCTTTTTTTTATTAATTACCATACATAGAAGAGATCATTGATCAAGGCATTCGAATCAATACTTATAGGCACGTGGAAATTTATTTTTATTCAGAAGATCTGCTATTATAGAAGGCTAACTTGCGTGAATTTCGCCATAATGAGCGTGTGTGAGACCTATAAATATTATGTATTCTAAAATTCTGTAAACACCGCTTATTGGAGTTAGAGTTTTGTAAGGACTGTACTTACACAAGTGTAAGTAAATAAACGTAGCCAATGCCTGTGCCAACGGTCGCGTTGCAGAACCTATACATTATGTTTAATGAATTACTAGCGGTCGCCCTCGCGGTTTCACCCGCGCGTAATTTCCTTTTTCAACTATCCCCCCTTCCCCCCACTTTTCCGGGATAAAAAGTATCCTATGTTCTAATCCCGGTTATAAACTATACATGTGCCAAATTTCATCTAAATCCGTTCATCCGTTTTGAGTTATAAGTGTTGTAACAAACACGACTTTCTTTTATATATATAGATTTATTTATACGCGCAAAGTTTAGACAAATGGATCGTTAAATATCAAAAAATTTCTTAGCATGTTTGCGTTTTACAAATATAAAAAAAAATCCAAGGTTCCAAATGAGACTTTGATATAGATATCTTTAACATTATTATTTATTTATTAAGAACTTAGGTACATATCTGTACAGAACTTGAAATAATTAATTATAGGTTATCATTAGGTTTCTGGTTTTCTTGATATTTACAGAAAAAAAAATCTTGAAATTTAAGTTAGTTCTTTTCGTTCGGATTAAAATTTAAAAAACCTTCAAAATTTACCATGTACATCACCATATTTAAGGATTTTTGATATACTCGTAAATATTTATTTATCTTTCTTTATGAATCTGTTTGAAAAAATAAGTGTCTGATTGGAAGGACTTCGAGTAATAACCATGCTTAATTTATTTACAACATCACAAGGAAAGCAGAAATATGGAGAAATATCGACTTTTACAATGTTTATAAATTTTAAACAAATTACGCAACTAACAATAATTTAAAATCATGGTAATAATTTAATTAGGGAAATGGAACAATGTAATGACGCGAAGGCAATACGATCACTAATCTATCCAACCTAATCCTAATTTGTTAATGGCATTGAATACTTAGACGATGATTGCAAGCCAATAAACCATCGTTGAACTGAACTAAGTTTAATATAATATTCCATTACCTTTTTTGTACAAAATAATTACATATCTATATCAAAGGAGTTTCTGGTAAAATATTCCAAACTAAAAAATGAAGCCGGACAAGACCTTCGTGTCCAACTCGAAATGCCATTTAAAAGACAAAGTCTGGCTAGTTTAGAAAATATTTCTAACTTTTAAAGCAGTAGGTTTCATGTCTTCCTTTAATGAGGAAATTTACTATTCTTTGTCCTAACTTTTTTTAGACTTTCCCTATTTAAAAACATAGGAAGCCATAATTATTTTTAAAAAAGTAGCTATTATTATTTCGTCTCATAAAATAGGATTTCTTAAATAATAAAATCTATCATCTGGTTATGTAGGTACGTGGTGCGCTTCTAGCTCATTCATGCAAAATGTTAATTAGTTGTATGTACGAGTAGATACACGCTACTATGTACGTTATGGCCATGAAGCTAGCTAATTATCCCGCCATCGCCATCATTAATTCATCAATTAATTAAAAAACGTGTTTAAACACCCGTGATAACTGTTACTCTCACATCTCTCATAAAATAAGAAAAGAGTCTTTCACTGAGATACCTTCAAACTATACAGAATGGAATCACTCACTCATCGGCACGAAAATGTAGACTTACTGACTGTGTGTGACCTACTAACTTAACTATGTATATCGTTATTAAATAATAGCGGCCGCCTCCGCGGTTTCACCCGCACGCAACTTCTTCTGTCAATTATCCCCCCCCCTAACCCTCACATTTCCGGGATCAAGAGTAGCCTATGTCACCCGGGAAGAATGAACCTTTCCAACAGTGAAAGAATTTTTCAAATCGGTTCAGTAGTTTCGGAGCCTTTTCAATACAAACACATAATTAAATCTTTCCTCTATAAAATATTAGTTTAAGCAATAGATTTCCAAATACAAAATAAACTAGCTAATACAATCAAATTAAATTTCGGCAACTAGTCCCGCCATCGCCATTTTGACATTTTTTCAAAACAGCGTTCACATGAAGAATTCTTTCAAACATAAATGTAGATATTTAGGATCAATACAAACATAACATGTCATTAGACGAAAACCCGTAAAGTGTCACATTTCCAAGATAAAAGCAACCAAAGCTTTACTTCTCCGTTTTCGTCTAATAACATTTTATGTTGTATTGATACTAAGTATATTTTTGAAATAATTTTAAGTAGGTAAACGCCATGTTGAAAAAAAAAACAAAATGGCAGACCAGTAGGAAGGCCAAAATCTTCAATGCCCTTTCAGAAGAAAACAATATTGACTTCTATCGTTGCGTCATGTGGAAACATTTTGTAATATGACATACAGTGCACTGGTGCGATTCATGGGTAGGCAAACGGATAGGTATGCGCATGCGCACGTACGAATACATGTATTATCACAGAATGTGAATTTGAGAACGTTGACAAAACATGCCATAAATATACCTACACACATTGATCCGATAAGTGATATGAAGAAACATAGTACCTAATGAAGTCTTATGATTTTTCATTGTTAGGTACGTCTACTTTCCTTCACTAAGGTCATCCAATGTTATATTATCTGTGATCCAATCACTTGGTCTTCAACAGTTTTTGTGTTTCAGTGAGTGTAAAATTCATAATATAAAAGACGATGGAAAACTTGCTAAGAACAATGGGCCCAAAAATTTAATGTGCAGAGATGAGATGTATTCTATGTGAAAGACCACACACACACCATCAACTTTTATTAAGATGACACCATAATCGGTCCTAGGGGAAAGAAGTTTTCGTCCATAATAATTTATTAATTTTTATATGAACATAAATAATTAACATAATAAACATATTTTTTTCACTGGGACTAATTTTGTCGACACCATAATAAAAGTTAAAGGTGTTTATTGGATCTATTTCGTAGGCTATGTCCCAATTCTGCACAACATTTTTTATTTTTCGGCCCAGTCTTTTGCATTGTCATTTGGTTAGATTTAGGCATTTCTATGAATAAACGAGATTGTCGAAATTCTCAGCCCTAGGAGGAGAATTGTACCTTTTTTTGTCAAGTAAAAACCATTTTTAGACGTACTCAGCCCCTTGGGCGACGGCTGAATATTACATTATCTATCAAACGAATTAATTAATATTAAGTCAATGACTGACATGAGACTAGATTCCTACTAAATGCTTACATGTAGCACGTGACTTAAGTTCAGCAATGGAGCAACACGTAGGCGACCCACTAAATGAAATTACTTGGTCTGATTAATTACATACAATATATTCATTAACACAAACGTTTGTTTCTACAGAGGCTTCAAAAATAAACAGACTATAGTCGAAATAAACTCACTCTAAATTCAACTCTCAGTCAATGCTCTCAATACATTGAAATAAGGGTCATTTAGACTTTATGTGATTGTACTTAGAGACTATTTTTGAACAGCACTTTGTCGCTCAGTGAAGGCTAAGACGCAAGAGCACAATCAATGAAGATGGTAACCACAGAAACGCAACTCTTTGACTTCACGAAATACTTTTATACTACGAATACATGGTTTTGATCAAATAAAATAGGAATTGTCAGTTTAAATATTACCTAAATATTAATAAAATATTTTTTAAAGTATACAACAAGTACAAAATATTTGTTATATAACATAGAGTAATAAAAACGCCTTTTTTATTACTCTATGCAGTATAATATTCAGGGACGAAAATATGATTTCCTAAAGAGTGGCTTTAGGACGATCTAGACTAAAATAATATTCTTATCCAATTTTATTTTATATTTCAGTTTTTTTTTATGAAACTTCAATTTATTTATTACGAATAATATCCGATTAATTTATACTTTTGGTTATGGTCATTGCTTTAAAATGAATATTTATTTATTTTTAATTTTCGAGTTTTATTTCCTCCTTTACTCAACCCTTCCAGAAGTTGCTATGAAAAAAGTCAATTTTTACTATTGTGATAGACATGCACAGCAAAAGACACAATAGGCAAATTAACATACGTAATTGCTTTAGGTTCATTCTTTATGCCATTATTGTAATTTATGCGATAACACACGTATGTACATTATTATAGCGGCCTAAGTTGATTTTTTTTATTGAATCGATATTCATATTACTCCCTCGTCTAAAATAATTCCTTTTTATTTAAGAACATTATGCAGATTCTTATATTTTTATTTTTAACAACCACCAATAGCTAGGAAGAAGTTGTAATGATAAATCATTATATTGTATATTCGTTTAATAGGGACTAGATGATGTAATAAATGTTATGGCATAATCTCATAATATTAACTATTTAATCACTTCCTAGTTAAGCAGTAGGCATAAGTATATAAATGTAAGGACATCAACATTTGTCATTAAAAGACAAAGTCGAAATAAATGCGAAATTTATTGCCTTAATTCTAAACACGTTATGATTGTTTGCAATATCTAGTACGTAAATATCTTAGAATGATCTACTTTCATACAATGTAAACTGGGCAATAAAAGTCTTTTTAAATGCAATCTCAAAGAAACAAAGTATCAAAATTTGTTGCTCCAAATGGGAGTACCTACGTCTAAACTGCGGCACAATAATATTTTTGCTAACCACTCGGGTCACGGCTTGAGTGTGGTTCTTATGGCCGCCAAATCTGTGCTAATGTTGATTACTGCACAGGTGACAGGAATCGTCGGTCTGTTCGTATCGTTTATAACGGGATATCTCGTCAATTGCTTCAAACTTTTGATGCTCCAAAAGCTGATGTTCATTGTCATTAACCGATACACACACTTCCAAATTTTGTGGTACTTATTTTATACGCGCAAGTATACTGCAACGAATTTTCTATTTTCTAAAGAAACATTTCTGATAGCATTTTTCATCGTTGTGTCTATATCTTCATGTCAGTTTTTGAAGCCTAATTAAGCTTTAAAGGCCCGAAAAGTATCTAAAGAGGATAAAATTTGCTCACGTCAGATGCCTTTAGAGAGACTCCTGTATCTCTTGCTGCTTTTTTAAACAACGTACTATGTAAAGTCTTTACAAGTTGACAAGTTCGGAATAGATGGTACACATTTCTCATGTCAACCTTTTTTCAAATTTAAATTAGACAGTGTTATTACATAAGTGCAATTTTTATTAAATAGGAATACATGTTTGGTTAATTTGTCATTAGCCAAGATTTATAAGTACATGATTCATATTTATTTTGATTTAACCTAATAACAGAAAAGGTTACAAACGGCGATTCTAGAGTAAATTGTGTAGTAGGTAGGTATACTTTGTGTCACTGACTCAAAGTTAAAGAAATTAATACGTAAATAATTCTTCACGTAACTCATTATTAACTTATTTATCAATATTTGCAGTCAGATAATGTTTATGTTCGTCGGTATTTGAGTAATGTATCGCCCATAGCATGGACTGGCGAACAAATTTTTCTAAGTATGTTTCTTAACACGTTGCGCAGCATGGATGATGATAGGTTGACTCGGAAAACTCTAAGCGTTTCATTATAATTATTAGTGCTAAACTAGACACTGTCATATAGGTATATAAATAGTAGACTTTTGTTAATGGGTTAAAATTTAAGGATTCCTAATTCCCTTAATCCTTGTGACCAGGGTGATGCTAGATGAACGAAACAATCTTGTTTCTGGCAATTCCATGGCGTAATTTCATGCTGGGCAATAAGGAAGGACTGATTCATATCTTTTCAGATTTGTGCTCTTCAGATTTATTGAATATATTCGTACTAGCTTTCCGCCCGCGGTTTCACCCGCGCGTAATCTCTTTTTTCAAATATCCCGCGGGAATGAGACGTTTACCGTAGGAATTTTATAGCCTATGTCCTAATCCGGGTTATAAACTACACGTGTGCCAATTGTCATCTAAATCCGTTCAGCCGTTTAGGCGTGATTGAGTAACAAACATCTAAACATCCAAACATCCAGACTTTCGCATTTATAATATTAGTAGGATTAGTAGGATAAGCTTACCTATAAAATTTATGGTTCACCTTTTTTTTTTTTTTTTTTCGGAGGAGAATGCGTTTATGCAATATTTATCGAAGCAATAAAATACACAAACACAATAAGTTATAAAAGAAAAAAACAATAAACATTGACAAAATAATTAATAAAATAAGAGAAGAACAACACTATGGTCAAGTGGACCTGGCCTCAGCATGTGCTGCAACAGAGCAAGATCCGCTGCAGCGCTGGTTTTCAGACCAGACCCAGAGTGACTTATAAACTTAAGTATTTTAAAGGGTTTAAGCTCCAGGACTTTGGTGACAGTAGTCTCAAAGAAGGCTTCACAACTGAAGTGGGACTGGGCCGGTCATGTCTGCCGCATGCTCGATCAACTCTGGGCCAAAATATCCACCGAGTGGATACCTACCAACAGAGTCCGTCCGTCATAAAATAACACACACCTAATAAATTTACGGTTTCTCAGGTTCTGTTTTGGCTAAGACAATTTATTGTTATGTCGGTGTTATCCGAAAATTACATTTACTTAGTATAGTCTGAAGATCGCTTGAAAATCCTAACTAAATAAAACGGACGACATAGCGTTCCTTCTTCGAATTTCAAATTATTCAATTCAAGGAAATTATCCAAGGTTCGTAATGTCAGTTTAGGTCTCAGAGGGATACTATTTCAGTCTTGTAAAAGACTTAGTGAGGATATAAATACATATATACCTACAAAGGTTAGTTACCTAATAAAGCTGAACAACAAAATGTTTTTTGAGCTACCAGAAAAATGAAACATGACAAGAGGATTTACATGATATTTCTGATGACAAGCAAGAAATCTCACTCTTTACACAACAAAAATAAAACAAAATTAGCAAGTTTATTCACCAAGTACTGTATCATGTGAGATGACGCAAAAGATATTAATTCGGTGCAGTTGTTCTCAAGTTATGCCATACATTTCGGCAATTTATTTTTGTTTATATAGATTGTACGAATCAGATTCTACGTACTCGTATCGTAGACCTTGATAGCTACTTTTACTCGTATAAACGCATGCATGCATAATATGCATCATATTTACGTGCTGCTTTATTGTATTTTTTTGTTTATAAAATCACTTTTTTCTTATTCTGTTATGTAAATGTACTTAGTTTATTACCACAAACATAACTTCGATCCTATCGAAAAGCTATCCCCCTGTAAATTGTAACCCCCTGTAAGTGGTAGAGCAGAATGGATCTACCACTTGAAGAAGTACCCACAGTGAAGTAGCACTTCACAACTGTCTTGCTATGTGTCAGTCAGTATATAAGTACCGTCGTACAGTAAGGACCGCCTCAGTGGAACAGTGGCTAAGCCGCTCAGGTATAAAAACACGGAGGTCGTGGGTTCGATTTCCGCCTTGGGTCTGGTTGGTGGTAGGGCTTTTTCAGAGTCCGACTGTCTAGCTACCACCCCTACAGGAGATATCTGCCGCCATAACAGCTCTGGCTGTGTTCCGTCAGTATTGAGGTGGGACCCAGTGCATTTGAAATCAGAGGCTCGAAGATCAGATGAGTCTACAGTCTGGCAGCACATTGAGGGACATTTCCAGGTGAAGCGTCACTCAATGAAATAGGCTTCGAATCTGGATTAGAATCGCCTTACTCAACCATCTTGTAGGGAATGTAACGACCCGCCACATAGCACCACCATCCCAGGTACATTTTAGCGAGCATGACTCACCAATGTTGTTTTGCTGCCAACGTCATGTTTTTCCTTCAAACCTCTGGAGTTACAAGTATCCATAGGTGACAGTGACAGCTTACCATCAAGCAAGCCAAAGGTACGAAGCTCGGCCTTTTCTACCATAGTAAAAGAAACACGTTCCTTTATTAAGATTGCATGTAATTACTGACGACAAAGCTACAATCACGATTTGTATTATACCTAATTATACCTATTATTATCATAGCTGTTACTTATCTGACTAAGATCTAACTACTATAGCATAGAAGGTAAAGAACTGTCTTATTAAAATACATAATATACTCGTACATACAGGTTAAATAAAGTTTTGTCATCGAGTTGTCTATTAAAATGCGTAAAGTGTTTCGTTAAGTAGGTACTGTATTATACTTAGTGAAAAACTGGCGATTAAAAAGAGTTTCTTGCTGGTTTCTTTTATTATTTTTTATAATTTTTAAAGCATATTGCCTGCTTAATGGCGATATTAATACAAATATATTAGAAAAAATTCAATTTGTCCAGGTATCAGGCGGGACTCGAACCCACGTCCCTCGCTGTCCGGGCGAGTGCACTACCAACTATGCTACCGAGACCTTAGTGGACCCGTTGAATTTCTTCTAGTATTGATTTACGCTACGGCAGCGCCATCTCTTCAACGTTGCAGTAATTACTACTTACAACATCCGAATGGAATACTTTTACAAGTATTTACCAATCTTTTGAGAAGAGATTATTTTTACATTATTTTTTATAATTTTTAAAGCATATTGCCTGCTTAATGGCGATATTAATACAAATATATTAGAAAAAATTCAATTTGTCCAGGTATCAGGCGGGACTCGAACCCACGTCCCTCGCTGTCCGGGCGAGTGCACTACCAACTATGCTACCGAGACCTTAGTGGACCCGTTGAATTTCTTCTAGTATTGATTTACGCTACGGCAGCGCCATCTCTTCAACGTTGCAGTAATTACTACTTACAACATCCGAATGGAATACTTTTACAAGTATTTACCAATCTTTTGAGAAGAGATTATTTTTACATTATTTTTTATAATTTTTAAAGCATATTGCCTGCTTAATGGCGATATTAATGGTTTCTTTTAGATAGATAGCAATGTAAATAAATAAAGATAAAGCATAAAGTCACTTCAATCTACTACATATATTGACAATTTATAAGTGCACCTCTCAAGTAAACATCTTATAAATATGTATAGAAGAAAGTGGTGTTAGTTACACTATTTATAACTCAAGAACAGATAAACCGATTTGGCTGAAAATTGGTGGAGAGGTAGCTTAGAACCACTTTTTATCCTGGAAATATGGGGGAAGGGGGGGATAGTTGAAAAAGGAAATTACGCGTGGGTAAAACCGCGAGGGCGATCGCTTGTACATTATAACATCAATTGTGTCGTTATGTTTTACAAAGCGTCACCTCATTTTGGAGTAATAAAAAAATAAAAGGCGTGGAATACCTATTTTATTCTTTACAGTTAGAACTGTAAGATTTTTCTACAGATACATACTTCATACAATTAAGCTTCGTGATTCCTCTCGGGTTCAGTAGTAAATCGTATTTATCGATTATAAATATAATGAGCATGATAATTTATCGCAGTCGTCCTCATTTCACCCAGTTGCCCGAAATCGAAAAGATATTGATAAAAAGAATTATGTTATAGTTTTACTTATAGAGAAGATAATATTACAAATCCGTTATCGGCCCGCCCAAATGTTGTTTACTCAGTTAAAGATCTGCCCATCTATTGTAAAAGTATAATCAAACACAGCCCACTTTCACCTTTAACTGTCCCGACAAACATTTGGCGGCTTTCGCCTATTTTAATTACATGGTGACATTAGCAAAATGCATGGTGCTAAGATGGCTATCGCTTTCAATAGAATTTCTCGGAACCTGCTATACGCAGCCTTTGTTATGGGCTCATATTTTCCAACGCAATGCAAGAGAAAGTCTGTCGCCGAAGTGTAGAGAGGTTACCCAAGCGATATATTTTCTCTCAATGAATAACTTTAGCAACTTTTAGCTGTACTTTATACTTGTGTGTTTTTTATACCTACGGATAACTTTTTACGGTCTCTTCTCAACAATGATTTTGTTCATACATTATAAATGCGAAAGTAACTCTATCTGTATATAAAAATTGGTACATTAATAGACTGGATCTTGGGAAAAGACATACATAGGCCACTTTTAATCTTGGGATAAAGCTAAGTTGTCACGGAGTAACAGAACAAAAAACATACCAGCTAAAAAAATATCCTTAGGTGTGTTTGTTTGTCTTCCTTACACAATAGAACAACTAATCGATAGATCCTTTAAGATTGTTTAGGAGCTAAAGTTGAAGTCTACTTCCCTTACCTACTTTTTGTCCCAGAATATTTAATATTCCTGTGGAATTAAATTAAGTCCACACGGGCGAAACCGTGCGTAGCTAGTAATTTATATACGGGAAAAAACACATTAATAAAATCTTGATAGTTATAGCTACACCCTCAATAAATTTATTTTACTTGTCAAGTTTGACGGCCTGTGTCGTCTTCAACCTAGGCTCTGCTGTGAACATAATAGCATTGCTAAATGCAAGGCTTCGCTTGTGCCGACCCCATTGTGTTGCTTGAATAAGTTTTACGGCTTGCATTTTCTAGGACGAACTTGTTGTAAAACATTCGGATACAAAGTTAAATTTCAACAATTTTACATGAACACAATTGACGTTTTACATGCAATAACTCTAAAGTTTAAATGGGGAGTCGAAATGTAATGAATTTCTAGTGAATTGAAATAAAGCGTTGTATTTGTTGTTGTTTGTGTCCAAATAAATCATTACGTTTGGTTTTGACAAATTGAATAATAAATCAAAAAAATCATCGTCGTATCATCGTTTGCCAAACGGTCATTGAACTACAATTACTGCAAACGGTAGACTAAATTAACGCTACCTCCATATTACAATATTCACGAGTTTGACACCAATATCATTTAATTAAATGCGAAAAAAACTCTTAGAAAGTATGCATGACATAACTGGAACGGACGCGACTTTGACCGAGTGATTTAATTTATTAACATAACGAAGTAGAACAACTATGTTTATTTAGAACTTGCTCGGCTTCGAGTTCTTTTACACTCCGTGAAATGCAGCACGTTATGTACCGTCACCCTTAGTCGGGGAAGAGGGTAGTGTGTGAAACTCACTCGTCTTAGGGGGTATGCCATGAAGATGGCTGAGAGCACCGAGCCATTTCCATCCGACTATGACAGGGATTCGTGCCAAGTAGGTGGTGGTGCCCCCTCCCCACCACACCTCCATCCCGCTGATCTCTGCTAGAATGAACTGAGCAAATCCCTAGCTTTTCCGTCCCGCTACAACACGTAATTTTGCAACGCTAGGACCACCGAGCCCAGGGCAGGGGGGACTCGTTTACGAACATTGTCCTGATAACAAACACGTCAGTTACAAACAAAAATCTAGGTACAGTCAAAAGCACGTCAGACGTAACACTTTGGACTTTGTACCGCTCTTATGTCGGGGGCATAAGTGCTATTATCGAACTGCAAGTGTTAACCGTGATGTGCTGTTGACCGTACATTATGTTATTCGGTGCAGTCGGGCTGACGTTATGCGAACATAGATGTGAGCGATTTTTTGTTCTTGTAATAAGAATAATATGCTACAGCTATTCACGATTTATAGAACGTAATATTTTTGTTTTTTTTTTACATTCAATTAAATCTGTCTACTAAAATTTCAAATATAAGAGGAATTAGAATTACGAGTTTTCTAACTGGATCCAATATCAAAGAGGGAGGAAAAACAATAATTTCCCGGAAGTGTTTCTGTTGGCTTAATTTATTTTAATATTTAACTTTTATTTTTTAAAACATTGACTTAGAATTGAAAGCTAATTCTTGTTTATGGCGCTTTCAGTAAGGGGCGTTCTAATACATAGACATTATAAAAAATAATAATTTATTTAATATAGTCAAAAGAATCCTATGTTGCATAATATGTTAGAAAGAAGAAAATAAATTTGAATTTTCTGTAGTTCATACTATATTATTACATCGAATATAAAAATTAGTATCATCTTTGTCACATATGTAACATAGAATTCTTTGAAAAAAATTGTTTTATTTAATATAATTTCTAATAAACTACTTAGCTTTGACTGTTGAACATGAAGCTTTATAACATATCTATATTAAGATGTAGAATGCTAAATTATGTAGAGTTGAGTTGATTTTTAAAAGTTTTCCCATAGATATATTCGACGTCTTTAGAGCTCACAAGAAGTATCAGTGCTTGCACTAATTAAGTACCAAAACTTCTCATAACGAATTATAAAGAAATATGTTAATGAAGGCTGCAGTGAGAGTGGTGTATTTCCAAGCTTAGTGCAAGTGCAATCTAAGCTGCATAAGAAAGTAAGTGGGGATACAAATTGCATCAACAGCCGGTGCATGCCTGCGTCCGTTGCAGCGATCAAGTTCATGGCCACTCTCACTTTTGTGGCTCCGAGACCAATCACTGCCTCGCCAAAGATATAGCTCTCCCTTTACAGTTTGCATATGTCACCAGTTTTTGCAAATAGTATCGTTAGATCATACAATACAATATGCCTAGGGATATTGTAATCTATCTATACTATGTAAATTTATGAAGGGAAAAGAATTGTTTGTTTGTTAGTTTGTATTGAATAGGCTCTGAAACTACTGAACCGATTTAAAAAAGTCTTTCACTATTTGAAAGCAATATTATTCCCAGGTGACATAGGGTGGGTTGGTCAATAGCCACAACGCTGGCACCGGCTCGTCCCAATCGGGTGTGAATCCCCTTCACACACCGGGGGAGTTTAGTGGATAGTGGACGCTTTAGTCTCGAGTCCCACACACGGCCGCAGATCTAGCTAGCCTGCGGTTATGGTGCATAAAAGCATTCTCCTCCGAAACAAAAAGGTGACCTAGGGTACTTTATGATCCCGAAAATCTGGGGGAAAGTGCGGAATATTTGACAAAGGAAATTGCGCGCGGGTGAAACAGCGGAGGCGACTGCTAGTCTATTTATAAGTCTGTACTTTTTAAAATATTTCCACGGTTTTTTTATTGGTAATGCCTTTATTTCTTGTCATCTACATAGTTCGTGATTTATGGTCACAGAACATCCTACAAAGCAGGGACAGCCTTTGGAAATTTGACAAGCGACTGATTGTTAAAAATTTAGATTAGCTCGCGAGAAATATATATTTCTAATCAAACGGTGAATGCACTTATATTATTTATTATACCGATGACTTGGGCGGCGAGTAATAATTTTGGTTTAAAATTATTTTCACATTGAATGCCAGAGGGTTTTGTTATGTAAAATTGTTTGCTGAATATCGCGGCAAAAATTCCGTATTTGTAATATGTGAGCCAATTCATCGAATAACGCTTTTAAAAACAGGAAAGATTCTAAAAATAATATGATCGGCTCGTGCAATAGCTTATGAATACGTAACTGAAGAGCGGTAAATCCAACATCAGTTTCAGCCGGCACTTTCAGAAGTCAATAAATGTATGAAAATGAGGAAAATGATGAATCATCGAACTAGTAAAAAATAAATTGGTTCAGAGCGATCCTACATCTTCCGTGCCATATTAACTATTGTTTCAAATGGCTAGTTTTAACAATGTATACAATTATTTTTTGTTGGCCCGCACTTTCAAAATCAATAAAATTTATGAAAATAGCAAATCTTCTACCTTGAATAACTTGGTGTAGAGCGATCCCACAACTCCCGTGCCATATTAACTATTGCTTCAAATGGCTAGTTCTAACGATATGTACCATTCTTTTTTGTTGGCCGGCACTTTGAGTAAAGGCCCAAAAAAATGATCTCCTTTTTCATTGTAACAATCACTATGTAACTCAATTTGTAACGGCTTTACTTAATTTTCTCTCGAATTAGCCTCATTCGCTGCCTCTTTTCATTTAAAAGCTAGCTGATATACACAGCTTCGATAAAACATTTGAACTACCGAAACAACTTGATACTTTAAAAAAAGTGCAGTTGTTTGTTCCAAATATTTATAAAATTTTAACTACTTAGGCCACTTTTACTACTGTCACAAAAGTTGCTCGTAAGTTATCTGTCAAATATACACACCTGACTTTATTTAGTATTTTCTCAAAAATTATGTAAACTGCGTAAAAAACGTCGAAGATCTGCAACAAAACATAATATTTAATTATAATTGAGATATGGCGTACAAAAATAGCTGACCCTACCCAATATAAATAAAATAAATTAAATAAATAAAACTATTAACAACAATTTTACATATTACCCACAGACAGTGTGAAATATTACTCTTTTTTTTCTTGTTTGAATCAGTTTGTTTGCAAATTAACACAATGGACCATTAGCACGTCGCGACAGGCAATTAACATGAACAGAATATTCAAAAATGATGTATACCTACACCTCCGTTGAACAATGCACTATTACATAGTGGACTGTTATGGGCTCCAAATACCAATAATGTTTGAGACCACATTTCTTATTGATGACGAACTGCGTGTTACCAGAAAAATTAACTAGGTATTTAGCTTCCTTATAAAGACAATGAATTTAATATTTATTAAGGTAAGCAACTAAGACTGTAGAAAAGAATTAAACATAATTTCACTTTCCGAATTCGACTTCGAATCCTACTAATATTATAAATGCGAAAGTCTGGATGTTTAGATGTTTGGATGTTTGGATGTTTGTTGCTCAATCACGCCTAAACGGCTGAACGGATTTAGATGAAATTTGGCACACGTATAGTTTATAACCCGGAATAGGACATAGGCTATAAAATTCCTACGGGAAACGTCTCATTCCCGCAAGAATATCAATTTTGAAACTACTGAACCGATTTGAATAATTTTTCACTGTTGAAAAGCTACACTATCCCCGGTGAACATAGGGTACTTTTGATCCTGGAAATGTGGGGGGAAGGGGGAATATTTGAAAAAAGAGATTACGCGCGGGTGAAACCGCGGGCGGAAGGCTAGTAAGTAATAATACTTAAAAGGTAAGCTTACCGCAAATCGTACAATACTAAACAAGATTACCTACATATATTATAAAATTATTTACCTACCGATTTGTTATTGAGAAGTCTCATAAGACACTGAACCAGTGGTCACGAGTAGAAAAAAACGAGTAGTGGAAAAGACATGTCTTTTTGTATTGGTATGGGTGTTTCTTTTTTACATGTACAGTACAATACATCGCTCCTTTTCGATTACAACGTGATATTTTCTAAAATCGCAATTTTCCAGTAGGCTTTTAATTTAATACATATAATCCAATTATATACTACAATTTTATATGATATAGGCACAGAAAATATTGATATAGGCCAAATAAAATTTTAAATATCGGTTTTTAACTGTAATTGTTGATGACCTTCATGAAAATAAGACAAAACATTATGTGTTTTAATTTATGAGATGTCATGTTGTTATCACAAAGGAGCGACGTGTATATTCACAAATAAGTATACTATAAGAAACTCTAACCCGCTGTTTGCCGGCAATGTCTGAATCATTTTAAAGGATATTTACTTTAGTAATTATTGAAATGATATGAACGAAATGAAATGGAATGAAATAATTTATTCAGTAAGTAGATTTTTTAAATACGTCTTTTGCACGTCTATTTTTTTTTTCCTACCAGCACTTCGACGTCAGTCGCCTGTTGAGAAAAGAAGTTCCGCGAGAAACTCAACAGTTTGCCTTTTTTAGGGTTCCGTAGCCAAATGGCAAAAAACGGAACCCTTATGGATTCGTCATGTCTGTCTGTCTGTCTGTCTGTCCGTCCGTATGTCACAGCCACTTTTTACCGAAACTATAAGAGCTATACTGTTGAAAATTAGTAAGTAGATGTATTCTGTGAACCGCATTAAGATTTTCATATAAAAATAGAAAAATAATAATAAATTTTGGGGGCTCTCCATACTTAGAACTGAAACTCAAAAAAAATTTTTTCATCCAATCCTTACGTGTGGGGTATCTATGGCTAGGTCTTTTAAAATGATAATAAGGTTTCTTATATCATTTTTTTCTAAACTGAATAGTTTGCGCGAGAGACACTTCCAAAGTGGTAAAATGTTGGTCACCCCCCCTCTAACTTCTAAAATAAGAGAACGATAAAACTAAAAAATATATATGATGTACATTACCATGCAAACTTCCATTGAAAATTGGTTTGAACGAGATCAAGTAATTAGTTTTTTTTTAAAACGTCATAAATCGTAAACCGAAATTTTCCTCTCATTCAATCAACTCAAATATAAAAACGTCGATCAAACTTACAAAGAACTACAAGAACTTTTATATTATGATGATACTTGCTGCTACGGAACCCTTCATGGTCGAGTCCGACTCGCACTTGGCCGGTTTTTTATATATTATTATTAGCATTGATCCTTTATGAAGTTGCATATTGTAAAATTAAATGATTTGAGAAGAAAATGTTCTTGACACACATAGCCTAATTTTAACTTTTAATAAACTAGCAGTAGCGTCTATTGAATAATTTTATTATGGTGCTGACCGACTTTTTTTAAGTTAGTGAAATGCTCGTTACTGCAGATGTAACAATAATTGCGGTGTATGCGGAGTAACGGTAAAAAATACGGTGCATCTAGTTTCGTTTAGACGAGCTAAATTATTGTTAGTTGGCTATCGAATAAAGCTGTATAAGAA
Source organism: Mecyna flavalis (assembly GCA_949319885.1). Lineage (NCBI taxonomy): Eukaryota > Metazoa > Arthropoda > Insecta > Lepidoptera > Crambidae > Mecyna > Mecyna flavalis. The sequence continues at coordinate 10,175,780 of OX439434.1, read as the reverse complement.
ACTGTGTTATTAAAAATCTACGACTTTATTTCTTATCTCAAGAGTTTATAGTTCTCTTTATAGAAAATATGAAAATAAATGAAAATATTATTATTTGCAACGGTCTGTTAGCTATACTGATTAAGTTTAGTCATTGAATACGTTATGTCAATTAAATAAGCTATGACTAATCTTAACGCTGGGTGTCTTTTTGAGAAAACTGTTTTTGTTTTGGATTTTTTTACTGACCCGACGGCGCATTGGAAAGTTACTTTATCCTACGCGCCAAGGGTTGTGAGTTTGAATCCGATCCACTACAAACTCATTTGTGTTAAACATGGTTCCTTCGTTTTTTCTGATACCAAATGGCCCATGTGCTGAACCTACTTACTTCAAAGTCAGATCTATGTATGTGATACTGTGAAATATTTATGTATTTCTATTTGTGTGATGTGTGATTTTGTTTAGTAAATTTAATGTGTGTGCGTTTTAATTTATAATATAAGTCATAGAATTATACTATATGTAAGTCGGAAAGATATTCCTGATAACTCTATAATACATGCGGTATTATATCCATGGTGAACTTTGTCCTTTAATGAGATTAATAAAACTTTTCTTTTTTAATTAACACGTACAAAAGTAGGCAAGTATTTAACCCGCGAGAGAAAACTTCTATAACCTCAAGTATTCGGTCAGAGTATTATTCTTAAATTGTTCGACTTTTACAATCTTTGGGTTAGCGAGTTAGGAATTGAAATTGACGTTTAAAAAATTATGAGGGTTGACCACAAAAAAGCAATAGTCTGCTTTAACTTACATTTCCATTTGTGATTTTCCCACGTTAGGCAAAATGGAAAATGCGTTTTTTCTAAGATAGTGTATTATAACCGCTAAACTAACTTCGTTGTGACAACATGTAAAGCAAATGATGTTAATATCTACCAAAATTACCCTAATCATAAAATGAAATCTTTAGCCTTGATTGGTAATTAGAAATATGAACCTAGTGGTTAAGAATCCCATTTTTTCCCCAAAAATTTATAGATATCATAGACACTACAGAATAGAACAATAAATAGAAAAACAATGAAAAACAAACATTATAATACAGAGGCACGTTATAATCCTAATGTTAATCTTAATCAGAACAGAATACATTTACTTTTTTTTTTTTTTTTTTTTTTTGTCGGGGGGAAAATGCCATTATGCATACCCTGTAGCCGGGGGGCTACAGGGTTATGTAGGACTCGGACAATATGACCTATACCCACTAAAAACCCACCCGGTGTTCCCACAGCGCCGTGAGTGGGGGTGTAATGGGCATCCGGCAAAAGCCTTTACTTCCATTATACCCCCGGCGCATGCCCGCGTTACGTGGCGGGCCCTACATGCCCCCCGGTTGGGAGGCTTATGGGATTAGCCGGGAACACCTGACTAATCCCATCCGACGGAGGTGGTGACCGGTGCAATGCAGGAGGAGGTGCCCCCGCACCTCCGTCCTGCTGGCCTCCACTGGGGGCGAGAAGAGGGCTATTGTACAGCCGTCTTCTTATACCCCGCCTACGTCTTCGACACGGAGGCGCGAGAGGGTCATTTTCCCTCTCCCGCTCCGCAGCTTCCTTCTGCGAGATGACTTCCTCGCAAAAGGCGGCCATTGCTCTCCAGGCTCCTTCACCTCCAACCATGGCATTGACCACGCTTGGGAGCGAAAGGTCTGGACCCACTTCCGCGCACAGGACACGACGCTGCTCCTCCCAGCCTGGGCAGAAGGCGAGAGTATGTTGCGCCGTGTCCTCCGCCGCACCACATTTATGGCACGACGGGGACTCCTCTCTCCCGATTCGGTGCAGGAATGACCCAAAGGAGCCATGACCGGACAACATTTGCGCCAAACGGAATGAAAGGAACCCGTGCGGACGCCCGAGCCAGTCCTGTATCACGGGACCAATGGCATCGAGCGTCTTGCGACCGTGTTGCGCGCGAGCCATATCTTCTTGCCAGCAGAGGACCATAATCTCGCGCGCATCCTCCCTTACGGCGGCCCGCTCTATCGGCGCTGGGCGCCCTCCTAGGGCTTTCTGCTCTGCCGTCCACTCATAGACGGCGGCAAGGACCCCGGCTTCTAGTTCCCACGGGGGACAACTTGCCATGGCACACGCTGCCGCGTGCCCCACCGTGCGGTACGCCCTGGCCACCCGCTGTGCAATGGCCCGTTGGGGCCTGCGGAGGAGGGATAAGTTCTCCCGTCTGCGGAGAGAATCCGCCCAAATTGGGGCGCCATATAGCGCCATACTTTTAAGGATGCCGGCATAAAGTCGCCGGCATTTGGCTCCTGGTCCCCTCAAGTTTGGTAGGAGCCAGCTAAAAGCGTCGGCCGCCTTGAGGAGCCGCGAGGATAGCCCGCGAAAGTGTTGGCCAAACTGCCATCGACCATCCAAGGTAAGACCCAGGTACTTCATCTGGGCCTTCACTTCCACCCTGACTCCCCCAACCTTGATATGGGCTCCTGGAGGAGCTCGCTGGCGAGGCCCGGGAAAGAATATGGCCTCTGTCTTCTCCAGCGCTACTTTAAGGCCCAGCAGTTGGATCCTACGTGCGACTAGGGTTCCACCCGCAGAGGCTCGCTGCGCCGCTGCCTCATAGGTCTTGCCTCTGGCGGTGACAAGGGTATCATCGGCATAGCAGATGACGTCCATGCCCGCCAGGAGGTGGCCTCGGAGCAACCAGTCGTATCCTATATTCCACAGGAGCGGGCCAAGAACCGACCCCTGTGGAACACCGGACTCCACAGCTCGACGACGGAGGTTACCGAGGCGATCAACAAAAAGGACTTCCCTGTTGAGAAGATAATCCCGCAACAGGGCCTGCAAATATGAAGGCACCCTGTGAAATCGGAGTGCCTCCAAGATGGTCGCGTGGGGCATACAGTTAAAGGCGTTGGCTATGTCGAACGACACAGCCAACACCCCCTCTCCCCGCGCAACGGCCTCGTATGTCAGACGCTTCAGCTTCTCGAGGGCGTCTATAGTTGACCGGCCCTCCCGAAAACCAAACTGGGAGTCGGAAATATCCACGCCAGATTGCGCCAGACAGTCTTTGAGACGGGCAGCTATAACACGCTCGAAGAGTTTGCCCGCCTCATCCAGCAAAACGATCGGTCGGTATCCTGATGGAGAATCGGCTGGTCTCCCGTCCTTCCTAAGAAGGCACAATTGTCCCTCCTTCCAGGGTCTCGGAAACCTCCCCGTCGCAAAGGCACGATCGAAGAGGTGTCGAAACCTTGACTCCATGTGTTTAGCAGCAATTGCTACCAAGCGGCCCGGCACTCCATCCGGCCCCGGTGCCGTCTTTTTAGCACGAAGGCACAACGCTGCCGAGCAAAACTCCTCCTCCGACACTGGGTCGACATTCTCCTGCGGGGGCACACTCCCTACAGGAGGATTCATTAGAGGAGGGGTAAAGTTGTTACGGCCCGGGAACAAGACCTGGACAACCTCTTCCAGCAAATCTGGTTGAAGAGTCTCGGTCACCGGGGGACCAATTGGGCGCAGCTTGTTTCGCGCAGCCCTATACGGTCTACCCCACGGATCGTTGTCCAGACTCTCCAACATTTCTTCTCTGGCGCAGTCTTTGGCTTCGGCGATAGCCACTTTGAGGACACGTTTTGCCTCTCGGTAGGAAGCGTATAAGCTCTCCTCAGCCTCCTGGTTTCTGCGGCTACGTCGCCGACTTCTCATATATGCCCGCCTGGACGCAACGCATGCCACCCGCAACTCCGCTATCTCCGCCGACCACCAATATACGGCTCGGCGTGGGGGTGGCCGTCGTGATCGAGGCATGCTTGCGTTGCACATCTCGGTCATAGCATGACGCAACTGCAATGCAGCCACGTCGACGTCAGGACTAGCCGGCGCTCCAAACCAGTCCTGGACAAATGCTGCTTCATTTGCCATCTCTCGATCGAGTTTTGATAAAGCCCATCGAGGGAACGGCGACTGCCCTGACGTGGGCCGGGCCTGGGGCCGAAAATCGGAGAACTCGATCCGGATGTACCGGTGGTCGGAAAGCGTCTCCGTCAAATTGACCTCCCACCTTGAGACGCGTGCGGCTAAAGCAGGGGTGGCAAACGTAACATCCACCACTGACCCTCCCTGCTGCCGCACACAGGTTTGAGTAGTTCCTCTATTTAAGAGAGACAGGGAGGAAGACGTCGCCCATATCTCCAAGGCGCGCCCCCGAGTGTCGGTTAGACGATCACCCCAGCGTTCAGACCGCGCATTGAAGTCTCCCAACACGATTATTTGGTACTGTGCCATTCTAGCCACCACCTCCGCCAAAACGCCCAGGAATCCGTCGAACTCTGCAAACGAGCGATTAGGGGAGAAATAAACGCCGATCAGGGCAACCCCTCCCCACTCTGCGGCCACATATCCACTCCCACTCTCAATAAGCGAAAGTGGGGGAGAGTCCGTGGAATGCCGAGGGGCAATGGCCACCAGGCTATCGCGATCACCCACCCAGTCGGGAAGCACCCGGTATGGTTCGGCGACAACCGCAACCCCTGCAGACCACTCGGCCATAGTCTGGAACAACAGATCCTGAGCCAGCCTGCAGCGGTTGAGGTTGCCCTGCAAAATAGTGAATTCTGATCGGGGCATCACTCTTCCATTCTTGTTTCCTCCATGGCGCCGGGACTAGCCTCGACGATGGCAATGTCAGCAGGTCGGGTCTGGGACTGCGTCTTGCCCTTCTTTGTGGGTGGAACGCATTTCATTCCCCCCATGACATGATCGGAAGGCCGGCCATTTGCCGCGCACACGGCGCATCGTGGTTTCTTTTCACTGCATGAGGCTGCCTTGTGGCCAGCATGCCCACAGCGAAAACATAGCTCCGTCCGGTCCTCCTTTGAAGGGCAGCGAGCGCCGGTGTGTCCGATGGCGAAGCACCGGAAACAGCGCAGAGGCTGTTCTTCCAATGCTCGTACTACACCGGTGCTTAGGCCAACCGGAAGTCGCCCTTTAGCTAAGACAGCCTTGGCAACCGTTAATGGGCAACGTAAATGAACAGTGCCCATCCCGCCACGGCCTCGACGAACTTCGCTAGCCTTTATGTTGTCTCCACTGCAGTTGCCGATCCCTGCGACTAGAGCGACTACTTCGTCCTTGGTGACCGAGTCGTCTAGCTCGGATATCACCAGAGACGTCACCTTGACTGGCCGCGCCACCCTGGCCATGTCTGAAACTGCCTCGCGGAATTTTGTGGCAAATAATTCCGCATGGCTCTCCCTCTGTGTTCCCGGGAACTCGAAGATACGAGCCCCGGTCTGAGTTTGGCGGCATTTAATGTCGGTGAAGCCTAGGATTTCCGGCTGCAACGACTCGCGGGCCTTTATCATCACCGTCTCATATGTTACCCCCTTTTTTGCAGCCTCTGGAGTGACAGTCACGATGACTGCCGCGGATTTGGGAAGTGATGACTTCAACACCTTCTGGGTCGGAGATGTGGCTGCTTTGCCACCCTTCTTTTTTATGTCTCTGGCCGCTGGCTTGGAGCCAGACGGCTTTGATGTACGTGGAGGCACGGCTGGTGTGCGCTCGCGATTCCTCCTTTTCTTTTTCTTTCCCACTGTGGTCCATGGACCGTTAGCGGCCGTGGTGGAAGGAAGAAGCAGATCTTTTTGCTGCGTCGACCTGGTCGCCGCCGACTTTGTGGCAGGTCCCTTGGTTTTCATAGCTTGCGGCATACCCTGACCTGACGGGCCAGGCTTAGGCGAAGCAGCTCTGGTCTTACTTAAAGGAGCAGGTGGCGTAGCCCCCAAGACCTTAGCATAGCTGCGCGGACCTGTCGGCTCGGTGACCGTTGGTGTCACTCTCGAGGACTTCCCTTTGCCCTTACCCTTTGATGGTTTAGGTGCCGGGCTTGGGATTCGTTCCGAGGATGGAGCCGTCGGAGTTTGGGCCGCCTTCTTTTTCTCCCATTGCAGTGGAGGACGCATGGGTTTTTCCGGGAGGAGTCGGCTTTCCAAGCCATCGATGATGGCCCTTGTCCTGGCTCTCTCCTCCAGCATGACCTTGCGAATGATGTTCCTCAAGGTCAGATGTCGGAAAGTGCGCGGGCCGTAGGGACTGTGTGTCCGACCCTACTTCCATAGCAAAAGACTCTGCGGTTGAAGCGACAGTTCTAGTGGCAAGTTCTGCCTGAACTTCCGCCAGACTTCGCTTTGCATTCGCCAGCTCAGCCTGCAAGCGCTCGTTGGTCGCCTGCAGCCGCTGCGTCTCCTCTGACACAGACCGCTTGAGGAGTTCCAAAGTCACATCTTTAAGAGAGCTTGCTCTGGCTTTTAGGGACTTTTGGAGCGTGCCCTTAATGTTGCTACTTTTGGCAGCAATCTCCGTGATCATGGCCGCATCGTTAACAGCCATCTCCTCTAACTCTATGAGGGTCTTACTTTCAAGGTCGACGAGAGAAACTCCATAGCCGACCTTGGCTCGCGCTGCACGGGTCCGGCGTTCCTCCTCCTCCATTCTTGCTTGAAATTCAAGTCTTAGTCCTTCCTTTTTGAGCACATTGAGCTCCTTCTGCGCCTCAGCCAAGCCTACATAGTGGCCTGTCGTAGGCTTTCGGCCTTTTTTTGGCGCCTTCTTAGCGGCCTCCCTTGCGTGCTTTACGGACGGGGTCTCCGAACTGGATCCCCCGCTCTTCGTAGTACGGGTTCGCTTTCGCAAGAATCTAGCGCGTTCTCCTGCAATGGATGACCCATCAGTCAGAGTCGAGTCGTCCCCCTCGCTGTCCGACGACGCTCTTCCCATGTCCTCCAGACGGAAAAACTTGCTGCCCGACAACGATGCTCCTGTGTTAGTGTCTGAACTAACACTGGGGGTACCACTTCCAGAGGCAGATGGTGCCGAAACACCGACAACAGATACACCAGTACCAGTGACAGCACTGGGGTGTACGAAAACCGACACCTCCCCATCACGGGGCCCACCAACTAGGGGTGAACGCGAACGTTCAGTGCCTGACATTGTCTACCCAAAAGGCAGAGATATTCCGCAAAAACACTAGGTGCCCGCTCAACCTGAAACCGGAGAGAACCTCGACAGCCAGGGAGCTGGGGAACTAGCGGCGGAAAGCAGCTAGCGCAATCTAAAGTGCTAATACACTTTGTTGCCCCGAAGTGTCCGAGTTCGGTCACCAGCCTGCCACCTGCGTTACCGGGGTCAGGACTGGGAGAGCCAGGGGAGACGACGAGGACGTATCGGACACTTTGCGCTGCGGGGCCTCCCCCAGAATACATTTACTAGAGCATTATTTATAACTGATGTAGTGAGTGTCTACTAATGATATTAAATAGCCGTTTAACAACCTAATAATTTTATTCACAAGCATGAATACGGTTAATGAAGCTTCTTTACAAATTACTTTTGTTCTAGTATTCAATGAACAATATTATTGCTTTGATAGCGGTTCGTATAACCTTAGGAGTATTTTTTTAAATTCTCCAATTATATCCTTGGACTTTAATAAGGACAAGATTTTCGATGTGTACTTTCGTTGAGATTAAGCTTACATTGCGATCAGATGAATGTAAGTGATATTGATGTCCTAAGTAATCATTTTACTAATATTAATTTGAATGCGTAAAGTGAGGATGAAGATTCGTTACTATCACACAAAGGTTATATGAAAAAAACGTAAGCTTGTTATCCGAATAAAAATTTTACTAAACAATATTTAACTTAATTTTCTACAACTCTATCAAAATTTGTGGTAGAGTTATGTCGAGCGTTGTCGAGATAGAACCCTGCGATAACCGTGGTCGGTCGCACAGCCGGTGCCATTGCATCGCGACGGAGAAAGTGCCACGTCAAAGCGCAATCTCATCGGCTGTGGTTCAGAGTCGAGGTCAGTCAGGCCAGAACTGGTTTAATATCCATATTTACTTTTCATTGAGAGGAAGTAAAAGTTGTCTTCTATGTATGACTCAATATATATATTCAACAACAACAACAACAATATTTTGGACCGTGTTTGCCCTTAATAGCTTTCATAAAGTAGGATAGACTCTCATTTAAGAAAATATAATAACCGTGCCGTTTATTGGTGATCCATTTACGCCGACAAAACTGAAGGCAAATCTAGCTCATATAATATTCCGTTAGTTATAATATAAGAAACGGTAAACGTTGGCTCACCCTAGACGTTTTTGTACAATCAGAATAATTAGTTTGAGAGTCCAATTAATGTTCAACGAAGTAGTTTAGGTAAGGGTGAGGCTTCAGGAAAATTTCGCAAATCACTCGTAGTATCGCAGATCATCTCCTTCAAATAAATAATGATTTACATCAAAGTTAAGGTACACTGACCTAAGATATTATATGTATATTATACTTAACCCTTAGCTGGTATTGGGGTCCAAATTGACCCCAACAGCTCATATTTCGTATCATAACTTTGCATTCTTAGCACCTACACCCCCGCGCGCCTAGCTTATCTCATTGCGTCGCGGGGTGAGGCGGGTGACGGAAGCACGTCGCTCTACTGTTATTAGGGTAGGAGGTATGTACATTTTGGGGTCCAAAATGACCCCCAATAACGGAAGTGTGTATTTTATAATTAAAGTAATTTTGTAACGTTTTATAATTTTTCGGTATACAATCAGTGATATGGTGGGTTTTGTACGCGACGATGTAATTGCACAACTCTTGGAGGATGAAGATCAAGAATCTTTTTTGAAAGGACATAGAGAGAGATACTGAAATGGCAGAGACCACATACTATCCCTGATTGCCAGATGGGTGGCCGTAATAGAGGAAGGTGCTATTTATGTGATCGTAAAAAGGACTTCAAATGTTAAAAAAGTTGTACAAAATGCCATCATTACATTACATAATGTAAAGAACATTCTGCCATATCCATCACTTGTACCAAATGGTAAGCTTTTTGGGGTATAATTTATAGTTTTTTAGAGGTTTGGTTTTTGTTTGTCATTTTTTTTGTTTTTATTATTTGAAAAGAAGTTCCTGTTTTTTTGTTAAATTGATTATTTAGGGAAACTATATAAATAATGTTGTATATGTTTTCTTTTAGTTTTTATTTAAAAAAAATCCTTAAAGATATGTCTTAGAAAATATTATGATAAAGTTAGATGATGCTGGTTATTTAAAAAAAACATGTGATTTCTCAGTAAAATGTGCCAAAAACTCAATTGTTGGTTAGGTTATAAGTTCAATTTTTTTAAATAAAACAGAAAATCAAATATTTATATTTGTTTGTTTTAGTACCATGCATATTTTAAATGGGGTCACTTCTGACCCCCTATACCATTTACGTTGCCTTTTTTAGCGATACCAGCTAAGGGATAAGTAGGTAATATCTTTGATACTACCTACTTATGTATTTTTTTTTATTTCAACAATCCTTGTGCACATTAGATACCATGTCACCATCATAATCTGGCAGTTTTTTTATATATTTTTGGAATAATAAAAACATCCGAGACTCTACGTTATTAATATTATAAAGAGGAAATATTTGATAATTTGGTTGTATTGAATAGGCTACGAAACTACTGTACCGATTTGAATAATTCTTTCACTGTTAGAAAGATACACTATCCCCGGTAGGGTACTTTTGATCCCGGAGCTGTGGGGGGAAGGGGGGATAATTGAAAAAATAAATTACGTGCGGGTGAAACTGCGGAGGCGACCGCTAGTTTACCTATTAATAAACGAATTATTAGTTGCAAATATCTTCCATGGTTTTATTTATCTAAGGCTGTGTAGAATATCTTGCTCATAGCATTAAGTCGATTACAGATTCGAGCTGCGTAGTGCCATTTAATAAAAATAGTATCAGAGCATACAAAATACAGAACAAAGAATCCTATGTTGCATTGATTACAAAGATAATAATCAATAATATTCTTACGTTGTTAACACAAGACTCGTAGTAACTAAAAGTGTCACTAACGTCCATTTTTGTAAGCTGCATAAAAGGTTATTTACTTAGTATTATTGTGATAACGTAAAAATACCTTATAAAATTTGTTGCAAATGTAACTCTGGATTGTTTAATTTTTATATTAAATGGTATGGTATAATATCATCTTAAAATAAGCGGCGGCAGTATCATAGAAGCAAAGATGCCAGTTGCTATGCTACTAAGTCGAATGAGGGGCATTTTGGAGTGTAGGTTGGGTGAGGGAGTCCTACACATGCGTCCTTCGGTTGGGGCCTAAGAATACCTACCTCCTAAGAATCCATGCTTGGCCATAAGAGGCGACTAAAAGGGGCCTACAAACTCGGGGGCGGCGCCGGAAGTTCTAGAAACTCTAGAGATTAAGTAAATGAAAACTGGATTCAATCCTAATTCCTATTGTAGACAGTCATCAAAACTGTCCCTTCGTTTAAACTTCCTAGATTGGGGGCAACCCGGAATGAGGGCATAACGGCCGGACCCATATTTATCTTATCGGGTTCGGCCGTTATGCCCCCATTCCTGGTTGCCCCTGGCCGGTATTCCCCCACGGTGTAACGGCAAACTGGAATAAAAAAAAATTCAATGTGGTGGCATACCGTCGGGGGCAACTCGGAATGGGGGCATAACGGCCGAACCTAATTTATCGACCTAAATTGTATTTTATACAGCTCTATTGTTTTACTCGTGATGCACCTCAAACGATCTAGAAAACATAAACAATATTTTAATGAGTAGAAATGACATGAGAGAGTGAACGTCTCCAATCTGTCTAATGAAACTTTCAAACTAACGCAAGAAATAGCAGTTTGCATAGTGTTTTCACAAAATTTCTAGAACTAACGTCGGTATAGAAAATAACTTTGATCACGTTTCAAGAATTCAGGTGGTAAAGTCGTGTTGTACATTACCGTTGAAAATATAAATAGAGTTTTCCACGAGACAAGGGCCAACCGAGGATTCGTACTGAAATATCGGGACTACGGGATAATTAGGGAACGGACAGGATAGAGAAATCTTGCTTATTTTCATCTGCCGACAATTGTTTACTTTTCTACAGGGTATCAAACCACATACAGACCCCGGCAAACTTCTTAAATATCGGATGGGGATTGCGCAGAACACATTTTGACACGCCTGCGCGCTATTATGCGAGGATCATTTATTACTATAATAAAGAACTATAAAAAATATTTTAAACAATCTACTTTTGCTATCTGGATGTTAAATTCACCATAACTGAACGTAAGGTTGCAAGAATAGAACACGTACATAATAGGACTATTCACCTACTCGTAGTAGGAAGCAGAAAACACATACATACTTGTTTACATAAGACAAACTTTTATTAGCCGTTTCTCTTTGAAAACGTAAGTTTATGAAAGTCGTTAAAATGACATTACTGCTCCGCATACTGACGAGTTTTCATGAAACTTTACACTTTCATTAAGACATCGATTTCTAAAACTGCGCCAACCTTATATAGCACATTTTAGTTGCACGTTTAGTAGAAGTTTGTTTGCTGTGTGACTATGGTTTATCTGTCAGATATCTTAGGTTCTGTCTTTTAGACAATTTTGAATGAAAAATAAGCCCTTGAAGTTTATACTCTATGACAAGACAAAGTTTTATTACAACTTTCTATGAAAATATTGGCATGTTTGGAGCCTAAATTAAAAAAAAGGTACATTTCAACTACATCAGTAGCCCCAAAAAACTAATTTAAGGTATAGTCCTTGTCTTATTCTATATCTCTAAAGCTGTGTGTCAAGATACTTCGAGGTCATGTCTTATCCGAGTACCTAACGCGCGTGTAGTACTGACCTTAAGGAGATGACTATCATAAATCATTTGTTAGACCTAAAAACCTTCATAACTATGTTTGGCAGCACAGCGTAAAGGAACTGTTAGCACTTTCGCAGCGGTTTCAAATATGGTCATGTTTTGTCTGGTTCTTCTTTTGACGTAGGTAATAAGGTTGCTTGTATACAATAACATAGATTCGTTTTTTGTCAAATCCCTTTCCTAGTGATATTACAAATAGTTTGTTCCGTTTTACGTCAAAACAGCTTGTCTGATATTAATGAAACATGTTATAATTGTGGTTTATATTTTTAAAAACTTGGTCGGGGGACTTTTTAGATGCCTTGCCTATAGCTTAGATAAGTACTACTTTCTGCATGCCATCTTGGTAATGAATGACCGGGGGGCACAGTTTAAGGACTGGAAAGAATATAGAGTAGTTTTTGTTGAGCAAAAGGATTTAATAACATTTTATCCATATGGTGGACCACCTTTATATACGATTATATCACAGTATATCTACATATAGACATGCGTGAGTTATTCTGAAATTTGACGATAGCCTTCATTGTCTCTTCTGTAAGAAGCGATTGTTTGATAAATAACAATTGTTTGTAAACCATGTGAGTCGCTTTTTTAAAAACCGAGGCAAGAAATGGGCAACACTTTCACACAAGGTTAAATAGACGTACGAAGGCATTAATAAGAATGAAAAATGACTCGGACGTTAGACTACACAGTATGTATGGCTGACCTCACAATGAGAAATCATTATATTTGTCGACCTCGAAACCTGTAAACCCATATCAGATATTCTTTCGATGATAGTTCATTAAGATAAGTTGCAAAAAAACTGTCTCGAGTCATAACGTTTAATAATCTTTTAAGACTGAGTATCAAGCAATATTGTGCTTACTAACCGAAAAAAGTTCAGTTAAGTTGCTCTCCAATTTTGGTTATGTTGTTTTCATTTTGTCTAATATACTTCTGTATTAATCAGCTTTCAGCATGTCTAATTAGTGATAATTAACTGCCAGAAGTCGTTTCAATTACATTTACTTAGTTACGTGTAAAATAAACGATTTCAAGAAATATTTATAAGGCCAAAATACTTTTTAAACGAGGATCGTTTTTCCGATAAAGCATAATTTAATATTTTTTATGAACTTTATCCAGCTGGTTGCAGTTTATATGATTAGTATAATTTAATTTCCGTTCGAAATTTTAAGTATGCGCAATTTTTTAAATTCATCAAACATTTATGTCTATGAGTATTGAATCAATTTTTTTTACTTTTCGTTGTTATTCAGTTCACTTTAAATATACGCGCAGTTATGTTTTCTCGGTATTTTAATCTAAATCTCTTCAGCAGTTTTTGTGTGAATGAGGAACAAACATTGATTTGTCCAACTTTTGCATTTATAATATGAAAAAGATAAGACGGTTAGCTAGTACTACCTAGAAATGAAATGAAATATAAGTTTATTCTCAGCACAAACAACAAACAGGTTTATCCCAAAATTGTTAAATATTATTATCAGTTTGTGTTAGACTGATGTCCCTATGATAGGTATTTGTATACCTGTTTTACAGGTCAAAAAAAGGTCAAAAGAAGAAAAATGTTTATCGTTATTTATTTCTATTATTTTACAGAATACCTATATTAGTTTTTTAAAGTCCGACTGGCTAGCTATCAATGAAATCTGCTGCGATAACAGTATGGCTGTGTTACGGCCACAAACGGGAATATTAATGTGTGAGCCAGTACACTTAAAAATAAAAGGCTCGAAGACCAGATGAGCCTACAGTTTCGGAGCACACTGGTGAAGTGTCCCTCAATGGAATAGGCCGCAGTGGCCGCTAACGATCAGTTGGCCTGTGTCTCTGCCAACTGTTATTGATCTAACATTAAAATAATGATAATGAGTAGCACGTTACGTATTCTTCATAACTCACAGACATTTTTAAGTAATTTATTTTCATTTCTTTTTTCAGGACATCAAAAGTATAATGAGCGCGTCTCTACACGTGCTGGCAAGCACGATGCTCACAAAGGAGAAACAGCTGGACGAGCACGAAGACCACCTGAAGGTCACCGCCCACTACCAGCAACTCAAGAATAGGACTCACGAGTGAGTATTCTAAGAACAGTTAATCCGTCATTTGCATTCATTGGTCTTTCGATTACTAGGTTCTTCCATAATATTACCATCATAACAGCAGGCTAGTAAGATAAGGACTGGTTTTTTTAAAGATATTGTAGGGGGAAAACGAGCAAGTGGGTCACCTGATGATAAGTGATAACTTCCGCCCATAAGCACCCGTTTTGGTTTAGAGACACCACTACGGGAAGCTGGTTGCATAGAACAGTCGTACGCAGCAGAATATCGAATAGGTTAATATCAAGGCTGGAACCAGCTCGTTCCAATCAGGTGGAAAAGGAAACCGGGACAGTTTAGTGGGTTGTGAGACGCCTTAGTCTCGAGTCCCACACACCTTCCTTCCTTAAGTTCCCTAAGTTGTAGCGCAAACGGCACATGTTTTGTGTGATCGAGTCTGCGGCACAAAAAGATGTAAATTCCGGTGTAGTGTGCCGGACTTTTTGCGCGTGGTGTGCGTTACTGCATATACCTAATCGCAAAGGTTCTATTTTCACAGACTAAAAAGTGCGTCACGGATAGTCTGTCGGACTTAGTCGTCAACTCGCGGACGCGAAACTCGCGGACATCCGCGAGTTGGCACCTTTCGATTTTACCTACTTTTTTCGTCGTCAACTCGCGCGATCATGAAATCTGACGTATTAATGTATAGTCAGCTACAAAAACGTTACAACAAATTCCTTATTAAAATAAGGCCAACTAAATATTTGTAATACTTATATACTTTTTCTTAAAGTAGGTACCTACATAATGTGTAATATTACTTTAGTAATAAGGTTGATAATACGGATACTGGTATTATTGTACTAGGGCAACATAACCTTATTGGAGATGTATTTATTTGTCATGCATTTTTTTTTCATCAAGGTTATAAATTCTGCAGCTTTAAATCTTTTTTTTTTCTTCAATACGCTTGGTTCGTCTTAGTAATCAACTCGTAAAAAATCCTTAAAAAATTAATACATCTCCAATAAGGTCATGTTGCCCTAGTACATTGTAAATCATCCTTTGGTTTCAACCTGTTTTTATTTGACTGTACTTTATATAGACCCGCGAGTTGACGACAAAAAAAGTAGGTAAAATCGAAAGGTGCCAACTCGCGGACGTCCGCGAGTTTTGCGTCCGCGAGTTGACGACTAAGTCGTCTGTCGTCTGCGCTGCCCCTCAATGAGGCGAGGTCTCCTTGATGCAATTATTTGGCCATTAAAAATAAGACGATTTATTATGGTGTGCACTTAAAGTTATTAGTAATCTGTCAAATTCCAGCAACAAATTTGCATAATGTAGTGATGCTGTGGTATCCGAGTGCTTTTAAGCGTCAAGCGTCGTAATTCGTAAGGTCAATGTTTTAAATCTCGGCGCGAACCTAGGGGCATTTTTTCGTTGTTGAAATATATATTTATCTTAAATTTAAGTTTTATTCGACATAGTTTAATTTAATAGGTTTATCATTAACCTTAAGATTCGGACTGTAACTTTACAAAATATTACCTAGACAAGAAAAAATAACGAACCTTGATCTAACTTTGTGAGAATGTTTGACTTATCAATTTTAGAATAATATCTAATTAAAAACTCATTCAATTTGTAAATAGGACTACGATGAACTGTACCTATATTATAAGACAGTAAACTAATTACTAAAATGATCTGCCTAATATTAGTGCATATCAGCCATATGACCGCTAAGGAACGTTTTTTTGTTATTCTGTTTGTTATTTAAAAGTTCAAGATTTATATAGTATAGTATACAACATAACTAACACCTCCATATCTAGCTTTCATTTTTTAATTACTGTAGATAGGTTTCAATTCAATAGCCTAGCGTACTCATTGGGATAAAACGTCTCAGAACGCATAACCAAACAGATCCAAAACCTCCATTCTGTAGTTAGTGAGTGCCTTACTTAGTAGTGGTAGAGCCATGCTGTTTTACAGTACGAATGGGCCGGCTCGTCCGGGGAAGTACAACCCTCTCACATAATTCCAGCGTGAAATAATAGTGACTACTATTGTCTTATGTCTGGTTTCTGAGAGTGCCGGAGGCCCACACCCCCCCTTAAAAGCCGGCAACGCATCAGCGATCCCCCTGGTTTGCAGATGTCCATGGGCGGCGGTGATTGCTTACCATCAGGCGACACGCTGGCTCATTTGCCGCCTCTGACATAAAAAAGTAGTATTCAAATATATGGTACATCGCTGCTCATTAGACGGTTTATTGTTACTTGAAATACCTAACCTAAATTTTGTTTCCATTTCAGATGGCAAATAGTATGGAGAAATGTGTTTGCTTTCATTTACTTGCACACAGCGGCTTTGTACGGAATCTACCTTATTCTCCAGGGACGAGTTAAATTATACACAATGATTTTTGGTAAGTATTAAATTAAGATGCGCTACGCTGACAATTATTTATAAATTTTAGTCAGTCGATTGTTGTCTTTTCGTTTAAACACTTGTTAGTATTTGCTTTTTAAAGTTCTGGTCAAATTTTGCTGAATATTATTTACAACATTACAAAGGCTATTTAATATACCTTATGTAATAATAACAATAATAAAAATAATTAAGTACATTTAAGTAATGACATTAAAATTACCAGCTGATCAGCTGATTAAGTACCTATTCCAAATAGATTCTATAACGAACACGTATTTTTATTTCCTCAAAGTAATATCGCTTTAAGCTAGAAAAAATGGTTTTAATTTAAACGATAAAAAGTCGCTTCAAAAATTGAGCCGCCTTTGTAAACGACGTCATTAAATCAAACACAAAGACCATCAATCAAATGTGCACTGAAAACCTTTAGCGAATCCATCGTCCGTTGTAAACCGTGTAAAATATCATAATATACTCGTAAGAACAGGTACCTAATAGAAAACAACAAAAAATTCACAATATTAATTAATCTGTTAAATAAAACAATATTACTCGTCAGTAATATTTGTTATAATTAACAGATTGATTAATATTGTGAATTTTTTAGTGACGTCTCACTCACGGGAAAAAAATGTTATTTTTGTATTGATAGATAAAACTCCCCTAATATCTTAAGCCATAACACATAAACGGTCAAATCAATGACCTATATGTGATTTGGTCTGATATTAACTTATTAGCACATTTTTAGCCACTAACAATAGTTTATATTTTTCCCAGCCCTAATGTTCGCGTTCATATCGGCCATGGGCGTGACTGCGGGTGCGCATCGGCTGTGGGCACACCGCGCATACAAGGCGCGCTGGCCACTGCGCGTCATCCTGGCCATACTCCAGACCATGGCCTTCCAGAACCACATTTACGAATGGGTCAGGGACCACAGGTAAAACACGGATTGTCTACAAATGTTATAAAAATATTGGTACAAACAGCATTGCAAATAATTTATTATATAGTAATTCTTTTTTCCTTTTGATTTTCCTCCCTCCCTTTTTCTGTAATTTTTTTCTTCCAATCTAGTCAGGGTTTCTTCTATAATGGCCAATTTAAATTTTCCACAGTATTAAAATTTAAATAATTCTCCTAAACATAACCAAAAATAAAAATTGGCTCTGATAATAACTACCGATGAAAGATAAAAAAGTATTTAAATAAATATGTATCTGTATTAATGACTACAGCTAAAAGATAAAAAAAATATATTTTTTTAAGTCAACTCATCTATTATAAGTACTGATATTTAATTAAATGGAGTACAAGTATAGCTGTTTTTATGCACACAAAATGTTTGTACCGTGCGGGGATCGAACCCGCGACCTTTGGCGTAATAGCCGACTTCTCGACCATTACACTCGCCCTGCCTCGTCTACCTATATGATTATAATTATTATGAATTAAATATTATTCATTAACGGAACATAAAAACAAACAAAAGTTCTTTTGCATACACACAAGTACCGATCGGTAACGTCAAACGTGAAGCCTATTTTACCCATATTTTATGGAGTGTTTTTGAGAAAGTCCAAAAGTCTGTTTTTCACAATATCTTGCTTACCGAAGTGATTATTATTATTTAACACTAGCTGACCCGGTGAACTTCGTATTACTTACTTTATTATTTTCCTCGTAATTTTTTCATATTTTCTCATCGGTCAAACCTTCCCCGGACGGACGGACAGCAGGTGGGCTGTGTGCCTGTCTGCCAACTGAAGTTGTACAATTTTTTTAAATATTTCAAGACTAAAATAAGTCAAATCGGTTCAGCCGTTCTCGAGTTTTAGCGAGACTAATGAACAGCAATTCATTTTTATTATAGATAATTTCGCTCGCGGCTTCACCCGCGCGTAATTTCTTTTTTTCAAATATCCCTTCTCCCCGCATTTCAAGTACCCTATTTCACCGGGGATAGTGTAGCTTTCCAACAGTGACAGAATTATTCAAATCGTTTTAGTAGTTTCCGAGGCTATTCAATACAAACAAACAATCAAATCTTTACTCTTCGTAATATTATTATAGATTCCTTTTGCTGTTATTACAGAGTTCATCATAAATTTACGGAGACTGACGCGGACCCTCACAACGCAAGGAGGGGGTTCTTTTTCTCTCATATCGGTTGGCTAATGGTGAGAAAGCATAAAGAAGTGTTCGAGAAGGGAGCCTCCGTCGACATGTCAGACCTCGAGAAAGACCCCATTGTTATGTTTCAGAAGAAGTAAGTACCAACTACATAATTATAATCACCAACAATGTTATGTACATTGTACAGTGTACATGAAAATGATGAATTTATATAAGTTGAAAGAAATGTGTTGAAGACGAAAATAATTAACATAAATTAGATGTTGTACAAAGATCCCTAAAAGATACTTTGTAGTTTTTTTATGTTTTATTTATTTGGTCTGCAAAGCAACGCAGTTCAACTTATTTTTTCGTTTAGGATTTTTGCTAAAAACTTTTTGGGAATTAACTGGGCCTTAAAAAATCTTTTCCGAACCTTCAACCAAAAGCATTTCTATAAATTATATATTATTGATATTTTCAGAACATATCTTCTCGTGATGCCGATAATTTGCTTTATCGTCCCCGCCTGGCTCCCCGTGCGTTTCTGGGGGGAGACCCCGTGGGAGTCGTGGTACGTGGCGACCATCCTCCGCTACACCATGACTCTCCATTTCACCTGGCTTGTTAACTCCGCTGCGCACATATGGGGAAACAGACCGTATGACAAGTTAGTAAAACGTAACTTTTTAAACCAGTCTTAGGTACTTGTATTTTTTAGTTCCCAAAGTGGGAAATGCAGTTAGGACTCTACGAAAGCCCGACATTGTTAGCGTAGGTACAACCTAATTTTTAAGGCTTTACGAGGTAGCTTTATCGTTTTTGTTCCTAAAGTGGTAAATGCAGTTATTATTAGGACTGTACGAAAGCCCGACATTGGTAGAGTATGGACGGATTGGACGGAATAATTTTTGAGGCTCTACGAGATAGCTTAATCTTGTTTTATTTCCCAGGTGAAAAATTCAGTTATCATTATTAGGGCTCTACCAATTCCCGTTATTGGTAGAGTATGAACAGCCTAATTTTTAAAGCTCTACGAGGTGGCTTTCGCAAACACCAATCTTCATTATCTTTCTGTACTAATATTATAAATGCGAAAGTTTTTATATGAATGAAGGGATGTTTTACTCCTTCACAAAAAAAAAACTACTTAACGGATTTAGATTAAACTAACAGAAATATTAGTTATACATTACTTTGTTTTAGCAAATTATTTTATCAATGCTGCTAAGCTAATAGAAATAGATAAATAAAAGCATTTATTTGTACCTTCTAACTGTACACAGTGCAAAGTTTAGACATTTGAAACGCAAAATAAATGGGTAACAAGAAAGAAATTGTATCATATTTATGTATTTTTAGTGATACTAAGAGATACATTTACCATTTACGCCGGACACAAGAAGTGTTTAAACAAGTAACTCTTACCATTTGCTCGGACAGATACATAGGCGCTACAGACAACAAGACAGTCGCCATCTGTGCGTTCGGAGAAGGCTGGCACAACTACCACCACGTCTTCCCTTGGGACTACAAGGCGGCTGAACTCGGCAACTACAGCACGAACATGTCCACTGCTCTTATCGACATTGCTGCCAAGTTTGGTATGTATTTTAACAGCATAAAGTGGCAGCACATTGAGCGATTCCTATTGTAGTGTTCTTCATTGGAATAAAATTATCATTGGATTAAAATCTACATGGTTTTCATTCCGTGGTTACGATTTCTGTAAAGCAATCGAAACGTTTGATCTAAAATAAATGAGGGTTATTGCCCATTTAAGATTTATTTAGATACATACCATGACCGATATATACAGACTTGATATTAAATTTTAATATTTTTGTGCATTTTTACTATGTACATAATATGTAGTAAAAATGCAATTCAATATTAATTATTTTTCTTGACAAGTGAAGTAGTAAAAATATGTTTTTTTTTTCAAAATAATAACAAGGAAATTAAATTATGTTTGCAGGTTGGGCATATGACTTGAAGACTGTATCAGCTGACATGATCAGGAAACGGGCAGCAAGAACAGGCGATGGCACTCATCCCTCAACACAGAATGGCAAGCATATCGATGATGATGATGACCATCATCATCCAGAAAACCCCGTTTGGGGATGGGACGACCAAGATATGCCAGAGGAAGACAGAAAACTGGCGGAAATTGCTCACCCGAAATCAAAGTAGGAAGAGGTTGTTATATGAAATTTTTTGATTCACCCTGTAAATTTGCCACAATGATTTGGAATAGGTTCTATGGAAGCTTTAACTATTATGCACATCATCATCATCATCATCAGCCTATATACGTTCCCACTGATGGGACACAGGCCTTATCTCAATTGTGAGATAGTGTGGGCCATACTCCACCACGCTGGCCTAGTGCGGGTTGGTGGAGGGGTGCGTAAGGCAAGTGACCAACCTTAATGTCAGATGTTATCAAGCCGCCAAATGGCCTCTGACTAGGCTTGACGACTAATATTTACATTATAGTAAATATCAGCCGGGACCAACAGCTTAACGTGCCTTCCGAAGCACGGAGACGCTCGAAATGGTCACCCATCCATTAACCGACCGCGGCTTAGGTAGCTTGACTTTCGTTATCGCTAACGAACCACTGTCACAGCTGCGCCACGAGCGCACATAGTGATTTTTTATTGTTGTTGTAAATTATTTTGTTGCGTTGAAACTCTGACTTTCATCTAAAAGTTATACTCTTGTAGGTATATTTTTAAAAAAAAAAATAGTAGGTA
Source organism: Mecyna flavalis (assembly GCA_949319885.1). Taxonomy (NCBI): domain Eukaryota; kingdom Metazoa; phylum Arthropoda; class Insecta; order Lepidoptera; family Crambidae; genus Mecyna; species Mecyna flavalis. Next base: position 10,154,599 of record OX439434.1, on the reverse strand, counting down.
ATAAATAGGTAGTAGACTTAATAAGAATGTTAAGACAACGATGTTTAAGATATGGCAAAGCTTGAAGCTCACATGAAGGAAATATCCAAAGATCTTTATTATATCTGGTGTTAATGACATAATTATTGTGACGAATTTATGGGGTAGATTGTAAACCTTTTGTACAAAAGTGTCTGGAGTCATTTGCATTTAAAAGTTTCCCGCTATTTGTGTCTTAATGACCGGTGAAACTAAATGTGACGAAAAATTGTAAATGTGGTATAAGTAACAAAGGCGGTACAATTATATTATCATTTGGAGTAGTTTAGGTTCAATCAATTCAAAGCAAACTTATCATGTCAATTTTATACTAATTTCTTTGAGTTGAATCGTTTAGCAATAAATTAAACGAACTTTAGTTACTGAGCACAATTATATGTTTAACTGTTTTAAGTAACACATTAAAAGATATCTTACCGGATTAAAATGTTTTTTATATAATACTTATTAGGAAATTGTATATCCCAAATGATTTTTTTTTTGTCAACACAATGAGCTTAAGAATTAATTTCAATGAACATGAATAAATTAAAACCGTTCGTTTTTGTCAGTTTTAATCAAATAAATGCAAACCGAAAAGTTTTATATTTAGTAATAGTGTAGTAGACACGAAAATACGGATGAAGTTCGTTTCGAGTACTTTAACAGCTCGAGGTTTACTCCGGCTATTTATTTATACCAATCCTACCTTTGATTAATGTTAACTAGGTACCTACTTTTTTATACCATTTTTGAACTTAGACAGTTCCTAGAGTTAGCCATTACCCTTCAGGTATCCCTCGTGTACGTTTGCCTTTCTGGTTTTAAACACTAACCACTTTATCTTTTATATTTTTTGTTTTTAGAATGGGTCTTCTTTACTTCCAACTTTTAACGTTACGTTACGTACGATACTTACTCGTACCGTTCCCCTATTAAGAGTTACGAAAGCCAGATGGCACTCCCTCCGATGTAATTTGGACTTGCCAAATCCTGGAACATGGTGCTATATCACCCTGACTCGATCGGGAAAAAACGTGTGAAGAAAGAAAGAGATGTAGCCCAACCCTTAGAAGAAATGTTGTCACTTTCTGTCACAATCGACACTCAAAACAAAATACCGTACTCCGTCAACATTAATAATTATATAGTTAGTTGCATAATTATAATCTCATGGAAATATCGTATTATTATTTGGCATATAAGTATTGCAGACTGTAAGTCATGGTGACTGTTTTAATTATTTTATTATTAAGCTTTATTAAGAGCCTATAATTACTTGTATTTGAGGACTCCTGCTAATTTATCTTTTATACAAAAATATTGTTTCTCGTTCATATGGCTTCTAGTTCATTCAACTTTGATAAACTCTAGTTTTCTACGTATTTTATTCAGTTTATAAATTTTATAAATGAAGAATGAAAAGTCTAATAGGCCCTTAATGAACTTTGAAAATGTTTGGGTAAGACTTAATTTATTATTATTAGTTTAATTAGGATCGTGTATTTGAAGATTTGTATGTTGATAATTAAATACGAATTCTTATTACTTTATAATATACATTTATGAACTTGTTAATAAAACGTTTGAAACTATAAAATAATATGTATTTCATTCTCTTAAAGTAAATACGAGTAATTTATAAAACAAATATAAGTAAGCAAGTTTGGTTGGTGGTAGGGCTTTTTCAGAGTCCGACTGGTTAACCACCCCCACGGGTGAAAGGAAAATGCAAGAAATTGTATAGGCTCTGTCCCCACCCACCAACAGACTTGGCACTAGTTTCAATATTATTATGACATTCCATAAAAAGACAAATAACCATTTTTAATTCAAAAATTAAGGGAATTAAAAAAAAAGAAAACCGTGCCTAAGCCGCACGTCTAAGATTCAGAATTGCGCTGTAAGTGTCTAGCTTGAAGTAGACTGGACTGTACAATATTTTTTAAGATTACATTTTGATTTTACACTTTTATTTAGACCAGGGGGGTTACTCTTGATCGCCTGCACATTATTTTCACAATCAACTGTGTCAAAAAAATACTTAAAAATATGAAAAAAATACAACATTCAGATTTGCGTGAAATCCCCATTCCTACGGCGGATGTCGTCATACAAAAAAAGATCAGTATGGTAAGAGGTATGAATAGAGATACGTTTGAAATCTGATGGTGGGTGGGGACGTTCCTTTGCATGGTCCTTTGCCGCCATAACAGATGTGACAGTGTTCCAGCAATATTAATATGGAAGCCAGTACACTTGAAATCAGAGTCTCGAAGATCAGATGAGTCTACAGTCGGACAGCACATTGAGGGACGCTTGAAGTGTTCAGGTGGGCTGCGTGCCTGTCTGCCAACTAACCTAGTATAATAAAAAACAAAGCATTAGGAAACTAACCTTCTCTATCTGTTGCATTCCCACAGCCAGTTTTCAGATTAATGTCCATTGCATAAATCTCTAGTTCATTTGACAGATAACATGTTTAAAATGTCAACTATCCTAAGGGTAAGTTGGTGTTTCTTAGTAGGTACTAACTGTATTATCTACGTACGGAACACATATAAATCAATGGTGAAAGTATGAAGTGTCCGTGTAAAAACTCACGGCCAGGCATAAGCAACCATTATTAAAATCCAGCTGTCGTCACAATGATGGAAAACCGACTCAATTAAATTATTTTCACCTTATTGGTCTCGTCCAAATTAAAAGGGACCTTATAGCGGTAACTATACTATTTACAATAAAATATGATTGGATAGGTACTTATAAGAGCCATTTCAATCGAAGAGAAATCATGAAAATATAATCAAAGATAAGAAAATATATTTATCGATTTTCAATTTTAAGTTTATTTGCTCAATTGCATCTAAAAAAATCTCCATCATTTTGCATGACCGGATATTTTTAAAGGCGCTATTATGTCGTGAAATGGCTCATAATAAGTAAGTATAAGATCTTAGTCTAGTAACTAACGAGTGTCAGTAAGATTGCATAAGAGCAAATGTAACGCCCGTTCTGGCAGGTCGATATTATGTATCATTTTCTCGTTCAAACTATAATATTCCATTATAAAAATCATACTACGACTAGTCTTATAAATTTTGTCTTAATCAGCCTCTTCGTATCCAATAGCGAAAGGCTCAAACTTACCGCTTCTTTTAATAAAATCAAATTCATGGTTAGCGGGCCTCTCGCCACGAAATAATAAAATTAATGTGCTGCAAAGTGAAATATATTTGTGTTTGCCAAATAAACATAGTGTGCAAGATACGTCTTTTAACTGGGTGCCAAAAACACCCCCGACCTTATGATAATAACATTATAAAATCTTAATATAAGCACCAAACGAAAAAAAAAAAAAATATTTATGTTATTATGAGGAAGATAAAAATACACAAGTAATTTTATAAAAATTTCATTTAAGGTTTAACATTTTATTTAAACAAGAAATAAATAAATTATTTTACTATCTTTTAATATCTTCTCTATCTTTTTTTTAATATCTTATTATTTACTTTTTATATTTACTAATATTTACAAAAATAAATAAATAAATATCAGACAACATTACTTCTGAGGCATAGTTAGTAGCTTAGGCGTTATTAATGACAGAATTAGTATAACTACCACATACTCATACATACAATACCGAACAATTTGGTGTAATGGTTTGGTGTAAAAGTCTGATAATACCAAAGGTCTGTATGTATCGGTCCTTTACAAAAAATCAATAATAAACTGACTTCATATTATTATGCGTGGCAATTAAAAGGCAATATACAAGTAATATTAGAAATAAAGGCAAAGACTAGCGGCAAAACTCTGTGGGCAAAACTACGAGTATAACGAAAGTCATCTTTCACATACAGAAATTTATGGTACATTCCATTCAACCCTACCAAATATTTTTAATTAAGTTCCATTCTTAAAATCCTTCCTCGCAATTTTAATTAACTTATTTCCGTAATATTGTTTAAGCCATTCCGAGTTACTTGAATCTATGGGCCTTTCATCTACCATATCGTAATCGGCTCCGGGACCTGATCCAGGAAAGCCAGAAACATGGGTTTCACTCTCATGTGTGCCAAAGTCTATAACATTATCAGGTTTATGTGAGTGGTATTTAGAGTGTTTCTCATTATGGTATCCTTCGTTGACGTAAATGATTTTCTTGTCGTATTTGTCGTTGAATGCGTTGTTTCTTAGTAAGGTAAAAATGGCGCCCGAAAGCGCCATGTTGTTGAGCATCCCGACGGCGACCGTCATCATCTTCAAGGCGGGTAAAACGAAAGGTAGGACTGCAGACATGAAGAGCCCTGGGAGCAGCAAGAAAGGCACGATCTTGTAGAACTGCTGTCGCCATTTTTTCATTCCTCGAGCGACATCGGCTGGTTCATCTGGAATATATAAATGTGAGATTTAATATCAACGGCCTTAAATTGAAACACCCCGATGGTCTAGTGGTTTAAGTACCGGGTCGAGATCTTGGGGTCCTAGGTTCAATTCCCGGGTTGAGCAAACTTTGTGTCGGTTTTTCGGACACAGCTCGAGTTAATCCGCATTTGGCAAGCGTGGTGATTAAGCCAGTACACAATACATAATTGTAACAATAACTTGATTTCAAGGATGGAGGCCTTTGCCCTGCAGTGCCCAGCATCATAGAGGCCTAAGTCTTGCATGAGGCCATTACATAGGCTGACACTTTAATAAAAATATTTAACAAGAATAATAAAATTATTTTGCAACAATTTACATTTTATTTAAACCAGAAAGTAAAATGTTTAGCGCTAACTGCTATTATATGCAAACGTGAAGTGAAAGTATTTCTAGGGAAAGTTTTATACGGAAAGTTTCAGTATTCAATAAAAATATAACCTATTTATATTATAATATACCTTAAAAACTAGTCTTACATAATATTAGTACTAATTACGACGGATTTAAATCACAAGAGAAAGTTTTTGGTTTGACATAGAATAACATAGTAAATGAATTAATCATGATGATTTCCTTGTGATTTTTACTACAGTATTATTTTTTAATTTCATTTTGTTATTAATTTTAATCATATAATCTGTATGGATAATTGTAAAATTATAATTGCATCAGTAAAAAGGCTAACGGAGTGATTCCTTTCGAAGTGTGTCTACAGTGTCAACAATTAATTATGAATTTAAGGCGCATGAAATAACATGCTGGTAGAGATGATCATACAGGTTGAATATACATCACGACAGATTAGAAATAAAATCTTCTAAACTATTAAATTAATTGTATTCTAGCAAGTACGGTCAACAGCACATCACGGTTTACACTTGCAGTTCGATAATAGCACTTATGCCCCCGACATAAGAGTGGTACAAAGTTCAAAGTGTTACGTCTGACGTGCTTTTGACTGTACATTTTTTTAGATTTACTTGTAACTAAGCGTAATTCTGTAAAGCAAAATATTAAAAACGTTATTTACACGAAACCAATTGAAATCACAGGCTTGTAGAGATGAGTATACAGTGTGGCCACAGTGGCCATTTCCCTACAGGTAAGCTGTGAGCTTGTTTACCTACTATAGTGCTCAGACCAAATAAAAAACCAAGACGGAACCTCCCGAACAACGCACTGAAGCCAGTTTTTTAGGGTTCCGTAGCCAAATGGCAAAAAACGGAACCCTTATAGATTCGTCATGTCTGTCTGTCTGTCTGTCTGTCTGTCCGTCCGTATGTCACAGCCACTTTTTACCGAAACTATAAGAGCTATACTGTTGAAAATTAGTAAGTAGATGTATTCTGTGAACCGCATTAAGATTTTCATACAAAAATAGAAAAATAATAATAAATTTTGGGGGCTCTCCATACTTAGAACTGAAACTCAAAATAATTTTTTTCATCCAATCCTTACGTGTGGGGTATCTATGGATAGGTCTTTTAAAATGATAATAAGGTTTCTTATATCATTTTTTTCTAAACTGAATAGTTTGCGCGAGAGACACTTCCAAAGTGGTAAAAAGTTGCTCCCCCCCCTGTAACTTCTAAAATAAGAGAACGATAAATCTAAAAAAAATATATGATGTACATTATTATGCAAACTTTCATTGAAAATTGGTTTGAACGAGATCAAGTAATTAGTTTATAAATTTTTGGGGCTTCCCATTAGAACTGAAACTCAAAAAAAAATTTTTCTTCAAACCCTTACGTGTGGGGTATCTATAGATAGGTCTTTAAAAATGATAATAAGGTTTCTTATATCATTTTTTTCTAAACGGAATAGTTTGCGCGAGAGACACTTCCAAAGTGGTAAAATGTTGGTCACCCCCCCTCTAACTTCTAAAATAAGAGAACGATAAAACTAAAAAATATATATGATGTACATTACCATGCAAACTTTCATTGAAAATTGGTTTGAACGAGATCAAGTAATTAGTTTTTTTTTTAAACGTCATAAATCGTAAACCGCAATTTTCCTCTCATTCAATAAACTCAAATATAAAAACGTCGATCAAACTTACGAACTACAAGAACTTTTATATTATGATGATACTTGCTGCTACGAAACCCTTCATGGGCGAGTCCGACTCGCACTTGGCCGGTTTTTTTGCATTCGATGTGTGCGTGCCGGTGATGTCATGTGACCCTCGCGCTCTGTGATTGGCTGTGACACGGACACACATGTAACAAAACTACGTCAGATTTACGTCACGCTGTGTACATAAATACATCCGTGACGTAAACTGACGTAGTTTTTATTGGCTTCCGGTTGGTTGGTTCCGTCTTGGTTTTTTATTTGGTCTGAGCTATAATGGCCTAAAACAGCTATGTTTCAACCCGCTCTTGATATAAATAAAACTACGACGTCGAGTGGGCTCGGCACTTTCACTATGAATTACTTAATTAATGATAATTTTGCATACCTACATACATTTTAACAGATAGCGATCACTCTACCTTTTTAAAATGAATGTTAACATAAAAACCTTAAGAATGTACATAGCACTTACGAATCATATTTAATGTTTAATTAATTTTATTTGCATTAATTACTGACTACTAACGTTTACCGCCACCCATAGTTATTAAAACAATAGATATTAAGTAGGTACATTAAATATTCTTAAAACAAAATATTGAAAATTATTTCAATTGTTTCTATTCAATTTGCTTGCTTACAAAGAAAAAGTAATTACTTAAAGTAAAGATACCTTACACTCAATATTTAAATAAAATATCCCAGAATTATAATTCTTACTATTATTATTTTTATTTAAGTACATACGTATTTACCTATTTCAAGTGGATTTTATTTGAGCTCTAGCAATTATCGCAAGCTGCTACTATTTCAGATATTAATTGTTTTTAAGGATTAAATCTTTTTAAAACAACGGCATGCATCTGGAACGCAATAAACTAATCGTATTATCCTAATTTTACTTGTCATTAATATAAGACAACTTACTTTGCTTAAAGCATTACCTACTTGATAGAGACATAATATAATTACATATTTAGTACTTTAATTAATTACTTAAAAAATCATAATAAATCTTAGCACACTGTGGAGAATAATTCATCAATTTATTCAAATCTATACTTGGCAATAATATTGTAAATAAGTACTTACTGTTGAACACATCAACATTGAGTGTACCATTCCCGCTAGACATCAAACGAAACTCGTATCCAGGAACCATATCGAATTTCAACGACCTGTACCGGAGCAGCTTTTCCGTGTCATCACATAGCCGAGCGTACACTTTATCGGCAGATATATTGGCGTAAGGCTCCCATCTAAATTTTCTTATGTCCTTCGCGAAGTCGAAGTCAACTTTTCGCTCTTTGATAGTGGATAGGGCGTTTTCGGCGCGGTAAGCTGCCAGTGCGCTGAGGCATTTCGCTGGTCCAATGTCGCGGGCGCATTTGACGAGACGTTGCACGGGATCGTCGGTGAGATCTGTGACGTCACGAGAGGAATTCGTGGCAAGTGCGCGGGAGCGTAGCGAGCACGCGGCAAGAATGACGACCGCGGCGAACGCACGCATCGCTGTCGCTAAACTGAGCGCCCGCGCCGCTAGCGGCGAAATGGAAGGGACCCAGGCGGTCGCGGCCGTCCTGTCAGTTGATGAAGTAAACTGATGAGTAAAGAAGGGTAGCGATTTTTTTAGTACAGATTTAAACACAAATTACTAATGACGAACATATCCATATTTTAAGAGAGGTAGAGCATGTTGAATATCCCGGTCTCTAGAATTCATTCGAGGAGAGCATGGTGTTGAAAAAACCTTTTATTTTTGTTGTTTTCTCTTCAAATTACAGCATCGGCGTAGCGTGATGCGACGGGCCGGAGGCGTAAGCTCGTGGAAAATAAATGAAAAAATATCCATTGTTTGAAAAATCATTGTTTCTATGTGTATAAAATTTACAGTGTCATTTACGCCACTTAGGATCCCACAATCCATAACATCGTGTAAATGTAGCGCACTTATCACTTTCTATCGACCATCACGAACGTAATAATAACTCTTGCGTTTTCACTCCCCTGCATGAGGCCAGATAAGACTAACTACAATGAAATTATTTGTAAGCGACTTAGTCTTATAGGTTAAGTAATCCGACCTTGTTAAAAATAAGCTGCTTTAAAACCAGACGGTGTTAATCTGTATATTTTCATCTTAGAATTCGCAAGAACTTCTTAATATCACTAGATAACCAACAAAGAGAGGGCTATAATCGGATTTGTCCTTTTAGTTTCAATTCTGAGAATGAAGTCGAATATTATTCATTTTTGTAACTTTGTTCATTGAATACTAGCTGACCCGGTGAACTTTGTATCACTTCGTTTTGCTCCAATTTTTCCATAATAATATTCTCATCGTTTAAACCTTCCCTGGATTTCCACGAATATTTCAAGACTAATATTAGTCAAATCGGTTTAGCCATTCTCGAGTTCAATGAACAGCAATTCATTTTTATTATTCAATTCCTGTGCTGTTACTTCTGGATAAAATATTTGCTTCGAGGCCGTTAAGCAGCCAAGTGGTCAAGCAAGCCAGCCCATTTAAAAATCTTAATCATAATTGCTTTCAGTATAAAGTTAAAGGTGGTCCTCTTTTTAACATATTAGGGTAAGAGGTACAATTATTGGCACTTTAAGGAATTTCGCAACTTTAAAGGCCTGTAGAAAATCAGCCAATTTAAATATCGACTTAAATTTGATTTCGTATGATTCTTTATTTATTTGAGAATAGATTTAAACGGGTTGATAGTTAAGAAATGTGTTAGAAATACGAAAATTTCCGCAAAATATGAAAAAACACCGAAAGTCACTATTGTTGGCACCCTAAAGTACAAATATTGGCATAGAAAAATGTACAATTGTTGGCAGTGCCAATAATTGTACACGTGACCGTGCCAATAACTAATCGGATCGCCTGATAGTGATGGGAAAAGTGAAATCTATATACTTACGAGTACTTATACAAATAATTTGCCGTTCGTTATAGGCGTTAAAACTAGAGAACGGCTGAACCGATTTGGCTAATTTTGGTTTTGAAATGTTCGTGAAAGTCCAGAAAATATTTAAAAATGTGAGAAAATCGAGGAATTAGACGTAGGTCTTGCTTGGCGGTAATTGGAACGCCAAGCACACCACGTGGGGCTCCCCCTCGAACAATCCGTTCGGCGAGGACCTAATGTCCTGGGCACTCAGCTTGGGACTAGAAATCCTCAACAGGGGGAGGACGCCGACCTGTGTGAGGTCGTCGACATCATCCTGGCCACCTCACATTTGGCGGGCCGCGTCACCCAGTGGCGGGTGGCCGACGCGGAGACCTTTTCAGATCATAAATATATCCAATTTGGTATCTCCGTAGGCGGCCGTGGTAGTGGTGAAGTCCAACCGAGGAAAACATCCCGAATGGATGTAGGTGGACAAACTCAATCCCCCAAGGACAGCGACATTGCTGGCTCTTATATAGTCGGTATTAGCCACTTGAAGCCGATGACCGAGGAGCAAATGCGGCTGATACAGGAGGCTATCAAGGTGGTAGATGCTAGCCTCAGGGGGGTACCGAAACTCCTGGGTTTTGCCTACAAGACAGGCTGGATATTGGCGACTGCACAAACTCTCTATTATACCAGAGAGCGAACTGCCCAAGCCAAAAGTTGGGACCACATTCTGCCCCGGAGCAATAAAATTTATGCTATGGGTGCAGAATGAAGATCTCAACCCAAAAGTTTGGAGGGTTCTCCACACGAAGGAGGAAGCGACAGGATCTATTGTGACCTTCTCTCTCGATGACCAGTCTGTGGAAACCCTCAAAAACAACCGTGGAGAGGCCAAATTTGGTGTGAGGATAGTTGTCTTCAAAATCAAAGGAGGCCAGGAGACGGACCCCCAAAAGTGGCGAATCTACCGCCCACCACCAGCAGCGTAAAGGAATCGAAGAGGAGAGCGTTGAAACCCTCGGGAGCCTCCAAAGGCTCCCAAGGCTTAAAGCCTCCCCCTACGAAACCTAAGGCCGTCGCGGGACCCTCATCTAAGGGTACCCAAAGGGCTCAAACGCGACTGGGAGGGGGAATTTAGCGGGAGCGCCAAAGGTACCAAGGGTTTCCCATGATATATGTAGATAGGTAGCTCACTTTTTATTAGCTGAGTAAATATACAGTCGTTTTAAATCGCCGTGTAAAAATCTACCTATTAGTAGGACTTATAATGCTTTAATAAATAAATTTTACAAAACAGTGGCACATCACTATTAGAATTTCATAGAAGCTGATACAATCATTGGCACCCTTCGAGGCACAATAATTGGCAGTGCCAATCGTAAAAAAAGTACAATTATTGGCACTGCTAAAATTTGAAACCACAATAGATAAGAAGACAAGTAGGCATTTTATGAATAGAACTTTCGAGACTGGTTAAAACACAATCATAACATTAACAGCGATTTTGCAAAACCGTATTTCAATAATTGGCAGGGGGTGTCAACGAACTAGTTCTCCATACAAACAAAACTACAATTATTGACACCCCCTAAAAGTTTTTTTCCAACAAGATTTATGATTGTATTTGCTGCAAAACCCACTATTTAACATCTTATTTAACTAAAAAAACATTCACTGACCAGAAATTATCTACAAAATAAAAAGTAATAAGTCGTTAAACTTACCCTGCATTCACAAATTTTCTTAAGGAATCACGCACAAACTGGTTTCTCTCAGGACCATGACCGAAAAGAATTTTTTCTAGTGTTGTCAGTTGTAATTATTTAAAAACTACTATTTAGTGTTGTAAATGAATAATTGAACTTTTATTCTAAATCGTTAGTTTATGGATTTTTGCCGCGAAAAGCTTAATATTTAAGTTTAAAACCCAGAGTGCCAACAACTGGAGGGGAACCAACATTAGTATAGTTTACCCTACGTACGCAACAAAGGTTTCTTTAATCTTTAATGTATATGCTATAAAACGACGACCTATTTATTAAATTAGGGCGCAGCTTAGCCACGCTGTAAAGTGCTTTCATAGTGTTTGGTTTATAATTTATGTATATATATTTATTATCAATCAGATTTAATCAATTATATTAATTAATGTGTGTGATGTGGAGACTAAAGAGCATAAGCTTGACGGAAAAGAAAACCAATGAGGAGGTTTTAGAAATGGTTAAGGAGAAAATATGTATAGTGAAAACAGTAGAGAATAGAAGGGGCAAAATTATAGGCCACCTTGGCACCCATAGAACAAGCTAATGCTTAGTATGGAGCTAGATGGCGCTGTGTGAATAATGTCCAAAGATATTTATTTGTTTATGGATTCGCTGAGCTGTCTTTTTGATATTGTGTGATCGGAGGACACAGTGTCACATAACATAGGAATTTCTTTTCTGAAAATGACTAATCAATACCCTCATAATCTTCAAAATATGAATTCACGCCAATATAAAATATTGGCGTGTATTCATATTTTGAAATAGAATGTGTTTATGAAATAGTACTTATTTATTTTGCTTTATGAAATGAAATAATTTAATCAGCATCAAGGTAGATTTTTGAAAAATACTTTTGCACTTACTTTTTTACATTTAAATTACATACGCAGATACTTGTGGATTTATTTTGAATGTAATTTTTGCCCAATAATACTTAAAATATACGTCTGTATGACTCCTATGCATTAACACACTCATCAAAAATAAAAGTAAAGCCTTTTTGCTACATTTCCAAGAGGTAGGTACAACAATGAAAGGAATATAATCTTTCATTGTTGTTGTGCGGCACATGCACAATTCTAAATCCTATTATGCAGAACTATGATATTACAGATAGGTGTATCATCGCTGGGATCTACAGAAAATATTGACCAGTCATTAAAATTATGGTCATCATGGCATATTTATTTTCCTTGTTATAATAAAAAATCTTGTATTGTATCTTTCTATCAACTCATTAATCAAACTCTTGTCAATCGACGTCTATTGAAATTCGGCACAAATTACTATGGATGGAATTAACACGTCTATTGTTAAAAATAAGATTAGTGCAGAATGTTAAAACTGCTTTATATTTACATTTGTGACCGCTGTTTTAATATTTGAATGCTAATTTATTAAACGTTTATGACCTAAAACACTATCAGGTCAAGAGAGCGCCGTTGTTCAAGCGTTTTTAACACTGAACGCTCATGTTTACGCAAAGCGTGCAGTCAACTCACCCAAATGAATGAAAAATCGATCTCCAGAAGAGCTTTCCAAAACGTGAGCTTAAATTTTAGGTGATACGATTCGAACATGTACATTAATGTCTTTTTCTGCATTGTTTGACGACAGGAAATGGCCTGTATTGCCAAATACACAGCCTGTTTATCATACTGATAGGGCTGCCAATAAGCTTACAAAGTTTTATTATTACCTATATCTAATCGAATCTAATCGATTAATAAGGGTGTATGGAATTTTGTATAAATTAACATTTCTATATGTATTGCAAGGGTGGTTCGTTTAATATAAACCGTTGACTGACAACCATAGTACTAGCTTTAAGTATGTAATTTAGTTTGGGGCGATCTGGCGCCGTGTGCATCGTGCAGGGATAAATCCACTAAATATGTATAACACGTCACGAGCAGACGTAACACTGCAATAAGTTGGTAATTTGACAATTTCCGAGACCTGATAAGCCACAACTAATTGGAGTCTCAATTATTAATATTGTTGGCTAGTTTAATATAAGCTTAAATCAATACGTGTGACGTATGAAGGTCATATTGTATTGTGCCGGCAGCGAAAAGCGAATTCAAGTTAGGTTGTGTTCAACGGTTGCGAACCAATGTAACGCCTAAGTGATCTTTGTTAGCAGGAATCGGAAACTGGGGGAGTTTAGTCGTTAGTAAGACGCTTTAGTCTCGAGTCCCACATACGGTCGCAGGTTTAGCTAGCCTGCGGTTTGGTGCGTAAACGCATACTACTCTAAAAAAAAGTCTCACAATCGTTCGCAGGTTTCTACTACAGATGAAGCATTCTCCTTCACAAATAATAGATGCAACTATGCAAGCATGTCATGTGCACTTGCGCATGACCAATAGCGCGTGTGATGTGCATGTCCCCATACCTCACCGGCAGGCATACCCAAAACTCGCGCTTTGCGGAATCTCCACCCGATTAAAAAATGTTTGCTGGGCACTGTAGGTGGTCTTAATGAGTAGACAACGGTTTTGGCCAACCCTACCCGACGGTCGCGTCGCGGTCACGGACGCGACGGCCGTCATGCGCCAACGCACCGATCGAGTTTCTACCGCGACGTGCCGTGACTGCCGACACCCGTCTGGATTAATGCGTCTACCACACATTCGTAATTTCACTAATTACTGCCGCGAAGTCTCAAATTGGAAATTCATGCGACATATACGGTTCCGTGAATAACGAAACAATTGGCCAGAAAATTATTTAATGTTTAGAAAATTGCGATATAATTACATCACCGTTTTGATGACTACCATGGTAGTATTTACACAAGTAAAAGAGTTTATTTCATAAATAGTAAACGCGTAATTTAATGTAAAAAAGCATTTAAAAATGTCATTACTTTTAAATTAAATCAAGAAAGCAAAATGTAATTTAGTAAAAGTTAAAAGTAAAACCCAATAAATTTATAAAACACGTTGTCTATACTTCAAATAATATTATTAAATATAAATATAATAATAACTAATATGTATATTTAGTAGTAATTATTTTTTCAATTAAAGCGTGCTATGTTGTAAAAAGCTCTTTCCATCTTTGTGAAACTAAACATTTAACCGAAATTGGCCTCATCTAAGACTTATTTAGGTAAAATATTCAGGTAAGGCACTGAATTTCCTCTATCCTAAATCTTTCATCATCCTTGACATTAATTTAATTACCAGCATAACTAACAGCAGTTTTGAATGTCGGCCATTAATAAAATTATAATGCCGCCGGCTTAACTACAACGAAGTTTTCTAATACAAAAGAGAAGGGGAAAGTAAATACATATTTTAACAAATCTTTTTATTGGACACTTGAAATTAAATGCTCAAAGAACAGATCCAGCGGCTGCACATTAAGCATTTGTGAGCTTTTTAGCTTTCTATCTACCTTGAAACAAAGTTAAGTCAAATAGGCTTCTTAACACTTCAAGTCTGCACAATATGTGACCTCCTAACATGAAATAGTTTAGGTTGGTGATCGATCACCGCATTTGGAAAGCATGCTGATTAAGTTAGTCACTACGTAACACTTTAACGATGACTTGATTTCAATGATGGAAGCCTGCAGTGGAACATCAAAAGGTTTTTTTTGTACCTGCATATCCGGCGACATCGCCAGGGTGATGGGACGGCAGTGGATGCGCGACGCAAAAAACCGCCCAAAGTGGAAAGACCATAAAGAGGCCTATACCAAACAATGGGTGAAAACGGGCTAACGAAGAAGAAGAAGAGTCGCATATCCACTTAACTATTAGTTATGGTGATCTGGGCCCGAACCATTGAAGTCCAATCAAACTATTACCAATAACCTACCTCCGGGCGCAGCCGCACTCGGGTGAAACAATAAAGAAGACGTTTAGTCACGTCCAATAAAATGTATACACATGTGGTCTTATGCGAAGGCGATATTGTTCATATTTGCTGAGTCTGTGTACTCATGTTAATGCTCGTGACTGTACATTGTGCTGGTTACCATATAGAGCATTCAACAAAATTTCATGGTGGGTGACCATAGTTTTTGTTGTACTACACAAACTGGCAAGCACGTTCACTAATGTTTCTTTTGTGTAGGTAATAATAACAGTTTACTTTTCAATAATGTGTGTGTAGGTACAGTAGAAGTAATATTGTTTTATTCTTGTTAGTGTTATTGTAAGGGTAAGGGCCTTTTTAAAATTTAATTACCTAATGTACGAGTACTACATGCCATTACTAAAAATAATTTCTTTGGTTTTTAAGGTGGATTTTTTTACTCACACAAATTGTGGCATTAAGCGATATAAAAAATGTAAACCTAGTTTATTTATATACAGCAGCACAGAATGTAAAGAGAATAAAAGTTAATTAAGAAACTTTAACCCACTTTTGAAACTCGATTTTCCTGTCCAAACAGCGTAGCTAAATGAGTGTTGAATTTTTATCCAAATTGAATTATAAATTAAAAAAATTGTGAAGAAATATGGTTCATAAGATTATTGGAGAAGACATGAAGAAGGATAATTGAGTGTATTTTAATAATTTTTGCATCCGTTAATAAGTGGCGGTTGGTAGCCCATTAATATTTAATTACTATTATTTTTTATACCGCTTCAGTTAGCAGGTAGACATGCAGTCCACCTGATGGTAAGCGGCCACTGCGGTCTTTTCCATTGAAGGACACTTCACCAGGAAGCGTCGCTCAGTGAGCTGTCACACTGTAGGCTCATCTAATTTTAAGTTTAATGGCTCCCACATTAATAATGCCGGAACACAGCTTTTCAGTCAGACTCTGAAAGAGCCACCACCAACCAGCCCTAGGCGGGAATCGAAATCGGTTTAATGTTTAATTTTTCCTGTATCCTCTACCACACGAATAATTTCTACATAATCCATTTTTTTGATTTTATTTTCCTTTATAGCTTTCCAGGAGACATTTGATAACTTTCTAAATCACTACACCATTACCAGTATAATAATATATAGGACAGCAGTGCGCCTTCCGTTTAATTATTCAAATTCTAATCAATCAATTTATTCAAATTATCACTTTCACCAACTCATTTGCTTCGATAAGGATCATAGTTCGGGCCCATCGGGAACACATGCCGTTAATGTTTTATCATTAGTCCTTTAAATGGCGAGTACTAAAGGTACTCAATCTTTAGCACGGAACATAATATAAAACATTTAGGAGTAGCGATTGTGGCTCTACTGATTACAGTATTCGAGACAGTTTACAATAGAATGAAAATTTGACTGGTTAAATTTCAAAAATGAACTTTTCTTAAGCTTGAATGGCGTAAGTATTTAGTAGAGACCCTGCCCTATGCACCAGTTTTTTAAAGTATTTTTTCCGAGCGTTTTGTACTAGTTAAGGTCACGTTTGCAAAATGATTCAGGATTTAGTAAGTCCATTTGTTACATTGAAGCGACTTTGTTGGTTATTATTTTTGCATTTTTTCTAAAATTATATAATTTTTATTGTATGACTTTAGGAGATGAATTATACTAATATAAACAACCAATCATGCATAGAACGTATTTATATAATGCAGTTAATTATAATCCTCTTCATCAGAATAATGTTTTCAATTCAAACCAAGTTTTGTCTTGTTTAAAGCCCTTTATCGTTTATAGAGAAAAATATAGAGTCTGTCTAATGTTGTCTATGTTGATTGTTTAATGGCGACAGTATTGTTTAAATAATAGTTGCTCTTTAAAATCGTAGATTTTTAGAAAAAAGTGACTGGAAACCACAAAGTTTGGGAAGTAATGAACAGGTTATCGAGGACGACATTTCTACCGAGCCGTCACGTTGTCCTACGCTTTCTTTCGTCGATCGTTTGGTCTCGCCGACCATTGTCATTTGCAGGACACTTTATATCCTGGCCCCGAATAAAAAAACAATCAGTCATTCATCAACTGCCAATCGAAAACCAACATACACTATCCAGGTAGCCAATATGTGCAACAAAATCACAGTGTTCACCCTGATTTATGTGGCGGTCTTCGCCGCAGTAGTGAATTGTGAAGAGGAGCATAAAGGAATACTGGATTTTTTTAACAAAGGTAGGTTAACCTAACATTGACAAAACCTTCAAAGTTTTCATTGTAAAGTAGGCAGTCTACAATTAATATAAGTGAAAACGGGATCTGTGTAGATCCCGTTTTCACTAATATTTGTAGACAAGTTTTCGACAACGAGTTTAATTAGTTTCTGGAAACTGTTTGTGTTATATAATATTAAAAGATTTCTTTCGACTACCTTTTTTATAAGAGTTTAATTTTACTTCTGTAATAGGAATATTAGGAGAGTTATTAATTAGTGTTCAGTTTTAAAAACCGTTAAAACCGTTTATAAATTCATAGTAAAAATATTTTTTTTTTTATATCCTTTAAGTAAGGTTTTTATTTCAAAAACCCTTTTTAAAATGATTCAGAATTTTGTCACAAAATGTTTGCTTTTATGTTTGACACTTATTACGTGCTAGGTAATAATCCTTGGACCTTTAAAATTTCCCGTACAGACCTATGGAATGAATAATAGTAGATTGTTAACCAAGGGCTGTATGACATCAATTGCATACGAGGTTTTATGGGTTTAATTAGCCCGAGTATGCAATTGATGCTTACACCAGAGGTAAACACTCTGCTTTACATATCGATTGTGAAGTAGGTAAGTAAAAAAACTTTTGAGAAAGAACTCCAAAACACGAAAAAAATTTACTTTCGCGCCTAGCTAGTCGACTGCCTTTTTTACTCTTCACGATTTTATGGCACGCAAGCGCGTCAAATCGTGCTGGCCAGTTTAATTTTTAAATAGATTTCAATTATCATACAATGTGACTGCGAAACAAATAGTTCGATATTGAAAATAAAATCTTCATAAATTCTAAATTATACATATTCTTCTTGCAGTATGTATGAGTATGACAGTTCTTTTTTCAAATTCCAAAACTTATGCTGTAATGTTAACATAACATTACATGGTAGGTTTTGAAACCTATGCTGTAATGATATCCATACACCCCGGCATTCAGGGAAGTAAGTGACTACTTACAGAGCAAGAGATATTATGTAAAAATAAGAAACAAATCTATTGATAGAGCAGACATAGTTTCTTTTCAACCAAACTTTCTTATAATTGATTTTTTTGTTGAAACCTCGATCATGAGTTGACTGTCACGTTCCGTTTCCCAACTTCTTTTTCAATATACTTTTATGAGCGCGTAATCATTGTTGTAGACATTACGAACATAAAGGTAATTGAATTTAGGCGGTGCTATTCCGACAACCATTATTGTACCAACGAAGCATAAAAATCACTTCTAATTTAATTATATATCCCTAGAGTAATTAATAGTAAGCCACGACTAATACGCGTAGTAGGAAATTCTGAAATGAACTTTATTCTTTTCGTGTAATAATTACAGCACCTACCAAAAGTTATCCTGTTGACTAATAAAATGTATGTGATAAAAATTACTTAAGATTGTTTCCATTTAAAAATGTAAATATAATATTAATGCACGCGTACCTACTAAAAAGCTTAATAAAAATAGTTGAATTAGTGCCCGATTTGGTTTTATCATGATTATCATTTATATATTTAATTTTATAATTTTAATCGAATGATTGAAGACAGACCAGCAAGAAAGTCACCTGATGATAAGTAATCACTACCAATAATTGACACCTGCGACACTTCTAAGGACTCATATCCTTGCTGCTTGAAGTTTACCAAGCTGGATTTTTTTCTACCGTGTATTTGTACGTGGCAAAGAGTATTTATGAATTACTTAAGTACTTCTTCAAGCGGCATCTCCTATCGGAGGTCGGATAACATTTGGGGTTATTTTAAATCTGGACACAGCTGCGCGGTACAGAGATTTTGCGCTCAGGTTAAACCACGTTTACATATTCTTGAGCCTTGAGAGATGATAATTATTGTTCTTCAGCCAGGTGATCTGTTATTCTATCTCTGTCTGTCTGTTCTGCGCTGTGTGTTTGACTCGGCCCACTACATAGTAAACTCCCCCGGTTTCCCATTTTTACCCGATTGACCAGCTCATCTCTAGGAGGTGATCTTTGCCTTGAATTTTAATTAGCTGGGGCAGCTGGCATTATCGCTACGCATAATATGACCGAAATATGTCATTTAACGTGTTTAAAACCCCTATTTTTTACCCCTTGACCGCAAAACCTTTTCATAAGAGACTAAATTGTTACTCCCTTAACTTCTCATTAAAATTTGCGCTAGCAGATACCAATGTATCTGTATGATAAGTGGAAGGAGACAGGTTAATAATAACACTTGTCCATGCAAAAAGACTATTACTTGCTTCCGCATCAATTTAAAAGAAAGCAAGTATGAAAGTCTAGTCGGTTTTATTTTGTTTTGCATAACAATGCCTCTCGCGTTCTTTTTTTTCCAAGTGCATACCTATTTAAATTTTCATACAATAACTTTGAGTATAAAGTTGTATTTGTATTAATTTGGACGTTATATAATACAATACAATACTGGAAATACATTGGAGACCCAATAGTAATTCCCAGAAAAGGAATATCATAAGTATCAATAGTTTGTACTGTGTTGCCATAGAAGCATTTACTTAAATAATAAACGTATTTCTCCCTCATACGGCATATTACTGGGCACATGCAACTTGAGGTTCCACTGCTAAATGAAATCTTGATATTTTACGAATTACTCAAAATAAAGTAATTAATGTTCTATTTGACTATGATTATCTTGCCTTGCACCAATCCTCAAAATTAACTAGAGACAAAAATTACCTAAAATAGGTGTTGCTTAAACATACAAATATAATACCTGTATCTAATTTATCCATAATACACATGTATTTTACGAAAACACTAACTAGGCAAACGGACAAGATTTATATTACTCCAATTAATATATTTTAATTAAAATATATGTTACCTCCGTAATAAACCCACTAATTGGTTGCTTTTAGAATTACGAAACAGGCTTATTAATGACATCTGAAGTAAAATATTATCGTATTGTATTTCTATAAATTGAAGTAACTATGACAAAAGAAACATTGTATTGCTATATAAATGAGGAAATAAATATGAAATATTTTATCCATAGACGTAGTAACACAGACGCCCCCGAAATCAGTTTTAAATATTTAAGTTAAATAATACCTTCCATAATGCTCAGGTTTGCGATCACTAATCTGCGTTAAGCAAACCCACCCACAATACAATTGGAACAACAAAATTAATGTGGGAGCCAGTACACTTGAAATCAGAGGCTCGAAGATCAGTGAGCCTACAGTCTGGCAGCACATTGAGCGACACTTCCAGGTGAA
The DNA here is from genome assembly GCA_949319885.1 of Mecyna flavalis. Lineage (NCBI taxonomy): Eukaryota > Metazoa > Arthropoda > Insecta > Lepidoptera > Crambidae > Mecyna > Mecyna flavalis. The sequence goes on along the minus strand of OX439434.1, from coordinate 10,134,041 downwards.
GCGTCCCTCAATGGAATAGGCCGGAGTGGCCGCTTACCATCAGGTGGGCTGCATGCCTGTCTGCGAACTGAATTTAGCCCTGCTGTGTAAGACATAGGCTAAAACTTTACTTTACCTACTCATTTTCTTCACTAACTATCGAAATTTGTTTTTAGATGTGGACGTCGGCCGTACGTTCGGTCACAATGCCCTCAAGCGGCTTTCCTTCATCTTCCTGCCCGTCATGTTCACTCTGGGCGTGATCTCCACTCTGCTGATGGCCCTTGCAGTCATCTCCGTGAAGAACCTCGCCATCGGCGTCATGCTGCTCATAGTGTCTATTAGCCAGGTATAATATTCCAGGATAAATTACTCGTATATTCAATAAGTATAGTACAGAGAAAAAGATAAAGAAATGCTGCGATAACCATGTCGAAGGAAACTGCACAGTCAAATGGATTTGTGGTCATGACTACACATTCCCATCCGACTGTGATGGGTCATGATCCAATGAGTCTAATCCCCTGTTAAGGGTAACGGAGCCGGTGGTCTAATCGGGAGAAAACTGTGACGATTTATTTCTTTCTTTCAGGCGGTATCAAGACTGTTCCTCGCAACTGCAGCTCCGGCGCCATTAGTGCACCTACACCCAAGAGCAGAAGTTCTCCCCGCTCCCCTTGCTGCCCCCTGGCCCGCTCCTGGCCCCCTGCTCTCTCCGTGGGCCAGATCTGACAACGATGCTACTATTTCTGACTAGAATGCTGGACTGAAGACAGAGTTGCATAAACAAGAAAGTATGATGAAAATACTCCACGATCCGAGCACATACGAATTGTATTATAAGAAGAGCTACTACTGCTGTACGGTTCATAGAAGAGAATGGTATTCTTGCAGTTATGGAATAAATAATTTAAAATATTATCTGGCTGTTTTTAGCTAATGGAGATAATATCGTCTTTAAAACTGGCATGAATGTTTTGCTGCCATAATCATTCGGCTGTATACCACAGCAAAAAAAAACAAAAGATAGCTCACACGTTTAACGGTTTAACACAAACTTTTGAACAAAACCCGATGTTTCGATTGCTTTAGTAATCGTGACCACACGTGGTAAACGCTGTGCGTTGATTTAATATAATTAACTTATTGCTCGATTTTATGACCTGCGTATAAAGGTCAATGATTTTTATTAAAATCATTTATAGTCTTTTTAACACATTCTTGTTCTTTTTACTATTTATAATGTTACTGTAGAAGGTTGGGAAATCTTATCTCATCAAACAAGGCTACCTCGACTAGTGCATCGTGTGGTAATGTGGTTCCATTTGCATTTATTTGAAAAACAGACTATTAAATTAAGTCCTTCATGTTCACTCTGCAACTTCGTCTGTCTCTCGCGAAGTTGGTTATTTGTGAAAGATAGACGACGACTGTACATAGGTTAAGAACTATTTATTTATTTAATAAAATAAATTTTATTTTAAAAATATCTTCGTTAAGTGTTCATTTTTATACCATGTGATTTTTAGGGTTCCGTAGCCAAATGGCAAAAAACGGAACCCTTATGGATTCGTCATGTCTGTCTGTCTGTCTGTCTGTCCGTCCGTATGTCACAGCCACTTTTTACCGAAACTATAAGAGCTATACTGTTGAAAATTAGTAAGTAGATGTATTCTGTGAACCGCATTAAGATTTTCATACAAAAATAGAAAAATAATAATAAATTATGGGGGCTCTCCATACTTAGAACTGAAACTCAAAAAATATTTTTTCATCCAACCCTTACGTGTGGGGTGGGGTATCTTTGGATAGGTCTTTAAAAATGATAATAAGGTTTCTTACATCATTTTTTTCTAAACTGAATAGTTTGAGCGAGGGACACTTCCAAAGTGGTAAAATGTTGCCCCCCCCCCCCCCTGTAACTTCTAAAATAAGAGAACGATAAATCTAAAAAAAAATTATGATGTACATTATTATGCAAACTTCCATTGAAAATTGGTTTGAACGAGATCAAGTAATTAGTTTATAAATTTTTGGGGCTTCCCATACTTAGGACTGAAACTCAACATTTTTTTTTCTTCAAACCCTTACGTGTGGGTATCTATAGATAGGTCTTTAAAAATGATAATAAGGTTTCTTAGATCATTTTTTTCTAAACGGAATAGTTTGCGCGAGAGACACTTCCAAAGTGGTAAAATGTTGGTCCCCTCCCTCTAACTTCTAAAATAAGAGAACGATAAAACTAAAAAAAATATATGATGTACATTACCATGCAAACTTCCATTGAAAATTGGTTTGAACGAGATCAAGTAATTAGTTTTTTTTAAAACGTCATAAATCGTAAACCGCAATTGTCCTCTCATTCAATCAACTCAAATATAAAAACGTCGATTAAACTTACAAAGAACTATAAGAACTTTTATATTATGATGATACTTGCTGCTACGGAACCCTTCATGGGCGAGTCCGACTCGCACTTGGCCGGTTTTTTTTCTTTTTTCTTTGTAGCGACAGTTAATTTAAAAATTAAATTAGAATAATGTTTCGTGATTCTTCACTATGTCTGGGGGATAAGCTAAGATAACACGTGCGAAGAAAGTTTTTGTAAGTATTTGGTTAATCTATACTTATTTATATACTTTAATATTATAAAGGGGAAAATTTTGTCTCCTGGTTTGTATTGAATAGCCTCCGAAACTACTGAATCGAACTTTTTAAGAGGTTTACCTTTCAAATGGGAGTAGTACCTATTCCTATGTCACCAGTACATTAGCAAATACGAATCTCGTACTTACTTGCAAAGAAATGGAATAACAATTGTTCCTTCCTTTTAACTTATTTAGCATAGAAGAAAGTGTGGTTAAAAACTGAAACTTTCATCACTGCATAAATTTATACTTATGGGATTTAAAATATTATATACCAATAATGATGATATTTACTTATATTGATTCTGTGCTAAAATATGTGGGTTAAAAAACAGACGTGATTCCAAATTTTTGTCTCAAAGTGTATAGAAAATAGACTAGAATGTTTTGCTTCAAGGCGTAAGACGTACTTACATAGTTACTTTTAGTTAAGCCTTAAGTCGACTTGGCTCGCCGGCATTCACTTTAATGATAGTTTGAAGGGACGGATACTCCCTAAATGTGGGACATTAAGAAGCAGATATTATGGTAAAGTGTGGATTTAAGCGCAAGTGAAATAAATTACCTGTCGTGAGAGAATAAACGCGCTTAATGTACCCGCATTACTGTTATAAAGTCGCAGAAAGTTTCACAGGGTATGTTTAATGTATTCCGTAAGAAATCATGTAAGCGACATTCGCAGGTACTGCTATACACAGGTTGATGCATACTAAACACAAAGCACAAAATTAAAAGACTTGCACATAATGCACAGATTGCCGTCTTTGAAACTAGTCGAATTATATTTAAAAAATGTTAATAAATTAGTTTTTTTACCCTTTGGTGCCTTTAACATTTAGATTGCCTTTTAGGGTGTTAGTATTAAATTAAATGTTGCTCCGCACAGAAACAAAATTTGGGGTTAGGTACCTACTAACCCCTTTACTTAAAAAGTAAGGACTTATCTACAGTCTATTATATTTCGGTTTGTTACAACAAATGATGAGTCAGAGTTAGTATACCTACATACTAACTCTGGCGCATCTTTAAATTACGTATTACGTATTTTTTTAACAGAAAAAAAACTTTTTAATTGCTTTCTCAAGAACACTATGATAGGTAGAGCCACTGTTTATTGCTTTATCATTTCAAAAATAAATACACTTATATTTTTGACAACAAAAACCAAGATAAACATCTCGAAAAATTCCGGCTGTTATACCAATTAATATTCAAAGTTCTCAAATACCTGAGTTTCGGAACTTGATCAAAAGGATTCGAGTGAAGTGAGAACAGCAAGAGAGCTAAAAACTGGACAACTCGTCCACCGAGAGTTCCCAATTTTGTATCTTTTTCGTAAATAGTAATTCTGGTAGGATTAAAAATATTGCGATGCAAAGGCATTTTTGCTGATGACTCAGAAGCAATAGATTATGGAAGGTGGCTTTATGATTTATTCAAATATTTTAATTACCGAATAGTGAGAGTTCCATCATAGATTACTTAATAATTTCCATCGACAAGATTATTATACAGAACACTAATAAAATATTTATTACCAAACATCAAAATGGGCGACATTATGTTAGAAAAATTTGAAACTTGATTCGGTCCAGGTAAGCCACTAGACCTACACAACAACATAAACAATAACGCTATATTTTAAATATTTTCTTTACATAAATAGTTTCATTCCCCCTGTATTTACGAGTAACTTGTATCGTGAGAATATCAAACAATTGTGTTTATCAAGTGCTTTGGCGATAAAAACAAAGATGATACCGTAATTAACCGTCTTATGAAACCGTTACTCTCGCTGTTATGTAAAAAAATACTGAGACAACATTTTTGCGAACTAAATTATAACTGGCATTTAATTACTTTTTCTAAAGACGTAACTATCTTTGATGTTGAAATGGTAAGTCTGAAATTAAATGAGCAGATGAACGACAATGTTGTATAATATTGTTTAACTTTTACTTGAAATTCGTTATACTATATTACTTTCATACAAATATTCACCTAGCAATGACGCGATCGTTTTAAACATGACAATTTAAGTAAAACAAAATAATTGGCTGAGTATTTTTGGGGAAACCGTTATAATTACTAGGTACTCAATGACCGTTCACAGACGCAACGTGAGTTTGCACTCGTGCAGACGTTAATTACTCATTTATTACATCACTACATAGTATAAAACAAAGTCGCTTTCTCTGTCCCTGCTCATGTATGTATAGTTAAATCTTTAAAACTACGCATCGGATTTTGATGTTGTTTTTTTTAATAGATAGAGTGATTCAAGAGGAAGGTTTATATGTATAATACATGCATAATATAGTTGAGAAACACTGATAATTTTAGAGGTTTTTAATGTAAGGTCGTAAATAAACACATTTTTTGCGCTAACATTGCAAACGCTGGCTGAACCATACGAGATAGATCAAAATGATGTACTAGACAAATAATATAGAGTATATAAAGAGTATATAGAGTAATGGTTTATTGTACACCATAAAAAGGTTTACAAAAAAGTCCGCGATGGTATATGTCTATCTCTTAGGGATAACTCACAATGACCATTTTCCTTTACTTATTACGAGAAAATAATGACTTATTTACGAAAAAGCGATTTTTAGCAATACAGCATTAATCCATATTAAGTACCTTAAATAAATTGTGCATGTTATATCGATCAAAATGGCCCTTTACTTTACAGCATGTAATTTAAATGAATATTTTCGAAGATATTACAGATTTAAAATGCGGGGACATCGCGGGTTGCGGCGGTACCGGGCCGGAGGGCGGATGCATAAACGTTTGTTACTCTTTCACGTAAAAACTACTGAATTAATTTTAATGAAACTTTACAATAATATAGCTTAAATATCAGAATAACACATAGGCTACAATTTACTAGATATTCCTCCGGGAGAACGTCCTATATTTCACGCGGGCGGAAGGCTAGTACTAGTATAAACGTAGGCAGAAATATTATTGTCGGCATCGTCAGACGGATAAACAACAGTATGAATTTTCAACTTGTCAACATAAAATCACAGTTCAGGCACAAAATAAAATAAAAAATATAGACGGTCCGCATAGACCTGACTCACGGGGTTGCTACTTTAATTAGTTTCATTTTGTGAAATTGTAATTAAATCTTACTTATAACTGATTTCAGAGCAAATTTAAGATCGTCACGATATCTTTTATTCTTTATCTAAGCGTGGAATCATTAAATTTATGTCAATCATTGATAAATTAATTGGTTAAAGGTATTTCGTTTTCTTTATAATTCGTTCTTAAACAATTAAACGTTTAGTTTATAAAACATAGAATGAACTAATCCAGTCAGTAAAATGTAATTAGGATGAATACATTTAGTAAAAATCGTATTAAGGGAATATCTGTGGCAAACACAATTACAAATTTTGTTCCGGTGCATTGAGAATTAAAAACTAGGCCACCATCTTAGCTGTCACACTTACCACAATGTTGCACAAACCACATTTTATCTTAGCAAAATGTATTATACCACTTTCCACATTAAAATATCGTATCTTAAGTTGCAATGCATACAGTTTTGCACAATATTGCGTACCAGAAGGCCATTATGGAAAATTTCACCGTATGCCATAAGAAAATGAAAGTTGATTTGAAAACGAAACGCGACCAATAACCAATTTAAATACATTGCTATATTTATCCTCGAAATATAAAAATTATATAACCTATAGAGCTTTTAAATCACTGGTCTAACTAGTTTAGTATGTTGCCTCTTCCCCCACCTATTACAGTAGTCTTAATCTGGGGGTTTAGAAATTCTGACCATGTCTGAGGACAGCTACAAAGACGTGATCTCGGATCTTGGATCTTATCAAGAAACAGGGTTTCTAGGTACAAGTGGGTAACACCACCTAGTTATCCAGTGGTGGGGGGAGGGGTATGACGAATAGATAATTATTCATGTTGTAACTTAGGGCGACTTATTTAATTCAGAACTGTAGACATGATAAGAAGATAATTTGACAAGAAGATACTGCAGCCTAAAAATACCGTAAAACTTCATATGCCTGGGTGGTTGGGTAACTTAATATTATTTGCCATTAAAATGAAACCCTTCTTTATAAACTCACTTTCATCAAGCCAGTCGGGCGAGCAGATCCAATCACGTTTGCCATATCACTCATGTATCATGACAGGTAACGGATGATGTTACGTGATCATGAATAAGCATAACAGTCATCGAAATAGTCTGAATGGCGTGGACACCATGTTGACGGCTTATACAACGTGTTTCGATCAATGCGCAAAACCTGAAAATAGTTTGATCAAAATAACGAGTAGGATCGATTAAACTACTTTTAATTTAGGTCACATTTGGGGTGTCCGAGGTTTTGCGCATTTAACGTTACACGTTGTATATACAGTATACCTCGTGCTGAGAAATACAAGAATGAGAATAATAAATTATAGTAATATTGATTATATTATGTGTAATTTATCTATGTTTGTCATTTTTTAGCGTTTAACTTTTTCATTGGTCCTTACAGGTTTCATGTTAAACTATTATTTTGAGAGCAGTATCCACGAACATAATGCAATTACCACAAAAGCAATAACCTAAAAACAATTTTAACGTTTATTTCGGTCAACAAGTCACCGAGCCTAACATTAAGGCCGAGCATTAAAGTCATGCGTAATTAAAGAGGCAATTGTGGAGAAAATTCTATATAGCTTTAAAGTTAACACTTAGTGGGGTATAATTATATGCTACATTTTAGGTAGTAAAACATACATGGAAAGTGCTCAAAAAGGAAAATTATTTAAAGATGTTTTGATGAGCTATGCGTAAATGTTGTGTTTTTTATGAATTCTTTTTATATTGTTGTAGACAAGATATTGAATACAAATATTGTGAAACAGAACAAATACAAAAACGTGAAAACGAATACCCAATGTGCAAAGAAACTATCGACCATATTAGCCACACTAGCGCCAACCATTAGGAAATGAATACTATGTTTTGTGTTATAACACTTAAAATACAATCACCAAGATCTCTAATTTATACCACTTGTTCTTTTTAACGCTTCCATGCGTTGATTCAATACATAGATCTACTTTTAGTTTTTATTAATGATCCGGTATTAGATCGAAAGCTCATGTTAAAAATAGAGAATGTAATCGTTACGTATGAGGTCTGATGAAAATAAAAATATACCTTTATACATATTTTATAGTTGTGGGCCTTAACATACATTTAAATTGTTTCCACGATACTCGTACAAACACGTCTAGACATCTATCTATCTATAGAAATACAAATGAATTGCTGTTCGTTGGTCTCGCTATAACTCGAGAATGGCTGAACCGATTTGACTAATTTTAGTCTTGTAATATTTGTGGAAGTCTAGGGAAGGTTTGAACGATGAGAAAATATGGAGAAATTGCGAGGACAATACTAAAGTAAGTGATACGAAGTTCACCGGGCCAGCTAGTTTCAAATAAATGTTACAAAATATTTGTATACAAACTGTAAGATATTGCTGTATCTAAGTAATAGAATAGAAAGGGTGAAATCAATTCTATCGAGGTTAGCTAGCCATCCTGGCTCGATGTACGGGTTAGTTTCTAACCAGTTTTAAGCCTCTGCAATAAATTTACAGCTAATATCATATATATTCTTATAATTACGCGAACCTATACGTGCCTATACTCAGACGAAAGTAACGGGCGAGTGTGGGTAATTTATCAATTTAAATTGATCTAAAGATGCTCACTTAGTATGTCTGATTGACGCTTTGCGTTGATGGAGGTAGAATGTATCATAAATGCCGTAAAGTCTGATCGTTACTTTCTATCTATGAAGAAACCATAAAAACACAACATCAAAGTTTATTTTATTAATCATCCACAATACAAACGCATAGGTAACATAGTTATTTGAGCTTTAGGAGTGTTTAAAATTTTCAGAATGTAGGTACAGAAACAGAATATTAGCATTTAAAAGGCGCGCGGTGCTATAAAATGGACAATGTTTAAGTTACTATTATGTTAATAACGTCTTAAGACGCTTATTTTTGGTCTGAATTAAATTGTATGTGTATAATAATTATTTAAAACGTACGTAAAAATGGGCTGACTTAATCTATTGCTAAGCGCATAAAATAAATTCAGGTCACGAGTAAATCATATTCAATATAAATATTTTTGCATAAAACTTTTTCATTTGACTGTACTGTATGGCTTGAACAATAGATTCTTAAATAAATTTATGCGTGGTCCCAGTCGCCGGAAGAAAAATTATCTTTAATCAATCCGGCAACTGGGACCGCGGTCCGAGTTAATTGCGGTCCCGGTCGCCGGATACCTCTAAAAGTTGCTCAGAACTTCTTGAAATGTTATTTATTATTAATACGAAGTATCTAATTATACAGTTTTGTTACTTTAAGGCTTTTATAGTATACGACAAAACAACATAACAGTGCAAGTACTTGCACTGTTTGATTGTTGTCACTTGAAGAAAAATTAGTTTCACTAGTTTTCAGCAATAAGGCGATTGTTTTTTTTTAATGGTCGGGCTATACCTACATATTTTAAAAAGGTAAACGTCGACAAATTACATTTACTTTGAAATTTTATTAATTTAATCAAGAAAAACTTTTTCAATGAATTAATATTAGACGGAAATTGAAAGTTGGACAGGTAAATTTATTTTTTTAAATAAACGTAACAAATTTATTATTGCTTCAAATCTTTATTATTTTAAAACTAAATGTAAAAAAATATTTTGTATGATTAACAATTCTTAGAAATTAACTTTCAACAATTTTAAACATTTTCCTTCAGTTTGATTATGCCACATGCTTTAAAATCGTTTTTCTGAACCATAATAATTATAATTGATTATTGGCGTGCTGCTTAGACTAAACATTCGTCTGTAAAAAACCACATCTATAATTTAATAAAAACAAGTTATAGTAGACAGAAAAGGTTGCGTAAACTCTCTCAAGTATTATACAATACTTGAGCCGAATTAAAAATTGTACTTGACCATGCACATTCGAGAATTCAGATTTGATCCAGTTGGTAAGCGGTGAAGCGGCGCGTAGAGGGGCGCAGGCGCACCGTCACAGTCAAAACGACCAGCAGAATGTGCGCACCCGCTCTCCGGTACCTCGGTGTGATCTTAGTGCTCAGTGTCTTCGGGCTGTGTGCAGCCACGGTCCAAGATGCACATAGCTTGGACAAGAAGATCGAGTTATTTGATGGCGTCCGTGTCAAGATCCCGCAAGACAACAGCACTGGAAGGCTCATGTCGCTGGAAGTTGATGGTGATAGAAGCGTCACTGATGGTGAGTTTTAGCTTTAAATTTTGTATCATACGAACCTAACTATCTTGTATAAGTCAAGTTCTAACGAACCTACTAGATTTATTTATTAAATTAGTAATAAATAAATAAACAATAAATAAATATCCCTGACACTATTTAAACAGCGCCATCCAGCCCCAAAGTATGCATAGCTTGTATTAATTAAGTTAGTAATTCTATACATACAAATAAGGAAAGTTAATTTTCAAATTGAACTATTGTAGTCTTATGATATCTATGGGAAATATATTATTTAACCACTCAAAGCCGAACCGGCACTCGCGTGCCGCTTAATAATAGATTTTCTATTGTGTCTGGTTTTCCGGGGCTAGAAGGATTAACCAAATACTCTATGTGTGTAATAAACTAAATTATGTCCCTGCTAATTACCTTCACAACCTAGCTTTAGGTAATCCGAACTAATTCACACTTACTAAAATTATATATTACGACAGTAACTCTAGTCGGACTGTCCATCTATCTGTGTGCTTTCACCGTTAAAATTATGAACCGATCATTACTGACATTGATTGAAGGATAAAGGATACTTTTTATCACGGGGATAAGCCTTATAATCATTTTTATTTCATTTATTTATTTATTCTTTCAAATAGCAACGGAAAAACGTAATTTTTGGTATGAGGATAGTTAGAAAGCTTTTAATCCCGTAAAACAGAGTTCTGCGGGGCCTACGTAGTACGCAGGTATATATAGTCCATGCAGACGAAGGAAAGCACGTAAGGAATGCTAGTTAATAATGAAAAAAGAAGAGGTTTTATACGATAGCTATTAATACTGTTAAAAACAATAGTGTCTATCAAATTATGTTGTTTTCACTATAAGTACGTTTGAGGAATTTCAAACAAGTGCTAATAGAGTAATTTAAAAGCAAATCCACTGTACACAGAGTTCTTACACATAATTTACTATGTAGATGCGTCACAGGTATTCACTACCGCTCTGTGTTTCGAATTTAAAATGTTTTCGTCATAAAGCTCTCAAATTGTGTGAGTTTGTTAGACTTTCAATTGTCACTCATTCATAAATTAGAGTGCGATGATACATAACTGTAGTTAGTTTATTTTACTGTAACTTTCACCGTCCTAGTGTTAAACAAAAACTTATGCAAGTTTTTGCTTACCACTAGGACGGTTAACATAATGCTCATTTTGGCATACTGATGATCGAGCTTAAAGTTTTGAAATGTATTTATCCTTTTTTATTGTTGAGAATGTAACTCAAATTGTCAAAAAACAATCTCTGAAAACATTGTTTGTATGTATCCGATTAACTGAATACATTATTTAACGTTTTTTTTTTTGGCTGAGAGATTTCTATTGACATTAAATAAATTATTTTTTTCGGTATTTAATTAAGTTACACGTGTGTAGAAAAATTTATTCTCAATTTTCAGTTATCCTCAGTTAGCAATGAACGCCTACAAACAAGCAAAGGGGAACTAATTGGCGTCTTATAAGTAATATCAATATCATCAATAAACATGTAGATACGAGGCTTATTTATATCTATTATTAGATATTGTTTAAATTTCATGCCACTAACATTCTCTATGGTGAAGGCTCTAATGAAAGGCGTAATTAGAGCATTCTTAGAGTTGAACAAATTCCATGAGAAGATTAATTTATAATTAACAAAAAAAATATTCAAAAATAGGAAATTTCTGATCGGGCTCGTGATAAAAAAAACTCTGCTAAATATCAGTTGGTAGCTTTTAACGTCCCTTCACGACCCTGGAAAGGATAGTACATATAAAATTAGAGATGGGTCGAGTAGATATTCGGTAAATAGGTACTCTGTATTTGGCGTACTCGGCGGGTTTTTTAGTAGGTACTCGTACTCGGCCGATTCATGGTATTATACGAGTATTATGACGAAGTGGACATTTATATCAGTGCTCTTTAGGCTCAAGGGAATTTGCAATATGTATATAGGTACTATTATTTATTATAAGCTTTATGCAATAAGGATTAGTTACCTAATGCGATAGCGTAGCCTTAGTTACTTGTAAAGTTAGCGTGATAAAAAATTCAAATAATTCTCATCTAATACTATGTCTTTACCACAGTAAAGTAGTACCACAGTAGGTAACTTGATATTCTTTACTTGTGGACCATACAACGACTATCTACCTAATACAACATTTCAATGGCATTGTGTTTAAACAAAGGAAATATTGATGGTTGAATAATTGTAATATCTGCAGAAGGAAAGAAAGGCGCCTTTTGTACCTTACTTGTGTGGTCAATAAAGTTTTTATAAATAAATAAATAAAGGTTGGCATTGGTATTATGCCTGCTTAGGATCATGTATCTCATAATTATGTTCATCAAAATAGTTATCGGAACGTAATGTATTTAATTAGATAAGCGAAGAAGAAGAAGTAATTTAGGTAGGATAGGAAACATTAGAAAAACAAGATTATAAAATAATTACAATTTTAATATTAAGACAGTTTTTACCCATCAGTCAAGTCAAGAACTGGCTTTGAAAGAAATATTTACGCCAGCTAAGCGAATTTAACAAACCTATGCACTTGAGTCAACGTGGTTAATATTTTTATATCAACCACGCATTGAGTCAAATGCAATAATTCCATGCGTGTTACACAAATAGCATTATAAACTTAACTCCATGATCTCAATGTAGGTATTAACTGTTGCCAATGCCAAAACCGGTACGCCAGGTTCCTGTTGTGAATCACCTGAGTTTTTGTCTTTTTTCCCCTCGAGAAAGTAGAGAAATTGCGTGCACTCAAATAATCAGAGCGACGAAGACTAAAGATATTGTACGTAGGTAGAACAGCCAAGTGGCTACTTTTAAATCGACTAACCAACCTTATCGATGGAAAGTAAACTCGCAACCGGTCTATCTAACGTGGAACTTTATTACCTTAAATAGGCGAAACTACGACCCGGAAAAAAGTAGTGTTGTCTGTTTTTTTGCCCAATATATTATTATCTTAGTGGACTTTGTTGGACAAAAAAATGTTACAATTTTGACCATTCTAATAATAGGAGTTTACAGGTACGAATTAATTTTATTCCTTAGGCATGACGGAATGACAACAATTTATTAACCTCTTTTCTTACTCTAAATGCCTTATCAGAGACGCCAATTAACGCTTATCTCTGATGTACTAATTTTTTCATTGTATAATAGTCTTTTTTTTATGAAGTTAAGTACCATAGGTTTTGCTTTAATTGACATTAAAGTAAAATGACGTCTCTGAGTATAACATTATTCTTTGTACCTAATCATGTTGATTATATCCAAAAGCTGCATCAACCAGATTTTGATCAAAGATAAACAGTAAAAACGACGCCGTCTGCTCACAATAATAATTGCTATAACCACAATTCCAATGTGTTGAGTATTTTAAAATTTGAAAATTTAATCTACTTAATGATAGATTTGAATAGGTAATGTTCTTTTAGCAAAGTTTGTGGCTAGGGCACAATACTTACGGGCGACCAATTTTATCATCAACCAATATTACAAGATAATTAAATACTAATGGACAAGTGCAAGTCAGAGCACACGTTCACTCATTATTTCCTCACTCTCATAGCACGATGAGACAGCAGTCTGAAACGACCGAAGAGAAGGCGCAGAGCCAGCAAACGGCTCAATATGATTTCTTAGGCACGAAGATATAACACACACACACAAACTGCTACACACACTGGAAACTTCCAGATTCCAGACAGGGAATTCCGAACAGACAAACTCAATCATACATTTTGTTTATACTAGGTTAGTTGGCAGACAGGCACGCAGCCCACCTGATGGTAAGCGGCCTCTGCCGCCTATTCCATTGAGAGACACTTCACCTGGAAGCGTCCCTCAATGTGCTGCCAGACTAGACTCATCTGATTTCAAGTGTACTGGCTCCCACATTAATATTGCCAGTACACAGTCAGAGCTGTTATAGCGGCAGATTTTACCGGTAGATAGCTAGTCGGACTCTAGCCGTACCACTAACCAGACCCAGGCGGGAATCGAACCCACGACCTCCGTGTTTTTATACCCGAGCGGCTTAGCCACTGTTCCACGGAGGCGGTCAAAAACATATTACATTTTTAGTACAACCCGGGATTTGAATCCAATGTCCCTGGCGCGGACTTCTAGGTAGTTTTTATAAAAGTCTGCCTTTATCATATTTCCGATATAGATTAACCCTTTCAACGCCAATGTCTGATATATCAGACAAACCATTTTCGTGCCCACCACGCCAATGTCTGATATATCAGACAAAAAAACATGATCAAGAAACGTTGTATTTTTACTTGCCTGAATGAGTTGAGTATAACCTAATAATTTTTTGGATTTTTTTTTTTAATGGTCGTAGCGTGTGGTTCACCATTTCGGAAAAAAGCGTGGCGGGGAAAGGGTTAATAAGTAAGTGAAGTCAGTAAGAAAAACATTGCATGCCATGGTATTCCAGTATGCTAATAAAAAATACTACGATGCATGTTTCTCGCAATTCCTAAGCATACAATGTGTATGTTTCAATTTTCAAACATTGCGACCAAAATGCGACCAGCTGTAGTTAAATCTTTATTTCTCCTTTGTAAAGATACATAATTCAACTCCGTTGGATACATAATTCAGCGGGATCTGTGTATAAATACGCTCCTGCGATTGTTTGTGTAATATTTAGCGAGCAAACTGCAGGCAGTGCGGTCAGTGAGACTAAAGCAAACGATGCAGCAATTTCTCTTTTAGTTACTTACCATATTTTAATTAATATAAGAATTTAGCTGGATGATTATGCCACTACTTGTTAATGTGACGCGATTACGATGACTTGATTTCCGTATTCATCTTGAACTAGCCTTCCGTTCGTGACTTTGCATGCGTGGACTTTGCGACGTTAACCCGACGGCATGTGATATTCTTCCAGGATTAAAGTATAATTTCACTCTCTAACTCCCAAACTATGTCAATGTAACAAAATACCTATGTATGTCATACCAAAAATCATGTCGAATCGTTGCTCCGTAGCGTGAAAGGAAGACAAAAGCACTACTAATACATAATGTCATCTCACTCCATGAGCAGCAGAATTATTGTATTTCGAAAATAACTCGATACGTATGACAGCTGTCATGAAGAGTTCACTAGTGATGCGGTGCAGTCGATTCCGATATACGAACACCGATTTTGAATCGTAAAAATTGTTTTTTACCTATTGTCAATCAAATATGATTCTATAGTTTGGAAAATCTAGGATGATACGTCACAGTTACATTTCTAGAGACGTCGATTTATTTGTCAATCCGATGACATCTGTCGTAGGGATCATGTTATTTCGAGATGAAACTGAGAATTATGCCGGGAAAAAAATGTTAGAAACATGGTATTACATACATACGTAATGAATTTTTAAATACTTTGATACCAGACAGGTCATTTCAAGAATTATTATTAATAATACATACCTACTGACTGATTTAAAAAAATGTGATAATACATACCAATAATTCAAAATAATATTAAATTAATTATTGTCATTTTATTGCCTTTTTTTTCAATTTTCCCGTGACTCCATTATTCATAACTATCAAAATATCATATTATAAAATTTCCATTCCATTAGACTCACAATGAAGCATCTGTCGTGGTTAATTAAATCAAATAGAAATACCACAGCAATACAATATAAGGTAATTAGCGGAAGTTCAAACATGTGGAAAATATTGAAATGTACGATGACCTGCTCTGTGGAACAGTGAATTCGGAGGCCGACTGGCTAGCTACCACCACACTACCACAGGTGAAACCTGTCGCCATAACAGCTGTTGCTGTGTTAATGTGGGGTCAACTACACTTCAGTCTTTACTTGTAATTAATTTATCAATGTCAACACTTCTTAGATATTCATTCATCATTTAAAGTATTACTTAATATTAATTTATTAGGATAAAAGTGTCCACTTAAGTATGGTAACTAATCTAAGGAACGGTTGAGTGCCCAGTTCCCGCTCTCTTTTGCAAATAGTTTCCGATTTTCTCCACTTATCAATTCCATCTCGCAAACATAACAATATTTAAAAAACACTTATACGAGATATAATATAAATGCGTGGGTAAAGCTTGGTGTGGTGTAACAATAATTAATATTTTAAAAAGTACGACAAAAGAAAAATTCGTGCTCCGAATGCACTCTAAACACTTTCTTTCATGCGTTTAACAATCATAACAAACATTAAAAAGGGTTTCTAATGGCGACAATAAGACATTGTTTACTTATGTATTGCTAACGAAAAAAATGGCGACAGGCACCAAGAAACACTACTTACTTCTTTTAGAAGAAAGTCGGGCTAATTATAAATATTGGAAGTCGAACTGGCATGTCATAAAAATGTTTATTAAAAATTAAATTAAAAAAGCACTCAGAAGTGAATCTTGTATAATTATTTTAACCATTTATACAAACAGCATTAATTCATGTCGTTTAATGTGATACTATATTTTCAGGGCGAGGGAAGAAAAATAAGCTGATGGAGCGTATTCTGCCAATGTTCATCATGCCATTTTTGCTGCAGTCGGCGATCATACCGATGTTTCTCAGCATGCTGAAGTTCATGCTCTTCAAGTCTCTTATGGTTGGAAAGGTAATAATCAATTCTGCTTCCTTATTGTATTTACAATAATAGGTAATACCTAATAAAAGTGTCGCTTACAAAAAGACCTTCAGGGCAAACCATCTCTGAACTCAAATCATCGTCACAATGATAAGGGCTGTCTCAATTAGGTACCACCACTAAATGAGTATTGGTGATCAAAAACTAGCGCTGAAAAAACCGATACAACTTGGAAATACATCCTAAGTCCTTGTATGCGATTTCGGTATCAATGTCTAAACCCACTTAACTTGGCCGCATATGTATAGGTATAATTAATAATTATGATTTATGATTTTAAAGCATAATATTACTTTCCAGGTGGCGCTTTTCCTGATACTAATGAACGCGTTCAAGAATCACAACGCCGTGAAAGGGCGGGATTCTGTTATGGCGGACATCCACTATGGGTACCATAGCAACGGAATGGAGTATGGAGCTTACATCAACTAGAAATAAACACAGGATGTTGACAATTCTATCTCGTGGAACATAGCTTCAGCACAGTATTGTGTAATGAGAATAGTTTTTGATGTTGTCTTCGATTCGCAGCGCGTAAAAGTTTGCAAGGTAGTTGGTTGTAAACGCAAAAGTTCTTTAAAATAGCCAGAAGGCACAGAAGTAGATAACGTTGAAAACTTGCAATTTAAAAGGGATTCGGATTTAAAAAAAATTAAAATGCGATTTTCTAATATCGAAAACTTCAAATTCATAGTTATAAGTTAATAGTCAGTGTCCCATATTTTTAGTAAGTTATGCTTACACACGACGTATTAGAAAAGCCAAAGTACCTTCAGAAATTATTCAAGCAAGAATTTGAACGTCATAAATGGATTTCATAAATGTTTGGTAATAATAATTTAGAGATGGACATTTACACTTTTTGGTTTAAATAATCATATCCGATATAATTAAATTTCGTACGCAAAAAAAAAATAGCCTAAATAGGTATGAAATTAAATTAAACAATAATTATTGATTCAGCAATTTGATTTACATAGTAAATTCTTTTGCAAGACCGTATAACTACAATGTTGAATGAGTTATTATTACTTAGCTTTACTATTTTCTAAGTCATTATAATATTGACGACGGGCTTAGCCAAGGTTTTAAATTAAACCTCAACTATAATAAGTTATTTATTTTATGTCTAATTAGTTTATTAAGGATGAAAGGAGGAATCCTTTTTTAAGGTAGAAGAGATTTGAAAATCATGTTCCCCAAACGGGAAACACGGGGCAACGGAGAATAATCATCAAAATTCTGTCAATGATGGAATAGAGTTTAAATTCATAAAAAAATATCTAAACGTAATAAGTAACAAAAAAATTACATTAATTTAAATCATGAAGGAATTAATTACATTCTTGACCGCTAAAGCAAAAAAAACAAAAAGTCCATTTACATACTTTCATTATGTAGTTGTAACACACAAATAATGTAAGATACACATCACAAAAAAAGGAGTTAGACTTTCTTGTTGCGAATATAATTTGGAACAAAACTTTCACTATGGAGTATCTATTAATATGTTCCGTTAAATAAAACTAATTGAGGAAATAATGAACATAGTAAACGCTTATATTTTAAATATTTTTAATTCTATTGGAAAAAAAATAATAAAATAATTGTATTAGCGTCAAACGATCAAGACTGTAATTTGTAGACAGCTTTTCTTTATATCTTGGACAAAATTATGTACATATTAATTTTTTTATAGTCCTTTAAGATGAGTTTGTCTCTGTATTCTATGCTCAGTTTTCTTGACAATAAAGGTCAAGGGAATTGTAACATAATTTTTCACTACTGCTGAGTCCGCCCGCTGACATAAAAAAATATATAAATATTTTAGAAATTATCATGACGTTTTAAAAAGACTTTCATGACATAAATAAATTGTTGTATCTATATTTTTAATTTATTTTAATTTAGCCACAACAAGAGTTATTTATTACAAAATTAGTATTTTAAGTTTTAGGTCTTAGTCTTTATGTTGAGATTACCATTTCTTATTTATTAAATTTTTCAAATTGTTATTCCATACAAAATTGTATTTATATACCTACCTACCTAGACTAGACATTTTTTTGAATTAATTTGTCATAATAAAACTTTACATTTTACTGTCGTTTAATTTTTCGGTTAATGGAACCTAATTAATTTTGTGAACCTGCGGCACTTGAAGTCCTATTAAATTCAGTGCTATTAATTACAATAAAATTAACCTTGTACATATTGTAAAAATAATAATTAAAAATCGTAAAACCCATATATCACTGCGCCTTAATTGCGTATTGAAAAGTTGAAAATGGCAATAAAGTCATTCAATCTTATTTTTCAAGGCATGAGAAAAAACGTAATGACATTGTTTTTCATGTAGGATGACCATTAACTACTAAAAAAAATGAAATTATCCTTAGCAGAAGTCGGGACTCTGAGTGCACTCGTGTAAGTACAATAATACTTACTTTAATTAACCTTTTCCACGCCAATGTCTGATATATCAGACAAACCATTTTCGTGCCCACCACGCCAATGTCTGATATATCAGACAAAAAAACATGATCAAGAAACGTTGTATTTTTACTTGCCTGAATGAGTTGAGTATAACCTAATAATTTTTTGGAATTTTTTTTTAATGGTCGTGGCGTGTGGGGCACCATTTTCGGAAAAAAGCGTGGCGGGGAAAGGGTTAACATCCTTTTCATTACATTAAGGATAGCTTAAACTTCCACCAAAAAATATACAATAAATTGAGGTCGAAACCTTAAATAAAACGTGTCTCGACAACACACGTATTTATTATTGTTAGTGAAGTATCTATTAGTTATAAATAAAAGACTTAATTAACGTACCCTATATTTAAAGTGCCATACGTACCTAACATCGCACAACATCACACGCTTTTTGACCCCAAGCACCTGTGTAATCGGTACCTATCAGAAACAACGAACCATACCACCACTAATATAATTTGTAATTGTTTGTCCTGGGTGAGAGTCGAACCCACAACCTCTGGCAGGGTTTTATACCAAATGCACCATCGGGCTACAATGCTTTCCGCCTTTACATATAAATCAAATAATATAAAGTATGGTTTAATTACTTAATTAACTTTAATGGGTTATCAAGATACCTACCTCATACCATTAAAGCGTTTAGCCTAGTGAAAGTAATATAAACTTACTTATGTAGAGCAAAGGCAATAACAAAACTGTTAGATGGTACTATGCTTCAAAGATATTGGTTTTAGGGTACCACGACTAATAATAAATACCTAGGCGACATTCATGCACACATAAGTACTTATGTATTTGTATTGTGCGGGAGTGAGGATGTGGGCAAACCCATGATGCAACTCTACGATACGAGGGTGATGTACATATAAAAAATTGGGCATAGAAACAAAAGCTACAATATTGAATAGTCAAAGTAGGTTTTCCTAAATAATTCTTATATTGTTTATAACACGTCAGGGTACGAGTAGTAACTCGGTATAATACTCTCAAATGCTTGTTTGAAATGTAATGATTTATTTTGCAATAAAATTATAAATTAATAAAATATAGGTAGGTACGTCTGCGCCATCCATCTTGAATCTTCTTGTTTTCATACATAATGATTTCTAATATTTACACGGTTACTACACATTAAAATAAAACAACTATAAACGGATGAAAACTCGCGTATATCTTCTAGTTTTCCTACAATCTTTTTGATAGCCTCTCAACGCCTAATCTTTTGAGAGAACTTAGGATGAATATTTAAAAACACTTTAAATCCTAAAATCGTTTTTCTTGCAAAAGGTTTAGGTCCACGATTTAAAAAACCAAGTGTATGTTTGTGAATGATATTTGGGAGTTATTGAATGGATATTGCTGAATGAGCGCAATACGTGTACACATAGATAAAATTGTATAATAATTATATTTATACAGATAATTTATAAGTTTCCTCTGAATGCTAGAAAGTTGTTTGTGTACCTATATAACAACAACACCACCAGAATAACAAAAACTTTGGTATCGCAACAGCAAGACAAGTGGGGGTAGTCTTACCAAACCGTGGTCACCATGTCAGTCAATCGCGCCTAACGCTGGCGAACTCAGTGAAATTAACAGTGAACCATTTACTGGCATGTACACAAGTACACAACATACCACCGGTGCAGTTTCTACTGTATTAATAGTCGCAATCTGCCTGCTGTCACTCATGCTGTAATTATGTACATAGTATATTTTACGTGACGTTACATAAAATTATTTTATTGGTGACAAGACTTATATTACACAATTTAGAAACAACGTCGAGTGAAAAGACAAGGTCAGTGAAATCTTTTAGTTAGATGACTATAAAATAAATGGAACAGGTAAGCTATTAAATCTTTATCTATCTATTTTACATTTTGAAGACCGGAATTCCTCATCAAAATACGAATCTCATCAAGAGTTACGACGATTTAGTTATGACCAAATCAAAATTAAGTTTCAATAAACTTATTCTTAGTTACTATAATAATTATAAGTACACAATTCACAGCACATAAATAAATAATTTTAACGACGCAACACGTGACGAGATTTGAAATAATTGCATAAATTACATTACATTAAGTATTACTTATTTCTTCATTCTTATTAAAAGTGAAGTGTGGTACAAGTACGAGTACACACTTTAGTGTGTTGCGAGATGATAAGGCTATCCTATACGAATTTAATTAAAATTAGCTGTACATATTGCATGCCAATTACCTACCATTTAAGTAAATTGGAACAGTGCAATTTGGGGGAAGACTTGGATGATGTTCCAAGGAAATAGTTGCATAATTGTGTAAATACATAAGTACTCCTCCGTGCAGTTTGTTGTATGTAAACAAGGTGAAACCTTCAACCCATAAGGTACGTGCAAACAATAAGTGTACTTATGTGTGCCTATTCCTACCTATAAGTTGGCGTTTCGTGCTAATCAAGAAAATGTAATAGATGTATATAGGCACGGACTTAGTGGTTACCTATCTCTTTCGAATTCCTGGTCTGTTCCCAGATCTTTATATATATAGATCATTTAATTATCATGCATCTGTTCAGTCCTGTTGCTCAAATGTTCAGTCAGTAAAAACACATCTTTGACATGATAGTAACTTGAATAAAAGGAAATACAGCGATCGGACATCCACAAGCCCACTTTTTTAGACCACTTAAATAGGTACATACGTGATGTCTTTCGGTACGGACCGTAAAATTACGTTCCTATACAGGCAACTAGAACAAAGGCTGTAGTTGCCTAGATTGGATTTATTTAACCCATTAACGCCCGCTGTACTATAAATAGAACACAAATTTAAATTAAGATAATGATTATGTTTTAAGTTTTTTCACTCGGGTATCATTTTAAAACGAATGTTAAAACTGTACACTTTCATAATTTTTTGTTAAAACGAAACGTAATTACTAAATTATGTGAGTTTAATCCACATTTTATGTGAGTGATTTTTTCGTATCTGGTGGATGTACTTATTGACTTTTTTAGACATAGTTAAAGTTTTTAAAATTGTTAAAAAGGTTTGTTGTTTACTCTATAGTATCATTTTCTCATATGAAATACCTAAAAAAGTTGAAATTGTTCAAAGTTTTTCATGCTATGGCATATAAAGTGTTGCTGTACTAAGTTTAGTACAATGGGCGCTTGGCATATAACATACGATAGCGCAATGAAGATATTTTGATTGATGTTTTACAAAAAAAAGTATTGTCAATTTGGAATGTTACATGAAGATTTATCGATTGATGAATCAATGGTCAAGTATTACGGCCACCACTCAGCTAAACAATTTATTATGGGTAAGCCCATGCGGTATGGATATCGTAATTTGGGCACTGACCAGTTTTTTTTTTATAAAGAGGCAGTCAGGATGACCTCACTCCACCTGATGGTAAGCGGAAGTGAGGTCCAAATATAAGGTTGGCTGGCTCATTAGATCATTGTACCCATTGAGCCAGTCACCCTCACCCTGAAGGCCTGCATAGATGCCGCTTCACGCCCCGCCTGAAAAGCCCAGGATTATAGGAGGAAGGAAACACGTGAGCCGGAAAGGCATTCCATGCCCTAATGGCACGGGGCAAAAAAGAGGAACTATACCTCTTGGTACGGGCCACCAGTATCTGGATGGTATGAGGATGGCAACGCAGTCCGGCGCGTGTTGTTCGGGAGTGGAAAGGGGAGGACGGGATGAGTTGGAATAACTCTTCAGAGCATTCCCCATTATTACGAAGACTATTGCTACACATTTGATGTTTACTGTAGGAAATCTGCCGAGGCTACTACTGATCCTTTTGGCTCCCGCGTTGTGAAGACTTTGCTGAGCAAAGCGCCAATAAATCCGGAAGAACATGTAGTCAGCGTAGTTCGACAACTTTTTCACCAATTATGACCTACTTGTCGACCTAAAGGGCCTTGGTTACAGAGCTACTGGGACGATGCGTGAAAATAGAACCAAACGATGTCCTTTGATTTCATCCAAGGATATGCGCAAAAAGCCCAGGGGTGAATAAGACTACAGGTTTGAAACGAAATTCTCCGCACGCACATTTTGAGCTAAAAAAGAGCAATAAAACTAGGCAGTCTTCTTCCAAAATTGACGGACAGGATAGACAAAATAATGGTCATAATCCTCAAAAGATGCTCAAAGAACCAGCTTATGTGTTGTGTGTTCCAATAGAGTCAAAACAGCATGTGATAAGTGCTCAAAAACGCTGTGCCTGGTTAGAGGATGCTTTGCTCAATACCACTCCTAACCGCCCACTGTACTAAACTTAGTACACCCCTAAAAATACCACATCCAATTTGTTTTTTGATATTTTTTCTTTTTAGTGTCATAATATAAGTATTTTTAATGAGATAATATAAACCGATTTTTAAAAAATTTCCATGGTTTTCATTTGGGCGTTAATGGGTTAATGTATTATTGAGTAAATATTTACCCACGAGGTCATAACAGGAGGAGAAGGATAGCTATAGTCCGCAGAGTTTCATGCATTCTCGGAAGATGACCTCGGTTGGCCATTGGCATGGTTAGAAGTTCTATCCAACCATCCAGTATCACTGTAACGCTGCCTTTTATTACAACATTTCCATAAAATGATAGTAAGAGACTACAAAGATTCAATTCAATTTTACACTCTAGTCTTTTTATACAAATTAAACTTACTATTTCGATGACATACCTAATCGCAGTTAAGGTGCTGGCAGGTGCTACCTATTTACTGCATTACCCTGTGTTACAAAACAGGGCAGAAACAACCATTTTGTCCATTTCAGACGGAGAATATTCTAATACTAGCGGCCGCCCGCGGTTTTACCCGCGTGGTTCCAGTTCCCGTGGGAATTGATCAAAATCCTTTCTTAGCGGATGCCTACGTCATAACATCTACCTGCATGCCAAATTTCAGCCCGATCCGTCCAGTAGTTTGGGCTGTGCGTTGATAGCTATCTATGTCAGTCAGTCAGTCAGTTAGTCAGTCACCTTTGAGTTTTATAAATATATATATAGATAGGTATAATTACATAGCACTCTTCGTTAAGTTTTATTACAAAAAATTACTACTTCTGATCTTTTGTCAATGCATTTATTTGTCCTAAATACGTATCTTATTCTAATAACAGTGACCGCTTACATTACAGATGATGGCTAGAATTCTGCATTGGTGTAACAACCACAAATTACTACTATTTTTCGGAGTAACCACGTTATGTTTCCTTATATCCACTATTGTATTATCTTCGAGAGTGAGTCGCGCATCAGGGTGTAATTTACAATTTCAAAACGCCACAACAACATTCTTCAAAAACAATGCAGTTGTAACAAAAGATGACACCATCAACAAGGTAAGATAATAAAATCTTGGTTTCAACGGGACATTTCGAACATGACTGTATAGAAGATTTCTTGCACTCCCACCATTTAAGGCTGGTTTGGTATTTTCTATTACGAAATACCTATTACATACGAAATATAGTGACGACAGTTTTATGGAACTTAAAAAGAACTGCCTACACACAAAACCACTATCATGCATGTCTCATAGGAGACACAGCAGGGTTACCCTTCATAATGTCCCATATCTTATTAATCTGAGTATTTTTTTAATTTCACCTTTTTATGTGGATATTGCATTTGTGTGCCTATCCTCGGCTAGGAGGGTGGTGGAGGGATTATGTGGGACTCTTCTACTCAAATAGTGGACGTCCTGACGTGCCACAGGGTCTTGTATGACAACGTCAAAAGGATTAGAAAAATGAACATAGGAGGGAGCTTAGAATAATTAAGGGAGAGAAATATTATAACTGAAAAGCAACTCTCGTCAACGTCATCCGTCGTCTTGTTTTTTATTAATGCATTATACCGAGTGCTTCAAAACTCAAAATTATGTAATGACTAGCTTTCCGCCCGCGGTTTCACCCGCGCGTAATTTTTTGTTCCAAATATCACGCACAATTGAGACGTTTCCGTAGGAATTTGATAGCCTATGTCCTAATCCGGGTTATAAACTATACGTGTGCAGCGTCTTTCCATTCTATACAAGGCCAGAACGCAGCCATAGGAAACTGCTGGAGTATATATTGTAATGCTGTTTTTAACTCTGTTATTACAATGCATACACGAATTTTGCGTACTGATCGTGTATAGTTTGTATCGTGGATGCTCGCGTCTTTGTTCCAAACTATACTACAAACTTACTTACACTTGACAAGTGTTCAGTCTAGTTTTTTAGTAAAATATGGAATTGTATTTTAACTTTATTAGGTAGAAATAAATACAAAACAATTACTTAATCATAATTATTTTGATTAAATAGTGCTTTTCAACGAGCATTATTAATATTATTAAGTTAAATGCTAGGTCGTGTTTCCATTTTACATTTTTTGTCGCGATGGGTGTTGAAGGCCGGCCTGGTAGTATTATATTTTTTGTAGCAATTTTTTTTCAGGTTAAGAAAAAAAATAACCACGAAGGCCAAGGCGGGAGCTCCGCTTCGCTTCGCTCCCGCCTTAGCCTTCTAACCTATATCCATCCGAGTCGCTTTCCGCCTCAGATATGTTTTTTTTAACTTCATTTCTCTCAGTACGCCGTATGTAAACGGCGGAATAATACAAATTGCCTGCGCGACATATACACACGATTAGTCCGTAAGCGCACTGGCGCTGTAGATTATGGAACAAGAAAAACTTGTTCGTTACTACGAAGTATACGCGATTATTTGCGTACTGCTCGTGTATGGATTGGAAGAACTTAGTAAAAAAGTTATTTACAATATATACTCGAGCAGTTTCCTATGGCTGCGTTCTGGCATTGTATAGAATGGAAAGACGCACGTGTGCAAAAGTTTTCGTGTGCCGTTTAGGCGTGATTGAGTAACAAACATCCAAACATCCAGGCTTTCGCATTTATAATATTAGTAGGATTAGTAAGAGTACATACAACTAGGTAGCTCCCCGGTTGTGGCGAATTAAACCGCCACCCAAGTGGTTAATTGAATCAATTCGAGCAATTAACACTAATAGAGACAACACCGGGTCCTGTGGATTTTGTTAGTAAAGAAAATGTCAAAAACATACCAGGCGCACTTTTGTTTATTCATAACATAATATACTGAAGATGAGAATAAAAATATTACTTTTAGTACAACTGTATTCTCTTCCTTAACTATTAACTGCCTCCGTGGTACAGTAGTTAGAGCGTTGGGCTCTAATACGCGGAGGTCGTGGGTTCGAATCCCGCGGGGAGCATCACTTTGTGTGAATGTTTGGCTGGCTTTGGCTTTGGACATTGCAGGCTTGAATCACCTGAATGTCTGAAAAGAATAATGATTCCGTGCTTCGAAAGGCCCTTTAAGCCGTTGGTACTGCGCCTGATCTCTCTTCGGTCGTGTCAGACTGCTGTGCCACCGTGTTATGAGAGTGAGGGAATAGGGAGTGCACCTGTGCTTGCGCACACACTTGTGCACTATAATAATATATCCTTCATTTTAAAAAGAATAACGACCTCCGTTAGTCCAACGGGATTTTTGCACCAAACAGTAGGTTAGGGCAGTTTGATAACGTTGACAAAACTTATAGCTCCGGCTCAGTTATAGTGACCCAGTCCTTTAAAGCGCAAGGGACTGTGTTAATTGATGCAATAAATATTTTTTTCAGAGTGCGTATTACAGACTCCCAAGACACGTCATTCCAAAAAACTACAAATTGTTGTTACGACCAGATATGACAAATAAAATATTCAGTGGTGCTGTGACGATATCTATTCAATTATCTGAGTCTACTAAGAGCATTTCACTTCATTCTAAGGATTTAAACATCACATCGATAAAGCTTATAAATAATCATAGCACAGAAAATAGGAGAGAAATTAAAATTGAACGCACAGACGCAGTAATTGATAAAAGAGAATTTTTCACAATACATTTATTGAAGCCAATTCCAAAAGGAAATTACATTATTACGTTACATTTCTCAGGAAGATTGGATAAAGGATTTGTAGGATTTTATTCAAGTGTTCTTAAAAATGGCCGGTATGTAATTCAAGTCATTAAATACCTAAGTTGATTAATGTAAGTTTAATTTAATTTTTTCCAAGAAAGTAAACGTTTTTTTATATAGACCTACTAGTTTCATTGGCAGACAAACACGCGCAGCGGCTGCGTGTCTGTGAAAAAATTAAATTAAACTTACTGCGTGACGCAGCCCACCTGATGGTAGGTAAGTGAACACTGCGGCCTAGTCCATTAAGGGAAACTACCTACAAGAAGTGTTGCTCAATGTGCTGCCAGCCAGACTGTAGGCTCATCTGGTCTTCGAGCCTTTAATTTCAAGTTTACTGGCTATCACATTTATACTGCCGATTCACAGCCAGAGCTGTTATGGCGGCAGATTTCACCTGGGTGGAAGTTAACCAGTCGGACTCTCAAAAAGTCCTACCACCAACCAGACCCAAGGCGGGAAGGAATCAAAGCCACGACCTCCAGGTTTTATACCCTACCCGACCCGAGCGCCTACTTAGTCAAAAAAGTAGTAGTGAAAGGTCAACCAAAAGTAGGACTAAAAAAATGGCCAATGTAGGTAATTATATATTATTATTTATTACAAAATAATATCTGGGTGTTTAATAAATGGTAGTAAAACATTTTTTAACTGGCAGCCCTGTCTTTATGCCACCTGGTATCACCAACCATCCATTGTTATTACTGTCACTGTCAGTGACCGAGTTCATTGACATTTCAAAACAAAGTTTTTTGGAACAAACTATCTATAATTTAATTATTCTGTCTATTTAAAAATGATTTAAATATTAAACCATACAATTTCGTGCTCACCTTTATCTCAAAAGCTTCTATGCAGTTGCGTTTCGGTTGCAAAAGTTTGATATTTATCAGTTATTTAGTGAAAAATTTCCACCGGTCGCATTCCCGTCTTTCAATCATGGAAACCAACACGAAATTTAAGTTATCCGAAAGATTATCATCATTAGTGGTTCCTAAGCATTATGATTTACGTCTGCATCCTGATATGGAGGCTGGTTCCTTTACTGGAACCGTGAAAATCGACGTAGACGTAAAGCAGGATAAGAGTTACTTAAATCTGCATTCAAAATTTTTGGAGGTATCTTCAGTGAAAGTTTACAAAGGTGAAGAAGAAATACCAGTGTCTAAATTCTTAGAAGTGACACAAATAGAGCAATTATTGATAAGTTTTGATAAAGTTCTTGATTCAGGACGTTACAAAATAGTTATTGACTTCAATGGAAGTCTTACTAGGAACATTGTTGGGTTGTATTCTTCTAGACTAAAAAATAACAGGTACTTAACCCATTTGTTAGGAAGCTTTTCATTATTTTTGGTACAAAACCTAATAATTAATAATTACAAAGTTAGAAAAAAGTGTCACTCTTCGTTCCAATCCTTGAATTTCTCTTTTTCCAGGACCATGGTGGCTAGCAAGTTCCAACCAACTTATGCCAGACAGGCCTTCCCATGCTTTGACGAACCTGAGTTCAAGGCCACATACGATATCACATTAGTGAAGCCACAGTCTTATATTGCACTCTCTAACATGAATGTAAGAAATCCATAATTTTTTTTAATGGCCTATACTTAGAAAACAAATTTTAATTGTTATTTGTATTTTACATGATTATTTCCAATTAATGTTAATTATAAATATCATGACATTTTCATGATTCCGAGTAATTATGCAAGTTGTAGGATAATATTTTGTAGATACAATTCACAATACATGACATTATAACAATACAATTAGTTTTTAAGATATTAAATTTATATTCAATCTCATGATCCAATTTTGCTTTTTACTAGTAAAGCTAGTTGTTTTAATGATTTTATCCTGTAAATATTGCAAGATATGAATGAAGTATTTATATTCTTTTGTTTTGCTTTTAGGAGATCTCCAAAACATTAGATGAAGATGGAAAATCTGAAGTTGTCTCCTTTGCAACAAGCGTACCAATGTCAACATATTTGGCTTGCTTTGTTATTTGTGACTTTGATTACAAGCAAAATGAGATAAATGCCAAAGGCATTGGAAAAAATTTCATACTTAGGTCTTTTGCACAGAAAAATCAAATGCATAAAATTAATTTTGCACAAGACATTGGGAAAAGGGCAACAGAATTCTATGTTCACTATTATGAAGTGCCATTTCCGCTGCCAAAACTAGGTAAGTTAAATGCTTTAGAATTTTCCCAAGATTCTAAGAATGCAACTCTGTTGGATTACCTTTAGAACCTTGTGTTGATACCATACAAATTGCAAAAGGAGAGAATTATTGTGTTGTGTCTCTCATTTTTTTTTTCTAGTTTTGTATCTTTTTTTTATTCTTTAGCAGTTGTGTAAAACAATAATCATATTTAATTTTTAATTGAATAAAGCACTGACATTAAACTTTCAGATATGATAGCCATACCAGACTATGTGTCTGGTGCCACGGAGCATTGGGGTCTGATCACTTATAGAGAAACGTCATTCCTCATTGATGAAGATGCAGCATCATCAAAGAATAAACTTGCCGTGGCTAATACTGTAGCTCATGAGTTGGCACACATGTGGTTTGGAAACTTGGGTAAGTCCTTCATATTAGATATACATACATATTTCAATTACTATAGCTTTATAAATTACATCTCCCAATATCTTGATTTGTGAGCTAGATATTTAAGCTTATCTGCATAGCAATCCAATTCACACATTGAATTAACTTAGGCTTAAAATTTTAGATATTAATATTACAATTTTCCATGTTTCAGTAACAATGAAGTGGTGGGATGATTTGTGGCTGAATGAAGGATTTGCGTCATATATGCAAGTAAAGGTGTTAAATGCTATTGAGCCAACATGGACTATGGTAGATATATTTAGATATTCATTTTTAATTGTACTACTTGGTACTTATCTTTGTTCTGGAAAAATGGCAGTTTTTTTATAATTACTCTAGTTGTGAGAATGCAACCCACCTGATGGTAACTAGGCTATTCCATTATAAGAAACATACAGGATATAGGAAGTAATGCTCATTGTAGGCTCCCGTTATCTTTGGCTTTAATTATTTCGTCAATGTAACTGACTCATACAATTGTATTGTTCCATATTACATTCAGAATTCAGAAAGATGGCAGAAGTATGATACTCTTTTTGTTGTTCTTAAAAATATAAGTAAGTTCCATTTTCAATTTCAGTTGGACCAATTTTTAACGAAAACCTTACACTCGGTCTTAGTGACGGATGCGAAGCTATCAAGTCACCCTATCGTGCAAACAGTTGCCACTCCTGATCAGATCACGGCCATCTTCGATGCGATCTCATATAATAAGGCAAGTATACAGAAAAAAGAAATGAAACAAGTTAGTAAATATTATCTGGGGCATTATGTGTAAAAACTTAATACTTCCCTAAGGCAATGATATTTTAAAGATTAGATAAGTAATTTGTGTTGAAATCTTTCAAAGTTTCAAACTGAACTTATTGACCTGTTTTACTGATAACTTTAGTAAAGTACGTTTATACAGCCAGGCAAAAGTAGCCAATTTATGGCTTATCGGTTCTTTACAATTGTTAAATAATAAGTCAGTTTCTTTTTAACGACTTCGACGACCGATCTTGTGTAACGGTTGAGAAGTCGGTCATATACACCAAGAGGTCGCGGGTTCGATCCCGCACGGTACCATCATTTATGTGCATGAACATGTCTGAAGTACCTATGTATTTACAAAAAAAGTGTAC
Source organism: Mecyna flavalis (assembly GCA_949319885.1). Classification (NCBI taxonomy): domain Eukaryota; kingdom Metazoa; phylum Arthropoda; class Insecta; order Lepidoptera; family Crambidae; genus Mecyna; species Mecyna flavalis. The sequence goes on along the minus strand of OX439434.1, from coordinate 10,103,122 downwards.
AAGTAATGTTTATCCACTGACTGGCACCTATAGTTCAAGCTGATGCGTAGTATGGGCTGGAATTTTAACATAATATCATTGACCTAAAGAACTATGAAAGTCATTATTCTATCCTTAGAAAAATCTCTATAAAATAATAAAGACCATTAATTACAAGTGACAAATGAAACAGGGTTCATCAATTCTACGCATGTTGGAGGGTTTTATTGGAGAAGAAAAATTCCGCTTCGGAGTATCAGACTACTTGAAGAAGTACAATTTCGAGAACACAGTTACGCAAGACTTGCTGACATCGCTCGAGCCATACTTCAAGAAAGACTATCCCAACCTTAATCTCACGTGAGTTCTTTACAACCTAAACATATTTCTTATGTATTGACTTTTCGGTGGAAGCAGTGTTATGTAGAAAACTTTTTCTCTATCCATTTCTCAATTAAATCATAAAATCAAAAATATCTGGTCAAAATTGACGTAACTGACTTTGAAAAATAATTAATTGTACATAATAGTTTAGCAGTTTAAAATCATTATGGAGTTGTAACTTATTGCCAGAAAATGCGTTACTCACTCTTTCTTAGATTTCATTAAGGGGAGCTTTAAGTTGAACCCAATCTTTATTTGAAAATGTCATAAATATGTATTTTATTTTTTCTATTGTGTCTATGTCACGTCACATGTCCTCCTGCACCGCTCTGCTAAAGCAAGAATGTACTTGGTTCACTGTTACGCTTATAATATGGAATGTATATTTCAGTTATATAATGGATACATGGACGCGGCAGATGGGATATCCAGTAGTAAATGTATCAAGAGGCAAGGACCCCAACACGTACGAGCTTTCCCAGAAACGGTTTTTATTGGATCCAGATGCAGTGTCTCCAAATGATTCTGAGTTCAAGTGAGTTTACTTTGTATTTTTGCTGTTGTAATTTTCTTTACAGAGCAATGGGAATGTTTTAGAAAAAAGGGTGATGTGTGCATAGAGTCCAAGCAGGGTCTGATTTGTCTACTCGTCAAACTTTCATGCAATTGAATGATTAGGATATCAAAATTTAAGACGATTAAAGCCGCTTAGTGCCACCATTATTATATAAAAAATCTTATCATATAACTTAGCGGTTCTGAGCGCCCTAATAAAAGACAATCTAGTAAAACTCTATGACTGCATTACATCATCTTGGGGATATTTTATTTTGAAACAATCATATTTCTATTTTAATAAAGACAAGTAATTCCAGCTTTTATCACTTTATTTCAGACATATAATGTATTATATCGTATTTCGTTTTTTTTCAGCTATCGTTGGTTTATACCAATCACATACAAAACAAATAAAGAAACGGAAAACAGCACTGTGTGGTTCCCGGATACGACAGATAAAGGTAAACTTTAGTTAAATGTAATTAAAAATCCTAAATTGATATTGACCTTAATTTGTCATAACAGCTCCGGCTGTTTTTCGGCAATATTAATGTAGGAGCCAGTACACTTGAAATTAAAAAAGGCTCGAAGGTCAGATGAGCCTATAGTCTGGCAGCACATTGAGCGACGCTTCGTGATGAAGTGTCCATCAATGGAATAGACCGCAGTGACCGCTTACCATCAGATGGGCTGCGTGTCTGTCTGCAAACTGATGTGGTATAAAAAAAATATTAATAATAATAAAAATTTTATATCGACGGTTAAAAGGAAATAGGGCATAAGCGACATTTTGGTCAAAAATGAGTTATATATGCCATTGGACTTAAAATTTTCTGCTCTTTCGAATGCGCTTACTCCCATGGCTCTACGATGACTTTTTTGGCGTTTATGCCCAAGCAAAAAAATACATTTTCATGGTGTTATTTTTGCTAACCGACGAAAATTCTGGTCATTTTTGCTATAAAGGTGATTGTACCCCTACAAAAATGATTTAATTTGGGTTTGTTGTCGGTAATACCTTTTTACTTCACAAGGGTGCCAAGAAGCTATGGCGCTTGTGCCCTATATATACACTGCGTACTTATATTACTCTGGCGGTTATCCCCTATTTCCATTCAGTTCTTAATGACAGCCAAGTCGGTTATGCTCTATTACCTAAATTGATTTTCAAATGACACTGGTGGTTATACCTTACTTCCGTTTACTAATATAAAAACGATTGTCGCTAATTCCATATTACTTAAATTAGATTTGGTATCATGGTGTCGATTATAACATATTTCCACGTTCTACAATCATACGTATACGTCGCATATACCGCAATACCAAATAAGGATTTAATAACGAGTCGGGGCTTATGCTATTGGATACCACAAAAACCAGTTTTAAACGCGTCGCTTGTCCCCCCGCAACACTCAGCCGCGCGCTGTGACAGCGTGAACAAGCGTGAGTCGTGCGCTCCTATATTTAATAATATCGGGACCCACAGGATTGGTATGCGGTTTACGATGGAGCGCGCTTGCTTAGAAAAAGCCCGTTAATTCTGGCCTTGAAGAGTCCTAAGTTGTAATGTGTAGGAAAGATAAATCCCGGCAGAGAATTCCACTCCCGCGCACTCCGTATCAAGAAAGATAAAGCAAATCGCTTAGTTTAGTAGTTCGATGATGGAACGGAGCTGGTCGAACCAAATCGTGCAGCTGAGCAGCACGTGTGTGATATCTCCGTATTTTACAGACTCCACTTTGGAGAGTACCAATGTGGAGTCTGTAAAATACGGAGAGGCAAGCAATCTTCTTACGATGATCGAGGCTCTTCAAGCTCTCGACCAAAGTATCGCCACTGATAAGCCTCTTCGCACGCCGCTCAATAGAGTCCAAAGCAGCCAGCTGGTATCGAGCAGAACTATCCCAAAGATGGCAGCAATATTCCATGCAGGAACGAACTTGCGCTCTTTAGAGGTTTAGGAGCTGTTCCGCAGTGAATTAGCGCCTGTCTCTGGAAAGGATTCCGAGCTTTTTATAGGAAGATGCTGCTACAGACTCTATGTAGCTCCCAAACTTTAGGCTGGAAGATAATTCCATACCAAATATCAGAGAGAATCGGTCAGATCGAGGGACAGATACGCCACGAAAAGAGGGAGCCATCTCAAATGCGCTTTTTTTTGGTGGAAAAAAGATACGCCTGCGTTTTGGTGGGGTTCAAACTGATCAAATTGGCATCTCCCCAGTCTGAGACAACTTGGAGAGACTGATTCAACTTGTTCACCATGTCTGATCTTAAGGCCTCAGTTTCACCGCTACCTGTATGTACATAAGACAAGTATCTCTCGACTACTGCCCTATCGTCAGCATACCCCTGAATTCCGAGAGTAGCCAAAATATCATTAATGTGCAGCAGAAAGAGTGTAGCCGAGAGTACAGATCCCTGAGGGACGCCAGCATTTTTTTTTCGCGAGCCGGAGGAGAACCCATCAACAACTACTCTGATGCGACGTCCAGTCAGAAAATCTTTTTTCCAAGCACAAACTGCAGCGGGGATCCCATAGGAGGGAAGCTTGCCAATAAGGGCATCGTGGCAGACCTTGTCAAAGACCAAGTCCAAGGACACAGCAATGGCCTCACCATGGTTTTCAATAGCCTCACTCCATAAATGCGTTGCGTATATAAGAAGGTCCCCAGTGGACCTACCTCTTCGAAGCCCGAATTGTGAATCACTGAGGAGATCGTTACCTTCTAAATACGCAAGCAAGCGATAATTGATTGTACGCTCCATTACCTTACAGAGAATGGAGTTTATGGCTATTGGTCAGTAATTTGAGGGCAGCTGTACGGCTGCCTTTTTTGAGCAAAGGCTGCACGTTAGCAAGTTTCCAGGATTTCGGAACTGATCCCACAGATTGTGATAATACAAAGATGTCTTTGAAAGATATTATTTTTATTAGCTTTTTAAATAAAATAAGTGAACCGAAAAACCAAACCGTTTGGTCGGATGATATAGTCAGGTTCGTCGATGTCAACTGGATGAATCTTGCACAAGACCGGAATGCTTGGCGTGACAAAGAGGAGGCCTACACTCAACAGTGGGTGTATACGGGCTGATTAGATAGATAGATAGAAGAGAATGTTACCAAAATAATCTCTGCAAGCCTGTAATTTAAAAACGACTAGATTAAGTACTTACTAAGTTTTAAGATATTCTGAAGAAAAAATAAATCTTCATCACTTTTTTAAACATTAAAACTGTATTTGTAATTTGTAAAGACTGTTTAATTTATTTAAATTCTTCCTCATCCTTTATATTTTGTACTCATTGCAGGATATCGATATATAAACGAAGATTAGTGTATTTTAAATTATTACAATAAAAGCTCGAAATGCTCGAAAAAACCGGCCTACCCGGGTTTTGATTACTCTACCCAAAAACCCGGGTTTTCAAAATTGAACCTGTTTCGATGCCTTAATAGATAGTAAGCATTGTTAGTTGTAAGAGAAAACAATGTTTTTTTATAGTCCTTTGTGGGAACAAAAGACCTATTTTAGCTAAAACACTGTTTTGTCTCTTTCTTTCATAACGCTGTCAACATTTGACAGAAAGTGTAAACATTTAAAAAAGTAGTAAACATTATACAAAATAAAGATAGCTTCGCAACTTAAAATTAAAAGGCACTGTTAAACAAAACATGGTATCTTTGTAAAACAACAACGTTTCAGGAAACATGCGATTCGTGTTTTTATTAGTAAGGGGGTTAATTTTGATTTTCTTGATTAAAAAGTAGTAGGTAACAAAAACTTCTTTTTTATTTCAATAAAAATCGTACTATCTGCTGGTTAGTAATAAATACCTATGAAATGACGAGCTATTATCTTTTAAATCTACCATTTAGTGTAAAATTATAGCAGGGTATACTGTAATAGGCCTCTTATTAAGATAGATCCTTAGTATGTTTCTGTGAAATTTTACTCCCAAGCAATTTCACCCTACTTTAGAAGTTAGAGACTCAATTACGGTGTCGTGAAATATCTGTTTTAGATATTTTCATGAAGGATTGTGTTGGTTGCGCTACTTCATTAGCGACATTGTGTGTAACTTATGTCTTATATCCTGGTATTGTTTTGAATGCCGACTGTTTCTTGTGCCCTATTATCTTTTATACAACCACTATGAAAAGTACCTTATCCTTCTTTTCCTATAATATTGATTGAACGGTCTAGTCGCTTATACCCTTTTACCTTGTGAAATGATAAGTTGGAATGTCGCATATGCTTCTTATCCTTTATTATTTGATTTTGTCATTTGTATCTTATGCCATATTTCCTCACTCAAAAATTAAAAGCTGTGGTCAGCTGTGGTTATAAGCGACAAAAACTACTTTAAATAACGTCAAATCACTAAAACTAAGAATACCAGTAACTGTACCATGTCTATCTGATTTTATATCTGTTTCACTTTTCAGAATATCTTAATAAATGACAAAAATACGTCAGTTTTTCTAAAATTTAAAACTTTGAACGGCTCTCCTGAACATTTCATCTTTTGTCGCTTATCCCCTATTTCCTTTTAACCGTCGATATGCAGTTTACATTAAAAGTAGTTTTAGTTACCTTAGGACTTTTTCAGAGTTTGACTTACTAAAAATGTGCTTCAATAGTCTAGCCGTTTTCCATCATGCGTGCCAGTCTGACTGATGTAACAACAACAACAACTGATGTAACGACAACTGATGTAGTGTAAAAAGTTTTTTTGTAACAATATAAAGGATTATAATTTAATTATATTAATTTTTTTATTACAGTAACGTTGTCATTCCGCGAAGGAGTGAAATGGTTCAAAATAAACAACAACCAAGTTGGATACTACAGGGTCAACTATCCTATTGGCGTGTGGGAGAATTTAATTGATCAATTGAAAGTTGATTTTGAGCAGGTTAGTACTTAGAAGTAAATAACTACTATTTGATTGGTCAAAATTTTTTTTTGTTTTATAAAAGCAAAAAAATTATCATTTTAAACGTAAGAGACGCTCATTGAAATTTTCTTCTATAATAAACTAACACCGTCAGATTGTAGAATTAAAATGCCCAGTGCACGAACTTGCTTTTACTTTCTCAAAGGCACTGGTTTCTTCATCCTTTCGAATAAATCGCAGTGCCTGTCGTATTATTTATAAATATTTGAAGATCGATCGAGTTTATAACAAAAAAATATATCGACCGAGTACCTACGTTATTTGGAAAGAACAATGATTATTGTTAACTTCGTTTTTACGTCCTAGCGAAAGGACTTTTTACTTCCGTAACTTCCGTTACAAGATGCCCTTTGCTTCACACGGGTGGACATTGTCCTGATAATAACAAAACACATTTACTGGTGGTTTTTGAAGTTACGCGCGCACTTACATTCGAATGAATATCTTTTCGTTAATTCATTTATTTTATAAGTTCTACCAATGGTATCTATATGAGCATACAAACAACTAATTGTAGGTAAACACCACAATTTATAATCATCATAATTACGTCCTATGTTGGTCCATTTCTGAATATAGGCATTTTCCCATCATTTCCACTCCCAAACATCCCGTGCCCGACTCATCCCCGCCAATGGTGAAATAAAAAAGTTTATTTAGATGAATATATCTTCATGAAATCTTATGTAATTTGTCTACAGTTCTCGATATCAGACCGATCGCACCTCCTCGACGACATATTCGCATTGGCCGAGGCGCGGCAGGTGCCATACGAGCTGGCCCTCAACCTCACATCGTACCTGGATCTGGACTGGGACTACGTGCCGTGGGAGACTGCTGTTACCATCTTCGCCAAACTGTCTGACAGGTTACGTGGTACGCTGGCGTACGGCGACCTACAGGTGAATCACTTAACAACCCTTTCACTCACTGCCACCCATCAAAAAATCATTAACTATAAATTATTACATTCTGTAATGTGTTTTTGTATATACTATACTAAATATTTAAGGTATAATACCTAATGTGGAAATCTTTTTTACCAATGATTCTATCTTATAAAACCAATTTTGTATAAAATATTAAACAATAAAAATTATCTTATATTTGTTGCAGAAATACTTACAAAGTCTCGTAAGGCCGCAGTACATCCAGCAGACTTGGGAGAAAACTAACATCAATGTTATACAAGGGTATGAAAACTTAACAAGACAACTATGTTTGTTTAAATTATGTTTTGTGAGGCGATCCTTGGGGGAGGCCTATGTCCAGCAGTGGACGTCGTTTGGCTGAAATGATAAGGCGATGCACATAAAATATATGTGCTAAATTTCAAGACATTGAGACTTAATTTTAAATGATATTTACCAACTTTTATTATCGATATTTTTTACTGATTAATAGAACAAAAAAAAAATGATAAAAATTTTATGGTTTAAAAGTAATATTCAGAATTTATATTACAAGATCTTACTGATTGGCTGCTTTAAGAGTTTCAAAAAAAAAGGCGAGTTGATGTCATATCTGTAATATATAAATCATGTAAACTTATACGTGATATTTCTTCACAGGTTGTTTAGAACAAGGATTCTCTCGTTCGCCGCGCGTTCGGAGTTGCCAGAAGCTGAGGCTAAAGTCAGAAGCCTGTTCCTAAACTGGTTGAACAACCACGGTTCTGCGAATGCCGCGCCCATTGAGCCTGATCTGAGGGACTTTGTCTACTATTATGGTAATTACTTAATAGTTTAATAAAATACAATAAATATGGGACAACATCAAAAATAATGATCTGGTTTGAAAGTAATCGCTTAAACACTAGTGCTATTTGTATCAGAAACAACGATGGAACCACGAATGTAGACTTAAATACTGAAAATAAACAGTCACACAGACACAGAACACACACAAATATTCTAGAACATGAATGTTTGTGCTTTTGTGTGTGCTCAAATTACATTTTTTAAATGAACGTCTTGTAGGGGTCTACAGTGCATAAATGAACTGTCAAACGGTACTTCTTAGATTTGATGGACTTTAGTGGGTTAAGTACCGGGCCAAGATCTCGAGATCCTAGGCAACATTTTTATCGGATTTTTTGAACGCATCATATTTGGGCTTAATTCGGGATCATCTATTCATAAAAGTAGTAATTCATAAAAGCCAGCACTTATAATTGCGACAATAACTTGTAAATTAGACATTTAATACGCTCAGTGCCCACGGCGACTTTGTGTAGCGAGCGATGCAGTAGCGATGCTGTCGCGCGCGTCCGCATCGATACAGTCGCAAAGCAGTCGCTAGCTGTGTGCCCTCGCCCACGGGCTCAAATTCAGACGCGATACCAACGCGATACTGTCGCTCTGTTCTCCACTCACGCGCCACCCGCCCTCCGTTCTTCCCCCGATGTCGTCCGACACGGTCGCGCGTTTGCATCGATACAGTCGTGCGTTTAGTAAACGCGCTACTGCATCGCTACAAAAAGTCACCGTGGGCGAGGGCCCTAAAACTTAACTTTTTTTATGAAGGCATGAAGTCAGCCTCGCAAGCCGAGTGGGATAAACTCTGGCAGATATACCTGAGCGAGGAGGACGCGCAGGAGCAGGCCAAGCTGAGGCACGCGCTTGCTGCACCTCGGGACATCAACCTACTTAGAAAGTAAGTCACATAGTTCACTGTATAAATTAAATTGTTGAAAGGGCGACAGGGAAAAGAATAGCACATCCGACGGACCACCTTTTGAATAAAAAAAGTATTATCAACATCTGTTATGACTTATGAGGACATACATAAACACAAATACAGTCATATTAATGATTATTAGGACATAAATACAGTCGAATTGATAATCTTGTCCTTTTTTGAAATCTTTTAGAAACCTCACTAATTTTTGAATTTATGATATACCTAACAAAGATGCTTCCAATAGCAGGGACTGATTAGGCTCCGTTAATTACCTATGTTTTTAAAATTTTTTTGTTTGTTATTTTATTGATTTAATCTTAGACTTATGTCATCTTAATGAACCAAATTAACCTTTTTTCTTTCGTTTCTTAATACTGATTTTTATTAATAGATATTTGGCTTTGGCATGGGACGAGCAGAACATCCGCAGTCAAGACTACCTAACCGTACTACATTACCTTGCCGACAATCCCGCTGGGTCGGCTCTGGTGTGGGACGACGTGCGTGAGCGCTGGCCGCAACTCGTCGAGCGGTGAGAATCGATATACGTAGTTATAGCCCATTATAACAAAAAACCGCGCCATATTGCGGAAAACTATTAGAACTAATTTCTTCAAGTGGCAACAATCAAATAAAAAAGAATAGGATATCATTCATTTTTGCTGTCTGTCAAAGTGTGATGTCAATTGTCAACCGTGCCTTGTTATTATTGGTTGGTGGAGTTATTTGTGAGTTATAAACATAGCAACCAAGTGTTGCTATAACTATAGTTAATGTGGCGCCTCCAGAGCAGGTTTTTTTATTTACTTGGTCAGGCTATAAAATATTCTTCATTCTCAAATGCGTCAAAGATGCATTTATGAATCGTCAATTAATAAAAATAGTAATAAAGCTATTCCCAACTGACTATTAACTCAATTTATTCATTAAAATATTGTTGACAGATTCACGCTCAACAGCCGTTACTTAGGCAACTTGATCCCGGGTATCACTAACGACTTCAACACGGAGCTGAAGTTGAAAGAGGTATGTAATTAATGTGTACTTAATAAAAGTGATCCTTAAAATTTTCACCTTGAACAAACATGGAGTCTTTTCTCTTCTATTAAAGTCGTAAGCTGTGCTTATAGAAGATCGACGTATGAGTACAGTACGCGCGAGTTCATGTCCATCGGGTCTGAGGAAGCACGCGGGGGCAGCGCGCCCCGCCCTCACCCGCCGACCCGCATTCGTCCGCAGTTGAGTGTTGTCCTTGACGGCAATGACGCGCGCTTGTCGATATTTTGTTTTTGTGCTGTTATTTTGTGTATATTAGCGCCGTTTTTAACATTTGTCCGCTCATGAATTTCCCTATTCATATGATAACGACTTTGAAGGAAAGAATTGCGGTACTTTATTGTCTAGTGATAGTGACTAATTAAATTTTGCATTTTATCAAAGGTTTTTTTTTCATTTTTGTAATAAATCATTAACAAGTATTGGGTATATTTATTTCATGAGTTGCAAACAGATTGATACACTTTATCACACACGTTAAAAATATACCTACAGATCAAGTAAACTTAATATATGAAAACCATGCAAAGGCGATCTTGTCGCTTGAAGTGATCTCTTCGAGGCAACCCCATATGTAGGAAAATCGTTTCAGAAACCAATAGTTTACTTACTAAAAACATACAAAAAATTTGGGATAGATATGGTTGACCTAATAGGTAATAACTATCGATATCGATAATATAATAGGTTAAGTAATAGCACTACCGCATTCCTGAGGATGGACATGAACTCGCGCGCCTACTTTAATAGCATAGTCATTGCGTTCCGTTTGAAGAATAATAAGTAGAGTTCCGAAGGCGCGTTCCGGATTAATCTGACAGGTTATAAATGGTTAAATGTTGTTTTCTATCGTCGGCAAAAACTGTTATTGAAGCAACGTCTTGTTTATAGATGCAAGCGTTCTTCGAAGAATATCCCGAAGCAGGAGCAGGGGAGGGAGCAAGAAGACGTGCTTTGGAAACCGTCAAGAACAACATTAAGTGGTCACAAACCCATTATGAAACCGTGGCAGCGTGGCTGAAAAAAAACCTTTGAGTATTTCCAGAAATAATAAGCTGCTATAAATTTTAGGTAAAACTGTTGTTGTGAATAAAAATGGTTACAAAAGTTACGTTTTAAGCTGATATGACCTTTAAGGCATTTGCAATTTGAAGGTACGAGTATATTAAGACACGAAAATGCATTATGACCACACTACACACTTGCTCGTGAGAGTCAAAATATCCCGCGAAATCTGTTGCCGATTGTACAGTAACCGTAAAAAATCGCTTTTAAAGTGGAATTTTCACCAAAATACATATTTATGTTGAAATATTTTTTTTAGTATTAAGGCAATTTGGATAGTCTGACATTGTTTCAACCAGAGGTATTTTACAGTCCGAAAAATAAATAATTATCACAACCCGCGAGTTTGCAAGGATATTAATTAAAGCCTTTGTGTTATTAAGTTGTGTAAGCTATAATATAAATCGGATCATACTTTTTGCTTATTAAAGTAACATAAATCCATTCATTCATCCTCACAGACTGTGGCATTTATAAAATTGATGATGAAGTACCTAGTATACGTTTTGGAAAAAATGTGTATGCGTTTGGTATTTGATTGGGGATAACTTTAGTGGGTGGAAGTAAATTTTGTACGAACCGCAAACCGTTAACAAAGATCATAAAAATACTGCACTTTCGTGTGTTTGTGTATAATGTACATACATAATATTAACAAAGATAAGTTTATCAACTTACGAGAGATATTTATTAACTTATATTAAAACTAAACTTTATTATATTATGTTGCTCAAAACCCAGAAAATAAAAATTGGAAAATGTTCATAATTACACTGTTTTATTTACCTAAAATATGCAACTTATAAAAAAAGTCAAACTAAGCGTATGTTACGGCATGCTTCCACGTGTTAATAGCATGCTTCTTCCTCTTGCTTCTTACCTAAAAAAGCACACAAGTAACAAATTAAAAGTATGTTGCAGCGACTCTTTTCTCACTAGAATGTAGAGTACCTAGTGTTAAGTTACAGGAGTTTATAATAAAATGGATGTTTACTTAAGTAGATATTTATTTCATCTTGGGTGGTGCTTCGCTACTTTGTTATTCTAGAGATATCTATTCTCGTGATAGTACAAGTGATGCCCGACTAGACCACGTTTCGTTACTAATCAGCTATTTCCTTATCACTGCGTAGTAGCTGTATGCAGTACGCACAACCTGAAACAGAAAAGGTCAGTTTACATTTATCTATCTTGACAGGCCATGCTTATTAACTTCTTAAAATAATTACATACCAACATTGTGGGAACAACATGACGTGACCCACGGATGCCCCTTAAGTTTAGGAAAAAAATTACAAAACGGTCATTAGACCTGTCGCAATGTATGGATCAGAATGCTGGGCAATGAAAAATATGGATGAAAGAAAGGTAATACACGCAACTGAGATGCGCATGCTAAGATGGATATGTGGAGTGACAAGGTTAGATAAGATTAAGAATGAGTTTGAAAGTGGCACCGGTAGTGGATAAGGTTAGGAGTGTTAGCATGGTATGGACATGTAATAAGGAAAAAAGACACACATGTCGCCAAAAGAATGATACTCGTAGATGTGTGTAGATGGAGATTTGGAAGGCCGAAAAAGAGATGGATGGATTGCGTAAAGTATGATATGAAAATGAAAGGAGTGAATGTAGAATTGACGGCTAATAGGAGTGTGTGGAACGAAAAAACATGTTGCGCCGATCGTACCTAGCGTGGGATAAGGGCAAGGAAATGATGATGATGATAAATTATTGCTTAGATATTTAATTTATCTAGATGTGCTCTTTTCTGGAGTTCCTAAGATAAGTATCTCCTGCAGTATTACTATTTTAGATTAAAAAAAAATGCCTACATGAGGCGAGTAAACTCGGCTACACTTGGTCGTAAAGTAGACTTCCAATAAATGGGAATTGTTTGCCTTGTATTCTCTTCTTGTATTAGACTCATAAGCACAAGTTACATTAGGTCTATATACAAATGAAATCCGTCGTCGGACTGCTTTTTTTATCAGGATATCCGAAGAATGCCCTCAAGATAATGCAAGGTTTTAGAAGGTAGGTATACCTACTTAATCATTGGCAAAATTCTACAAAACTTCTTGCTTCGGCTACTTTTTGGATCTCTTTGGATGTGCTTAAGTTGAGTTAAAGGACGAATAGGCGTTCATACCAAGTGACATCTTCAGAAGTCCTGGTGTAGGTGAGTGAGGCAGGGGGTAAGCAAAAAATAACTGAGAGATTAGACGTGCTTCCATATCAATCGAACCTTTTTTTTTTTTTTATTGTGGGGAATGCGTTACGCATACCCTCGGCCAGGTGGTGCTGGCGAGAAGCGCAACACCACCCGTCAGAGGGTTATGTGGGACTCTCCTACTCGAGGGGTAGGTATACCCACTAAACCCCACAGTGCCCAACAGGCGCCTTAATGGTAGTGTCACAGGAATCGGCATAGCCTTGCATCTGTGACAGGGTGGATCCGCGGAAATGCTTAGATGGCGAAAATATGCTAATAATAAATTAATCATCACAGAGCTGCATTTTTTTCCCTATAAAAGACATTTCTAATATGATTTAGCGTAAGGCGCCCTATATAAAATAGTGAAACCACGTTTGTTTAATTTATTATTTCAATAAACACGCACCAAACATCATCACCATTTACGAAAAAACGTCGAGTAATAAACTTCCTTATTTATTTTCCAAAAATCATCAATGCACTTTCCGTGTTTTATTTTACATTTTGAAAGTACACTTTATCTAGAATAATATATTAACAAACTAAGTGATATAGTAATGAATAACATGCCCTAATAAATAAAAGAAATTTTGTCACGGAAAATCGTCAACACCGTCGCGGCACCGTCAAAGTTGTATTTTTCGAATGTTCTATTACCGAGCCGCGCTCGAGAGGCCACGCCTCCTTTCCTCAATCTCTCTTACGAAGCTGAGCGGACCGCACATCAATTTTATCCACGCGGGAGTCACAATTTTTTGGACTTATATTAGCTTGTGGACACTTTGTCAAATATTCACATCATCACCGTTGACAGAGGAAATCAGGTAAGCACTAGTACTATATCTTTTAAAAATATCACAGCTACTGTGTTTTATGTACAATAACATGACAATGGCTGGTATGTGTTGTTAACAGCGTGGTATTTAGGTAAAAAAAATCATACAGTCATATTCGTCATAACCATCATCGTCATTACCATTTATTTTGTGTTAATGGCGATGATAATATGTAAATGGTAATGATAAACTGTGTGTTTATTTCATATAAATTCCTATCAAATTGTTATGTTTTCTTTAAAAATATTTAAGTTCATTATTTTAATACAATTATATTAGCTTTTGAAAGTGAAACATATCACTAACCTTCCATATTTGTGGTTCATTATACGCTTCATTTTCTACATCGTGTCTTATAATTAAATCTAGAAACTGAGCTGGGGGGAGATAGATTTTCTTGATATCTCCACCAGCCCGTATACCATCATCATCATCATCAGCCTGTAATAGTCCACTGCTGGACATAGGCCTCTCCAATTGCTGGCCACGCTGATCGATCCTAGGCCACACGCATTCAGCTCCTGCCAGCCATCTTGCGCAGATCATCGCTCCACGTGGCCTGAGGGCGTCCTACACTACGTTTACCGAGACGCGGTCTCCACTCTAGAACCCGGTCACCCCAACGGTTATCGGTTCTACGGCTGATAATTATGGCCAGCCCACTGCCACTTCAGCTGGCTAATCCGGCGAGCTATGTCGGTGACTTTGGTTCTCTGTCGAATCACATCATTTCGGATGCGATCCCGCAGAGAAACGCCGAGCATAGCTATTTCCATAGCCCGCTGAGTGACTTTAAACTTGTGGACTAGCCGTGCCGTAAGTGTCCACGTTTCGGCTCCGTACTTATGTCATGACGGGTAGGACGCACTGACTGAAGATTTTCGTCTTCAGGCATTGTGAAATCGGCGATGAAAAGAATTGATGTAGTTTTCCAAACGCTGCCCAACCCAACTGAATTCTTCTATTCACCTCGTCCTTAGAGTTGTTTCGACCCAACTGCAATGACTGCCCAAGGTACATATAATTATTTTTGAACAACTTCGAGGACGGCGCCGTGAATCGCAATTGGTTCCGGTAGAACATGTTCATTGAACATGACTTTGGTTTTGTCCAAGTTAATCCGTAGGCCATGCGTAAAGAATAATCAGCCAGGTCATTCAGCATCTGTTGTAGGTGCTGCAGCGTATCCGCCATTATGACGATGTCATCTGCAAATCGCAAGTGAGAGATGTATTGGCATTTATGTTGATGCCACGTCCTTTCCAGTTCAGCGTCTTCAACATATCCTCCATTGCATTTGTGAACAATTTCGGGGAGATGACGTCCCATTGTCTCACTCCTCGATGGAAAGGTATAGGATTTGTCTGCTGATTTTGTACTTGGGCGAACATGGTGGCTGCTTTGTACAGACATCTCATCACTTAGATATATCGGCAGTCTACTTGGCAACGCTGCAGGCACTCTAGAACAGACCAGATTTCAACCGAGTCGAAGGCCTTCTCATGGTCCACGAATGCTAGACACAGAGGCTGATTATACTCTTCGGTCTTCTGTATAATCTGCCGCACAGTGTGGATGTGGTTCATGTGGTCTATGGTGCCGTATCCGCTCCGAAACCCAGCCTGTTCCGCTGGTTGAAACTCGTCGAGTCTTCGCGCAAGACGGTTCGTGATCACTCTTGAGAATAGCTTAGAGACGTGGCTTAGAAGGGAAATGGGGCGATAGTTCTTCAACAGGCTTTTGTCTCCCTTTTTGAAGAACAGGACGACCACATTCCTACTCCACGCCTTTGGAGTTCTTCCTTCGAACAGGACAGCGTTAAAAAGCTTTTAGAGCTACCTCAGTACGGGTTCACCTCCAGCCTTTAGCAGCTCTGTACTAGTAACGCCGTCCTCTCCAGGGGCTTTTCCATTTTTAAGCTTCCCAAGGTCAATCTCGATTTCGCCAACGCTGACTTCTGGCAGGTCTTTAGTGTAATGGCGAGTTATCGTGGTTCTAGAGTCCTCATTTTCGGGATCAGGTCGAGATGCATGCGAAGCGTTTAACCGGCCATAGAAGTCCTCTACCTTTTTTTTAGGTTGTCATTGTTAATGTTTAGAACATCTATTATCTATGTGTAATTCGTTAATTTGTTTTGTTATTAAAGTTATAGTACGAATGACTTAATTGCCAAAGGATTATCCAAAATTCATTTCTCCAGTGAAAATTATACTGTCAGGATTTTTAGGTTACCTATATAATTCGCTTGTCATTGTTATTGTTTAAAACATCTATTATCTATTTGTCAATGGCTTAATTTCCAAAAAAAATACCCAAAAATCATTTCATCGTGGAAAAATTACATTGTAAGGATTTTTTAGGTTACCTTTATACCATTTGGATTAGAACGTCTATTATTCATGTACCAATCGTTGATTTGTGTTATTTTACTATGATTATAGTGATTGACAGCAAAAACGTGTGCTTTTACTCTTATTTATCATTACCATTAACTTATCGTCATTACAGTTTTAAAAAAGTCATTACCGTCATGAACACGTCATTGCCATCTCAATTAAATAACTTTGATAATCTATAACTTCTGATTCTCTTGTTAGATTTTAGTGCCTTCAGTAGCTTTGGAAAGGTTATTAAAAAGCCTTTAAATTTATAGCATTTAGCACGCATTTCCTACAATTTTCCAAAAATTGTAAAAATAATTAGGAAAGAATCAAAACGGCGGATCCACCCGACACTACCAGCGGATCCCTCGCACCCTCCGCTTTGGAAGGTGGGGAGCAGCACTTGGCAGCTACCGCCCAACACGGGGGGCCTACTGGCCCCCTGTACCTCCGCCATGCCACAACCTGCGGTGTGGCCCCGCTTGGGCCGCCGATGCGCAGGGGGGAACGGCAACGTAACACCGGCCCCCTCCAACCGGTTGCGCACCGCGGCCCCCACCTCGCGCCCGAGGGTGCGCTGAGCAGACAGTAATGGATACTGTCCGCTCCCCTCATGTCGCAGGCAGACCTGTCGGTCCGCCCACTTGGCCACTCTTAGTTCACCGGAGCCCACCCGGCTACTAAGCCCCCCCACCGCGACAAGGTGATGGCCCATCGGGGGGGATATCAATCGAACCCTAAACGCAAGTCGTAGGTACCTACCTGTATAAAAGATGGTAGGTTCAGGCTGTTGAAGGGCCCGGCGTACAAGCAGCGTGGCAGCATCATGCCCATACCAAGAAGGACTAGCTCTTTGCGTATGTTCGGGCTAAGGCACCAATAAGCTGCGCCGAATGGACCCTCTCCCATTTTTACGGAACTCTGAAAATATTACGAAGGATATATCGGTTCGTGTCAAATACAATAATTTTGTGGTAAAACAACTGCGGTCGATTTAGAAAACACTCGACTAAATTATTGGTAACTTTTATTGTTATATTACTTGCCCTGCTTAAATCCAGTGCAGGAGGTTTATTCCCACCTGTTCTACTGAACAGTTCTACCGTAGGACTAATGTGACTTTTTCCCCCTAGTTCTACTTATAAATTTACTATCGAATAGTAGAACTAGCGAGAACATTATTTCTCAATAGTTCTACTACATTTTATTTTAGACAAAAAATAAAAGACCCCTAGAACACACAGAGCCATAACTCAGTACAATAGCTTAAGTAGTTTGATAGCGAAAATACGACCATAATTTCATGACAACACTAACGCGTCCTATTCCTTGACACCGCTGTGGTGGCCTGCGAGGTGTTTCTTCACACTTCGTTTGAAGGAATTGTCGTTTTGGTACGTGATGGAATATCTTCAATATTGCAGTGAAACGATGGTATTGCTAAGCTTGTAGTCCTATGACGGAATGGATAAAAACCTTATTGAAATAGAAAGATCCAAAGAACTAATAAAATAACTTTAAAAGCGAAAGGTCGAGCGCGACTATTAGGTACCTACCTAGACATGAATTTCTTCTCGGGACTCCCATGTCTTACGGAGCTGTCTGTAGTCTGTACCAAGTAGGTATAAAAGAATAATGTCTAGTTTGATCAGACAATCCTATTTACTTACTTATTTCATGCCTAATTAAGTTCATTAATACTAAATGAAAATTCTATCCTGGGAGTGACTGGGGTGACATGCGTAAATACACGTATTTGCAGCAGATGTCTACTTCTCATTATCGCTCCTTACTTGATAGAATGAGATGCAAAAGGTCATTTTCACATTGACGTCATTGTGTAGGAAAGTTTATTGATTTACATTTAAAACTACTATTTTGTAATGTGTCGCAATCTGGTATCAATATTTTATATACTTATTATGATTTAAGAGTGATTGTTATTCTTAAGGACTTCTTGGGATTATGAATGTTATTGGTGTGTAGGTAGGTAGTATTTTTTTTTTAATAAACAGTAGGAATAATCCTTGAAAACCACATACGACTGAGATGATCACTCAAATCTATTTTAAGTTTGTGTTTTAATACAATGCACAATGCACCGAAAACAACTGTAGCCAAATATCAAAGTTAATTCCGCTTTTATTGATGAGATCACAGTAATATCGACGAGCCGTTTGGTGTAATGGTCGAGAAGTCGGCTATTACACCAGAGGTCGCGGGTTCGATCCCCGCACGGTACAAACATTTGTGTGCATGAACATGTCTGTTTGTATCGGTCTGGGTGTTTCTATGTATAATATGTATGTATTTACAAAAAAAATACTTATATAAGTAATGTTTATCCGTTGTCTGGCACCCATAGCACAAGCTAATGCTTAGTTTGGGGCTAGATGGCGCTGTGTGAATAATGTCCAGAAATATTTATTTATAATATGTACAGTAATAAGTACGTACCTCAAGCAATACATGGTCTCCGTAGCGACAGAACAAGAAGAGCTGCGTGAGCGTCGCGCACGTGTATTGAAGCAAGGACACCAGTTGCATGCTGCTTAATTCCTGGTTCGAACAATAGGTACGTTAGTTTCTAAGCGTTATACCGAGTGTAGGCAGTTAAGGCCTCGGCAGATTTTTTATCTCTTTTTTACCATCGGGGTACAGTCAACAAGCCTAATCTGTCGAATCCCTACGACCAATTTTCAAATTAATGTCCTCCATGGAGTACATTAAGGGCATGGATCTACCTCAATTGATGCTTTTTGACAGATTGGGATAGGTAAATCTGCTGCGCCGAATGTAGGTACTCGCTATCAACCAGAGTTGATTGATTTTTTTATACCTCTGTAACAAATCAATTACCTACTTTTCACTCAAGTACCTATTAGAACGAATTTTTAGTCAGGATTCCCACGCACGTTCGCAGGTCTTGCTAGCTTAATTGCGTATCTACGAGTAAGTAGGTATATGGTGCCTAATCTTTGACTGTTGAAATACAAACCTTACACGCCTGAAATATCTTTTTCTTTAATAGTGCAACCGACCAACTTTAACATAAAAAAGTAGGTATAATTTTCGTTTAACTGTTTCACACCAGACATCTTTAGTCAATATGCATGTCATTTACATACACTCTTGTTTTATATTAAACAAAACACGTGTTAGGTGTTTCACGTGCTTTATCAGACTTCTTACAAGTAATAATATATATTTAATAATTACTCCATTGCCTGTTTTATTATTAAACAGACTAGGCTGGTAGATACTATTTGGACAAAAAATAAGGCAATTAAAAAAATTATAATAAAAGCGATTATCAGAAAAGAAGTATAAAAATATTTACTTAAAAGTTTTGATCGAAGCTTAAAAGTTATTTGGCTTACCGAATTGAACCGTACAGCAACCGAACATAGCGTTAGCGTTGCCAAGAAAAAGTACACGCCCAAAATGTTTTTCAATAGCTTACTCAATTCCTCAATAGCACTGAAACATAATAAAACAATCATGTATATGTATAATCATCATAATCATCAGTAGCAATCATAGACGTAATAATACATCCATTACTAAGCGTTTTCCCATGAATAAGGTGCTTGATGGCTTGATTTTATTTTTGTTATAAACTGTTGTGAACTTGTGACTATAGTTCCTACCACGTCCGCCATTGGCTACAAACTTTTATCTCTCAAGACACCACCATAAGGCAAGAACGAGCACTCCGGGATTTATTCTCTTTGCCCCTGGCGGAGGATTCGTAACGTACCTACCTATTCCCCGGGTAGAAAAAAGATAACCGGAAAGGCTGTCAACGATCAACATATTATTATTCTGAATTCCACTTAACGGATCGTTTTTCATCTGAGGATCGATTCGATTGACGCTGTTGGCTTCTGAGTTTTTGTTATTAAGACAACTAGGTAAAGTAAAGGATTATTTCCTTCCATTAAATCATAATTTAATACTGCAACGTTTTGTGCAAAGAAAACTTTTAAAACTTCACAAACACCCAGATGCTAATATCTTACGTAACTTCAATTAAGAAATTTGACAATTTTCCTTTGAGATTACACCAACCAGAACCTATCAGAAAGACAAGTTAACGCAAAGTGTAACTCACGTCGTAAGTATGATGTGTATGCGGTGGCATTTTGCAATCCTGTGATGTGCTCTTCTATCCCTTTCTTTCGATAACGATAATATTCTTCCTTTCCCTCCTATATTTTGGCTATATTCACGCAATAAAGTAAACTGACCACATATGAACATCATGATGCCAACGGACATCAGATCGAAGGCTACGTGAACACGGACGCAATAAATAGCAGCTATTAGCTCAAGAAAAATTGTGAAAAGATACCCAAAAAAATTAATGTTGTCAAGCGGAGCCCACCCTGGTAAAATATGCGGCAACCCCATCGGCTCTTGCGCCATCAAAACATATTCCGCGAAAGGCGATATTATGTAAATAACGGCTGTAGTTCCGTACATTCTAGATAGAAGCGTCGAGAGGGCCTCAAACTTCCCAGTGTAAGATATAATGTGGTGAATAAAAGTCGAGCTAATGTCTTCGTCGTCACTCTCGTATTCAACATTTGAATCATTTTCAATATTTTTCAGTTCCCTCTCTAGCGCTAATATAGTATTCAAAAGAGAATTCCAGTGCTTGTGATTGCGATATAAAGATATAAGCTTGAGAATGCCCATGCCACAGAAAGAAATTACGCTAAAGCACTCGAATAGACGGTCTATATCTTCGGTAGCATTAAGCAGGGCGATGATCTGAAGTAAAATAGTAAGTATAAAGCAAATGCTTGCTGTTTTGGCTACAAAATGTATCTTAGGTCTTTCTTTTTCAAAAGCTATTCCAGCATTTGCAAGCTTACACGCGATTAACGTCTTTAAATTGTTTGTTTTTAAATGGTTTACTCCGTCAATTGAACATTCTGCCTCTCCCTATAACAAGAAAACAGAAAGACAGAAAGTTAGCAATTATGTTTTCAGACATTTTGACCGTCAAATTACAAAATATCGCAGGCCTATTAATCTTATATATAAATCGAATTAATTAATAAAAACAAACTTTTTAAAAAAAAATTTAAACCGACTTCAAAAAAAAAAGAAACAAAAAAAAACTACCTAAAAAACTGAAAAGCAAAAAATAATTTTAATAAGACATTCATCATTGTCTAAGCCTATTAATTTAATTGTATTTTACGTGCTAGGTAGGTACCTACTAATCTGTTTGAAGTCGGTGCCAAGCCAAATAGTAGGTACCCAGATTACGTACCTACGTCCGCGGATTAATAAGTAACCCTTTATAATACATAATAATATTATATATCATTTTTTATTACCTTTGGCTTGGCACCGACTTCAAACAGATTAGTAGGTACCTACCTAGCACGTAAAATACAATTAAATTAATAGGCTTAGACAATGATGAATGTCTTATTAAAATTATTTTTTGCTTTTCAGTTTTTTAGGTAGTTTTTTTTTGTTTCTTTTTTTTTTGAAGTCGGTTTAAATTTTTTTTAAAAAAGTTTGTTTATTTTTCTATTTTTAGTGTGAATAACACGTAGGTAGTGAGTAAAACTCTTTCATAATAATGATAGCGAAAATACGAGTAGAATTGTATTATTTGATAATAATATTAGGTATTCATTAAGTGTTCAGCACCATGGGTAGGAGGAAAATGCGTTTATGCACCATAACCGCAGGCTAGCTAGACCCGCGGCCGTGTGTGGGACTCGAGACCGAAGCGTCCGCTACCCACTACACTCCCCCGGTTTCTCCTTCACACCCGATTAGGACGAGCCGGTGCTAACCTTATTGGCTAGTGACCAGCCCATCCCCGGGTAATCATCAGCTTAGCTGCAAAAGTAAATGAAATACAACTAACGTTCCACATATTCCTACAACACTGAAAGAATTATCCCCTAACTCCTAACCGTTAAGGAGTTGTACTTTCCATCATCACCTTAGCTGCAAAAGTACATGAAATACAACTAACGGTCCACATATTCCTACAATACTGAAAGAATTATCCCCTAACTCCTAACCGTTAAGGAGTTGTACCTTCCATCATCAGCTCATCAACATAAAATGATGTCTACCGGACGCAAAAACTTGAATGGCTTCAGAAAAAACAAGTAACGCGTAGGCGCAGCCTATAAAATTTGAGGTTTTCCCTTGATTTTTCCGGGATCCCATCATCAGATCCTGACATGGTGACAATGGGACCACCTCGGAACTATGCACTTTCAAATAAAAAAAGAATTATTTAAATCGGTCCACAATTGACGGAGAAATCGACGGACATACATAAAAAAAAAAAAAAAAAAAATACATACAGTCGAACATATAACCTCCTCCTTTTTTGAAGTCGGTTAATAAAATGAATTGCTGTTCGTTAGTCTCGCTAAAACTCGAGAACGGCTGAACCGATTTGACTAATTTTAGCCTTGAAATATTCGTGGCAGTCCAGGGAAGGTTTAAACGATGAGAAAATATGGAAAAATAGCGGGGAAAATAAGTAGGTAAGTGATACGAAGTTCACCGACTCAGTTAGGGAAAGACTTGTCAACAACAATACAAAAGCAATAAAAGTAGTCAGTTTTACCAGAGGTGTGAATCTACAATGCCGAAGTTTACTAAGAATAAAAATAAATGTGTAATACATATTAGTTGTTGTGCCTACCTTAAACCTCATCTTAAAACGGATGGTTGCTGATATGTCAGCAAATGTGTATTCACCTAGATAAAAGAGCGAAATGTTCATAGTTTTAGATATTAATTGTTACGTTTGAAGTGGGTATCATCGTGGACAACAGTGTTAACAATAGTGTAAAACTTTTAATTTCTGAAAATGATGACATCGATCATCATTAAAACATATTACATAACATGCATTTCACAAAAAACCCCAAAATCGGCTAAATAGGCAGTATTTAAGTTTCAAGTAACATTTCGAACTCTTTGGGGACACATCTCTAGTAAAGGAGTAGCCTTCTTAGTTGCGCTTGAACAGATTTGCGATTGTCAATAATAGCTTGAAGCTTAAGTTTTGAAGTAATTTATTCTACTTCCATTTTATTTTCAAAAAGAAACAGACTTCCGACATCTTCATTGAAAGTATCTCCAAATTCCACGTAATTAGAATTATGGAAAGGACTACTCAATAATAAGTTTCTGGTTGTTAAAACCTTTTAAATTCACTTGTTGCTTAGATGACCCTTGAGCAATGCCTTCTGCACAATTGACACTTACTCGTATCATCATGTGGGCTGCGTACGCACTGTCTGTACGCGATGTGTGTTAGCCAGTTGTTATTATTTTGGGGACTGTTATGTCGATGATGCGTTTCACTTGGTACAAAATAAAAATAAAAAAAATAAAAAATTCTTTATTCATCAGAAATGCACTTATGAATCGTCAATTATCAAGGTAACATAGTGACTCTACCACCGGATTCGGATTGTTGTTATCTAACGAGAAGAACCGGCAAGATACTCGCTAGAGACTCTTTTGAATCGCACTTTACAATAAATATCAATTCAATCTTTATTACTCTATATTCTCACAGACCATTGAAACTACCGAAGTCGATAGGAGAAGGTGTTTATTGTTAGCACTTACAATTAGCTAAACAATACTTCACTTATATCTCTAAACTAGCCTTCCGCCCGCGGTCCCCTTTTCCCTTCACATTTCCAGGATCAAAAGTACCCTATGTTCACCGGGGATAGTGTAGCTTTCCAACAATGAAAGAATTATTCAAATCGGTTCAGTAGTTTCAAAATTGTTTCGAATTCAAATTATTCCGGGTTATAAACTATACGTGTGCCAAATTTCATCTAAATCCGTTCAGCCGTTTAGGCGTGATTGAGTAACAAACATCCAAACATCTAAACATCCAAACATCCAGACTTTCGCATTTATAATATTAGTAGGATAGTAGGAAATAGTAGGAAGTAGGATGTCATGTAACATATTTTGTACAGTTATGATCAGTCGCGCCGATAATACCGAGTCGTGACTGATTGGCTGTCGCAGATTTGCCAGCCATACTAAACTTACTTATTCTACAGATAATAAAAATAGTGGAGTTGATTCATCGAACCAATTGAAAATTGGTCAAAATCAAATTCTCCACAGCTCACAGTCACAATAATAGACACAAATATTCATCCATAAGTAGGAAAATTGAGATATTACCTATGTGGCTGTCATTTAATTTTCCTTGAACTGTGAATACGTAGGTACTTTTGTGTATTGAATACAATGAAAGCATTTGATTTATTTAATTTCAACAAAGACATTTACATTTAGCGTTTAATTTGGTAGTTATTTATGTAAAACGGTTTAGTTAGACTTTACGTAAGTAACTTTCTAGAAACTTTGTTTCATAAAATGTATTAATAAATACTGAAAAGTGACTTTTATCAAGGGGATGAACTAGTGACTCGTATCTAACCTCTAAAAATAATTTGACGTTAATGCAAGAATTTAATGGGAACAGGCGCGCACAGACAATGGAAGGAGGGCAGCGAGGTCTTTGCCCTACAGTGGGAATATTATATTATAGGCTCTCATAATACATAATAAAGCAGGATAAAGACTCCATTGGAAAGATAAAACAAAATAACATCCTCATAACTAACTAAGGGCAAGTCAGATTCTGACTTGCCCCCCCTAGGCCAGCCCATTAAATTGATTTTAATTTAAGTCGGTTCAGTGGTTTAGGCGAAAAAGCATTACAAACATCGGAAGGAAGTAGGGATTTCTTTTTAAAGCTTTTTCTGCTTGACTGTGCTCTGCAAATTACTAATAAAGTATTAAACATGTGTACGTAGTGAAATAAGAGAGACACACCTTTTCAATGTCTACCTGGCAATAAGGAAATAGGCTCCCCTAATTGAATTATCGCAGGTGATATTTCCCACGCTAGAAGAAAAACAAGACATTTATGGTGGCCGTGTAGTATGAAACGTCAAAAAATGCGTGGGTCGATGGTTTGAATGTCGACCTGCCCTTGCATTTTTCTATGTATTAATTTTATAGCGGAGGCGGAAAACATCTAGAGAAAACCTACACAGTCGAACCCCTGTTAAAAGTACGGAGACCAGATGGTATTCACATAGGTATAGGATACAACTTGACCTGCCAAATCCTGGATGATGGTGCAAGTGGACCCTGACTAGTTACGGAGCGTTCAGAGAAAGAAGGTTATATTTTCCATGCGCAATATATAAGGTAAGCATGCAAGGAGTGAGAAGCTTAATTGGAGTACGTAATAAAAGCGCTATCAATTTCTCGGCCACCACGGGATCACATTTGGCAAGCTTCCCTATACCTAGTGGGTCTCACGAATGGTGGGTTGTTGTATTACCTCTAATTTGGTTTCTCGAGATGGCTGACCATTACGGGCTTGTACCTAAGTAGTTTGAAACAGCTCTGCTCAAGTTATGATCTATATTTTTATAATAAGTATATTTATGTTTTATTTACTTGATTTGATAGACACATTTCAATTTAGATTTTCAGAGCTGTAATGTAACGATCAATCAACAATAGGGAAAAGGGACATAGCACGGTGGGGCAGTAGTCTGAAACACGACCGTAAAGAAATCAGGCGCAGGACCTTTAAGTGCTTACAATTTAGTATAGTACCTACTAACTCGTAGATACATAATAGGTATTTTATGTTTACTTGGCCTCGAAGAAAAGTCAATATTTCTAATATGGTATGTTAAATATTTATTTTTTACATATATAATCGGTTTATAACAAACAGTTCAAATATAAAATGATCAATTTCGAGAGGAGTCCATTAAACATTGATACAAGCATCCACAAAATATTGATACATTATGTAGTAGTATAACTCATTCATTAATAACATACAGAAAAGTGGAATTTAGACAGTTTTTTATTTACTGGTATTTTTTTCTTACATTCGACAATAAAGAATAAGCTCTGGCGCACAGGACACGACCAGTGCGTTCGTAGCTTGGCGTTTAAAAGGTTAACAACAAAATAATTATAGTCAATGCATAGTTCAAATTACTTCAAATACAATTTAATGATTTCAAGTCATACAAACTACATAGAACTAGAAAGAGATAGAATTAATTTGCACAAGCAGTACGATCAAAGTCCGTTAAACATAGCCGGTGTTGATTGCGAGGTTCTTCTTTATTTCAAATAGAAACTTTTTTATTTCTTATTAAAATATTCAGAGTAAAACTTTTGTTTTTGTTTATAACGATAAAATATTATTAGGTTTCGAATTAATGATGTTGTCTAGTGATAAAAAATTAATAATATAATATAATAAGTTTTTCAATTTAAAACATTTTTTTCAATACAACGCACAAAACAAAGTTCTTTGTAAATAGACAAAAATAAATGTCAATTATAAGAAGTTCTGTGAATATTTTGGTGTATGGTAAAAGAACCATAAACTATTTGAACCTACTGTTCGAAATTACCAAGTGGGTTTGGTAAGAGATTTGAAGAAATCGGTCATCGCTGAAGCTTCTACTAATGACACGATGCTTAGCACTCTTGACAACATGTCGTGACTATAGATGACTACCAGCTGGAGCCAGACCAGCCAGATCCTCCAGACCTGAAGCTCGAGCCACCTCCCCAGCCACTATTGCCTCCTCCGTAACCACCTGCACTCCTTCCGAATCCACTCGATCCACCCCAGCCGCCAGATCCACCCGATCGGCCAAAGTTACCCCCGGAACCTCCCCAAGCTCCCGATCCACCTGAGCGAGCGTAACTGTTGCCGGAACCACCCCAGCCTCCCGATCCAAATCCACTGGATGATCCAAATCCACTTGATCTGCCAAATCCACCTCCGGAGCCACCCCAGGCGCCCGATCCTGAACCGAATCCACCTGACCGGCCGAAATTTCCACCGGAGCCACCCCAACCACCGCCGAACGTAGATCGAGCGACCCCCACGGTTGGTAGGCTGTCCAGCCCGCCGTTGAAACTGTTACCGAATCCTCCGCTCTGCCAACCACTACCACCTATAACATAAAGCAGATAAGTACAATAATTATCAAACACAGATCGGCTTTGTGGTCACGGCTCCGCATTTGGCAAGCGTGGTGATAAAGTCAGTATAAGTACCCATCATTATCACTTGATTTCAATAATGAAGGCCCTACAGTAGGACATTAAATAGGCTGATTTATTTTAGTGATAATTAGTTAGTGAATAAAATACGAACTCACTAACGATTTATTAATCTTTCGAGCCCCGGATCACCAGACACAATAGAAAATCTATTGTTACGCGGCACCCGAGTGCCGGTTCGGGATTGAGTGGTTAACGTACAAACTACTGATTTTAAGAATTTACACAATGTGTCCCACAAAACATTACTATTACTAAATGGAAATTTTGGGAATTTCTCTCTTAGGTGTCTTAAATAATTTTGAGAATGAATGACGGGATTTTATATAAGTACCTACATACTTGTATTTTAATTTACCTACACATGTAGGTATTTACTGGTATTTACCAATAAGTGGATTGTGATGGATGGAATAAAGGAATATCACGTTGTGATCTTGATAAGATACCTTCCCTATACGTTATGGTATTTCTCCTCTACAACACGTAACGCACGTTCAATATTAGTATATAAGCTGCACTCAGTAATAAAGATGGATTCATTCACTCTACACAATACTGACTTTCATTGTGCTACCTAATCTACCCATCAGCCTTCATCTCATGGGGCCCTGGAGGCCCAACACCACATGGCGACCGTGACACCGTGACTGTTTCGGACAAATAGTTGTGTGCGATGCACCACACATCGCAGAACTTCATGGGTGTCAAACTACGAAGAGCTTCCTCGTCGAATTCATCAAGCCAACAGAACCAGAGGAGATCAGCTTTTCCTTGCTGCTGTGGCTTCATCAACCAACCATGGAGACGTCGGAAAAATTTGTAAGTGTACAAGCCTATTTTTTCAACCTTCTAACCGGGATCATGGGATAACGGACTGATTAGGAGCTGAAGACAAAGAAAATGGCCCTACTAGAAGATAAAATTCTGCAGCCGTTTTACTGCAAGAAGCGCGCTGGAAAGGTGGAGATACAAAATGGAGGCGCCGCCGGGAGTTCTCGGGGGCCTGATGCCGCCATCCAGTGTAAATAATGTATGTGTTTAGTGTAATGTAGGTGGATATAATTTTGTTTTGTTGTAGTTACTTTTGGTTATATATTTATAATATGTAGATTGTTAATTTTCAATTTAATTTTTAAAATTCTTAACCGCTCTGTTAGCAATCCAGGATTTAATTTTATTTAGGTATTATAGTGTGAATTTCTTTTAATATTCGTGTTGCGTTTTGTTTTTCAATGGAATGTACGGTTTTACTTAAATAGCATCAATATGTTACAATAGACAGCAAGGTCAATAACAAACGACGGTTTTAGCGCGTACAAGCGAAAATTTTGGCACGTCAGCGACGTTCAGCAGGCACGCACGCGTTATGAACTCAGTAGCGCATAGTAAACATTTTATTAATTGATGATTAAAGTTATACATAATGTTATTACATAACAATAACATTTTCAATGTCACAAAAGTAGTGTTTATTTATAAATTTTTAATTTTTGGTAACGTTTAAAGGAGACTTTGGATAGGAAAATGAATGACAATTTTAGATGAGGAAATAATTTGGCTAATAAAGTAGGAAGTGCAATTGGACTGATCACCCAAAAGTAATATCTTATTTTTATAAGTCAAAATATTCATTAAAGTAGTGAAAGATATAGAATTATATTTAATTTTGTGAAATGAATGACGTGTTATTATAATATTATTACGATTTTTTTTGTGAAGGATAGAGAGATATTTAATTTTGTGAAATGAATATGTTATTATAATATTATTACGGTTTTTTTAAAGAAGTATTAAATGTTGTGGTACAAATATGGTACATTAGAGATCAGATCCTTCATAAACGCGATCTGAACGATGTTCATCGCTAAACACTGTTGGAGACAGTATAGTCTTAAAATTGTGATACTCTATTTTGATAATTGAGGTACAAGTGAGGGTCTAATCCTTCCATTCGATCATGGTGAGAACAAAGTTCCTCCGTGAGATGAGTTGGAGTCCAATGAAGACTTAAAATATGAACTCCTCAAGTAAAGGTTGTTGTTGTAATACACAAAATACCTCGATTTATATTTTTGTTTATAAAATAAAGTACCAAAGAAAATTGGCCAAAAGGTGCCAAAATGAGAAATATATGTACCAAGAGTATTATACTCGTATTGTTGAGGGCTCTACATTTTGCATAGATCAGGATTCTCTACTATGGGAGGCGCGCCGAAGACGCAACTATAGGAGATCTGATTAAAATATGTAAACATTAGTTATTGTAGAAGTCGTAATATGTACCGAGAAATGGTGAAAATAAATTGTATTGAGTAAATTATGTTGCGAAGAATAAGCAAAGGGTTATGCAATGTTAATGTTGATGATTAATTAATACGAAAAACGATTGTATATAGAAGGAAATGAGACAAGTCAATGTTTAAAAGAACACAGGAATATGTCTTACTAATATTTTTGTATTATAATATTGTGTAAATGAAATAATGAATAAATGTGTCATAATGTTGAACAAAATACGTTGCCAAGTTATAGATTATGAAAAAAAAAAGTTCCCTATAAATTGAAAAAGGAGTCATTATAATGATTATGAAGGTTATTTATACTTGAACTATTAACTACGTAAATTATGATGAAAAAAAATATGATTGTATCGATATATTGTTTAATCTTCTTGTGAAGGAAAATAAATGAGTGTAATGTTAATGATAAAAATATCATGTAAAATTAATTTCATATGAAAGAGGAACTACTCGTAATAGAGAATAATAGAATACTCGTATGTTATGAGAAATTTTATTTTCAGATTATCTGTATTTTGTATAATAATGGTTTATTATTAGGCAAATTAATTTGACCAAATGTTTTTTTTAAAGTTGAATAACTAGTAATATATTAAATTACGTAGGTTTTTTGAAGTGAAAACTTCTTTAGCGGCGTTGTGCACTTTTTTTGTATGGGGAAAAAATGTTAAACTCGCGTCAGGATTTATGTGTCACGTGACCTGATCGAAAATCCATATAAAATTTGAAGTCCGGACACGTGTTTTCTACAAACTTATCTGTTCCGGTGGCCAAAATTGGAACTACGTGAAATGCAATGCAAAAACGATATTTAATGACAGTTTTAAATAGACAGTAGCGACGCCGCCACCGGAACAGATAATTTGTCGGTCTATAGACAATAATGGTTTTTTGTTCAATTTGACAGCTCATTTATGCAAAGAAAAGTGCTTCTTATGTACATCAGGAGTAGAGTAAATAATTGTATTAATAAGAACTGATGTTGTTTCTTGAGTTTTATTCCTTTAGCGTAAGGTATATTTTTCTTTGCATGAATGAACTGTCAAGTGTGACCTCTTCTACTATTATAGCCGCAGTGCGGTCGCTTCCTTTAAGCTTCCTATGCTACAAAGTGACCACAAAGACCTAAATTTGATATCCTGCAAAATTCAAAATTTAATTAATAATAAATAAATAAATATCCCAGGACATTATTCACACAGCGCCATCTAGCCCCAAACTAAGCATAGCTTGTAATATGGGTGCTAGACAACGGATAAACATTACTTATATACTTTTTTTTTTGTAAATACATACATATTATACATAGAAACACCCAGACCGATACAAACAGACATGTTCATGCACACAAATGTTTGTACCGTGCGGGGATCGAACCCGCGACCTCTGGTGTAATAGCCGACTTCTCGACCATTACACCAAACGGCTCGTCAAATGTGGAATTGCCGTAATAAAACATTTAAAAAGTTTGGAATATCTTTATTCGCCGGAATTATATAACAGTATTTTGTGGAAATTAACACCACTTCTCCGCAGTCTTTGGATCCGCTATGCTGCGGAGCATGCATCAGGTCGTATGAAGTTGGAAATGCTGTCCGATTTCCTGCGACAAGAGGCTCGTTCTCACACACAGTTTAGCTTGTTAGGTACCCCAGATTCCCAGTGAACATCCTCGAAAGGGGTCCCCTATATGAGTGCGAAAGTTGATAGTTCGATTTTCATTATATCGAACACGCTGTGTCGATAATTCAGTAGTACGATGTTTTATTACATCGATGATTTGTTAGTGCGATGTAACGTTTGTGCGAAAAATCTTGTTGCGAAAAACCATACAGCGATTGCTCATTAGTTCGATAATTTATTATTTCTATAATAAGTATGCGGCTTTAACACGGCTACTATCATCCCTGAGATTTAATTATTAGCCTAATTTTGCATTAAAGACGTTAAGAAAATTCATAAAAGCAGCCTATTAAGACATTTAAATTATCGAACTAATGAGCAATCGCCAGCAATCGCTGTATGGTTTTTCGCAACAAGATTTTTCGCACAAACGTTACATCGCACTAACAAATCATCGATGTAATAAAACATCTAGTGCAGTCATTGAAGCATTATAGCTCCGAATTTTTTTACTGTGAACCGAATTGCATACAATTTTGGAATTAGGTTCATCTTACCCTTAACTTCAAAAGTGAAAATGATTTGAACTCCGCAACCACCATGGGGGTGGTTGCCACCCCTTCTCGGGGGTGAATTATTTTTTTATCAAAATAACCTCGGATATCGATAGAAGGCCTAATTTTAAGCAAAAAATCATCTATACAGTTTTAAAAAAAATTCAATACTTTTCAAGTTATTGGCAATTGAAAATTCGCAATTTTTTCACGTTTTTCATCGGTTTTTTGCAAATATCTCCAAAAATATACGTTTTATCGAAAATTTTATTAAAACCAAAATTGTAGCAGGTAATACAATGAACAATTTGAATTTTTATAAAGTATTCTAAGTGCAATATTAAGCTAGATATTAAAGATCAAAGCCGTTTTTATTTTGTCTGAAATTTAATCGATGTGGTCAATGCCATCTAGCGGCAAGCAGATGCATTTTATGCATTCTAATACAAAAGGGTTTTGTAGTGCTTGAAATAAGCTTTAAAATAAGCACTATTAAAAGTCTTTTGCACGTAAAATAAGTGAGCTGTATTGCAAATAAGGGGAGCATCTAATGTTTTTTCTTTAAAATCAATGGGTTTCATAAGTGCCATTTCCACCAAAATTAAAATTAATCGTATTCCGCCTAGAAATAACTTTATTATGAAGAGTTTGATAGATAGTATCAGTTTGGCTGCTTCAGGACACATATTTTTCAAAAAAGTCACGATTTAATAAAAAAATCCAAATTTCAAATTTTTAAAAAACCCACTTTCTTTTCATAATATCTCAAAAATGACGACAGATACGTATAAAATTGTATGGATTAAAAATTTAGATATTTTTCTGACAAACAATTTGGTTTTTTTGTTTTTTCATTCAAACAAAAATTGACGGAGATATAATTGTTTAAAGAGCGCGTGGCAGCGCAATCACAGCCTCTCTTAAGCCCTTTAACCCTTCACCGTTTTAGAAAAAGGTTTTTTTACTATATATTGCAATATAGATGTTGTAGCTCTCTTAATTACCTTTACAATGGTATTTTATAAATTGTGATAGCATGAAAATTGAAGTAGTTATGGTCCAAAAACTTATCATTTTCTAGCAATAAAATGGCTCAATGTAAATTTTTCCATTAAGGGGTTGTTTACACTTCTTAAAAATAATAGGCGGAGTTCAGATCATTTTCACTTTTGAAGTTAAGGGTAAGATGAGCCTTATTTCCAAATTTCATGCAAATCGGTTCACAGTAAAAAAATTCGGAGGTAAGACCGTATTTTTCGCTTCAATGACTGCACTAATCGTACTACTGAATTATCGACACAGCGTGTTCGATATAATGAAAATCGAACTATCAACTTTCGCACTCATATAGGGGACCCCTCGAAAGCGACATGTTGATTACTGTAACACCACTCGTGTTATTAACGATTCGGGAGTCTGCGGATTCTGTAAAGGGAATCATTTCTTGGCCGATTGCTCCAAATTCAAAAGTTTATCCGCAGATTCCAGTATGCAATTAGTTGTAAATTCCAAACTTTGTTTTCGTTGTTTAGAAAATAAATAGTTGTCAATCAAAAAAGTATGACATTGACGGTTGTCAATAATTTTATCATCATTTATTACATGGCGTTTCAGTGTCACAGCAAGGAGTTTCTGATAAGTCTGAAAAAGTTTCTGATTTCATTAATTCTGAGAGATAAACTTTTTAATGTAATATATTGTCATGTTTGTGTACGATATCGCAATAAATAAATATTGTATTTTACCACATAACTGATAGTACTTTTATACCTCTACCGATCAATTAAATCCCTAACCATTCCTAAATACATATCAAAAATGCACAACGTTAATATTCAGGTTTTCACTTCTGCCGGCACTCCCGGAGTGCAACCCGTCGTTTTTTTTTTTTTTGGGAAGTATGCGATTGCTAACAGAGGCGAAATGTTTTGTATTATTGTTAATTTTGAGATCTATAGTCAAATTGTTGTTATTTTATAAAATATTTTTAGGGGTAATTTGTACTATGAATATAAGTTCGTCCTTTCAGGGGAGGGGTTACAAAAAGCACATGTTGATGCTAGGAATAATTTGTTAAGTACAAGAATAGAACTAAAAAGTTCATAGAGTAAGGGCACTCTTCTCAGGGGAGGGACGCCTAACGTTTCAGGGGAGGTGTGATGGATGGAATAAAGGAATATCACGTTGTGATCTTGATAAGATACCTTCCCTATACGTTATGGTATTTCTCCTCTACAACACGTAACGCACGTTCAATATTAGTATATAAGCTGCACTCAGTAATAAAGATGGATTCATTCACTCTACACAATACTGACTTTCATTGTGCTACCTAATCTACCCATCAGCCTCCATCTCATGGGGCCCTGGAGGCCCAACACCACAGGATAGTTAGGTAATCTGTCAGTTCTGAATAAATCAAAGCATTCCGAAAATAAGGAAACATTTTTCTTTGATTAAGATGATTATGGCTCTCTCAACAGGCAGGTGAATACCTATGTTTATACACAGATACATAAATAATTCTGGAAGCTCCAAAGGTGAGTTTGAATGTCGACCTAAGACGTTACTGCGGTTACATCAATGTGCGGTGTAGACCCAGTGTGTTATTTATGTAATCCAAGCATTTACATGCTTACAGAACGGATAGGAAGGAATAAAGGGCAGCCTTAATTCTTAAGCGCGCTTCACATGAGTTAGGGTGGTGACACACGGGCGTTGCGGCTGCGCTGCCGCGCTGCGTTAGCGCCTGCGTCGACTGAGCGGTGGTGACGTTCCGTTGCCTTTTTTAATATATAAATTTGAACGACATGCTACACGATGCGTTGACAACGGACAGCACGGCAACGCAGCGCACGCGCAACGCAAAGGAGAGGAAAGAGACAAGTTGGGGAAGGGAGCTGCGTTGAAAGACGGCAGTGCAGTATTTAATAGCTAGCTGCGTTGAAGCAGCACGTGGTTGTCGTCATTCACTGCGTTGAAATAATTGCGTTGCGACGACGCAGCCGCAACTCCCGTGTGGCACCACTCTAAGATCTATTATGGTTCACATCTCGGCGCGCTCCTATGGGTTTTTCTATTATCACTAGCTCGACGGTGACAAAAAACATAGAAACCTACGCAGCCGAATGGCTGTGAAGCCATGATCCAATTGGTCTAATTTCCCTGTAAAGGGTTTAAATCAAAATCAAAAATGCTTTATTCAACTAGGCTTCAAAAATGCACTTATGAATCGTCAGAAACAAAAAATATAGTGACTCTACCACCGGATTCGGATTCGGTTACGGAGAGCAGTCGCTCTAGTAAGTAATGACTATACTTGCAAAATCCTGGATCTCTCTGGACTAGATCAGTACAAACTCACGGAATAAGAAAACTATGGACACTTACCAGGACTGGCAGTAACAGCGGCCACGGTCAGGGCTATAACTAACAGCTTCACCATCTGTGTAGAAATATACAACTTATTAATGAACCGTCTTGGCGTTTAAATGTTGATAAGAACAACCTTTTCAAGTTTTTACATAATTATTAAGACCGAAATATGTAAAAAAAAGATAAAAAAATATGATTTTATCAGATGATATAAAAGTAGAAAATAATGTTCCTTTAATTTCATTTTCAACGGCTAATGAACGGCCATGAATACATTTTTGTTTTTTTGAATTGGTTGAAAATTTCTGTGTCTTCTGAGTTGTATTTGTTTGGAGTAAAAGCTTCTCTTATTCTGGGATAATAGTTAGCTCTATGGAGCAATGGGAGCCAAGTGGACGGAGGCAACAGAAATAAGCGATTTGGTTTGTCATACATTCAAGTTACAACGGAGCAACGGATTAACGTGATTTTTGGTATGGAAATACATAGTTTAGGAGCGGACGTTTGCTAATTTTTACCACAGATAAATACTCGTACTTTCCTGCGTGATAACGCCGTTTAATCCATGCGGGTAAAACTGCGTGCAGATTTATTTTACATATATCAGAACATTAATTATGCGTTATCAGCAAATTAAACGCTCTACATCCCTTGGTAAAGGTTAAATTAATTGAGGCGGATTTTCTCTACTGAGACAGTCTTAAGCAATTGTTATTTTAAGCGATAGAATTCAGGACAAATGTCTTCGTTATGCTTTCTGAAAATAGAATGAAAGTTTATCTTCAAATGTTTTTGGTGGATACCCACACCACAAGCATTGCTGTTATTTTCCAATTGTTGCAAAGATTTCTGCCACACTGATCTCTGAATGAAATCTTATGACTTATAAAGTCGAATAGATATTATAGAGTTGTATAATGTCACGCTGCAGGCTTATTTATACCACTAGCCCCAAACTAAACATGGCTTGTGCTATTGTTGCCAGACAACGGGTAAGTATACTTTGTACCATACGGATATTTAACCCGCGGACTGCGACCTTTGGTGTAATAGTCAAATTCTCGACCCTTGATACAAAAAACCGTTCATCGAAAAATCAGCTTTCAATTATTATTGTTAAAATAATATTCTATTACTACTCTACTACTTACCGACATTTTGACAGCTGTAGATATTTTGATGTTGACATCTTTTTAGTTCCCTTTATATAGTACCTGCATCTGTTGTCAATGAGTTTTTGTGCACCGAAATGAATAGGGCGGTAATGTTTTGCAATTACAGCTTATCGGTATGTCACGCTCGGCCCATTAATTGAGTGTTATTACGCCTACTTAAGATGACAAACATCCTCTTAAATTAAAGCCAACTCATAAAGTGATACAAAATAAATATAACAAGGCTAAAGAGAGCCTTGCTTATAATTTTTGCAAATGACGTTAATTAAAGAATATTTTATCATTATTTATTTTCTCTCCAAAGGAAGTTTTAAGTGTTTTGGTATTAAATTTTGATGATGATGATGATGATTAATACGAAATCTATTATATTAACTATAGTATACTAACTGTACTGTACTGTGCTTGAACAATGAATTATTCTATTTATTTAATTATATTACTGGAAAATATAAGTTGAAGTCCTAAGGATTAAGATTAAGTATTAATGGCAAGCGGTTAAAACATGTTCTATTTAGTTTAGGAAACATCACATATCGCTTTATTAGCTCAACATTGCTAGAATTCAGCCTGACCTAGCTATTCCTAGGACCTAGGATTTCATTTGTAAAATTGAAATCTAAATAAATAAATCTCTAGACACTATTCACACAGTGACCACCGGCTATGATAATGTTGTAATCGAGAAGAATCGACAACGTGATAGGGATTTTTTCAATCACCAAAGTTTAACAACACCTACCTATTTGAAATAAAGAAAAAAGCTTACGGTGCCCGCCGCGGCCTTGGTTTTGATCGACTTCATTCAGCAACATCTGCAGAGAATGCATAATGGGACTACTACTATTACTACTATTTATGAAATATGCATTTCATTGGTCTGAAATGCATATTTCATAAATAGTTTACACGAAGAATTTCGACCAAGTAACCTTTTTAGTCGAGTCTAGTTCAAGGTTCAAGGGTCTAGCCATTGCGGCGATAGACCTAAATTTCGCAAATTATTTACATAAATAAATAAATTATTATGACGGGTAGTTACGGAGTAATTTTTTGTTTATGCCATTTCAGTTAGCATGTTGGTGTAAGTTAGGAATACGCCTACCACGCACGTTATGTAAATAATTGCTTGTATTGATAAATGTTTGTTATAAGACTGAAATTGCTGACAAACCTCAGTTGTTTTTGTCAATGTCGTTCACTAAAATATGTTAATTATTTTTTTAATCTATACTCTATACTAATATTTCGTTCACACTTTCCATATTGCAAAGGGTTTTGGCTATGAATGTTAGTAGATGGAGAGGAAGAGGACGTCCGAAAAAGAGGTGGATGGATTGCGTGAAAGATGATATGAGTGAAAATTAAGGAGTGGATAGCTCGTTGACAAGTGACAGGGATGAATGGAAGAGAAGAACATATTGCGCCGACCCCAAATAAATTGGGAACAGGGCAAGAGGAAGAAGACTATACTAATATTATAAAGAGGAGAGATTTGATTGTTTGTTTGTATTGAATATGCTCCAAAAATACTGAACCGATTTGAATAATTCTTTCACTGTTCGAAAGCTACACTATCCCCGGTGAACATAGGGTACTTTTTATCCCGGAAATGTGTGTGAAAGAGGGGATATTTGAAAAAAGAAATTACTTGATAACTCTATAGACTGCGTAAATAGAATAGTCAAGATGAATGAAGAAACGTAATAGCAACGACCATTTCAAAGAATACCTAGCCGGCAGTGTCACAGAAAACGCTAGGAAAAGACCTTCAGAAAAATTCGAAACGCTACATATGTAAAAGAAAAACAAAACTTTTAATTTACTTTTTATTACTGTCAAACTTCTGTGGCACTATTGCCAGTGCTACTTTAAAATAACAAAATAACCACAAAGGTTACACCAAATTAATAACCAAGCAGATTAATATAAGTTTTAAAAAATTTAATGCTGGTTAAATTATTCAGAGCAAATCTAGAGATACGCCATTAAAGAAAAAAAAAATTAATTTACTTTTTATTGCTGTCAAATTTCAGAAGCATTGTTGCTAGTGCCTCTTTAAAATAAAGAAGGTCTTTTCAAAACTTTTTGATACATATTCCTTTAAAAAAAAGATTTGCTTTTTATTGCTGTCAAATTAATCGTAACTCTGATGCCAGTTGCATTAAAAAAACCAAGCAGGTTATTAAGCAAATTTTTCATTTGATGCTGGCTAGATTCTTTAGAAAAAAAATCTTAACGCCTTTAAAGGAAAAAGAAACAATTATTTTCTTTTTATTACTGTCAAAATGGAAATTATGCTGCTAGCGTTTTTAATGATCCAAAAAAGGTTGCATGTTATTTGAAAAGAATGATAATGAGATACCAATGAGATACAAAAAAAAAAATAATCGACTACTAAAATATTAGTATTTTAATAGTCGAAACAGAATAAATATTTGGTCATCGAAACTACTGAACCGATTGGAAAAATTCTTTCATTGTTGGAAAGCTAAACTATTCTCGGGCGACATAGGGTACTTTTTATCCCGGAAATGTGGGGGAAGGGAAAAAACATTTAAAAAAAGGAATTACGCGCAGGGGAAAACCGCGGAGGCGGCCGCTAGTGTTAAATAAATAGAAAAAAGGAAAGTATCCAATGGAAGGATATTTCACCAGGAAGCGTCAATAAATCTGCCACCGCACAGCACTTCATTGCAATAACCAAAAAAAAATATTACAGGAATAACACAATGGCTGTCTTTCCACTCCCACCAACTGAACAGACCATGGTTGTTTGAATTTATTACGTTGGTTTATAAAACATTTTACACACATCGAATATTTTTTTCTGGAAGGATGATTCGTAAACGTAATATGAATGTAGGTATGACTCCATTGTTTGATACAAAATAATAAAGTCGCTTTGACTTCGGGCGGATAGAAGTTTTCCTGTTAACATAACAAATAATGATGTTGACAAATTTTGTTGACACAACATTCACGAAAACAATAAATACAGAGACGTTATTACTAAGACTTAGGTACGTGAAAATTCGTAACGATAATATCATCTGAGTTAGATATTCTGTTAATAGAAAATCGAGGTAATATTTCACAAATAATTTATATTGATGTAAGGAAGATCATAGCAGCGGCAGCGGCGGCGCACTTGACGCGGGCCGTTATGAGCGGTACGATGCTGTCAAGCGGTGATCCACAGTGCGCCTGCGTGCGCCGCGCCGCCGCTCCCGCTCCCGCCCCGCTGTGTTCGAGAATGGGTCTATGGGATTCCATACAAAACATCTCGCCGCTGCCACCTCGCTGCCCGCGAAATTCGAAGCCGAGGCCTAAGTGTTCCTCAATGGAATAGGCCACAGTGGATGCTTACAATCAAATGGGTTTTACTCTTTGACATAGGCTACGTGCCTGTCTGCCAACTAATCTAGCATTGAAAAAAACATACTAGTTTGCTATAATATAATCGTAATTAGTATCAACTCCGTAAAATTATTCCATTTAATTTAACCGGTCGGGCAAGCGATTCGGAGAACTCAAGCTAAGTTTAATGAATGTTATACAAATATTTCAAGTTTAAGAGCATATAAGAATAGTAATAACTAATAAGTATTTTATACTAGTATCGTGTCAATACATGTATTAGGTGTTTAGCTACATAGTGCTTAGCGATTAGACACTATAAGTAGGTAGGTAGGTACTTTAGATTAAACCATACGCACGGGGCAATACCTATTCTAATATTATACTTACCCCTAACCATGGGGGCTGAGATTGGCTCTATTATGCACGTATAATGCGTTAGGGACCGTCCATTAATCACGTGATGTTTTTTTGGCATTTTTAACCCCCCCTTCCCCTTGGTAATACATGGTAAGGTTTAAGACTACCCCTACCCTACCCTATATCACGTGTAATTTCAGTATCTACAAAAAAGCTTTTTTTAATATTTAATAAATACAGGTTTATGTATCATCTAATTTTATTATAAAAATCAAAGACTACAATAATAACGTTTAGAGGTGCGGCAGCTTTTCGGTTGAGTATCGCGCGTTAGCCGACAAAATAAATACACGTGATATATTACTGCAACCCCCCCCCCCCCCCCCCTTGTGATATTTAGTGATTTTTTTATGGACTCCTCCCACCTTCCCTTTTGAGCCACACGTGTTTATTGGACGGCCACTTAACGTAAGCCTACCACCTTCTCCCCTAATCAAATTCTACTTCCAGTTACCTTTTAAGTAGTTCAAATGCAATGGTTTAACAAGGCAATGAACGTAAAACACGAATATAAATAACTAAAAATGTAGACTTTACCTGTGTCTGTCTCTGGTTGTCAGGGTCTGTCCTAGCTCAGAGACGCTGCCGACAGCGATGCAGGAGCGCGGGGGGGTTTAGTGGGTATTCTCCGTGCACCAGTCTTTATAAAGACTGGGGCATGGATTGCACGAGTCCCACACACGTCTCGCCTACCCCAGACGAGTTATGGTGCTTAAAAGCATTCCCCTCCACAAAAAAACAAAAGACTTTACCTGTGAATGATGTAGAAGGTATGAAAATATCTCCGATAGCTTCTTACGTGGGAATCCGCGATAAGAAGGGTCTGACACTGACGGAAGGATAGTCGGGTCACGCGGTAAAGTATTCACTTACCCAGACTTTGCTTTGTCTTCAACTAACCTTTCGTAACTGTTGAGACATCTGCTTCGCTGTCTTCAGGTAAACACCCTTAAAACGCTAACATTGTCTTAACTGTGTTACTAAAGAAAGAATGTTTGAAATCACATTGTTTTATAGACAATTTGTAATTAATCCTAGATTAAATGAGTGTTATCAATATTATGATTGAGTAGTATGACGGCCGATAGACGCTGTGCTTGAGAAGTCGCCTATTATAAAAAATCATATGTAACAATTTATATCCGAATTAGTCCAAAAACGCTGGAGAGATATCAATATAATAATAATTTATTTTCATTTTGTAATTATCACGATTTTTTATCGCGCAAAATGGGCGTTTGAGTCATGACTGCGTTCAAAGTCACCTTCGAACTTCTGAGATATTTTCATCTCCAAAATTAATTATTACTGAATAATACATAATTAAACAATTTTGTAAGCGACCACTGCAGATTACTTCATCGAGGAACACTAGACCGGGACAAATCGCTTTATGTGCTACCACATCGATGATGACTCCTCTAATCTTCGACTTTGATGTTTGATGTACCTACTGGCTATTACAATATTATTGTTGAAATACAATTGATTATGGCGGCAGAATTTTATCTGCGGTAGTTAGCCAGTAGTATTCTTATTCTGAAAAAAAATACCTCGCCATCCAGACCAGAGGCGAGAATTTTACGCTCTCTGGATTATAGACCTACTTAACCTCTTGATAGGAGAACAAGGCAATCAGGCTTTTTGTACCTGTTTCGACTGAGCACCACACGATGCTTAGAGGGAATCCTAGTAAAGGTTAACTTATGACGTTTATTTTTATGCAATAAAGATAGAGCAATCGACCCAAAGGTCAGTCAATATCGGTCATCATCTCTATCTGACACATCCCCGGCAGTCTGTGGATGGCTCGTGATAGATAACTCTTCTTACACACAGACCTGCCACTGCTCACGCGCAAATCACGTTTTCATATAATTATATTATAGGACAATTAGATTTAAATTAACTTGAATTGCACAGCTGCTAATTAATTTTTAAGAACTAAAATGTCCAACAATGTTGTCCATTACGTAGCCATCTTCATTAAATTCTTCATCAAAATAAGTTATAATTGTACTTTTGTATTTTTAGGGTTCCGTAGCCAAATGGCAAAAAACGGAACCCTTATGGATTAGTCATGTCTGTGTGTCTGTCCGTCCGTATGTCTCAGCCACTTTTTACCGAAACTTAGTACTATAAGATATTCTGTGCCGAAACGATAAGAACTAGGTATAGGTACTGTTGAAACTTGGTATGTAGATCTATTCTGGTAACCGCATTAAGATTTTCATACAAAAATAGACAATTTTGGGGGCTACCCCTAAACCTTAGAACTGAAACTCACATTTTTTTTTTAATCGAACCCTTACGTGTTTGGT
This sequence comes from Mecyna flavalis, assembly GCA_949319885.1. Lineage (NCBI taxonomy): Eukaryota > Metazoa > Arthropoda > Insecta > Lepidoptera > Crambidae > Mecyna > Mecyna flavalis. The sequence goes on along the minus strand of OX439434.1, from coordinate 10,060,719 downwards.
ATTTGGTCTTTAAAAATGATGATGAAGTTTCTAATATCATTTGTTCTAAACTAAATAGTTTGCGCGAGAGACACTTCCAAAGTGGTCGAATGTGTGTGTGCCCCCCTGTAACTTCTAAAATAAGTTTTTTTTTTGTTAATACGCTATTATTAAAACATCGTTCAAACTTACAAAGAACCACAAGAACTTTTTATTATGATTACACTTGCTGCTACGGAACCCTTCATAGGCGAGTCCGACTCGCACTTGGCCGCTTTTTTCTTATTCTTTTACTTCTTTCTCCCGTTCGTTTTGTCCCGAACTAGTCAGGGTACGCTGGCAAAATGACCCAGGATTTGGAAGATGCAGTTATTGAATGCCCTTCCGGCTCACGTGCTTCCTTCCTCCTATAATCCTGGGCTTTTCAGGCGGGGCGTGAAGCGGTATCTATGCAGGCCTTCAGGATGAGGGTGACTGGCTCAATGGGTACTATGATTTATTGAGCCAGTCAACCTTATATTTGGACCTCACTTCCGCTTACCATCAGGTGGAATGAGGTCATCCTGACTGCCTCTATATAAAAAAAACGACGGGTTGCACTCCGGGAGTGCCGGCAGAAGTGAAAACCTGAATATTAACGTTGTGCATTTTTGATATGTATTTAGGAATGGTTAGGGATTTAATTGATCGGTAGAGGTATAAAAGTACTATCAGTTATGTGGTAAAATACAATATTTATTTATTGCGATATCGTACACAAACATGACAATATATTACATTAAAAAGTTTATCTCTCAGAATTAATGAAATCAGAAACTTTTTCAGACTTATCAGAAACTCCTTGCTGTGACACTGAAACGCCATGTAATAAATGATGATAAAATTATTGACAACCGTCAATGTCATACTTTTTTGATTGACAACTATTTATTTTCTAAACAACGAAAACAAAGTTTGGAATTTACAACTAATTGCATACTGGAATCTGCGGATAAACTTTTGAATTTGGAGCAATCGGCCAAGAAATGATTCCCTTTACAGAATCCGCAGACTCCCGAATCGTTAATAACACGAGTGGTGTTACAGTAATCAACATGTCGCTTTCGAGGGGTCCCCTATATGAGTGCGAAAGTTGATAGTTCGATTTTCATTATATCGAACACGCTGTGTCGATAATTCAGTAGTACGATTAGTGCAGTCATTGAAGCGAAAAATACGGTCTTACCTCCGAATTTTTTTACTGTGAACCGATTTGCATGAAATTTGGAAATAAGGCTCATCTTACCCTTAACTTCAAAAGTGAAAATGATCTGAACTCCGCCTATTATTTTTAAGAAGTGTAAACAACCCCTTAATGGAAAAATTTACATTGAGCCATTTTATTGCTAGAAAATGATAAGTTTTTGGACCATAACTACTTCAATTTTCATGCTATCACAATTTATAAAATACCATTGTAAAGGTAATTAAGAGAGCTACAACATCTATATTGCAATATATAGTAAAAAAACCTTTTTCTAAAACGGTGAAGGGTTAAAGGGCTTAAGAGAGGCTGTGATTGCGCTGCCACGCGCTCTTTAAACAATTATATCTCCGTCAATTTTTGTTTGAATGAAAAAACAAAAAAACCAAATTGTTTGTCAGAAAAATATCTAAATTTTTAATCCATACAATTTTATACGTATCTGTCGTCATTTTTGAGATATTATGAAAAGAAAGTGGGTTTTTTAAAAATTTGAAATTTGGATTTTTTTATTAAATCGTGACTTTTTTGAAAAATATGTGTCCTGAAGCAGCCAAACTGATACTATCTATCAAACTCTTCATAATAAAGTTATTTCTAGGCGGAATACGATTAATTTTAATTTTGGTGGAAATGGCACTTATGAAACCCATTGATTTTAAAGAAAAAACATTAGATGCTCCCCTTATTTGCAATACAGCTCACTTATTTTACGTGCAAAAGACTTTTAATAGTGCTTATTTTAAAGCTTATTTCAAGCACTACAAAACCCTTTTGTATTAGAATGCATAAAATGCATCTGCTTGCCGCTAGATGGCATTGACCACATCGATTAAATTTCAGACAAAATAAAAACGGCTTTGATCTTTAATATCTAGCTTAATATTGCACTTAGAATACTTTATAAAAATTCAAATTGTTCATTGTATTACCTGCTACAATTTTGGTTTTAATAAAATTTTCGATAAAACGTATATTTTTGGAGATATTTGCAAAAAACCGATGAAAAACGTGAAAAAATTGCGAATTTTCAATTGCCAATAACTTGAAAAGTATTGAATTTTTTTTAAAACTGTATAGATGATTTTTTGCTTAAAATTAGGCCTTCTATCGATATCCGAGGTTATTTTGATAAAAAAATAATTCACCCCCGAGAAGGGGTGGCAACCACCCCCATGGTGGTTGCGGAGTTCAAATCATTTTCACTTTTGAAGTTAAGGGTAAGATGAACCTAATTCCAAAATTGTATGCAATTCGGTTCACAGTAAAAAAATTCGGAGCTATAATGCTTCAATGACTGCACTAGATGTTTTATTACATCGATGATTTGTTAGTGCGATGTAACGTTTGTGCGAAAAATCTTGTTGCGAAAAACCATACAGCGATTGCTGGCGATTGCTCATTAGTTCGATAATTTAAATGTCTTAATAGGCTGCTTTTATGAATTTTCTTAACGTCTTTAATGCAAAATTAGGCTAATAATTAAATCTCAGGGATGATAGTAGCCGTGTTAAAGCCGCATACTTATTATAGAAATAATAAATTATCGAACTAATGAGCAATCGCTGTATGGTTTTTCGCAACAAGATTTTTCGCACAAACGTTACATCGCACTAACAAATCATCGATGTAATAAAACATCGTACTACTGAATTATCGACACAGCGTGTTCGATATAATGAAAATCGAACTATCAACTTTCGCACTCATATAGGGGACCCCTTTCGAGGATGTTCACTGGGAATCTGGGGTACCTAACAAGCTAAACTGTGTGTGAGAACGAGCCTCTTGTCGCAGGAAATCGGACAGCATTTCCAACTTCATACGACCTGATGCATGCTCCGCAGCATAGCGGATCCAAAGACTGCGGAGAAGTGGTGTTAATTTCCACAAAATACTGTTATATAATTCCGGCGAATAAAGATATTCCAAACTTTTTAAATGTTTTATTACGGCAATTCCACATTTGACGAGCCGTTTGGTGTAATGGTCGAGAAGTCGGCTATTACACCAGAGGTCGCGGGTTCGATCCCCGCACGGTACAAACATTTGTGTGCATGAACATGTCTGTTTGTATCGGTCTGGGTGTTTCTATGTATAATATGTATGTATTTACAAAAAAAAAAGTATATAAGTAATGTTTATCCGTTGTCTAGCACCCATATTACAAGCTATGCTTAGTTTGGGGCTAGATGGCGCTGTGTGAATAATGTCCTGGGATATTTATTTATTTATTATTAATTAAATTTTGAATTTTGCAGGATATCAAATTTAGGTCTTTGTGGTCACTTTGTAGCATAGGAAGCTTAAAGGAAGCGACCGCACTGCGGCTATAATAGTAGAAGAGGTCACACTTGACAGTTCATTCATGCAAAGAAAAATATACCTTACGCTAAAGGAATAAAACTCAAGAAACAACATCAGTTCTTATTAATACAATTATTTACTCTACTCCTGATGTACATAAGAAGCACTTTTCTTTGCATAAATGAGCTGTCAAATTGAACAAAAAACCATTATTGTCTATAGACCGACAAATTATCTGTTCCGGTGGCGGCGTCGCTACTGTCTATTTAAAACTGTCATTAAATATCGTTTTTGCATTGCATTTCACGTAGTTCCAATTTTGGCCACCGGAACAGATAAGTTTGTAGAAAACACGTGTCCGGACTTCAAATTTTATATGGATTTTCGATCAGGTCACGTGACACATAAATCCTGACGCGAGTTTAACATTTTTTCCCCATACAAAAAAAGTGCACAACGCCGCTAAAGAAGTTTTCACTTCAAAAAAAAAATTTCATTGGTCAACTACCACCTGACTTCCGTAACCCTTGACAGGGAAACTAGACTAAATGGATCATGGCATTTGACTGTGCAAGTTTTCTCACGATATTTTCCACCGCCGCCGAGCTAGTGATATAATGTGCATATTATTATTACCTATACAAAAATTAAATCTATAGGTGCGTGCCAAGATTGGAACCATCAACCTCACGCATGGGAAGCGACCTTTCATATTTCTACCACAGCTTAAAAATATGTTGAATCGTTGATGTTAATTAAATCACGCGTTGCCAAAATGGGTTTCTTGTCTTTTATGTAGGTACTTTGGTTTCTAAGATAATGCAGGTAACGCTCAATTACTTTTAAACAACAACACGCGAACATGCCAGTGGAACTTCTCAAAGGTTATCATCATAGGTACCTAATTACTTACAAAAATGTTATCACAATGAATAATATTATGTGAGCATGCTACTTGTATTTACTGTTTTTGTAATACTCGTATACAATAAATGATAGGTATTTTCCAGTTAAAAGCGGAAGCGTGATAGGTCACTTTGAAAAAAAAATGTTAGATACTTACGTCTTTTCTTAGTTTTCTTCTTATGACGGAAGACTATAACGTTTTATTTTATCTTTAGGCGAAGATCGATTTTTTTTAAATAGTTATGAGAATTCGACTATTGCACCAGAGGTCGCGGGTTCCATCCCCGTAAGTTATAAAATGTGTGTGAAGAAACATGGTTTATAGTACAGTATACACATTCTTTTCGGGTGTGAAGGAGAAACTGTAGAAGTTCGTTCAGTGGGAAGTGGGATGCTTTAATCCCGAGTCCCACATATGGCCGCATTTCTCACTGTTCTGCGGTTATGTTTTTACGTAGGATATGTTAACAAAAGGATTATATTCACTAGTTCCGGTCAAAAAAGTTCCGCCGGAACTAGTGATACTTTTTATTCTCATTAGTTCCTTGTCACTTTGACACTTAGTCCCGGCGGAACTAGTGATACTGTTTATTCTCATTAGTTCCTTGTCAATTTTGACACTTAGTCCCGGCGGAACTAGTGATACTGTTTATTCTCATTAGTTCCTTGTCAATTTTGAATGGAGTCACGGCGGAACTAGTGATACTGTTTATTCTCATTAGTTCCTCGTCAATTTTGAATAGAGTCCCGGCGGAACTGGGGAAACCATCAATTACAGCTTACACAATACTTTCCTTGTCATCGTAACTTAAAATAATAATAAAAAAATGTATTGCGGATATTGGTTTAACGGTACTAGGGCAACATGACATGACCATATTGGAGTTGTGAATGCACCTTTACTAATACACTGAATAAAGTCCAAATTTTTGTATGGTTGAAACAATTGAAGGTAGGAAAACATTGTCTAGTGATCAGAAGTTAAAAAAACAGGTGCAAGCGATTTTCGACCTTATCGACATTGAGCGTTTGATTGAGAAAAGCAATTTTAAATGTCAATAAGGTCGAAAATCGCTACAACCTGTTTTTTTAACTTCTGATCACTAGACAATGTATCACTAGTACCGCCGGGACTAAGTGTCAAAGTGACAAGGAACTAATGAGAATAAAAAGTATCTCTAGTTCCGGCGGAACTTTTTTGACCGGAACTAGTGAGAATAATCCTAACAAAATAGGGTAGGATTATAACAAAATGAGAACAATTATTGCCTATACGGCTTTGGCTTTCTTGAGTTACAGAAATTCCAAACTCCGGAATATACAAGTCATTAGTCCCTCCAGTCCGGAGCCCTACTCACGGCCGCAAGCATTATCTTTTCGATCAAATGTGCATAACAATGTACCTAATCGTTGCAATTCTACTTGTCTCTTATGAAATTAGCTGATGAAATTAGCTACAATAACTGAAACTGTGCCGTGCGGGAGCGGCACTAAAGAATACCAACTTCCGCCCCATCTCTTGCCCGTGGGTGTCGTAAGAGGCGACTAAGGGATTTCTACTTTAGCAGAACATCTGTTATATGGTATATGGTGCAGCTAAAATTAGAGGCCGGTGACGGGCAGCAGCGTCACCGGTGCGAGAGCTGCACCCTGCGATCGCCAACACGCCTGCCCAGCGTGGCGATTAGGGGCAAAACCTCCACATGGCAAGGAACTTTAAGCCACGGCCCCCAGTTCCCGGCAGTCCCGCTATTCCTGGTCATGGTGGCGACCATGGTAACGGCGGGGCGGGGGGTGCTAAGAATCTCCGGGCTACGGGAGGCCACCATCAAAAACTGACCCTGGCGACGTATAACGGGCGCACGCTACGGCTTGACTCGCATCTGGCGCAACTTGAGGTGGAACTTGGGAAGATTAGGTGGCACATTCTGGGTTTATGCGAAGTCCGAAGAGAGGGGGAGGACACCGTAACCCTTGAGTCAGGCCACCTAATGTACTTCCGTGGAGGCGACCAACAATCCCAAGGTGGCGTCGGGTTTCTGGTCAATAAGTCCCTCTCCGACAACATTGTGGAGATCTCCAGTGTGTCGAACAGGGTCGCGTACCTAATCGTCAAGCTCACTGAGAGATATAGTCTCAAGGTGGTGCAAGTGTACGCGCCGACCTCGACGCACTCGGACGATGAGGTGGAGGAAATGTTTGATGATATATCAAGGGCCCTCCACCTCACTACCAAGACCCACTACAGTGTTGTCATGGGGGACTTCAACGCTAAAGTGGGAGTACAAAATTGCAGCGAATCGGTAGTAGGATCCCATGGATTTGGAGCCAGGAAACATAGGGGGCAGATGCTCGTCAACTTTCTCGAACGGGAGGGGCTCTTCTTGATGAACTCTTTCTTCAAGAAGCAGCCCCAAAGGAAGTGGACGTGGCAGAGCCCCGACACTATGACGAAAAACGAGATCGACTTCATCTTAGCGGACAAGCGGCACATATTCAGAGATGTCTCCGTGATCAACAGGTTTAATACCGGCAGCGATCACAGACTTGTCCGAGGCACTCTGAATATCGACTTTAGAGCCGAACGCGTCCGTTTGGTGAAGTCCAGACTCCGGCCAACCCTGCTCCAAACCATGATAGGATCTGAAACGTTCCAGTCGAACCTGGAGAACCAATTTGCTGCCTTGGAAACCACAATTGACGTTGACCGAAACCTTGAAAATGTGGTTCGAGTCCTCAGGGAGGAAGGTAGGAGATTTTGTAACATGCGGCGCAAAGGCAGGAAGTCGAAACTTTCCGAAGGGACTTTAGGGCTAATGAGGCAACGACGTGAAGACCCACCCACCACTTCGTCCGGAAAAAGAGCTCTTAACCGGGAGATAAATAAACGTGTGCGTCACGACCTCCGGTGCTTCAATACTCTTTCAATCGAAAGAGCTATAGAGCAAAATCGGGGGTCAAAGGTGTTCGTACAATCTCTCGGAAGAAGCCACCCGACGAAGCTGACCACAGCAAGTGGAGAAGTTCTAGAAGACTTCTATGGCCGGTTATACGCTTCGCATGCATCTCGACCTGATCCCGGAAATGAGGACTCTAGAGCCACGTTAACTCGCCATTACACTGAAGACCTGCCAGAAGTCAGCGTTGGCGAAATCGAGATTGCTCTTGGGCAGCTTAAAAATGGAAAAGCCCCTGGAGAGGACGGCGATACTACAGAGCTGCTAAAAGCTGGAGGTAAACCCGTACTAAGGGAGCTCCAAAAGCTTTTTAACGCTGTCCTGTTCGAAGGGAGAACTCCAAAGGCGTGGAGTAGGAGTGTGGTCGTCCTGTTCTTCAAAAAGGGTGACAAAAGCCTGTTGAAGAACTATCGACCCATTTCCCTTCTAAGCCACGTCTATAAGCTATTCTCAAGAGTGATCACGAACCGTCTTGCGCGAAGACTCGACGAGTTTCAACCACCGGAACAGGCTGGGTTTCGGAGCGGATACGGCACCATAGACCACATTCACACTGTGCGGCAGATTATACAGAAGACCGAAGAGTATAATCAACCCCTGTGTCTAGCATTCGTGGACTATGAGAAGGCCTTCGACTCGGTTGAAATCTGGTCTGTTCTGGAGTCCCTGCAGCGTTGCCAAGTAGATTGGCGGTATATCCAAGTGATGAGATGTCTGTACGAAGCAGCCACCATGTCCGTCCAAGTACAAAATCAGCAGACAAATCCTATACCATTGCATCGAGGAGTGAGACAAGGGGACGTCATCTCCCCGAAATTGTTCACAAATGCAATGGAGGATATGTTTAAGACGCTGAACTGGAAAGGACGTGGCATCAACATAAATGGCGAATACATCTCTCACTTGCGATTTGCAGATGACATCGTCATAATGGCGGAGACGCTGCAGGACCTACAACAGATGCTGAATGACCTGGCTGATTCTTCTTTACGCATCGGCCTACGGATGAACTTGGACAAAACCAAGGTCATGTTCAATGAACATGTTCTACCGGAACCGATTGCGATTCACGGCGCCGTCCTCGAAGTTGTTCAAAAATATGTGTACCTTGGGCAGTCATTGCAGTTGGGTCGAAACAACTTTGAGGACGAGGTGAATAGAAGAATTCAGTTGGGTTGGGCAGCGTTTGGAAAACTACGTCGAGTCTTCTCATCGCCGATTCCACAATGCCTAAAGACGAAAGTCTTCAATCAGTGCGTCCTACCCGTCATGACATACGGAGCCGAAACGTGGACACTTACGGCACGGCTAGTCCACAAGTTTAAAGTCGCTCAGCGGGCTATGGAAAGAGCTATGCTCGGCGTCTCTCTGCGGGATCGCATCCGAAATGATGTGATTCGTCAGAGAACCAAAGTCACCGACATAGCTCGCCGGATTAGCCAGCTGAAGTGGCAGTGGGCTGGCCATATCAGCCGTAGAACCGATAACCGTTGGGGTAAACGGGTTCTAGAGTGGAGACCGCGTCTCGGTAAACGTAGTGTAGGACGCCCTCAGGCCAGGTGGAGCGATGATCTGCGCAAGATGGCTGGCAGAAGCTGGATGCGAGTGGCCGAGGATCGATCAGCGTGGCGAGCATTTGGAGAGGCCTATGTCCAGCAGTGGACTGTCACAGGCTGATGATGATGATGATGATGAACTGAAACTTTGTATGCCAAAATTGATCTGTCATGAAAAGACAATAATAATAATGTTTAAAATTTACTTTGAGGTGCTGGTTATTTCATTTACTATTTCATTTCATTTCAATACTTTAGGGTTCTTTTTATCACGATGAAATTCACATTCCTCTGGTTTTGTATAATCCACGCAGACGAAGCCGCGGGCGGAATCTAGTACTGAATGTCTACAACATTATTTACGAAAATAATACATAAGTTTCTTGACTTTTTCATTTGAATTATTTAATATTTTTCTTATTAATTCAGTATTAAGCATGAAAGAATTTGAGCCTTGGTTTAGGAGAATCATTATGATATTATGATTTTGATTGATTATAATAAAAACTTCTATATTTAATAATCTTCTTTTATTTAAACCGTCTAGAAGCGAAATAATTCTGTACTCTATTCCGATGCTCGTGACCGTATGCTACCTATAGACCAAAAATAATTTAGAATACATAATACAAAAACCATGTTTATCAACAAACAATTTACTGTGCGGAGAACGAAGTAGCGACTTCTGGTTGAGCAGTCGAGATCTCAGCCACTGCGTCAAACTATTAATAAAATTAATATCTATTGTGAATTTTTAATCTACCGAACTTTCCGGGCCCAAAACATTAGTTTATATCAAAAATAAAACTGTACTTGTCAAGCTAATCACATAATCGCAATGTTGACATATTGGCATATCTGTATATAATGACATGCGAACTATTCCGCGTTGCAGTCCATATCATCACGGGTTACTGTCTAGTGCACCAGTGCAGGTAGGCTAACAGAAACTAGATTCTTATATATTGTGAATTTCTAAAGAGTTTCTACCAATAAAAAAAGTGTTAGTGAAAATTCCGAGCCTATTCCGAAATTTAAAGGTAGGTCTTTATTTTACAACGATTGTTACGTACTTAGCTTTTTATAATAGCAAACGTTTTTAAATATATTTAAATCCACACTAATATATTTACGATGTCATATGAACCTATTCAACTTATTCTTTTAAGTAACTATTTATAGATGTAATAAAAGCTGAAATATAAAAGATATATTTCAATTTCTATCGAAATATATTATGAGAGCTTGAGATATATTTATAAGATTAAAAAAACCAATTTATATTATTGTGTAGGTACGAGTACAATAAAATCGATGTACTGATCATAATAAACTGTTAATTTTGGTTTAGCAGTGATTTACCATCTTAGCTTTAAGCCTGTACCTAATTAATGTAAGGTTAATTAGAAACGCTTCCATAAATATACTACAGTAGGGTTAGCATGGACAACTATTGAAAAGTGAAAACTAATTAGAATCGAGCCATTTGCATGGAAATTCTATTATTTACGCCACTCGTATTGACGCTATTAAAATTCCTATACTACGTTTTCGATTCGAATTACTACTCCTTCTACAGTATTTATTTATTTTCTTGCGCCACTCTTAAGGGTTCTGCCAGAATAGGTACCAGCGCTACTGTGCTGTTTAATTAATGTCACAGCAGCATATGCTGAGGCAAGAACCCTGTTGGCCTGTTTTGTAACTTAGTTTTTAAGTAAAATTGTTTTATGTACAAATTATTATTAATTTTTTGTGTAATCTTGTGTATTTTAGGCCAATAAATGTTTTCTTTCTTCTTTCTTTCTTTACTATTCACATTTCAGTTTTCTCCGTGCTTGCCCTACAAATATTATAAGGTCATATAATAAGGAAACTGTTTCGTATGATAATGCACACTATAGTTGACGCTGATTTTCGGAAAGAAATATATATTTTTTCTAATGTTATGGAGGACACGAGGCATGATTTTCCACGACCATTTTTCAGGACCATTTAAGACAATTGCTGTAATAACTGTAAATGCCCTGAAAATAACCTCTGATGAAACTTTATACGCTGTTGTACTAAGTGTATTATCAGTTTGATATTATACTTGAAATACTTGATCTTGCGTGTTGACCCTTTTTCCAATTTTACAATATTCTTAAGGCATTGGCAGAGCTTTATGATCCCTGTTATGTAATACTCTAATTTTGAATTATTTCTTTATTTAATTCTTTCTTTATTGAGTGATAGCAACTTTTTTGTTTTTCCGTTATACTATGGAGTCGCTGTATAGTTATGCTTAAAATAAAGATACAAAGGCACAACAAACTCACTTGCATTACTATGGCATCTATAGCTGTAGGCGTTGACACCGACTGAAAGCAATGGAAGAAAATAATATTTCCAGTTCAATCAAAACCAAATGCCATGGACCAGAAAAATGCGAATAAACTCTTAGCGAACTTTCATATTCTTCATAAAATACAGATTAACGATGATCCCATTTCAGTCGAAAAGAAATAAAAAATACGAGAAAGAGATCTCTGTTATAATGAAAGGAATGAAAATACAATTAAAATGATAGTATGACCTGACGTAAACAAAAACATGTCAGTAATATTCGTACATAAAGCAAAATAATGAAGTTGAACGTAAAATCCTAAGAAGCACAATTACGAAAACTATGTTTAGTAGTACATACCTACTATTAGTTAGTGTTTATTTTTATTATCTGTTGGCCTCCACCCGAATTTTTTTCGTATTTAAAATATTAGCGGAATAGTAAGACTTCTTAAGAATATATTTTATTTTATTTATATATTGTACATACGTACTTGTAAAATACACTTACGTAATTTTACTCAGGAATATCTCGTCATAAACCACTATTTTTGTAAACATCTTCATGGGCACGGAGACAATTGTTGCTCTGTTGATTTACTTACATGATTAAACCACATTCAAACATGGAGAACAACTTTGTTTTTTGGCACATATTTGGGATGCGGCGAGAAATAAATCATTTCTTATTATCTCTACCTAAAGTTTGTGACCCTTGAGGGTCATTATGAAACCCTATTGTGTAGCGGGTGCTTAGCCAAATTACAGTTCTAAACACTGGACGTATTAGTGATAGTATTATCTAAGGGATAGTAATATCTATTTCCTGGATAGACCTGTGCCTGTGCATAATTTTTGTCCGATTTGTCGAACACAGATCGGTTTTGATCATTAATTTTATCCACATTCAGGCATTCAGCAAGCAAGGTGATTTAGCAAATACCCTTTAAACCTAAATATTTGTGACGATAGCTTAGTTTTAAAATGGAGGCCTTTGCCTTTGCCTTCTACCAAATGGCGCTCAAGCCAGTCTATAAAAAAATTCCAGCATTTGAACTCAGCAATTAAAACAGTATACTCGTAAGTCGTAAGAAAATTTTGTTAATAATTCGAAAGTACCATGTAGTTGTCATGATAGCTAAAAGTGTGCAATAACCTTTTTCTGTCGACATTTAAAATTAAATAATCATTAACTAATGATGCCGAGATTGAATTGTCTCATTATTATAATGCCCAAGCATACCTAACCGTTACAATATTTCGCGTCTAGAAGAACAAGTTTGCTTTAATGGTAATTCTGATTGGTTAAATGTGTTTGACTTAGATTTACTTTTCTCTCCTGCAGCTCGAGTATTTCGACATCCTTAAACGTTAAGTAGCAATCAATATCACTCGACTGTCGTGGATTTTCCCAGGGGTCGAAAATCGTCCATGAAGCGTTACGAACGACATTTTTATTAGTGAGTATCCACTAATAAACTCATACATACACATAAATAAAGTTTTAGGCCCCCAAAAGAGTAGATAAAAGCCACAGCAAAAGTTAAATTTGCATAAGGTGGTCCGTCCTACAAAAGACTTGGTAACTGACCACTTATAACACGAGACCAATAGAGGAAAGGCCTGGCCACACGGAGCGGAACGTTACTAACAGGACTATTATTTTATAAATCGTCACATCGCGTCATATTGTAGCTGCGTAGTAGGAAAAGAGTTACATATAAAATCACACATACATAGACAGCACAATTTTTTATCACATTTAAATCAAGTTCATATGATTATGATGTAAAGGAATGTTTTTGTGTCCATGCGTGCATCTGAAGCAATGTTTTTGCGGGGTTTGTGCTGTCTACAGTAAGTCTAAAGTTTCTCTATTTCATATAAACTACATTAGTATAATACTAGCTATTTCGCCCACGGGGCCTTCTATTCTTTTATTCCGTGAGAACAGAGCATTATCTCAAAACAAAAATGTTTTTTCCCAAGATCTAGTCTATTTGTAAAATGTGTTACTTAGGGGTAAAAACGTAACAGACAGACAAATAGATACACTTTCGCATTTATAAAATTAGTAAGTATGTACTCGTAATTATTGTGACGATCAAGACCCTCAGTTATGTCAAGGACTTAATTTTTTCTTCGGTTATTTTTGCGCGTTAACTGCGTCTGTAACACGCAAGTGCAATGATGGTGGATCGTGGCTGATAAGTGATAACCGAATCTCAAACAGCGGTCAAACTCGTCTTTTGCGGCATGTTTACCAGTGCATTTTCACGTCGTGTGGCCGAACAAAGTCTATTGAGTCGCGAATTACTCGTGATCGGCTGTCGGTGCGCGCTCCCGCATTGTGCGAATCACGCCACTCCCGCGCCAGTCGAAACTTCATTCACGACCAAGCTGCGAATACGATACGATATAATTTGTGACAATATATAAATCACCGGATCAAATTGACGGTAGCTGTTTTGAGGATTTTGTGGGACGTCCATGTTGTCTTGAACACGTGCTGCAATTTTTGTTTTGCTTCATAGCAAGGTATTTATTTGCTTATTTTTTTAATTTATATATTCAATCACTTCAATCAATTTCTTGACACTATCTCGTATATAAATAAAAAAACCACAATCTATTTTCTTTTAATTTATGATGATGATTGAGTATAATTCCTTGCATAAGTAATTGTTTGGTAAATAAATTACTCAGAATCTTATCAGTATAATGACTTACATTCAGCTTTCTAATTTAATTTATACGATTACGTTGGTGTACAATTAATTAATGTAAATAATATTTTTAATCTTTTTCTATTTTTTATGATGATTTTTATTATGTTGGTATATTACTTCCATTATTTATTATTAAAAGAATACGTACTTGTAATGTTTCAAAGCATGATGAATGATTATTCAGAAACTACTTTATATTCATGAAGAAGCGATAAACAAACAATACAAACAGTGGTATCCTATGTTATAACTTATACACTTCCTTCTGTTAAACACTAGCAATAAAATTTTCAAACCTTTGTTCATTCATGTGGTCTAAATAAACACATTGCGCCACCACATAGAGGCATTTTAATGGACATTACTGCTGGAACTCCGGCTATTTCATTATCAAATAGTACTACTAAATTAAATTAAAAAACTGTAACTGTAGACGAAGTGTATCTAAACAAAACAAAACTGACATAAAACGCGAAACAATAACAAAATATTAAGAGATTAGATAAAAACGTTATCAAATCAAAACTAATTCATCCTTTGATTTTAGAACCATTATAGTCTTTGGCTCGCATCATAATCGATGATCGCAACTCACAACCTATTTTTAAGTGGCACGTGAGTCACAATGGAGTTATTCGTTCATTCTCAAATTTCGCTAATTGGGCGAAACAAATACAAACACCTGTACGTGAAATGTACTGTAAAAAGGAAATTCTGTGTTGCTTCAGTTGCTTGTCTTCATCGTCATTTCCGTCTAAAAATCGGATGTAGTCCGTTTAGTTCTACCGCTCAGTCCTACTAGTAGGAATAAACGGAGAATGCTGATATCCTTTGACATTAACATCTACCTTAATGGAGATAAATATTATTTACAGGGCAGAGACAGCACTTTTAATGTTACAAGTTCTATCCGATACTTTCAATGGGCACTACTAAAGTTATTTTTCAAGAAATACTTTTATGTTTTCTTTTCTTGTCAAATCCTTTTGAACAGATCTTTAAGAAGGTTCAAACTGTTTACTGACAATAGGAAATAAGTTATCAATATTTCGTCAACTACAAGAGGAACGGATTATTTAGAAACCCATAAGTAAACCATTGTAGACTAATCCCACAAAGGTGTTTATCTCTAATAAATACGAGTATATATTATGTTACCAAATGTTTCCGATAGTGAACATCCACTGTGGTTTTTACCAATAAGGGAGATGAGGACATTTATTTTACTGTATGATCTCTATTCTTTTTACTAACCTTACTACATAGTGCAATTTTCCACGTTATTTAAAAGTTACAAAAACCTTACCAAAATACGTTGTGCAATTTAGCCAATTTGAGTACCTAATGAGGCTTAAGTTGTTTCGTCTTATCATTTTCTGTGCAAATTATACAATTAGCCTCACATTTCCTCAAACTATCTCTTATTCCAACAGAATGACAATCATTTGTAAAATTGCATCGTTATAGCAATTTGTCCTTTGTTAGAATAACCTAGCTTTCTGCCCGTGTCTTTGCCCGAATGATGTTATCCGGCCGTGTAATATTTTTCCGGGATAAAAAGTTACTCACTCTCGAGCTCCCAGACTATGATCATTGCCCATAATCACGTCGACCCGTTTCTCCATAATAAAAAAAATATATTCCTCCTTCGAGTCACTAGAGTGTCACCTGCATAACAGATGACTCATTCCCGCTAGAAGACGATTGGCTCTTTCGGGTGATCCCGAAGTAGCCAATCGTAGCCGATGTTTCATAAAAAAGGTCCGAGGAGCGACCCCTGTGGAACACCGTAGTTGGCGACATTTAAGCTGTCCTACATTATTTACATATAAGACCTCGCGATCCTGCAGGTAATTGGCTATGAGCCTCTGAAGGTATTGAGTATTGGGTGGGCACACGATGATACTTTAGGGCCTCCTATAAGGTACAAAAGGGGAAGGAAGATAAATGTATTGGCGATGTCAAAAGAGAGCGCGAAAGCACCCTCGCCTCTTGCTTTAGCCTTGTGGTGCTGAAGAGCGTCTATCGTTAACCGGCCTGTACGAAACCCGTATTGTGCGTTGGATAAATCTTGCCCGGTCGACGCAAGATGGATGCGGTCCGACATTATTCGCTTCATCCAGCAGCACAATAGGGCGTCCATCCTTGCGCACTAGGCAGAGTCGGCCCTCTTTCCAAAGCTTCCTTTGGAACCTCCCGGTGATAAAACGCCAAAGAGGTTCCAGGACGGTTTCTTACGGTGTCACGCTCCTTTTAACAGCTTCCGAGCCGATGCATTGTCCGGGCTCGGGGCCTTCTTTTTACTGTAAAGGCACAGCGCCATCGCATCAAACTAGACTCGTCCTCTGAAACTAGGTTCACTTATTCAGTGGGGTCCATAGTAGCCCACGCAGGGCTCATCCTAGGCGGAGTGAAACTAGAGCAGCTTCTGCCCGGAAATAAAGCTCTGACTACTCTATCCAGGAGATCTGGATGATGGGTTTCGGTCAATGGGAGACCAATGGGGCGCAGTTGATTACGCGCCGCCTTATACGGTCTTTTAATATTAGTTTACGTGCAATTATAAAGGTATATTAAACTATTATGGAGTAACAAAAGAAAATGAACGAAATGTTGTATATTTTGTTTATTTTCTTGTCTGTCTTTTACAGCCAACTAATGTACTGATTTATTCTTTATTGTAATTTCGACGAAATAAGCTTTTTGCATAAAACAGCCACATCAAAAACGCTATATTAGTATTATGCGAAACGATACGAAATACTAGTTAGGATATAAATGCTATACTTTTCCTAATAATTACCAAATATTAAACAAACAGAAAAGTGATAAATAACTGAAGGACAACGATTCGACAGAAAAACGCTCATAACTCCGTTCTTACTTTTCCTCTATGGCTACTCCATGCAGAACTAGGTCCAATTATGTCACTATTTGTTTGAAAAAACTTTTAATTCGTTAGGAATAATACGTGTAAGTAATCAAAACGATCTACTAAGATTTTTTATACATATAATGGAGTAAAATGCTTTGAATTAAAGCTTTGAATTGTCAAATCGAATCGAAGTTCGAAGAGTCATTTAATTAATGTTTTCCGAATGTTTATTTTGATACGATTGATAATAAAAGGTTTTTCAATAAGCGCGTTTGGCGGCCCATGGCGGCCATTTCGTCTTGGTGACATTTGTTAAATCTTTTGTTTATTATTTAGTTACATAAGCCAAATCACCATGGCAGGTTACACGATTGAACAGCGCGTAAAAATGATAAAACTTTATTATCAAAATCAGTGTTCGTTGCACTAAAACATTGCGTGCATTGCGCCCATTTTAAAATATAAAAATATAAGTGAAAACAAAAAAGGTTTTCAGGGTTTATAAAAAAATTCTAACCTAGGTCCTTCCGAGTCGATTTCCCCCTTATTACAAACTAGATTAGATACAGCCTAGGCCAAACTAGTTTGGCTGAAATCCTCCTGAAATCGGGTTTGACCGGTAACATATACAAAGCTAAATCCTTGAGCTTATCATTGTGCTAATATTGAAAATCATTTCCCTCGCATTTTATCATTATCCTCAACAGCAGCTTAAAGAAAAATATGATTATTTCATTAAATATAAAATTTTAAAATAATCTCTGATATTTAAGAATCCACAAATTTTACACAAAATAAATGATTATTGGAGATTCACCCGCCTAGTTTGTAATATTATAATATAATGTACGCACGGACCTAAATTAGGTCCGTGAATGGACGTATGGATATGGATGCGTATTTCGTGGATGTCCCACAATAGGGAGCGAAAAGAATAAGGAAAATGAAAGTCATTTCCAAATCATCTATTGTCGTTCGGTGATTGTAGCAGCCGTGTCTTTTTTATTATACATATTTCTGGATGGATGGTTCGGGATGCACATCTATAATCATAGAACCTTAGGGAAAAGGTTAAACATTCAAAATAAATATGTTTATTTATATAAATGCAGATAAATCATAATATCATCTGTTTGTCTGAAAAAAACTGACTAGACAGATTTTGTACGGTCATCATCATCATCTCAGCGTATTCCCGATTGCATTCAGTATGGAGCTCAGGGTCTGCTTCGACTATGATCCTAGATTTGTCGTCTGGTTATTACAATGAAGCGATTGCCATCTGACCTCCGTAACCCTTACTAGGGAAACCAGACCTACTTGGAACATAGTCGGGGCCAAAGGCTTATCGTGCCTTCCGAAGCACGAAATCATCATTCTTTTCAGACATTCAGGTGATTCAAGCCTGCAATGTCCTAACCAAACTGGAAACAATCACACAAAGTGATGCCCCCCGCGGGATTCGAACCCACGACTTCCGGGTTTTAGAGCCCAACGCTCTAACCACTGTACCACGGAGGCGGTTTGTACAGTAGTCTACCTGGAAGACTACTTTTACTCTTAAATAAAAACGTCGACGAAACCGCGTGCAAAGCTTGTATTAACTAAAATGGTGCTAAGTGTTGACTGTTGTCCATGTCAATAAAATAATTGATCGATACATGTATATGTCGTAGCCATATCGTAGAATTGATAATTTAATGAAATGCTCGATCATTTCGTGAAATGGTTGCATTTCGTGAAATAGTCAACTGTCTATTGGCCACATCATGATGTGGTTTGGTCAGATCGATGATTGAAAATCGTTTCTCGATTTGGGCAGCTATACGGGCGACTACTTCATGATGTGGTCAAGGATTATTTTGATAATATCGTAAAATAGTTACATTAAGTGCCGGTAGAGGCGCTGCAAGCGCTTTGTTTATGTGTAAAAGATGGCGGCCGCGGACCATATGTTCTGTGCCGCGGACGGACATAAATAATAAAAACGAATGAGTGTAACTTGACAAGATTCATCACGTTATATTCGGAGCATAATTAATTCCATGATTCGGACACAGTGGCTGAATTGACACTTTTTATTTTTAATGTTTTCACTGTCAATTTGGAGATCATCGAGTTTTGAGTCAAATTAAAAATTTCTTTCGGGTTTATAAAAAAAATAACCACGAAGGCTAAGGCGGGAGCAGAGCTCCCGCCTTAGCCTTCTAACCTATATCCATCCGAGTCGATTTCCGCCTACGATAGGTTTTTTTTCATTCTGAAATATTTGCGACAACTTTGTTTTTTCACGATCCGGCCAAACGTGGATGACAAAATCGTGAAACGTAGACGATTTAACGATCTGGCCAAATTGAGTTGGCCACATCATGAAATGCAACCATTTCACGAAATGGTCGAGCATTTCATGAAGTGATCAATTCAACGATATGGCCACGACATATACATCGATTAGCTTATTATACGATATAATCGAAGCAATCAAGATGATATCAGTGTTATTTAACATTTATTAAGTAGTGTTTAACATAGTGTTTTTGCTATTTACACGACGACTACCTCATTTCACATTTAAAAATGTAGATTTTATTACAGCGACGTAATCTGTTTTTTATTTAACTTATTAAATTCTAATTATTCATTAGCTTTTTCCAGCGCCTTTCCTCGTATAAATTGTAAATACAATATATTTTATTTTAATAGTTGTGACATGCTTAGGCTTGTTAAGGGGTATGTCGGCCATACCCTTAGCTAATGTCATATTGTGGCATAGTTTTTTATTTAAAGAAATGAGGTATAATTTTTTATGAGGTGTGTTTTTAATTATTATTAAAATAGTGCAAGGGGCCGATAAGTCAGTGGCTAATATTGGGCAGATTTACCCTATGTTGTAACCTATCCAATGTAAAGTGGTCTACCATTGCTTATGGAACCAAGTGGCGACTCAATGTTTGCTTATCTGCCTGCCTCTCCGAATTGGCCAAGTTTCCTTTTTTTCTCATATTAGTATTTTATTGTGAGCCGACGGTGTATAAAATCTTATAATCTTTTTAAATGTAATCGGAAGTATGCCAATTTATTTTTGCTTTCAAGAAATTGGTATATTGTTTGTCAATAGGATTGAAATTGGTTTGATCTAATTCTGTCGATCCAGTGGTAACCACCACTTGAATCAATTTAGCTTGATTTTAAGCGGCGGTTCGACCTAGGATGATACATGTTTACTCGCGCAAAACTTAATATTCAATCTTGCCAATTTGTAAGTTCTAGGAACGTTTAGAGCAGTATCACATTGAATTCCTGTTTCGAAAAAAAATATTGTGTGGTAGAGCTATACTGCACAGTCTATCTTATATTACATGCTTATTCGTTGGGGAAGTATTTTAATACCCTCCGCCATACATGACATTTGGTGAAATGGTCGAGATGTCGGCTATTACACCAGAGTTCGAAGTTCGAGTTCGAGACCACCACGATTCGAACCCCGCACAATACAAACATTTGTGTGCATGAACATGTCTGTTTATATCAGTCTGGGTGTTTCTATGTATAACATGTAGGTATGTATTTACAAAAAAAAGTACACAAGTAATGTTTATTAGTTGTCTGGCACCCATAGCACAAGCTAATGGTAGTTACAATTTAGTAATATGTGCTGATGCTTAGTTTGGGGCTAGATGGCGCTGTGACATGAATAATGTCTTAAGATGTATTTATTGCTCAGTTCCCGTGGGATAAAAGAAATATAAATGTTTTTGTCTATCTTCTTTGGAGTAATGGTCGCCTCCACAACCATTACCAAATTGGTTGTCAACAGTAGAGAATTTTATAGAGTAAGTAAGATTGTCCCAGAGCTTTTACTCTAAGACACTCTAAGTTCTTAGTGCTTTGTATTCACGAAATTGTTTCTCGTGTTTTATTTTGTCGTCTTATTATGCCAGATGTTCCGCACATCACGGATTGTCCCAAACTTTGAATCTTGTCATATGTCTGACTATTCTCTCGACGGTCATGTCGGACTAATGTCCACGAGAGTGAGGAAATAGGAAGTACACCTGTGCTTCTGACTGGGCTAGCTAGAGCCTTCCTAGTTTATAATATTCAAATAAAATAAATAATCAAATATTATAAAAATCGTCCCGGTTTAGCTTATTCTTTTTTAACTTCCAATTCGAATAAGATGAAAAGTGTTGAAATTATGTTAACGCATTCCGTAATGGTGAATGCTACGCTTTGAATTCAACTTACAAACGTCTTCATTCATTGTTTATCTTGTCAAATGAGTGCTTATGTTAATTCAATGACTATAACCCCTTTATCAATTTTAATATGTACGAAAACTTACTTTAATATTTACATAGGATTATGATGACCTGACAACTGACCTGAACTGTAGGAATGCGGCTTTTCCTTTAGCCCTTATTACAAGCGCCTTGAACAATCAGATATCATAATCGGCATCTGCTGGTTAATTATTAGTTTTAGTCTGCTAAGAGCTAAGTGAGATTCGATACCAGGATAAAAATATAAGTAAACAAGCAGTCTTGTCGACGGGAGGTGTAAGGTAAATAATCTAACACACGTAGTTTACACCGCATACCCACAATTGTTTGATGGCGTGCTGTTGACACATCGCGTCTACTTATCGGGTCTTTGCTGTATTAAAATATTTTTATCTAAACCTTAAAATATAAATGTAATTAAATTAATCGTATTTTTTTTAAAAGACATAGTTATTGTCCATGTATAAGTTTTGATTTAAAAAAAAACTACTTTTTGAAATATTAACATGTTTAACTCAAAGTACTTGTAGCGCTTTTCAGCGTTTGTGCCAATTTAATTGTAAATCTTTTCTCGAAATTTTCTTCTTGCCAGCTATGTTCCCTTCTTCTAGTTTTCAGATACAATCAGTTGCTTTTTCTCTTGTTCACAAAAGTTATTTATTTAATAAAATGTTTATATTATGCTACTTAGTTTTTAGAAGCCTCAGTATGCTTGATCTATATCATTTGGTCCAAACTCCAAACAAACAGTATTGTGTCATTACGGATGGGAAACCATCAAGACTACCACCAAATACTTCTGCCTATACAAATGTACATATAAAGAAAATTGGCATGATCAATACCCTCCCTTTGTGAAGATGGCTCCTGCAATAATAGGCAGCAAACAAAATTTTTTCCAAAGAATTATATGAGAAAACCTAATTTACACGTAACAAAAATTTAACATCATCATAATCTTAATACTAATGTCTGTGACCACTAACCTGGTTACTTTACTGGTAAAACATTAGTGTTTTCAAAGATAACCTTTAATCTCCGTGACTTTACCATAAGCAACAAAAGCGCGTGGTTTTTTAACGACGTCCTATTTGGCTTGTTGTAATTCACACGTGCTAAACTAAGCTTATTTCAGGGTTCCGTAGCCAGTGTACAAAGTTAAACTATTAAACTTAAGAAAGCATTAATTAGTATGAAGACATCGGATAGTAAAGAATAAATTGGATACCGAAATTGTTTTACTAGCATCATGTTCTAACAGACAATGTTTACACACAAAAATGTCTGTACCCCTAACTTGCAACGAAATTTATTTATTAATGACTTTGAAAGTGATCTAAAATATTTCAGAGATATAACTAATAACATGAATGTACTCGTACATATATTGTATTGTTGTGGTGACGTGAAATTCTTCAGTGAGCAGATCGTTAAAATGATTTTAAAAATATAAGCTAGACCTTGGGTATTTCAACTTAAATAGCTACCTAAATATTCTGCCTTAAAATATGCATATCACACTTGAGTGCTAGTATAACATCCTTCATAATTATTTGATTTGCGTCATTAGGCTGCAATCAAGTTGTCACATTACTGTTTTCATTATCACGTAAGCCCACTCAGGTAATTAAACAATTGAAAACAGGCTATCCAAAATATCTAACACAATCTGATAATAATGATAGATTCAACGTCCAATTCATCATTCTTTACTCGGTTTAATAGATAAGGGGTTCCAAATAATAAAGATTATATTTTTGCACAGTAATTATTACTCGTAGTCAACTAATCAGATCTCTTATTCTGTGATTATTGTCAGACAATAAACGACTTATCCAAATTGTTTTCATGGTGTGGACTTACAAAGCTCGCCCTTCAAAGCATTTCTGCAATGAAATCCGGTTTAAAAAGAGTGTATGAAAATGAACCAATTTTAATTGGTTACAATTAATTCGATCAGTACCGTTTCGTTTGATTCATTATTTGACTGAGTCTGTTGGTTTTAATTGTAGTACCTAACTATAAGACAAGTGATTATGCCTCTTCATTTAGGGTCAGCTGAATGTTTGTGATGTTATATTTACAAAAATCTTTTCATGACAATGACTGACGTAATAAAGTATAGAAAAATGCAAAGAAAGCAAATTTGTCGTATCCTGCAGTAATGAGAGCACAAATATACATTTCGTGGATTCATTTTTATAATAACAAATTATTATCCATAATCTGAAAAAACATAATACTAATATTTATGATAGCGAATACCGTAAAAATAATGGCTCTTTGTCATTTAAATGGCAACAATAAACGTTTTATCATCGGTCCAAGGGTCATATTATAAGGAATGTAATTTATTTTCCAGAAAACATGCCGCCCCAAGGTGCTGAAAGGGATTCGTTCGTGTTGTACGAGACGGACGCCAAGGAACAGGACACCTATGTCCCGCCATCCGCTGAGAAGAGGGAATGGAAGATAGTGTGGCGGAATGTGGCCATCTTTACCTACCTCCACCTCGGGTGCCTTTATGGACTCTACCTGATGCTGACTAGCGCGGAGCTGAAATGGGCCACAAGGCTATTCTGTAAGTTAATTTCATTTTTCACCTAACTTTTTAATTTTAATTTTTTTAATATTCATAAAGTCATGGCACTGGCTTTAACCAGAACAGTGGTAGTGTCACACTGATCGTCATAGCCTGAGTTATGATCGCTTGCGCTATGATTCAAGCAAGGCAAAGGCAATATCACTTTGAAGCATTGCCGTATTCTGACCTTCATAACCCTAGCAGGGGTACTAGACTATTGGCTCGTGGCTATACAGCCATCGACTGTACAGGTTTTACGTGTCGCCGTCAAGCTCAAGCGTAGGTAAATATGTAAATAGGTACGCACGTAGAAAAAATCACAGGTGCGCGCCGAGATTTGAAATTGAACTTCACTCACACTTGAGAAGAGACGAGATCAACGAGATGTGGTATACATAATTGTATGCTGATCCTTAGATTGCAGATATGATATTCCGGTACTTTATAATCTGCCCAACTTACACCGGGCATATTGTACTACGCTCGATTTTTTAAGCTTTTGTTTTCTGTCTTTGTTACTCCTGCAGTAGCAGTTTAAATATAGTAAAATTGAGCACTGTAGATTTATTACAAGCTTTTGTTCAGCTTTTTTCACGACTAAATAAGGAAGTAATTTTCCACAAAAAAATTATTCGAAGACAATCTTTGCTTTTAGGTGCTAAAAGTTTGAAGCTAGAGTTTAGTCCATAAATAAAATCTAATATTCTTGTCGAAGCTTGTTAACACATCATCGCTAAAACTGCTGAAGTTTTTGGCATTTTTTCGTACGTAAACATCAACTGAAAAGATTTGTATATCTAAACGACATTAAGTACGGGGCAAGACCTCGACCTCTTAGAAATTCTTAATGATGTACCTATCTAATGTAAAATCTCACTTAATAATGAATCCACGTAGAGGTCTTGTTGGCCGATATAAAATTTAATGTTAATTTTATTTACAAATAAGTATGTAAAATAGTTATTAGTTTTAATAATGAACTAAGTTTGAGGTTGAGTTTTGTGAATTTTGAGCGACTGCAAAAATACATACGTTACATTCGCCGAAAACACACAGTGGAATTAATAGTTAATTATAACTCCAAAAACCTGCCCATGATAGGTAGGTACCAGTCGACCCTAATTGTCTGCTCGTACATTTACATTTTGATAATTGGTTTTAACAAGAAAAATCTTTTATTTATTTTAAGTGTACACCGTAGCTACATTTATATAAAATTAATTCCAGTAGGCTAAAAATGTCACGTATTCAATTTATATTTCCAATTTACCCGTCTAAGTGTATACAAATATTTTATTGCAATATGGAATAAAGTGTTTTCTTTTTTCTTTTCGGGCAATCATAATGTACTTATATTGGGCGCGATTAAAAATAATCACTGTAATTAACAAACCTACTAACTGAATTATCAATACACATAATACGAATGTGTAACAAGTGATAAAAAATGATTCATCGTTAGGCAAAGTTAAAAGTTATAAGCAATTTGGAAGCATAGGTACTTTTGTTTTTATCTGCATTGTGTTATCACATTTTAAGCTCATCTGATCTTCGAGCCCTTGACTTCAAGTACACTGACATTATCTAGACACGCGGGAGCGTGTCAAGCCAAGTTCAAGCAAAGGAACGGGCTAGCCAGCGCCAAGTGTATATTTGGTGTTGGAACCATTTGGTGTCACTTTTGACCGTTCTATGACTTAAAACCTATTTTACGTAAACACATGAAACTACGTGAGTTTAATTAGATCCATAAGGACACCTAGAAGCCCAAATTTCATGAAGCTAGCTTATACGGTTATAAAGATATGAAGGTCAAAAAGTCTTAAAAATTAGTATTGACTCACTGACATAGTAGCAAAACCTAACGTACTTCCAGATGACCTAGAAAGATGAGTTTTGGAATCCAGCTCGGTAATTATTGTATGTAAGCGTAGGAAAAAATCGGAAAAAGTTAATAAATAGGGGGGGGGGGGCGTTCCCCCCCTATTCACATTTGGGTATTAGTAGCTTAGCTAATTGCACTTTGAAAATGCCCTATCACCAATCAGACCTAAGGTGTAAATCGCAACCACGACCTCTAGGTTCATACAAAAGCAGCTAGGCCACTGTTTCACAGAGACGGTGACATTTTGTTCTTTTTACTATTTGAACCACGTTGAACATTATCTCGATTTGACAAATAATTTTTGTGATTCTATTTTCTCCCATTGTAACACCAAAGGGTTAATTAATTTTAAGATGTGGATATTTTCTTTGCAGGTATTGTGTTATACGTCATTTCTGGACTAGGAATCACAGCGGGCGCGCACAGATTATGGGCTCACAAAGCTTATAAAGCAAAACTGCCTCTGCGAATCCTACTTGCATTCTTCAATACAGTCGCCTTCCAGGTTAGTATCTTAGTTGGATATCGGTTGTTAAATCATGAAATAAAAACCGGCCAAGTGCGAGTCGGACTCGCCCATGAAGGGTTCCGTAGCAGCAAGTATCATCATAATATAAAAGTTCTTGTAGTTCTTTGTAAGTTTGATCGACGTTTTTATATTTGAGTTGACTGAATGAGAGGAAAATTGCGGTTTACGATTTATGACGTTTTAAAAAAAAACTAATTACTTGATCTCGTTCAAACCAATTTTCAATGGAAGTTTGCATGGTAATGTACATCATATATTTTTTTTAGTTTTATCGTTCTCTTATTTTAGAAGTTAGAGGGGGGGGGACCAACATTTTACCACTTTGGAAGTGTCTCTCGCGCAAACTATTCCGTTTAGAAAAAAATGATATAAGAAACCTTATTATCATTTTTAAAGACCTATCTATAGATACCCCACACGTAGGGGTTTGAAGAAAAAAAATTTTTTGAGTTTCAGTTCTAAGTATGGGAAGCCCCAAAAATTTATAAACTAATTACTTGATCTCGTTCAAACCAATTTTTAATGAAAGTTTGCATAACAATGTACATCATATATTTTTTTTAGATTTATCGTTCTCTTATTTTAGAAGTTACAGGGGGGGGGGACCAACATTTTACCACTTTGGAAGTGTCTCTTTCGCAAACTATTTAGTTTAGAAAAAAATTATATAAGAAACCTTATTATCATTTTTAAAGACCTATCCATAGATACCCCACACATAAGGGTTGGATGGAAAAAATTTTTTTTAGTTTCAGTTCGAAGTATGGAGAGCCCCCAAAATTTATTATTATTTTTTTATTTTTGTATGAAAATCTTAATGCGGTTCACAGAATACATCTACTTACTAATTTTCAACAGTATAGCTCTTATAGTTTCGGTAAAAAGTGGCTGTGACATACGGACGGACAGACAGACAGACAGACAGACAGACAGACAGACAGACATGACGAATCCATAAGGGTTCCGTTTTTTGCCATTTGGCTACGGAACCCTAAAAACTAAGCAAACCTAATGCGGACTAAACGGAAGATTCCCAAATGAAAGTGGTCTAGAAACACCTTTGCATTCTTTAGCTATTCGCATCAAAAAGAAGTTGGAAACACCGAAATCCTATAAATCACCAAAATACCTATCTTTCAAAGGGCTTTTAATACTAGGAAAATTTTGGGAGTCAACTGAACAAGTTATTAAAGCTTATCGTAATAAAATCGAAAAATAATTATTGAATTCCTATAACCACTTCAATTAACAAGGACTCAACTAAGAATAGCTTTTGCCCCTTTCAAAGAGGTCAACTCGCTGAAAGGTACTTATAGAAAGCTTCAAATTGAGTAGGTAAATAATTGGTTAATTTTTTTTGTTTTACCAGATGGTAGTTACCTATGTGCCAGCAGTCGTAGCTTTGAAATACCTAAACGTTTTTGTAATTCAGAGCAAACCTATATTTAAAGTTATCTTCTGCTTAAAAAATTTTCAACATTACATAAACACTCGTCATCATCATACATTGTAATGCAATAACAAATTATTGCATTACATTTTCTAGTAAAACAAAATGTTTAGATTAGATTTCACCTTGTGTCAACCTTGAACTTAAATTAGAAGTACATAATTGTTTTGATATACTGTGATAAAACTGATTTATTATTGTCGATTGACGCATTTATCAAAGTAAAATTCCATCAATGACATTCACGTTAAGCTTCCTATCAAAACGTGAGCATGCACGCACCACGCGTCACCTTCACCCTGTCTTTATCACCCCGTATCAATTACTCCGTTATCACTGCCCCCTTATCACTGACCCCCCACCCTAGCTGATGATCACATGTTGTCAGCTTTCATCGTTTACCTGGACTCGTTAATTTAAAGGCGACCTTTAACCGCGATCCGCAGTGTTCTAGCAGGAACAATATAAACGTATACGCATTAATGTGTCACTCATCGTAATTTTTTTAATACGAATATGCTATGTCATATAATAGAGAGTGGTAAGGACTCTTAGCCAGGAAGAGTTGCTCAATGTGCTGCCACTCAGTAGGCTCCTCTGATCTTAAGAGCCTTTAATTTCAAGTGTATTATACTAGTATACATATATCATTCAAAAGGGAACCGTTTTACCTATACAAATAATGTATCAATGGTATCATCACTTGCCAAACGAGCCCTTATTTGCGTTTCTGTTCGTATTTTCACACGAGTAGTGGGAATATGTTACGCGGAATCTTAAATATGTCCTTTGGTGGTTAAAGCACAGAATATATAATTTAAAGGACGACGCTTAATGTTAAACTGTTATTTAGTACCTATTGTCAAAAGTCAAATCAAGATATTCAATATAACAATCTAGACAAGAGCATAACATGCTCTTGTATTTAAAGAAAACCGTAATAGAGACGAATATAAAATTCAACGGGTAAGGGGAAATCTTCGAAGATAATTTGACAAAAGCAAACAGTATCTCATGCAATATGTAGTATGTACTATTCACACGAATAATATTTACATTATTGAGGTCGAGCTAACTTATACAATAACATTTTTTTATTTTAAGTGTGACGTGACGTTTAATGGAACGATGACAGTTTTTTTTTAAATGAACTGACAAATTGGTTAAAAAAAGATATACTATTCCGACAATTTAATGATTAT
Source organism: Mecyna flavalis (assembly GCA_949319885.1). Classification (NCBI taxonomy): domain Eukaryota; kingdom Metazoa; phylum Arthropoda; class Insecta; order Lepidoptera; family Crambidae; genus Mecyna; species Mecyna flavalis. The sequence goes on along the minus strand of OX439434.1, from coordinate 10,031,906 downwards.
AAAATACATTTTATATTCATGGAATGGTAAACAACGTTCACCAAAACGTATGTACGAATACGTTTTGCAGTCTTTTAAAATGCCGTTAGCAATGTCGAGATAGAAAAGAATAATTAGTCTCTATTTTTCTTTGCCCCGTTTCGTTTCATCAACTGTATTCTGTCCCTCTCTCTCACCAGGATGCAGTGGTAGACTGGGCGCGAGACCACCGCATGCACCACAAATACTCCGAGACCGACGCCGACCCCCACAATGCGACACGTGGCTTCTTCTTCTCTCACGTGGGCTGGCTCTTGGTCAGGAAACATCCTCAAATCAAAGCGAAGGGCCACACGATCGACATGAGTGATCTGCGCAGCGATCCCGTTCTGAGATACCAGAAAAAGTAAGTAGTTAGTTATATGAAGAGTCAAGAGATGGCGCTACGTGTTATTTTAATCGTAGTATAGTAATGTTGTGATGTTTAGGAATAAACTAATAGGTAAAGAAAAGGTACCTACACAAAAACGTCCACAAGAAAAGAACATCAAGAGAGTCGTCAAGTACAAAAAGGAACTCTCCCCAATTCTTTTAACTATGCTCTTATCTTTAAAATATCATATTTCTCTCAGTTTCACAAAAGATAGATACTTGTCATAATTATGGCTCAAGTCGTATTGAGTGCATACAATCCGGTTGTCAATCTAGAATAAAGTCAATAACCTCTTCCAGTGGCGTAACAGCTGAAAAATGCTATAGAAAAAACCCTGGAACTAAGATATAAGATGATAATCTGACAGAATAAAAAGTACCTAATAAAAAATAAGTGGGCTCATTGGCCACAGTGTCAAACCATAGTTAATTTATACTTAATAAATTAATTCATTTTTTCAGGTACTATATGTATCTGATGCCGTTGTGCTGCTTCATCATGCCCACTTACGTGCCGACGCTGTGGGGCGAGAGCTTATGGAACGCTTACTTCGTCTGCGCCGTGTTCCGCTACGTGGCCGTCCTCAACGGAACCTGGCTGGTCAACTCCGCCGCACATCTCTGGGGCAACAAGCCTTACGACAGACATATCAACCCAGTCGAAATTAAACTTGTATCCGTAGCCGCAGTCGGCGAAGGCTTCCATAACTACCACCACACCTTCCCGTGGGACTACAAAGCGGCTGAGCTCGGCAACTACTCTTTCAATATCACCAAATTATTCATTGACATTATGGCCGCCATTGGCTGGGCTTACGACTTGAAATGTGTCTCCACCGACGTCATTGAGAAGAGAGTGAAGAGGACGGGAGACGGCAGCCACAACGTATGGGGTTGGGGGGATACGGCCATTCCAGAGGAGGACAAAAAGGGCACAACTTGTATCAATCCGGAGAAGACTGAATAATTTGTGGCATAGAATAATCTAATTTATTATCAAACAGATCAAAAAGTTAACTTTAATAGTACCTACCTACTTTTTAAATACTTTTTTAGTTGTGCTAATGTCCTACTCGTGTTAAGTAATGTATGATTATTGGAAGATTATCACCTGTATTGTCGAAATTATCCTTTAAATATTCTCTCGTTCTGAATACCTTTGCGTAGGTACATTTATAGTATCGGAACTACATTATGCCATTTTAATTAATCCTTCTAGCCCCGGATTACTAGACACAATAGAAAATCTATTGTTATGCGGCACCCGAGTGCCGGTTCGGCGTTGAGCGAACAATATACGCGTTGAAAATAATCTGCGCTTCGGAAATATAACAATTAGTTATTACCTTTTTATGTTGAAAAAAGTGATGTTATTATTTCTTATGTTACAGCAATCGACAGTTATTTAACTTTTTAATAAATTGGTATTTAAATAATTTATTTTAAAATAAATTTGTAAATCACTTTTATCCACTCAATCCCGAACCGGCACTCGGGTGCCGCGTAACAATAGATTTTCTATTGTGTCTGGTAATCCGGGGCTTGAAAGATTATCAAGATTATATCGTATTTTAATATTTGTCATTATTTTTAAAACAGTAAGACTAATAGAGCTTTTGATGATATTTGACGTAGGTATAATTTTCTAATGATCTATTTTAGGTGTCCTCGTTATGTTCCAATTAATTTGTTTTTATAGAAATAATGATGTCTTCGTTCGAGATACATTTTCTTGATTTTTAACAAAATGATGTATAGTTGTTAAATACTTTTTTACCTGACAATTTTGTTTTTAAACGTTGAAAATAATTGTTGAACTTCTTTGTGATATATGTAGACACTTTATTGTAATATATCCCTTTAAACTAAATGTGAAGATAGTTAATTAATAATAACATCTTATATACATCGTTTGAAGGCTTAAATAATTATTAATGTTTCAATAATAATTTATGATTATTGTTAAATGATTCATAAAGCGATTGTGTCATATTGTGATAGTAATTTATTTTATTGATGAAATATAAATTATTTTAGTATAGTCAGAAAGATCTTGTATTTATTTAACCCCCTTAGACTTCATAAACTACCTACTTCGTCAAGAAGTCATGTGTCTTCTCTCGATTGACGAGAATTCCATCAATTATATAGGTACTCTACATTTATTCATTACCGTCTATCATGGCTTCCCAAGGGTGGTGTAAAACAATATTATAAACCTTGTCCTTACAATAACGAAAACGAAAAAAAACGTATTCCATATTGATATATAGGATAACAAAGAATAGCTCGAACTACAGGTGGGTGCCTGACAACAGATAAAAATTAAGTACCTATACTTTTATAAATACATTTTTTAAAGCACCTAGGTACGAACCGGCGCGGTCCCTGGAGTAAATCGCAGCGATCGTTCTATTAAGTATATGTCTTTATATAATATTCAGATGATGAAAATGGTTAAAGTGGAATATTATAATTTGTGTTGCGTGCACCGTTGACGATGGTTATGGTTGGCCCACCGCCCCCGAAGGAGGGTGACTGGATCTCTTGGAGATCTTTACTTATTGCGAGTCCGACATATAACCACTGTCCCCGAAAAATGGTGTGTGTATCCAGTACATAATATTTCTATGTGTGTATCTGCATTTCCTCTCGAAATCCAACAAGTCACACAAAATATCAACTCTTTCAACTCCGACCCAACTGAACTTTATGGCTCGATGACTAAAGGTGTCTGTTAAAGTTAAATAAGACTGTAATTATTAATTATTTTACAATATTGTTGATGGACAGTTATTGACAATTTGACATAACGTCGCTTTAGCCTTTTAGAAACGTTACTGACATAAAGTGTCTCTTTAGCATATTTACTATTTGCATTTTAAGAAGTTGTTGCCTATTAACACTGAGGTCAATTATAATACGCGCGGCGTATTACGCTGGAGTGGCTAAAGACATTGAAATGACAGCTATTTTTATGTCGATTTGAAGCGCCCCCCATTAGTGTACTGGGAACTAAAATGACTTCAATTTTCTCTGTCTACACTTCAAATGGACAGCCATTGACATTGACAATGACAGCATTATCAAAGTTTATCTGCCAAATTTAGTACTATTATTAGTTCCAAGTACACTAACTACTGCTCTCAGCGCCAACATGGCGATTTTCAAATCGGGTCAAACATTTGGTGACAATCGCCCATCCAGTGTCATAGAGATCAGTGCCTATTAATCAAAAAGGAATATTAGTAAAAAAATACCAATGCATTAGATCGTTTGAATAATGCGTTGGTCGTTTGGTACAATTTGTCCTTTAGGAAAATAACAGGCATATCAAACTCAAAGAGCAGGTTTAACCGTAGTCGGATAAGATTGTGATAATTAATCCGTCAAATAACCAAGACGACTTTATTTCTTTTTATTTTATCTTTATAAAGACAGCATTATTATTATTATTATCACGAAAATATCTGAAACCACCGCTCTTGGCGTGAAAGGATGAACCAGAGCTGTTAAGAACTTTAACCCATAAGTTATCATTGATGTTATTATGTGTCTATAAACAGCAGTTAAGTGACACCTTCATGAAACAACACATTCCCCACAGTCAATGAACAACTTGACCGATCTTGTCCTTTATATGGGGCCACACACATCACAGCTATCGAATAAAAAAATGTACCATCTACAATATCAACATCGGTACACCCAGACACGGGTTATGATTCATTTTTTTATTCGACCATCACCACCACTACTTTCATTATAATCATCATCATCAATGAGGGTGTCATTTGACGTGTTAAATATTATAACAAAGAGTAGAATACTCAAGTTAGAACTTAGATTATACAAGTTAGTCCTAAGAACATTGACTGTCATATATTTTGCACTCAGCTAAATTCCTGTGTGTTACCTGAATAAGGACCGAACCTACAAACTTCAATTGGGTCTCAAACTTGCCTCGATCGTCGCAAAGGCAATTTGCCACCTTAGGTACAGGTTCCGGCAAACTTCTTGAGTATCGGGTGGGGATTGCGCAGAACACGAATTTTGACACGCTTGCGCGCTATTGGTCAGAAGCATATCCCTGACCAAGCACGCGCGGGCGTTCGGTAGATTCGCGAGCGGTCAAAGTGCACATGTGCGAACTTGTCCCCTCTCCGTCGACTGATGTTCAACAAGTTTGCCGGTACCTACCTGTAACATGTTCCGAACTACGGTATATATCCGCGTAGGCAGCGCCTTAGGATAATTGCTGAGACATTGTTTAATTCAAGAGGCTGGAAAGCGGGTACCTCCATTGTTTAAGGATACATACGACATCCTTCAGACAACATTTACAGCGCTACCCTAATAGCTATAAATACTATAAAATATTACATTAAATGTTTTGTTTCGCACGGATTCAGTATTTTCATTTTTCCTTTATTTCCTAATAGTCTCAAGTGGGAATATTAAATGATTTCCGTATAGGTACACATCATCTACGGATTGATTAAAAAAATACAATTTTGTTGAGAACTTATATTTTCGTTGCACTTTATAAGTCCTACTTGTTACGCTTTCACGCCTACAACGGAACTGAGTCTGATAAAATTTTTGGTACCTACATACTTATGTACTTATAAGGACTAGATATATCTAGATTACTTGTTATCTTAAAACTTAGTTCCCATCGGATATAAGCAGTAGAAGCGTTTTGATTGTCCTCTATTCTTAAAAACCTATAGACACGATTAAAAAAAATACTCCTTTGGGCGGAAGTTTAGTAGTAAGAGAAAAAGCAATAAGATGCATCATTTAATATTATAACATAACCATGTTTTTTTAAATCTTAGATTCTCTATGTAAACGGTTAGTATCTAATATTCAATTTAAAATAACGAATAGGTAAAAAAATGTAGGTCGCGTCTTAAGTTTTTTTTGTTACAATGATATTTTTATGACAATTTTATACATTTTCCTTCGTTTTAAAGGACAATGCAAAAGACTGGGCCCAAAAAAAAATGTTGTGTAGATTTGGGACATAGCATACGAAGTAGATCTAATAAACACCTTTAACTTTGATTATGGCGTCGACAAAATTGGTCCTAGTGAAAAAAAAAATGTTTATGATGTTAATTACCTACATATGTTCATCTTAAAATTATTATGGACGATAACTTTTTCCCCCTGGGACCGATTATGGTGTCATCATAATAAAAGTTGATGGTGTCTGTGTGGTCTGTCACATAGAATACTCGTACATCTCATCTCTGCACATTAACTTAAAATTTTTTGGGCCCATTGTTCTTAGCAAGTTTTGCATTGTCATTTATCTTCTTAAAATGATCTGTTCAAAATTTATCACTGGAATTGTGTACGTTAACATTACGTTAAATGGGTTCAAGAGTAAATCCTTACTCCCAGACACCCATTATGTTAAAGGCAAGACATACAGACAAAGAACAAGTTTAAGGCAAACAAAACACTTCACCAATCTCTGCTGACGTACATTTTTATCATCATGATGAAATGTACAATTCTGCAATACTTTCATTTGTATCTATCTGGAAAACAGAAAACTGCGCAGAATTATACACCTTTTCTGAGACTGCTAAGGTAAAAACATTAGCAGTCTATCATACAACGATAGAGATTATTTTTAAAATGCGGTTGTTCGTTGGTTACGCCTTCACGCCTGAGCCAATAAACCGATTTTAATGGTTTTAGACATTCACAAATTAGGCTTGTATAGGTACGCAAAATTTTGACATGGGTAATGTCATCTATACTAATTTTTTATAAAGAGGAAAGATTTGATTGTTTGTATTGAATAGGCTCCGAAAATACTGAACCGATTTGAACAATTCTTTCACTGTTCGAAAGCTACACTATCCACTGTGAACATAGGGTACTTTTTATCCCGGATATGTGTGGGGAAGAGGGGATATTTATAAATAAATTACTTGATAACTATAGAGACTGCGTAAATAGATAGTCAAGATGAATGAAGAAACGCAATAGCAATGACCTTTTCAAAGAATACCTAGTGCATAGAGTAATAAAAACCTCTAGAGAGGTAACGTAAGACCATTTGCCTGTGCAAACGGTATGTGATTAAATGTAGTGACGTACAGACCTACAAACTTATCTGTTCCGGTGGCCAAAATTGGAACTACGTGAAATGCAATGCTAAAACCATAAACGTAATATAACTAACTAGACTGTGCTCTCGTGGCTAAAAAACGAGCCGAGCAAAACAGTCAGACAGAGAAGCTTGTCCCTTTCTAATAGGGTCACAATAAGTTTCGGATAAGTGAGACAAATTCAAACATGCAATCTGCGGATCTGCCTAATAATAGTATTTTTAATTCATGTTAAAATATTTCAACAGTCGGTTCACGGTTGTGTCGGCAGCAAAACTTCATATTCAACCGTTGATATAAGTTTATAGAGAGCTGTGTTGAAAATGATGTAGACAGTGCAAAAAATGTGATAGAAAGGCTCCTGGTCTTATTCATCACATAATGCTTTACGGGGTAACTACCTTAAGAAATAAAAAAAAGACAATTTATAACATTTACGCTTTTTTGAATACATTGAACGAAAAATAAGTAAATATACAATTGTACATTAATACATTGTAAAAATAACATTAAAATACAAGCGTTAAATTAAGTTTTTGCGAGTGCGAGTTGGCAATGTGAAAGAAAGAGACAAGCTACTCCCGTCTTGATATCTCTCTCGTCTCGGATTTGCCTCGCGTAAGGCGCAAGCAAATATAAACTTTAATGCGTTGGGATAGTGTGTTCTAATCCGGGTTATAAGCTATACGTGTGAAAATTACATAATTAATGGCTATAACATGGAGTCATTATCATATTTTCTCTAAGCGTTTTGTCCCGAACTAGTCTGGGTACGTGTACCTACATCACGATTCACGATTTGGTAAGTTCAGTTATGACATTGAAGCTACCTGCCATCCGGTCTCCGTAACCCTTGAAAGTGAAATTAGACCAAAAGGATCATGGCTACACAGGAATACGACTGTAGGTACAGGTTGTCTCACCGCCAAACTAGTTTTAAAGAGGAAGCGTAGAAAAGGAAAACATGTAGAGCGCTTGCGTGTACTGTACTGTACATAGCGTGGGATAAGGGCAGGAAAATGATGATGATGAAAATAGTTGAAAAGACGACGCACATAGAAAAAATCTGACGGTGCGCGCTGTATTTCGAACCCTTGACCGTATGTCTAATTAATTCAATTTAAAAAAATCATCATTACCCTGATATTGAAGTTAACAAATTCCATGCATTTTATTGTGATCGTTAAATTCTTTGTGTCTCTTTTTATTTACATGGCCCTTTACAGATAAACAAATTCATAGTACATAAATACTATTTTCGATTCGTAAACATTTCTGCAAAATAAACGCACACCCGACATTTATAGACTTGTCCCGAAAATATTCCAATGTCAGGAAAGGATAGACATATCCGACATATCCGTAATAAGCGTTTTCGCTATTTCCATTGAGACTACATTTACCAAGTATTGATATTGCAGCAAATAGGCACTGAATATTTTTTACTAACACGCGACGAAAAAAGCAAACGAGACATCGGGTCGCCTGATGGTAAGAAATCGCCGCCGCCCATGGACATCTGCAACACCAGAGGGATCGCTGATGCGATGCGCCGGCCTAATAGGGTTGTGGGGAGTGTGGGCTTCCGGCACTCTCACAAACCAGACGAAACACAATAGTAGTCACTATTATTTCACTTATTGGTGTTATGTAAGCGGGTGGTACTATTCCCCGGACGAGCCGGCCGCGCGGTCCATTCGTACTGTAAAACAGCATCGCCCTACCACGACAGCGATTTGAGTGCGGTATCGTCACAGAACATAATATACGTATCGTGCAATTGAAAATTGAAAAATTGCGATGGTTGTTAGGGATGTTTTTTTTAAGATAACTGGAGCAGTTAAAGAGCTACAAACACGTTTCCAAGACACATCTGTTTTAAAAAAATGTACTAACTATTAATCATTTTCTGAATAAGAGATTACCAGGCTCATCTACATATTGGCAACTTGTCGTGACGTGAGCCTTTATACTGCGTGTTTTTAGGGTTCCGTAGCCAAATGGCAAAAAACGGAACCCTTATGGATTCGTCATGTCTGTCTGTCTGTCTGTCTGTCTGTCCGTCCGTATGTCACAGCCACATTTTACCGAAACTTTAAGAGCTATACTGTTGAAAATTAGTAAGTAGATGTATTTTGTGAACCGCATTAAGATTTTCATACAAAAATTGAAAAATAATAATAAATTTTTGGGGCTCTCCATACTTAGAACTGAAACTCAAAAAAAACATCCATTCCTTACGTGTGGGGTATCTATGGATAGGTCTTTTAAAATGATAATAAGGTTTCTTATATCATTTTTTTCTAAACTGAATAGTTTGCGCGAGAGACACTTCCAAAGTGGTAAAATGTTGGTCCCCCCCCCCTGTAACTTCTAAAATAAGAGAACGATAAATCTAAAAAAAATATATGATGTACATTATTATGCAAACTTCCATTGAAAATTGGTTTGAACGAGATCAAGTAATTAGTTTATAAATTTTTGGGGCTTCCCATACTTAGAACTGAAATTAAAAAAAAATTTTTCTTCAAACCCTTACGTATGGGGTATCTATAGATAGGTCTTTAAAAATGATAATAAGGTTTCTTATATCATTTTTTTCTAAACGGAATAGTTTGCGCAAGAGACACTTCCAAAGTGGTAAAATGTTGGTCACCCCCCCTCTAACTTCTAAAATAAGAGAACGATAAAACTAAAAAAAATATATGATGTACATTACCATGCAAACTTCCATTGAAAATTGATTTGAACGAGATCAAGTAATTAGTTTTTTTTTAAAACGTCATAAATCGTAAACCGCAATTTTGCTCTCATTAAATCAACTCAAATATAAAAACGTCGATCAAACCTAAGGATCAAACTTACAAAGAACTACAAGAACTTTTATATTATGATGATACTTGCTGCTACGGAACCCTTCATGGGCGAGTCCGACTCGCACTTGGCCGGTTTTTTAGTCGTTGTTTTTCCCGCAGCAGAACGCTTCACCTTCAGTAGTACTATCGATTTATGCAAGTATTTTTTTAAATTTTTTTAAAAATCTTTTTTGTTTTTTTTTTAAAAGTTTGATGGGAAAATAGAAACCAAATGTGAGTAAATAGTAAATAATCATTTTTTGATAAACGCGAAGGGCAATTAACCTTTCCAAAACATGACAAACAAACATTAATGAGATTAATTGAGACCTATGCGTGTGTACATGGCCTAAAATATAACACAGAAAAAAGTAAAATACTTGTTTTCAGAGCGCCTAAACAAAAACCACGTTTGGTACCGTATATGTCTCAACGGTATGGCATTGCAGATGGTAGATAAGTTCAAGTACCTAGGTCATATAGTCACTAGTGATTTAAAAGATGACTGTGAGCGTGAAAGGGAGCGGAGGGCGTTGGCGGTGAGGTCTAATATGCTCGCCCGCAGATTCTCCCGTTGTACGGGTCCTGTAAAGGTGACACTATTTAAGTCATTTTGTCAGTCCTACTACGCGGGTGGGTTGTGGGTGGCAAATACGCAGCGAACCTACAATGCCCTACGCGTGCAATACAACAACGCTTTCAGGATGTTGTTGGGCCTTTCGCGGTTCTGCAGCGCTTCAAACATGTTTGCCATAAACAGAACAGATGGTTTCCACGCAATAATGCGCAAAAAGGCAGCATCGCTTCTACAGCGTCTGCGGAGCAGCAACAACACCATCCTAAGTCGATTGCGGCCAGGCCAGACTGCCCCTTTCAGAGGCACTGGATCTTGATTGCAGCGGGTTTGATGAAATAGAGTTTAATGACTCTATTTCATTAAATGTCAGCTGATAGTTATAAATTCTTATTACTAATAATACTAATGTAGCCCCTAAGTTAAATTGTTACTAACACTCTTACTAACAATATATGGATGTAATCTTTGGATTTTTTCTGAAATAAAATTATTATTATTATTATGTTGGTACATTTGAAGATCTCGGGTCCATGGGGACCCGGTCCTTTGAAGCATGCGTGGGGCCAAAGCCAACACGCAGAGGCTTTTTGGTACCATTTTATCTCATTTGTGATGGGTACATCTGCCAGGTTTTATCTCTGCATAGATAATAAAATCTATCCAAAGACAACACCTGGCAGATGCAGGAACTATTGCATAAATAAAAAGAAAATAAGCCAGGTTTATGGGGTGAATATGATGGACCGGTTACTGGGTTATTGTTTGAGACTGCGGACGTCTGCCAAGAATAAAGTCTCAGAATTTTACCAGTGGCAGACGGTGACTTAATTGCCTCCCACTGGATTGGCACCCGAAAATAGCCACCACTCTAAGCGGCCACCAGGGTCGCGGGAAGCACGGGCGCAACATCGGCGTGGTCGGCTCAGGGTGTCGAAAGGTGTACACCGCTTTCTGCGAGGTGGTTTCCCACCTCACCAACTCGCGACTTATGCATCTTTCACTTCCACCCTGCAAGCATATAGCTCTAACGCCCCACTCTGGACGGCCAATTAAGGCAAGCCAGAGGTGAGAGTCCTGCGGCCCCCCTTGGGGTCCACTCCGGACAGCCAATTAAGGCAAGCCGGAGACGGAGGGCCTGACCGACTCTCGGAGGATCTCGGGTCCGTGGTGTCGCTACTCACCAACAGCTCGCCACAAGCTGCCCTGCGGAGACTGACTACACTGGTAAACCAGTGGGCGATGGGGTCGTCACATCCCTACGCACTTATTATTATTATTATTAATAATAATATATTTTGTTTTGATACTTTAACGCGATATGATTTTAATGACTGTTATTTTTTTGTTTACAGGTGTTTTTTATTACGTTTGTTCTGGGATTGGTGTCACAGGGGGAGTGCATCGGTTATGGTCTCACAGAACTTATAAGGCAAAGTTGCCTTTGAGAATTTTGCTTGTTATCTTTTATACGATATCTGGACATGTTAGTAAAATTAGAATGCTATGGAATAAATATATATATTTATTTATACAATGATTTTCATTAAAATACAATATAATATTTCACGTGTTTTTGGATACCGTTCATAAAAAAAAAAGTAATTAACTACATATTTACATAATACATAGTTCTCGGCAATCATTGCATCTGCGAATACTTAATTACATCGGTTGTATTCGGAAATGCAAAAATTGCCAAGTATAATTTTAATTTCCACGTCCATCTTTGTTGTATGCCACCTTGTTTTATTTCAATACTTTATGCTTTTAGTTCTTATGCCTAGTTTACTTTTATTTGGAATGGTCAACCCAACCAACTCAATTTGTTAAATAAATATGATTTGTTCAAAAGAGTTCCTATGAAAAATATGTAGTACCTATATAGTTTGAATTTAAAGTTCAACCTTTTTATTTGACACGACTGTGATAATTTATATTAGTCAAAGCTGATCATTATTACGATTATGGCGACATTTGCTTTGTAATGAGGCGTTGATACACCGACAAAAATTTACGAGTAAAGTATTGTAAAGTTTTACATTACGACGTAATTGCATTGGTATGATCTTATAACCGACGTGTTCCATGAAAATCTCAAGCCTTACCTGTAAAGAAATAGTAGTAAAGACGCCTAGATAAATAAATCTATAGTCTAGTGGTTTTAAGTACCAGGCCGTATTCACGGGTTCCTGGGTTCCCGGGTTCCACAATCCGCATTTGGCAAGCGTGGTGTTTAAGCTAGTAATTATTATTGTGACGATGACTTGATTTCAATAATGGAGTCCTTTGCTCTACAATGACACCTCAGACCAAATTTTTATTTGGTCTGAGGGTGACACATTAAATATACACTGTTAATACCAAACTTATGTAAAATAAATGCTCAGCCAATATTGTTACTGTCTACAAAACTAAAAAAAATATTTTCATCATCAGCCAAAATATACATACGTTCCTACTGCTGGGACTGGGACACAGGTTGTATCTCAATTGTGTGATAGTGCAGGCCATACTCCACCACGCGGGTCCATTGCGGGTGTGGAGCCAAATGGCCTCTGAATAAGCCTTGACGACTAATATCTACATTATAGTAAATACCAGCCGAGACAAACAGCTTAACTTGCCTTCCGAAGCACAGAGACACTCGAAGTCGAAATAAATGTCAATAAATGTGGTCAGAATGGTCACCTATAACGAACCACTGTTATAGCTGCGCCACGAGCGCGATTAAATATATTTTAATAAAAAAAAAAGGACGCAAATAAACTTCGAAAACTATATTTATACGGTGATAGTAGATACTAGTTAGTAATTTCCATTAGGGGTGACTGAATACATGACTGTGAAGTGTTTGCCATCAATTTGCGGCACTTGTGTGGATACAGTCAATTACTTACGCGCCCAGGGTGTTCTGAGATAGGGGGATTTTTTTTATATTAAATGTTAAACTTTCTGTTTTCTTTAAAAGGTAGCGAAAAGGCCGTAATCTGGCAGATTAATGGGAGAGCATTTTCTTGTGTATTTGGTGGCATTTTTGTGGGTACTTATATCAAGAAGTTTTTAGTTTTGTACAGTCGACAGCACATCAGACAGAAATTATTAAAATTACATCGACGTTCTCATAATGCACCTGTTTTCTGGCACCCATAGTAAGGTATGTTTAGTTTGGGACTGGACGGCCCTGTGTGGCTATTTTAGTCCAGGGATATTTATTTATTTACATTATATACTCCTCAAAGTCCAGTCATTAAATTATACATTAATAAAATAGAATCAATTTGACATTGTGTGACACGAGCGAATAAGTTTTACGAAAAGGTTTAACAAATTACACTTCACTGCGACCCAAAAAAGGGATAGCAAATTCTTGTATTGACATCAGCCGGAGAAAGTATTCAGAAATCACAAACTTTTTCAATCAATCTTTTTTCCTGACTGACAACTTGTGGCAGCCTGAAGTGCCACTAACTGTGCCTGTATTATGCATCGCTAACGCTTGGATCTAACCTTGAGATGAGACTGAAATCATATTTTTAGAACAAAACAAACTGTACCAATCAGTATCACTATATCTGTATCCGTATCTGACCGACTTTTCAGCATAAAAATATTAAAATTTTTATTCGTAAAACTTCATCCTGCGAAACATACTCGTATAGGTACTCGTAGTCGTACTAATTTTATCTCAGAGAGAAAATTTTCTTGTTCTGTGAATTTTATAGTTCGTCGTAATAACGAGTATAAGTATTTTTTAGACATTGGTGGTGGATTAACGAGACGTGTGTAATTGTATGACAAAATATTAGTAATTCAATAAACATTTCAGAATTTGGAGTAATAATTTTGAAAAATAAGCAACCTGTATAAAAATTACAGGGGCTTTACATAAAAATCATGTGGATCAGTATCTGCCTCGCGGCGACCAGTGTAACATTCCCTCCAGAGTATAGAATACAAAGTCAAGGTAAGATTTTTTATTTATGTACTTTTTCATGCTTGTTTTGTAGATAATTAGGTACCTATCATCTCATCTCATCTGCCCACCCACTGCTTGTAATGTAACTGTGTAGAAACTGGATGAAACAATTTGTACAGTGATTTGTGTTACCAGATCTATTCGCTTTTTATAACTAGAATTGATTGTATCATATTTTGCTCAATGAGTTTAACTTTTTGCGAAACTTTATTTACATAATAATACATAAAACATAAACCTAAATTTTAATCCACTAAGTAAAATAAGTTGATTCAATTCAAAATTAGTTAAGAAACCAGACTTATTTTTATTAGATTGACCGTGTTTATTTATTTACGATTATCTCTCAAAGAACGTCCTTTTTGGCCTGTTTTAAATTGCCTTATTTAAAATTCAGTAATTCGCTGGCCCTGTTTTTGTAATATCTATTATTTTACCACATTTTGTAAGTTTAAGTATTGTTAAGAAATGTATTTTTTAATTTAATTTTAGATTAAAAACATCCTAGTTTACTAAAGTAAACGTATTTAACAATTTTTAAACAAATAACTCACTTTTACGCAAATATAAAAACATCGTTTGTAAAGAATAGCTGTATTTGTATAAATAAATGAACAAACTGAAAAAAATATTTAATTTAATTTTAGATTTTTAACATTCTAGTTTACTAAAGTAAACGTATTTACCATTTTTTAAACAAATAACTCACTTTTACGCAAATATAAAAACATCGTTTGTAAAGAATAGCTGTATTTGTATAAATAAATGAACAAACTGAAAAAAATATTTTTCAAATATTAAAATGTCGTATTCCGCAGGCGTTCGAGATGACTCTGTCAACACTGGGAAACAACTCGTTCTCATTTTTCGGCCCCATCGGCATGGCTTTCTACGATGACGGAAACGTCCTAGATGAGTCAGCGTTCGTCAAAATACTGACTAGCACGCTCCTGGGGATATTCATGATCCTGGGCATCGTCGGCAACGTCTGCACCTGCGCGGTGATCAAGCGCGATCGCACCATGAGGACCCCCACCAACTGCTACCTCTTCAACCTCGCGATAACAGACCTGCTGTTCGCTCTCTTCGTGCCAATGGAGATCTACATCATCTGGATACCAGACATGTACCCTTTAGGCGAAGTCGGCTGTCGTCTTCACTTCTTCCTCTTCGACTGTCTCTGCAACTGCAGCGCGCTTACCATCGCCGCATTTACCGTCGAAAGATACCTCGTTGTCTCCAATCCCTTTCTGCGACAAAAACTATTACTTAAATCACGCGTCTTCAAAATCATCAGCGTCATATGGGTTATCTCCATATCTTTCTGCATCCCCGATTTGTTCTATATAGACTTGTTGGAAAGAAAGAAATATGTTTACTGCTATTACACCGTAGCGGATCCCTTGAAAGTGCTGGCCGGTGTGGAGCAAATAGTGTTTTACGTCATACCCTTGACTATTATATTCGTACTGTATGTACTTATTGCTCTAAAATTGAAATCGGCCAGTAATAAAATATTGAGGAGTAGCCCGGTCGTCAACGGAAACCAGAACCGAGATAAGGCAGTGAAGATGCTAGGTGAGTTTCAATAAGACGCCATTAAAGGGTATTTTTAGCAACAAAAACAATCCACTTTTGTATCTCGCTTGCTTAAACAAAAAAATATTGCGACTACAAAGAATTTTTCATAGGATAGGTATTACGTTATGTTTGCTATTCGTATACTTACATATAACTGAACTATATTTAATTGTTTATTCACACTTGTTTAGTCTTAACAATGTGGGATGGCTGGCTCTTACCTCCAAACTACATGAATCTCATAAATAAAGGTAACCAGACAACGAAATTGAATGTATTAGACTATTTCGAGCCTTCTTTTCTAAACCCTACTAACTACGTACCTAGCCCATGGCGAGAATTGAATCCACGAAATCCTAAATTGTACCTAACACTCTTCCATAGAGGCGGTCCTGATTAACAACGCTTCAATGACTAGAAAGACTACATGTATAAGCATAATCGAAAATTTCGTTTCAGCCGCCGTGGCAGCCTCATTCTTCTTTTGCTGGTCTCCGTATTGCGTTTTGCGTATCATGATAATTCATCCCGGTTACACTTACGAAGATTACTATCATGTAAGTTCCAGCAGAACCTGAATAGCAATTATTTGTGTATTCGTGAATTTGGCGACTTACTGCCTCTAGGCATAAAATTAAGTTATGGCCTTGCTTATTTTTTTTTTTATTATTAATTGCGGCTTAGTGTTTCTAAAGTAATTTTTTCTATTTATATCTTGGGATGGGTTATAGTAAGTAATTATGTTCTAAATCCATTAATGTTTAAATATGGCTTGTACCTAATGAATATAAAGCAAAACTATTATTATTTACAGATCTGGAGGATAGTGAACTATTTATGTTATAGCAGCTACTTGGCAGCGGTGGTGAATCCCATTCTATACAGCCTCATGTCACACAAGTTTTACCAGGCTTTCAAGGTATGTACGTATTACGAAAAAAAGATTTTATTATTACAAATTAATGTTGATAAAGGGAAGAGCTGGTTCAAAAAGGTAATGAGACATGTATTCATATCGTTCTTGTGATAAAGCTAAGGTAGAAGTACCTTCATACATTCAAGTTTGCTTGCGGCAATTTATAATTATAATTTACTTTAATTTCTTCAGCGAATATTATTCTTGGCAGACTGAAGTAACAACGCGATCCCCACAAAGCGAGCATAATATCGCTTGACAGAGTAGTATATTTGTTACCGGAAATGACTGAAATCCGGGAATTGTGTACATTTCCTAGAAAATGTATTCAATTCCGAAGCTATTTAGGAAATGTATTAAATATTGCTTTAAAAATTCTTTAATTCATAAATATCCTAGGAAATATACACATTTCCTAGGAAATTTATACAATTCCAATATTGCATTAGGAAAAGTATAAAAAGAGGCTTTCTGTAATAAAGTATGTGTTTGATGAGGTGTAATAAATAATAACTGAGCGACTAATATTATTAGTGAGATTAACAAACATTTTTTTAAACGACCGGAGGCGGGAATCGACTCTGATGGATACAGATTAGAAGGAAGGCGGGAGCTCCGCTACGCTCCGCTCCCGCCTTAGCCTTCGTGGTTATTTTTTTTTAAACCCTGAAAACCCAAATTAACGATTTACCATTCTTTCAATTACTAAAACACTGACATATCTTAGATGTTTTACATTTCCGATTGCTATTTAGGAAATGTATATATTTCTAAGGAAATGTGTGTAATATAATTTATTTCACACATTTCCGGGCGATTTTAGGAATTACATACATTTCCTAGGAAATGTATACAATGACGGATTTCACACATTTCCGTTAACATATTCACTACTTCAAATTCCTTCATTCCCAAGGCACTAATAGTAAGACATATCTAATTTACTAAATGGTTTACTTATTGTAATCTTGGTTAAGAAAGGAGCGGGAATGTATACAGAACTACATCAAAGAGGAAAAAGCAAGAGCTTGCAGGCCATCGCTTTTGTAAACAGTCTACCGCACCTATTGTCAACCCTATCTGGAAAACAAATCCATTTGTGCAGATAAACTAAACTAAAAGAATAATATTTATTTGCAGGACTTTTTAAAAGGCAGTTCTCGAAGCAAGGTGGACCAAAGTAGGCGTGGCTCGTACAGAACTGGCAGGAGCAACACCTAACGGAGTGCTCGCTCGAGTAATTTTCGAGTCCCGACACTGGACCGGAACGGACAAATTGAATTACCATTCGCCCAGAAAACAGGCGTTTTAGATTACCGTAACTTTCTTTGCTTGGCCTGGGTTGTTATAATAAAAATACTTAACGATAAAATTGAATTGACACTTAGATTCCAATTTATTCTGAAACGTCTACCCACAGAAATCGATCTATCTCTGTGATTAATTATTATTTTTTAGCATTTTACTGACAGTTATAGGTATATTTTAGGTCATCTTGCTGTATTGTCCGCTCTACTGAGCCAAAATTTGGCATGCAGGTAGATGTTATGACGTAGGCATCCGCTAAGAAAGGATTTTGATCAATTCCCAAGGGAATGGGAACCACGCGGGTGAAATAAAAAATAAACGTGTTTCAAATTTCATCAAAATCGGCTCAGTGGTTTAGTTGTGAAAGTGTAGGTAATCTGACAGACATAGACAGAGATATTATATTCGTCGTATTTTCTATACTTGTTTAAATCTTAGATGATCTCTGCGACAGCTGTCATCGATTTGACAGCTGTTAAATTTCACAATTTTTGTCTGACAAATGTATGAAGAGAAATAACGTTCATGATTGTGGGTTCCCGCCCACTTAGAGATGTTCATTGCTTTTATCATTCGCTTACACGTAATAATCGATTATGAAATTTTAAAACATCGGAAAAATTTCATTTTATTTATCTCTTAAAACGTACAATTTTATAATAAAAAATCAATTAATTTAATTAGAAGTAAGTCGGTTTGGATAAAACAATTTGAATATGATCGAAGTCCGAAATTCGAAAATAATAATTTCAGTATCTCCGACAAACAACCAAACTATATCACATACATTGAGCTGATCCCAAAGTTAGTGTAAAAGAGCACATGAGCATGACATGTGTTACGTACGAGTATCAAAAATAACGAAGTTACCACAAATTGGTACTTATTACATATTAACATCCAGACACAGGACAAACACAAATCTTTATCACCTAAATGTTTTCGCATAGTCATAGAGCATGCCAAATGTGTCCTTTGTTTAAAATCACTTTTATTAGAGGTCCTCAATCGTTCAGTGTAGATCGATAGAAGAATCGATTACTTACGAATCGAAGTTTTAACATTCGTTTATGGTAAGACTACGCCTCTAGAAATGTCACTGCGACACCTGTCGCAGAGATCATCAAAGATTTAATAAAGTATAGTGCTTTTTTGTGCCTATTCTGCGCGTTATGAAACTGAAATATCTATTTAGAATTTTAGAACACTAAACCTAGCTTTCTCAATATCCTAATTAAATCATTATTTAATTGTCATAAATACTTGATTACTGAAGTTTTCTAAAAATATAATTTATATTATGCAAAGTTATAATCACACGTCTGTGGAATTGCTATGACTGGCAGACGTATTATTATATTCGAAGGATTGAAAGTCACTTCATAACTTAGCGACATTTGAAAATTTCATTATTATTGGGCGATATTGTAAAACTTTTCCAAAGTAGAGAAGTGCGAACCTTTCAGTAAAATACATACTTTCACATCGTCGCGCGTCCCATTGAAATGTTTTAAATTGTTTATCTTCAGTCATACCTGAAACACACAGACAAGGGAAATGAAAAATTTAAACAATGCGTAATTTATTTAAATGAAGGAAAATTCAAGGACTTTTCTAATTTTAGGTTAAGCAAGTATTTAGTAATTTTGTACACACATTATGAAAATAAATAAAATGGAATTAAGTATAATAAAGTGTCCCTTTTTATCACAGAACAAGAAAATTTTCTTTTTATGATTAAACCTGTTTATATCGTTAGATGTTTAGTGTTTTTATGAAATAACGGGCAGACGAGAGGGTGTGGGAGGGAACGTTTTAATAAATTGTAACAAACGCTCCTACCTACTTTCATTTTTATTCTATTGTTAGGCCAATAAATACTCGTCTATAACCTACGTTGTTATTTGACATAGTAGTAACTCAAGTTCTATAAGGTTGTGATAGAGATTTATGAAAATCGTGGAGAGTCTACAATTTCAAGGTTCTTTCATATTCCTTCCTATATCCTGAAATCTTATGGATACAAGACAATTCTATTGATAGGTACTTACACCTACCTATAGTGTATTAGAGAATACTATATTCGATCGATTTGCTCGTCATTATGGGGCGTTTTATCTTAATAAATAGAAAAGTGAGACAACCGCATTTATCTCCACTAAAGTAAAGATCAAAGGATAAGAAAATTCTTATCCATAGGCAAAATGACCGAATCCTACCAATGGTATGTGCTAATTTATTTTAGATTGACAATACTATCGATTAATTCGATTATAATAAATTATATTGGATAAAGTAGGAATCGATATTATCGATTACATAGACGTCGTTTACACTCTCGATTATCATAACGATTGTCATTATTTGAGCTCCATTTGCATCATCGATTAATAATCGATGCACAATTTATTTTACGGCAACACTAGTAGGCAGTCTAATGATAAACATTGGAACTATTTATCTATTTATAAAAGATTTAAGAATCTACTTTATTTTCTTAGTAAATGAAAATATCCGTGATGAAAAATAAAACCATTTTTTACTTGTTTGTAAACAAAATAGGCCCTTTGTCTCAGTTTATTTATCTATCTGTATGTATGTTAGACTGTAATATTTTTATTATTATGGTCATTAGTTTCTTAAATTTGTGTTACTTGAGGTAAACCGGTTATTATTATTATTGTTAGTTCTCAGTCTATTCGACATCATAGGTAATGTATTTTCATATTTATAACCAATGACATGTATGTACACTAATTTTAGATTTTTTTGTGCTAAGTCGAGAGATACCAATAACAAAATTACTCTATAATTGTCTATGGATCCTCCCCGCCTATACTTCTTAAGTGTTTATTTTATCAAATACATTATTTACTAAATTATTCAGGCCTTTTTTATGAATAAATTTAATTTATTTACAAGTGATCTTGGTAACACTATTATTTTATCTATGGCATCATCGATTGTTAGTCTTTGCTTCATACGATGCTCCAAAATTATAAAAAGTAATGTCAAATGTCAATGTGACACTTTGAAAGGTATTCTATTTTATTTACAACAACAACTTTCTTTGAAAATAAATTTGTTTGAAGTGAAACCCAATGATTCGAAGGCATTAGGATGTACTACCAATTTCCCAAGGATATCTACAAGGAATATGGACAACTCAAAGGTAATCGCAACAATCTTAACTAGTCTCCGTGCCCTATCTTTTTGTTTCGTCTATTATCACATCGTAATCAAGTACAATTAAATTATAACGATTGAATCATTTGTTCCAATGAGGTTGATCTGTTACAAAATCGAACAATTTTTACGATTAAAACTAACTGCGCTAGATGTAAATAGTGCACAAGTGATAACGCACTCCCTATTCCCTCACACACACTCATAGTGAAGTGTGAGAGCAATCTGACACGACCGGAAAGAACAGCGGCGTCAAAATTGTGGAAAAAAAGGGTTTGAAAGCATCTTTTTTCTTTTTTACAATATCACTCGACACGCCACTTAATCGACAGTCTGCGTGGCATTTTATTAAAATACTTATCATATATTTTACAAGAAAAGTTGGCTGCGTGCCAGCGGGAACACCCGTTGGTAAATACGACGAGGCGGTATTTCGAAAACGCTCGTCATTTTTAGGAACCTATAGTATAAAAAAACCTATGAAGGTTTAAAGCTGTTTGTATCAGGTTAAAAAAATACTTTATACCTTACAACTCAGGACTTCAAATTGACTGATCTGAATTATAATTCACGACCGATGAAGTCGTCTACTACACCAAATGTAGCGGGTTCGATCTCCGCACGGTACAAACTCGTGTACTCGTACATGATGATACCTACGTGTTTATATCGATCTAGTTACGGAGGTCAAATTGCAGTCGCTCTTATTTCATAGGGCGTACAGTCAATACAAAGTAGATGTCAGAAGTTCAATAGCTAATGAACTGATGAACGTAGTAGTTCGCGTCAGAACCACCATAACAGTGTGATGTCAAGATGATTTTAAAATAAGTGATTGTACTCGTATATTATATGTACCAAACATTTAATGCTAAATTATTCTTTGACTTCTTACTTCTGATGTGAATTTCATTGACAACTTTTGGAGTCAACATTTGATCAGGCAAAGTTAATGTTTGGTAGGTATAATAATAAAAAATCACTTACTTACTTTAAAATCAACTTGACACCACACATTTCTGACGCGTACTGCGTTCATTAATATTGAACTTCTGACTTTGATCATTAGGTACCTACTGTTCTCTGACTTTTTTTTCACACCCGATTGGGACGAGTCTGTGCCAGCGTTGACTTGTGGCTATTGACCAGCCCATCCCCGTCGTGACTGACTATACCCTGATTATGATAGATCTCGACAAAATACTCGGAGAATAAAATCATTTTGTTGTAAGGACGGAAGTCTATTGTAATTGTAAAAAACCTATATGCACAACTAAATAGCGGCTCCGGTATTAAACACTATCACTGTTGTGTGGGCCGGCTTGCCCGAGGAATTTATGGTAAGCATGACAATGACACTCTTAACTTAAAACAATGGAACTATAAAATTTTATTGTCTAACTAAATTACTCTCAAAACGTAAGCGTGATAAATACGAAGCATTTATTAAAAGTACTAAATTCCAACTTGGTACCAATTTTTAGTCCCGATACCCACAGCTTGTTACAGTTGTTGTGCAGCTTGCACATTTTAGTTAGGTACCTAATTTCTTACTAGAAACTTGGTAAACAAATGGATTATTGTAACAATCTCAGACCAAATAAAACCACCATTTGGTCTGAGGTAACAATTAAAAAAGTCTTCTTTAAAATTAAGTCTTTAGAAACATTAATCGTAGGTGTATACTTTATCGATACGAAAAGAAAAATGTCATAAGTGTAATTTATATAAAGATCGATAAGATATCGACATCTTGTATCGATTAGTGACTTGTATACTCGTAATATCATCAATTGAAACATAAATAAATAATCAAACGCAAAGCGGAGTTGTTTGCTGCGTGCGAAAGCCGTATTCGGGGTCACGCGCGCCGCGCGCGTCTCCGTCGGGCGGGGTGGGGCGCAGCGGGAGGGGAATGGAAGCGAGAAAGCGAATACCTACGCAGGGCGCGCGGGCCGTGCAGTTACTGATACCGCGCCGCCCGCCCCCCTACCCTCCGGCGACCGACACATGCGGCAGACGGCAAGCAAGGCAAAATAATGTTACGCCACCACCCGCGCGCCCCGCTCCCTCCCCTCGCAGTCACCGCTCAACAGCGCAACGAGCTAGTTCACTCGGCAGTCAACAACACTGACGCGTGTCAAATACATTATTGTAGGACGTTTTTAAAATATGACCTGTAAAAGACGCTTGACCTACTCTGTCGTATGGACAGCAGACGAGTTGAATTTCGTAGATATTATTAAAAAGTATCCTCGCTTATACGCATATGGCACTAATAAAAAAAGTGTAAATGATCTGTGGGACGCAGTATCGTTGGAATATGGAGAGCCTGGTGAGTAAATTTCTTTTTACTAAGAATTCAGGAAAATACAAAAAGAGATGTATCAGATATTGTGTATTTAGTAATAAATATGTTTAGGTGCTTTATAATTTGTGGTTTATATGTACGGACGGCAGCAGATCAACCTACCCTAACCTGTCAAAAATTCTCAATTGAAAGAAAACTCTATCTAAAGCCAATAAAGCTGAAAATTGGTTGTAGAGATTTGACAGATTAGGGTAGTCTGATGTGCTGTCGCTGTACGTAAGTATAAAATACTTTGTTTTGCTTGTCTTTTTACGTCAGAAACTGAAGTTACCTTCTTTATTTTTCAGTTGAAGTATGTAAAAAAAGATGGTTAAATATGAAAATCGGTTATAATAGACAAAGAAAAAAAATGGAGCAGCCAGAGAGGGGACGTAAGTCAAAGTATCTCGACGGTACTCTGAGCTTTCTTGATGATTACATGGCCATAGTAGGGGATAGTCGAAGGAAAAGAAAGAAAAAACCAAATACACAAGATACAGAATGTTTACCATCAATAGAAGATGAAACATTGGAACCTAAGATTTTCGGTTTTTCTAATGGATCATTCACCATGATGAGCGCTAGTGATAAAAAGGACCCTGCGAATAACCCTTGTCAATTTGTCCCAAACATAGAACCTTCCTTGATTTCTACACCTAAATCATTGCAAATTACTAATATAACAAGGATTAATCCTATACAAGAACAAAAGCAAAGAACTCAGACGACAACCGTTCTAACGCAAGATATTATCGGATACATTTTAAAGTCTAAAAGCGATGAAAAACTTCAAAGTAATGATTTATTTCAGTCCATAGCAAGCGTTGTGTCAGATCAAGTCTTACCCAGTACTAACATGATTCAAACAAATACTTCCAATGCCGCCTTAAGTCCTTTTATCCAAGACTCTAAATGTACAATTCAACAAGCTATTCCATTACGACAAGCGACTTATGTTAAAAGTAATCTATCAAAAAGTGATATTGGATTAAGCAATGACAGTAATTTAAAGGAAGGTGAAGAGTATATTAAAACTGAATTACATGATGAAGAACATATTGAAGATATTATAATTAAAGAAGAGATATATACTGAAACCGACCTAAATAATGAAGAGTATGTAGAAAACGAAATAACTATTGAGAAAAGTGACAATAAGGAAATTATTGGTTCCGAAATTATTAAAAGAGAAATAAAAGAAGAAAAAGAAGAAAATTAATTTTTTTTATATTCTAAGATTGAATGTAAACATTCACATTAAATTTAAGTTAAATTTTGCTTTTTAAGTTATGATTGTTATTTTGATTGTGAGATTAACCCTAGGTAGGAAGGAACATTATTATTTAATGCATGTGTTGAACATTTGATTTATTTTGCAATGTGTACATGATATAATAATTATTATTATATAGTACCAAATAGGTAGTCACATCATTACTTTATTACTGTCGACAGGACTAAATATATTTAATTTCTAATAATTGTAAACTTCCGCTTATTATTAAAGTTCACAAATAAGAAGATATTGTAATTAGGTCCGTTCATAACAAAATTACTGAACTAATTACTCTTAAGTGGAATAGACGGATAAGTTTATAATAATTTATTTTTTCAAAGGGTATGTAATAAATAAAACATTGTTGAATCTACTTTTTTTTATTTTATTTTTCTATGTTTAATAAGCTCTTTACTGCTTAGCCTTACCCTTTGGTCCAAATTGCGATAAAATTGAGCTCAAGCTAGTTTAAGCTACAGCCAGTGTCCGACGATGTTGCACTCACATTTATAGCCTGACCAAGAAAATAAAAAAACCTGCTATAGAGGCGCCACATTAGCTATGGTTATAGCAACACTTGGTTGCTATGGTTATACTCACAAATAACTCACAATATCTAATAGTAACCAGGCACGGTTGACAATTGACATCAAACTGACAGACAGCAATAATGAATTATTGTTTCTTAATGTTTTTAATTTGATTGTTAGGACTTGAAGAAATTAGTTATAATTTGGAAGTGTTGCTAACAATAAAATAGTCTTACAAAAACTGGATCTATTTGGATATTTAGTGCAAAAACGAGGTATTTGACTGGTCATTTTAAAAAAGTAATAACTAAACAATGTTTTATGACATAATATACATATAATATTATTATTGAAGATAGTGGGGAAAATGTGTTTCTTAACAGATTGTTGCCCTGTTCTTACCTTGTCAATATAACTATTTTATTTATAAAACGTTTGGTCATTTACACAATCAACATCTATAGATTTTATTACATTTTGCAATATTTTGCTTTGGTGTAAGTTGTCAAATCAACTTTTTCGTGATTCGGACCGAATTATTACGTCATCAGCATGTTATGCGTCATGAAATATTATCAGACGGCAATGAGAAACACTTTATTTGTACTGCTTACTCGTTTATTTATGATTGAAAAAAAAACCTATTATACCTAAAAGCCATAGCCCTAGCCTTCCTTTACTGTTATTGTAACCTAATTAAAGTAAAGGAAGGCTGGTTTTTACTCTTTTGCTCTTCATTTATTGTTAAGATTACTTCTTCGCTTTTGATACATACGTCATAGTCTGGTATATAATGTAGGTACGTCGTACTTCAATAGCCATAAGGCTAGCACCGGCTCGTCCTAATCGGGTGTGAAGGAGAAACCGGGGGAGTTTAGTGGGTAGTGGACGCTCCAGTCTCGAGTCCCACACACGGCCGCGGGTCTAGCTAGCCTGCAGTTATGGGGCATAAACGCATTCTCCCTCGAGAAAAAAAAAAGGTACGTCGTAGGTACTTGTGAGCAGGTGCCACTTCTGAAGAGGGCTTGACTGGGACCCTATCTATTCCAAAATATGTACTGTTGTCTGTCACAAAAAACTATATAACTACATAGAGATTGTATTGATAATTGTTGCAAAAGAGTACCTATATCTCGGAGTGTTTCTTGCCGGTTCATATATGGTTATCAACATTCCGAAGCTGGTGGTTACTCACGGAGTCACTCTGTAATAGACAATTTACAATTCATAAGTACATTTCTGAAGCCAACATGAATAAAGAATATTTTGATTTTGATTTTTCTGTCACGGCGACTCGGGCGTGCGGTGGCTACCTCTTTGCGGCCAATTTGCAGCAATTGCCTCTCTTTGTCCCCACGCGCGATAACGAACTGTTTGCACATCAGCTAGGGTATCTACATGCTTTACCTAAGACCTCTTTGGTAGTATCGCGTATGTAATATATTTTTTTTGACTGTCTCCTTGGTTTAGTGGCTAGTAAGTCGCACTTAAAAGCGACAGCGGCGATAGGGGTCCTGGGGTCAATTCCTGGGTCGAACCAAAATATATTTAAAATTTTGTACTACTACTTTATACTACTTATTACTCAGTTGCAATTCGTAGTCTGGAAGTTGGCGATCTAGGATGCCCCCGTGCCTCGGTAGTAGTAAACCTATTGGGCGTGTACCTTAGAGTACCTACTTGTCTGGTACCAGCAATTTGACACACGTTATGAGAGTGAAGGAATAAGGTGTGTAACTGTAGTGAAGTAATTGTGTACAATAATAATATTATTGTGCTCTCTTACAATCTCTCATTGTTTTAACGAGTGACTTTTTAGTCGTTGTTTTCCCGCAGCAGAACGCTTTATCTTTAGTAGTAGGTACTATCGATTCAAGCAAGTATACATATTTTTTTATAGTCACGTATTATTTGTAGAATGTAAACACTAGATCTTTTCCTGTTATTAACAAACATAGGTACAAAAAATGAACTATCTAAAGGGCAATCGTTTTGAAGCTATGCAAAACCAACAATTAGGTGTTACATTGCTTTTAGATATATATATTTTATTTTTTTTGCCTTTCCACAATCTGCGAACATTACAAAATCTATTTTTATTACAAACCAAGTTTTTACCTAAAGATTCCATATTTCCTTCCTTATTCGTAAATATCTCAACACAATTAAGGATAGGATGCATTTATGTTCGTGGAATTTTATCTACATATGTATTTGAATTTCCATTTAGTCTTCTGTCTGCCTTCACTTCGTGTTCCAGATCTTTAGAAACACGGGATTCTCAGCTACAAATGGGCTCATTTTGTGTTTCACTTGTTTTAACGGACGTCTCTTAACTTGATAAAGTGCCCCTTGGTTCAGTGTTCCAGAAGGCACTAGGAAGATTCCTTTGAACCTTACGTATTGGTATACCAGATTTACTTAAGTATCTAAATAAATGTTTCTTTCTTTCTTGCTTAAATTAGTTTCACGGTAAAACGAGATTCAATGAATATTATGAAAGTATTTACGAGTTGGTAAAGATTAAGTTTTGACCACTGTCTATCGATTGCGATTGTTCGAGTTATGAGCTTGAGCATTGATGGATAAACCAATGATTTCTTTTGACAGCCCACTTGATGATAAGCGCCAATTGCGGCCTACTGAGGGTCACTTCACCAAAAAGTGTCGCTCAATGTGCTGCCACACTGCACTCTGGTCTCATCTGATTTTCGAGCCTTTGATTTCAAGTGTACTGGCTTGTGGGAGCCACATTTAATTAGTTTTACCAGAACACGGCCAGAGCGGTTATCGCGGAAGATTTCACCTGTGGGGGGGGGGAGACTGTTGGACACAAAGTCTTAAATAACCTTGAAACAACATTTATAGTAAAAAGTTCTTGTTTCGTTGTTTATCGTTAGGTATTCTTCGCAATCGCTGTGAAACAAGTGAACGTTCAATGCGTAGATAGGTAACTAACTAGGTACTTACCCGTTGTCCTAGGTGAAGGACAAACGCGGCAACGCGACGCGGCGCGTAAATGTCAAATGGTCGTTGTGTATGATAGTGGCCTACGTTGTCGTGTTAGTCAGTGCGCGACGACACGCGACGTAATGCGGACTTGTTTTTTGCGCGACAAGACGCGACGACGCGCGACAGCTTGACATTTGCAAAGGATTTTTTGTAAAGGAGTATGAATACACTTTTGACAGAATTATTTCGCTCTAAATATATCATATTTGTTGTCTTTCTTCTATGTTTACGAAGTTTCTGTAGGGCTAAGTATATAAAATATGAATTTTCTAGTAATAACGCAGTATATTTGCCCATGGTTAAAACACTACTGCCGCGTTTGTAGCGCACGGACATAAGACACACGTCGCGTGAAGTATTGGTCGCATTACGTCGCATTGCGTCGCGTCGCGTCGCTTCGGGTCGCGTCGCCCTCCTAGGACAACGGGTTAGGCATTGTTACGCTTTTAGAGCTTATTGCTTAATCAACCTTACGTCAGGAATGTTTGCCAAAATTAGGAGCTTTTATTGCCGGTGGCTACTAAGCCGGTGCCGGTACACAATTATTAGAAACCTTTTTTGTTGTGGAATGTACCTACTTGATCGTGATTGATACCGGAAATAAAAATACTGTGAAAACCGCCTATCAATAGTTCTATGCTAAAAGCTCTGTTAAACGTATTTTTGCTCACAAATTTTTATTAGGAAAAATAAGGAGCAACACTATCCAATAGAACCCTACTGTATCTTACCAGTGCCCATTCTTTACCAGTGACCACTTACCATCAGATGGGCTGCTTATTGTGGACCTGTATGTCTGTCTCCTTTTGATTTGCTGTTGTGTCATGTTTCAAGCTTTGAGATTTAAATGAGCTTACTTACAGTCTTATAATGTTACATTCATTAGTCATTACATAAATAAAATCAAAGTACAAAAGTCATTTCGGGAAATTCTAATTTCTGAGCCAAGATTGCGGGTACTAAGAGTACTTATATTTACTTTTGTGTATCATGTCCCGGCACGAATTGTAAAATTAAAATCGTTAAAGCCCTCTAGAGTTGATGAAATTTCCAATAGCGTGCCTTTTTTTTGCTACATTGCACATTGTATCTGGACGTAATACTGGCGTGTAGATTCCATATTTTTTTTTTGAAAAACAAACGAAATTGCTCGTGGTAAAACATTTTAGTGTGACATAATTTATCAATATTAACCGTTTTCATTCGTTTTTATCCTTCTTGGACATACTTAATTTGGACATAATCCACTCAACGCCACAGACATACATACAGCACATACTTAAATATCGATGTGTAATGTTATACCTATATAAAAACATGCTCACACAGCACAGCACACAGATGCATACAGACATCTTCATGCACACAAAATATTTCTACTGTGCGGGAATCGAATCTATGGTGTGTATTTTGACCGACTCCGTGGAACAGTGGCTAAGCCGCTTGGGTATAAAAAACCCGGAGGTCGTGGGTTCGATTTCCGCCTGGTTAATGGTAGGCATTTTTCAGAGTCCAACTGGCTAGCTACCAGGTGGCAGGTGGTTTAGCTACCCCCACAGGTGAAATCTGCCGCCATATCAGCTTTGGCTGTGTTCTGGCAATAATAATTTGGGAGCCAGTACACTTGAAATCTAAGGCTCGAAATTCAGATGAGCCTTCAGTCTGGCACCACATTGAGCAAGGCTTCTGGTAAAGTGTCCCTCAATGGAATAGGCCGCAGTGACCGCTTTCAAAAATAATAAAAAATAGCCGACTTCTCAAACATTACATCATCTAAGTAGATCTTAGCTGCGTCTGTATTTTCCACAATCCAATAAACTCAGATTATGACCGAATCCAAGTCTGTAATATCTGTCTCCGGAAGGGAAACAATATCTCGTCTTATCTGTACAATATTTTGTGGTAAGGTTACGGTAAATACGTGAGCGCTGTTTTCCGTGAGTTTTCTTTAAATTACAGAGATACAAATCCATATCTTGATAAAGGAAAAATGTTAGTATAACAATTCAGAACCAGTATCAAGCAGCTTTGTTTGGAACTTTTCCAGTTGTAGCAAAAGTTTGTAATGAATTTAACTTTTACTCTATGTTTTTTTAAATAAGATAATAACTTATCTTTACTCGTAGGTGCATCTTTGAAGCTACATGAATGTAGAATATTTGGATTCTTGTTTTATCTTTGTACAGTAATTATAATAGTCAATTGAATCTGAATACTTTATAGAATTAAGTTAATTAGTAAGTGTCTTGCAGCACCCCTTTTAATTATTATTACCTACCCCTACAGTCACTTTGGTAATCAAGTGTCTCTCAAAGGATATTATAGAAAAGTAATATCGTATTATTTAACCCCTCAGTTGATGGCCTGCCTTCTAAAGGCAGCGCCATGATGGTCGACGATTGATGGGCAACCTTTATACCGCGTTTACATTCAGCCATTTCCGTTGCTGCTTGCCTTGCCGTACATATTTCCCCGTATATTGATGTGGCAGCGTCAGCGGAAATGAGTGTTTACATTGCCGCTTCATATGTAATTTAAATTCGACTCTGGGCCATGGATAACGTGGAAATTGTCGCAGCGTCGGCGCTCTGCCTTTTAAGTTTTATTAATTATTTAAAAGTTTAAAAAAAAATGGGCTGCGGCAATGGGCTGAATGTAAACGCGGTATTAGAAGGCAATTCCTTATCGCCCGTATTTAAAGTCTGTTTTCGTTTGTTTGACGATTCGTTGTGTTTTATTTAGTTTGTTAGGTTGGTAGAACAAACCAGCGACTAGCAAATGACAGCGCCCGGCGCGCGAATATTTGAAACCGATGGGAGTTTTGTCAATCTTTTTAAAATGTTCGCGCGCCGGGCGCTGTGACTGTATGCAGAAATTGTTGTTTTACTTGATATTTTATTATGTAAAGGTGTGAATGTTATTTAATGTGTTTATGGCTTAATAGTAAAAGGGTTATTTAAAGTGGACAACTAAAGCAACAAGTTGTTTATTTTTTTTAATTTGATTTTTTAGTTTTAATTACCCAATTTCATTCCACTTGTATTTTCCCTCGCATACAGTTCGAACACAGTAGAATATAATTTAAATTATGTAATTTTAAATTAAGGACTTTATTGATACCAAATGACTGGCGGCCATTTTGTTTTTCCTAATCACCGCCATGATGTCATCACCTAAGGGGTTATATACTTTTTTTTTGTAAATACATACATAGAAACACCCAGACCAATACAAACAGACATGTTCAAGTTCATGCACACATATGTTTGTACCGTGCGGGGATTGAACCCGCAACCTCTGGTGTAACAGTCGACTTCTCGACCATTACACCAAATGGATTACATTATTTCAATCTTAAGTCTTCAATATAACTATAACGAGTAAATAAGGTTTAAGCGTAACATAACACAGATTTATTTACATAAAGAGTAAATTGAATAGTCGCTCTCAGATGTACAGATAGGTGAGATAGGTAGGTTGACTGGCTGTCGAAATCAACCAACCCTAATTTGTCAAATTCCTATGCAATTTTCAGCCTAATGTCCATCGCACAGAGTTCTATTTTCGACTGAGTTACTTGACAAGTTAGGGTAGGTTCATAATATGCTACCGACAGTACACGCTGGCCGAAGAGTGAGAAGAGAAGGCCTACGTCCACTTCTGCTTTGAATTACTCCAGCATAATCCCTGTGCCAAGTTGTACTGGCCCCAATAACCTGAAATCACACAAATAAATTATATTTTTCTCTGATAATAATAATGTCATCCTAGCCGAGTTTTCGGCAAGGGCGGCCAATCTTACAATAAGCCAACTACGCAGGATATTTATAGTGCACAAGTGAGTGCGCAAACACAGGTGCACTCCCTTTCATAACACGGTGGGACAGCAATCTGACACGACCGAAGAGAGATCAGGCGCAGGACCAACGGCTAAATGCGCTTTTCGAGGCACGGAGGTGGTTTTACCCCGCCAACTTCTAGACTCCGGACTGTGACAGAGTATTCTGAACAGAAAAACCCAATAGGCTATTTGACTGTGTTTAAAATATAGAACAATTTGTTGTCATCCTAATAAAATGTAATGTAAAAAGCATATTTTATTGGATGTTCTGAAAAAATAAGGTCATTAAAAAACATAAATGAAATTTAAATTTTTTTGTGGTCACGTGATTGAAAACGCTCTGTGATTGGTTGCAACTTTGATGACGTCACAAAAAATGTAAACATTAGTTCAGTGCATGCTTTCTGTTTTTCTTTATATTGATCGTGCGATCTACGTGTTATTTACGTTATTTCCCAACCGTCCTAGTTATTACAGTTTTGTTTATTTAAAGTTCTGTGCATAAAATGGAGAGACATTTTGTGCGAGCTGACAGCATTTTTTAGGTTATGTTAACTCCTACATTTCTTTGGTGTCACGCACTGTTTTCACGTAACCTAAACTAACGTAACCTAAACTTTTTTTTTTTTTTATTTTTTTTTAACAACAGACGCTTTAATGGTAGTGTCACAGGAATCGGCATAGCCTTGCATCTGTGACACTACCAGCGGATCCCTCGCACCCTCCGCTTTGGAGGGTGGGGAGCAGCACTTGGCTGCTACCGCCCGACACGGGGGGCCTACTGGCCCCCTGTACTACCGCCATGCCACAACCTGCGGTGTGGCCCCGCTTGGGCCGCCGATGCGCAGGGGGGAACGGCAACGTAACACCGGCCCCCTCCAACCGGTTGCGCACCGCGGCCCCCACCTCCCCACCACGCGCCCGAGGGCGCGCTGAGCAGACAGTAATGACTACTGTCCGCTCCCCTCGTGTCGCAGGCAGACCTGTCTGTTTCGACGGTCCGCCCACTTGGCCACTCTTAGTTCACCGGAGCCCACCCGGCTACTAAGCCCCCCCACCGCGACAAGGTGATGGCCCATCGGGGGGGAACGTAACCTAAACTAACGTAACCTAAACTAACGTAACCTAAACTAACGCAACAATACAAATATTACTTACGTTAAAATGATCTTCACACATATAAACACTTGAATTAGGTCCAATGCTTTCAGGGTTTCGACGAGCTACACTCAACCACTTTTTTCGGCTCTCAGGATCTATAGGAACTGGTACAAATAGTTTTTCCGGAGTCTTTATCGATGTACTTGTACATTTGGGTACAACACACCACTTATAAACCATTATTTATGCAATAAATTTCAAAACTATTTCACAGTTTGTTGTTGAGTTTGTTGTTTGTCTATTTGTGACGTCATCTGTCAAAAATTGCGTTTTGGCGGGTAATTTTTTAATTCAAACTTTAACATTGATTTTCTCCGTATATACGACAGATCTCCAGGAAATATTAAAACGGTTTGCATTTTATGCAATAATAAATAATATAAAACTATTTTCCAGCAGTAGTCAAATAGCCTATTATAATTTTTTGCGAAAGTGCGTCCTATAGCCACTGCACCACGGAGACAGTTTTTCTCTGAACTTAGTCAATGAGATGACGTTTATTGCGATCTAGTTGAGGTATTGCTATCGACGGAGACGGGGAAAGTTCGCACATGCGCACTTGCGCGTGACCAATAGCGCGCAGGCGTGTCAAAATTCGTGTTCTGCGCAATCTCCACCCGATAGTCAAGAAGTTTGGCGGAACCTGTACGCTTGCACGACAATCCAGTGCTTGATAAGTCCAGTTGTATATATAACATAGGAGCGACTACTATCAGACCTCAGTATAGCTGAAATGGGAAGCAGGTCAATTATAACTAGTAATCTGATTCTTCGGATTTCCTCAGAATATTTTCCGTCACTGACGAGCTAGATGTTAAAACAATGTTGCAGACAGTTTATGTCTGTCATTCAAAATCACAAAGCAAAAAAAAATAATTCTCTCACAGAAGGCTGATGTAGTACTTGTAGTAAGTAGTAGCTAATGCTATTTCGTTCCGTTTAGTGAGTGAGAGTACCGGAGACCCGAACTCCCCCTTCCCTCTTTTCCATTCCAATCTCTAATATCTTCTTAACTTCCCCCTCATGGAATGAGTAAATATTTAAGGTAAAAATATACATTTATATACATAATATGTATATGGTGAAGTGTCCCGCGGCCGCAATGGAGTATATAGTAGGCCGCAGCGGCCGCTTACCATCAGGTGGGCTGCGTGCCTGCATGCTAAGTTAGCATTGCTAGCTGATATAGTATGTTTATTATAAATTACAAGTAAAGCTAATAAAAGCGTGTTAAAATAACACTCACCGTCTAAGTCACCGTAGAGTTCAGCACAGAGAGAACGCGTCACGCCGCAGATAGATGCGAACCAATCCCACCTATAGCATACCATGTCGGCTCTGGGGAAAAGACCTCGTAAATTACTCTGTAGTATTTAAGGTAAAGGCGTCTATTACCGCGGTATTTGGAGGAAATTTGACTTTAGAGTACAATATTGTGGAATAAGAGCTGTCCTTGTCTAATAGGGATTTTTTGTAGCGTTTTATAGACTTTTAACTCCATACTTTCGCACTTTTCATGAATTAAGTTTGAATCGTTATATTTATTTTAATTGTTTTTAGTCAGGGCTGCTGCGTCCTCTATTACCGAGGTATTGAATCTATTACCGCGGTATGGTGGCGCCTATTACCGAGGGTAGGAAAAAAATTAAACTTAATAAATATAATACTAAAATACAAAACTTAATATAACTTATTAAATATAATAGACGAGCCATTTGGTGTAATGGTCGAGAAGTCGGCTATTATCCCAGAGGTCGCGGGTTCGATGCCCGCACAGTACAAACATTTATGCGCATGAACATGTCTGTTTGTATCGGTCTATGTATAATATGCAACGATATTAAATAGTATTATTAATAGTAGTATTTAAATTCGTTGATAATATGTATGTATTTACAAAAAAAGTATATAAGTAATGTTTATCCGTTGTCTGGCACCCATAGCACAAGCTAATGCTTAGTTTGGGCACAGAATATATAATCGTACTGGGCTAGATGGCGCTGTGTAAATAATGTCCAGAGATATTTATTTATATCCCGATGGTTTAGATAGAAGTCATCCTGTATCCTATAGTACAAATAAACATCCAGACACAGAACAAACACAAATATAATGTTCATCATATAAATGTTTGTCTTTGGTGGGATTCGAACCCACGACCCCTAACACATAGGTCAGGGTCACTACAAAATGCACCATCGGGCAAACCAAAAAAAAATTTATACATAACCACTCACCGCCGAACCGGCACTCGGGTGCCGCATAACAATAGATTTTCTATTGTGTCTAGTAATCCGGGGCTAGAAGGATTAATTAGTTTTTTTAGATACCTAGTAAAAAGTAAGTTTATCTATACAGTAACGGAACTCTAAATAATTAATTTTACTTGGTTATCACTCGGTAATAGATTAATTAATAGAAACTCTTATTCCAAGCCCTTGACCCTCGGAATTAGATCCCCATAGAATCTATTACCGATTTATACCGCGGTAATAGGAGAAGAATAGAATGTTTTAAAATGTAATTCCGACCCATTAAAAACTAATAAATTTATAAATACTTGGTGCCAGTTCGCAAAAAGAGATTTCAATCTTTAAGGATAACAGTATTTTACATCACTAGATATCCCGTATCACCCATTTTTTGACGAATTAATATTGCAATTTTTTCAAGTCATTTTGAACACTCGCTACAAAAGTAGTCTTTCAATACGACAGTTTTTATAAAAATATAAAGGTTTCTACTGGACTTTGTATACATCGGAATTAGATTTTTAGTTTCTAGAGAATATGAGGAATGAAAAATGTTTCAAAGTTCACTAAGATAATGATTTTAAATATACTTAATTAGCAAATATCTAGACCCTTAATATTTTCTATTACCGATGGTACCCTCGGTGATAGATGCCACCCTCAATTTTAGGCACCTATTACCGCGGGTTTTTAAAATTCATATTACTATGTATTTAAATATGATTTCAACATGAAAAGTATAAGACAATACGCTTATTAAACACATAAACAAGTAAACAAAACTCGAAGTCAGTTAGACAGTGTAGAACATTTAAAATTACGTAACAAAAATATGAGTGCACTAGCATGAATTGCTCCGTTTTTGTAGGGAAACCGCCTGCTCCTGCGCTCCCGTCGCACAAACTGTTTTTTTTTATCCGTTTGCTTGTAGGCATGCTCACTGGCACCCGTTGGTTCGATGCAAAATACTACAAGCTACAATTTGTCTCAAACGGTATTTTGCTAAAGTTGCTGCTATTAATATAAAATGCGAAAATATCGAATACCTCGGTAATAGGCGCCGATTTTGCGTACCGCGGCCATAGGCGCCTTTACCTTAATTAGGTTTAAATTTTAGTTTTATTACTTTAAAAAAATGACACCAAAAATAGTAGTAAGAAGAGTCAAAGTATTGCTTGAGTCTAAGACAAGATTATTTAGATAACCGTTTTTATACAATAAACGAGCTGTGAAATGTAAGAATATAATTTTGACAGTTCTTACTTTATTCAAAAACATCGTAAGGGATATTCGTCTTGGGCCTCGGCCTCGAATTATAAGGCAGCGGGAGCGGCGGCGCACGCAGGCGCACTGCGGTCACCGCTTGACGCGGGCCGTCGAGAGCCGTACGAATCGGACGATACCTACTGTCAAGCAAGCGGTAAACCGCAGTGCGCCTGCGTGCGCTGCCGCTCCCACTCCTAGCGGGGCCGCAGCTGTGTTCGAGAACGGGTCTATGGGATTACATGACATACAAAACATCGCTGCCGCTGCCGCCCCGCTGCCGCGAAATTCGAGGCCGAGGCCTAAATGTTCATGGGCTGTGGTGATAAAATCACTTCCTATAAATCTTGAGATAGTTTTCTAGCCTAAAAATATTATAAATTATAAGATAATATAGAGCAATCATTTTACTTCACAGCTTCCCAGCATTGTAGCATGTCGAGGAGACAGATGCTGATGTTGTAGGAACCGCGGTTGGCCATATCGAAAGTGATGTTTTCGAAAGTCAGGCTCGGGTCTTCAAACCACTGCGCTTGTGAGCTTCGAATCAACACTGCATCAGAACATAATTGAAATATTGGGAAATATTAGGAGGTTGTATAAAGTTTTTCACGATCTAAAATTAATTAATACAATTTATTGTAATCGGTACGCGTGTTGCGCAACGGCTTCTCAATTAGGCTTCATGTAGACGACGCCGGACCCGGACCGGAACCGGACCGGCGCCGGACAATCTGTATGAGTTTTTGTATAGGAATAAAAACCGCTCCTGCGCCGGACTGAAACCGTGTTCTATTTTCATACATATTGTCTGGCGCCGGTTCGGTTCCGGTCCGGTTCCGGCGTCGTCTACATGAAGCCGGATAGAGCCGGAGAGGTTACGGAGATGAGAAAGACTATAATTGGTCAAGTCAGCCAAATTAATAATTACGAGCGGTGTTAAGGCTGCAAAGGGTCATCCGTCTCTCATAATGCTACAGGCTCCTGCAAACTTCTTGACTATCGGGTGGGGATTGCGCAGAACACTAATTTTGACATGCGCACCATTGGTCAGAAGCATACCTTTGACCAACATCGCGCGCGGGCATCGGGAGATTCGCGCGCGCTATTGGTCATGCGCAAGTAGTGCAAGTACACATGCGTGAAATTTCCACCACTCAGTCTACCGATGGTCTACAAGTTTGCCGGTAGCAATACCATCACGAAAGTCACCTCGGGGCTTAGTGGGTAAACAACGCCCTTTGTAGGACGTGGAGGTTCCACAAACCTGAGGTGGAGTGTGCTCCACCGCCGGCGGAGCGTTAGATAACGCACTTATTCCCGGGTTAAAATAAACCTAAATTGAATCAGGTATTTTTAAAGGTTTCTCCCAATGGAGTGAATAGAAATCATATAGCAATAATATAATAAAGTTTATATGAAGTACATAGTTTGGTTTGGTTACAGCCATATTATATGAATAATATTAATTGGTCAGTAGGAAATAAGATCAAAATATTATAGGTACCTACTCACCGTAAATAACAGAAAATGCAATGAGAATAGAAAAACTCAAGTGTGAAGCCCTCATCGTGTCAAGTCTGAAAGATATTTGCTAATTGCAGATTTCTGACAATGTGTCTTTTAATTAATTTACCTACTCTACAAAACTCATTGCAACGGTTATTACATTTTTTAATCGATTCTGCGATCCAATCAGTTTCTTTACACGATGTCGCCTCTGTTAGTTGTTCATTTTTCAGATTTTACATTATGTAATCTACATATTTATATTTTTTTATGTTAATAGTAGCTTCCAGTCCTAGCCTCACACTAATACCAAAGGTAAGTGAATACAAATACATTTTTGGCTAATAAACAAAAAGAACGTTTTACCGCAAAAACGGTCCTTGAAAAATGAATATTTTGCGAGGTTAAAATCTTATAATAACATTTTACTTATCTAAAGTACTCTGCTAAAGTTGGAAGTTCTTAATTTCATTTACTTTTGAGATTCAAATTGGATTCAAAGGGCAAATTATTCAACCAATGATCTTTTGAGACCTTAACTTTAATGAGGTGAGTAGCATCTAAAACATACCATTTCATTACAGAAATAATTTTAAATAACTATTACTCTTTTATCGTTTTTTTTTGTATTAATATTTTTGCTTTATAAAAAAACAAGTAAATATTTATATTAGGTTTATAGTTTTCTTTTTTCTTCAGTAAATAAATGCCTGTGATAAGGATATAGTATGTAGCAAATAATTTTAAGGGCAATAACCTTTTAAAATCATATCGATTTTAAAAAGTAATTGATACAATATTATTAAAACAAAAAAAAAACTAACATTTTGAATCTTAAGTGTTCACGATATCTTTATTTCAATTCAATCTACTCGTAATCATGAAAAGTAAACAAGCTTCAGGATACAAACATATTCGAACATCTCCTGTTTGAAATATTCATCATATATTATTTATGGTTCAACCAAATACAGGTAAGAATATATACGGCAGATCGAGTAATTACTTGGGAGAATTTACTTAAGTGGCTTATTAACTCTTCAAAATGTATTTAGTAGGCCTTTATGTAGATCACGAAATTTATCTCGATGAAAGAAGTAAATTCAAATTGTACATGATGTCTTTTAACTATTCAATACAATAAATTACAA
Organism: Mecyna flavalis; assembly: GCA_949319885.1. Classification (NCBI taxonomy): domain Eukaryota; kingdom Metazoa; phylum Arthropoda; class Insecta; order Lepidoptera; family Crambidae; genus Mecyna; species Mecyna flavalis. The sequence goes on along the minus strand of OX439434.1, from coordinate 9,992,620 downwards.
CTTTCTCAGCGGTGGATTTTTACTAAACTCTATTTTGGTTCAACTTTACAGTTCGTGAGTGGTTCTCCACTTCTCTCCGTAAGCCTGATTTAGTTTATAGTGAAAGTAGCAGCAACGGCGCTTCGGACTTCTTTCAGTTTACGTAAAATGGTGTTTAAAAAATATGAGCGCCAATGTCGTGTCACCTCTGTCCTATAAGTTTCTAGTATTTTGCTAAAAAAAAAGAATGACGAATTATTTAGTCTATTTTGAAAATTGAAGCCGGCACTATTTGTATCTAATTGACAGACAAATAACGAAGAATTCATCTAACACCGGTGAAACTGACCCATACTTTTCCAAAACCATAGCTTTTGATTGGGTAAGGACAAGTACAACATTTCAAGAAATCGTAACATTTTTTAATGATTTTGAAAGTTTTTAGGGCTCCAGCAGATTATCGAGGATTACAAAAAACGTAATCGATAAGTATAACAACAGGCGTAAACAATGTTACTTTTTTATATACTTAATTCGGCGCTGGTCAATCATTATTGAACTATTATTGAACAGAATACGAGGAAAAAGATAGTAAAATATAGCCTTTATATACAGTATTCTACTTGTGGACAAGCATGCAATACTTAATAATACAATAATAAAGAATTTTAAAAATAATCTAATACGAAAGAAACTTCAGAATAAATAAAAGATCTTAGATTAAAAATAGTGTACTAGACTACCTACATCACGTACCTACTCGTAACTACACCAATCACCACAAAATAAAAAAAAATGTTTGTTAGACATTTCATTATTTTCTAAAAACCCAAAGATTTTTATACTGACCTAACATAATTATGTCTCAATTTAAGTGAATTTTAAATAATTCTTGTTGAATTCTTGCAACGGAATAAACAACCGAAACAGCAAAACAATGGTGCTTTCTGTGAATTAACATCAATATAAAGTTTTATCGAGCCAACTGGAAGAGTCTCTTTGATTGGAGCCTTTATTTTCCTTCGTGAATCAATTCCTAGACATTAACAGAAACAATAACAAAATTGTTCGCATTATGTCATCATCACTATACGAGGCAAACAAGAATAACGAACGTGGCCAATTATGTCATAGTAAAAAAAAGTAAACAGAAGATCAGAGTTGAATGTCTCGGTTGGTCAATTATTTGACTAGATATTTTGGTGATATGCCATTATGGTCTGGTGGTATATGCCGGGTCCTGGGTTCAATTCCTAAGACGGGTAAAGTTTGTATTGGATTTTTCGAAAGATCGATGTGTTCACCAATCCGCATTAAAAAGCATGGTGATTAACACAGTACCTGACATTGTGCATTGTGACGATGCCTTGATTTCAATGATTTGACACGCTCGCGCTCTTAACCTGCAATTAAATGAATATAATTATCATTAAAATGCATAGGTATAGTTAATTAATGAATCTGCATTTATCACAACATTTTCAATTTCTTACGAGTATAATTACTAGTCATTCAACAGAACCAAAAAAAACTAATTACATTATACTTTTGTTATTTACTATGGACTCCACCCGTGCTTACTTTATTTATTTCCTTGAGCGCTCCCTCTGATTGCAGGAAAGCAATAAAAACTGTAATTACATCGATGAAAGAAATAAAGTGTTTTGTTTCCAATACTTGGACTTACCTCTCAGGAGTTGTAAGTTCTGTACTTTGTCTTGCTACGAATAAATAAACAACTTCACTTTTCCAGTTAAGGTCTTATTATTTCAGATCCAGTAAAATTTACAGTAGCTACTAGTATATTTTGTAGCTACTTTCTTTGCATATATATTTTTTCGGAGAAGAATGCGCGTTTGTGCCTTGCAAAGTTTGTGCAAAGGAGCCATCCTTTGACCTACTCCGATATCAAACAAGAAAAAGACACAAAAGACAATTCACCTTAATTAAACTTACTTAAAACGAAATATAAAATAAATTGTTTGTATACAGTTCATAAAACTCCTTGTATTTTAATCTCGAACCTCCAATAAAAATACTCCCGTAAAGGTAAAGACTGAAAAATATTTATCTTTGTGATTGATTGGTACCTATTATAAAAATTCGCCCAATAAGAACTGAGATTGATTGTTCAAATACTAATAAATTAATAAAATAATATTGGTGGGTGGGTTATAACTACTCTATGTGTCTACAACAGAGCATAACTGATATTTTTCTGATCAGATTTTAACATTTGGTAGTGTTTTCTCGTAAGGATTGGTGTATGGCATTAAAATTAATAACATAACCTATTTCCTTCACCTTCCGGTCCGTTCCTAATACTTATACTATATAGATCTAAGATTGTGGAAAATTATTTTGATGACAGGTGAAATCTGCCGCCATAACAGATCTGGCTGAGTTCCTGGAATATTAGTGTGAGAGCCAGTACACTTGAAATTAAAGGCTCTAAGATAAGCCTATACTGTGGCAGCACATTGAGCGACGCTCCCGGACGAAGTGTCCCTCAATGGAATAGGCTGCAGTGGTTACTTACCATAAGGTGGGCAGTGTTGCCTGTCTACCGACTGATCTACTGAAAGAAAATATATTCGTAATAGAACAAGGGATAGCTGTACCTAAAACATACCTTCTATATTGGCTGGGTCAGGAAAATAAGGCGCCCAATAACTCATTCAACCTCGTTTCACGATCCAGCATAAACACATGCTTTGTCAGCTTATCCTTCTATTCCTTCAGAATGGGCTGAATATATTTATGACCGACCAATAAAACAAGTCAACTTCCTGGTCAAAATTATTTATAACCCTGTACTCGTATCCAGATATCCACGATAATTCAACATAGACAAAAATTGTGGTTAGTTATATTAATTCCATGGGTTAGACTTTAGAAACCATAGACACCATTCCATGAATAACATGTTTTTTTCAATCGCTTTTGTGAATAATATGCTCTACTTTCAAGGGAATGCATGGAACCACTGATGTTTCTTGTAATGTATCTAGAGCATATACCCTATTTAAGTAAATAAATGATATTATTAAAATTTTAAAGCCCTTTACGTGAGCTGTATAGCGGCAAAAGTTTCAGTTTTTAACATTAATTGATTGTAATGCAGCAAATCCAATCTTAATGCTATAGTTAGAGTGTAGACATTAAACATTTAAAACAAAGGTTTAAATTAGAACCCAACAGTAAATAAAATGTTCCTTTTTTCTTCACTTAACAAGTTATTACGCAACAAAAATTTAAATAGTTTCAAACTGTTTGACAATAAGTATGAATTACTTATCTCTTTATGTAATCATTATTTATTTTCTATCATTCCTTTATTTCACGTATGAATGACTATTGTAGGTTTTATCTTGAAACATATTTTAAATAGACGCGTGGACATTTTGCTTTTATCTTATACAATAGGTACTTGAATACAATCTATCTTAAGAAATCCACATCTTTTACTAACAGACATTCGATACGGTCTTTTTTCCACATTCAGAATCCGTCACGTTCCCGTACTTACGAAAACGTGCCATTTTCCCTAAGGTTATTCGCTTTACCTTTGAAGACACTCATTCAATTTCTGCCAAAATATTTGTCTGTCTATTTCCTTGCAAAACAGAAATATTTTTGAACGAAATGTTGATTGACAGATCAAATTACATTCTGACCCTTGAGCCGATTAAATTTTGCCAAGTACAAAATTTTGATGTGAAAAGTGATCGAAAACTACACAATTAACTAATACGCTTATTGAAATCAGATCTATTGAATCTAGCACAGCTCAAACGGTTATTGAGTTTATTTTAGTAATATTGTTTACGCAAAGATTTTGTGGAAAAATCCATTCATTTTGAATCCGATTTTATAAAAAAAATTGCATTAAAAATTGTATCACATGCAAGCTTTCATTCCCATAGGTGAAATCTGCTGCAATTTTTTTCGACCGCTTTTATTGTTGCGGTGGCCTAAAATACCTAGCGGTATTTGGTTCGATAGTGTTTTTTCAGAGCTAGCTACCATTCCCACAGGTCAAATCTGCCGCCACAATATATTTAAAGCTTACGCTGTTTTTTTTTTTGTACTATGTCAGTTGGCAGACAGACACGCAGCCCACCTGATGGAAAGCAGCCACTGCGGTCTATTCCATTGAGGGACACTTCACCAGGAAGGGTCGCTCAATGTGCTGCCAGGCTGTAGACTTATCTGATCTTCGAGCCTTTGATTTCAAGTGTACTGGCTCCCACATTAATACTGCCGGAACACAGCCAGAGCTATTATGGCGGCAGATTTCACCGACAATATTAATGTGGTAGCCAGTAGTTACCTATTCAATACAAACAAACAATCAAATCTTTCATCTTTACAATATTAGTATAGACTTAGTGAATTCATTAAAAAGGTTTCATTTTATAAAGTGACATAGCCCCGTTTCACAGAAGAAAAATATAGATTATAGCCCCAGGCTGAAAGTTGGTTCATGTTCTAAGATAAGCATCATCTTATCTTAAGAAAACATAAATACTAATAAAAACATTTCAATTAGCTTTATATTCGTTCAGGCTAAAAATGTTCCTTTCCCATAATGTCCCTCGGTTTCAAAAGGTCCCTTTCCTATAATGTCCCTTTCCCGAAATGTCCCTTTCCGGCCTTTCCCGAAATGTTCCTTTCCCAAAATGTCCCTTTCAATTTATATATTTGTATATAACTCTAAATAAACTAAACGACAATATTTTTTTGGAATGTAATAAATTAATATTTATTGTGTTTCTAATAATTGAACAGATATTCATGTTAGTAAAGTAGATTCTTATAATGCTTCTGTTATTCAAATCAACACAACTTCATTACAATATTTATTATCATAATTTTTTACATTGCCCTATTTTTTCAGTAGAAAATAAGTATCTTTCAATAATGGGTGATGTTCCGGATATTCGTTCGGGTATCCTCGGGGTTCGACCTTGTAATATCGTATTCGAATCAGTATCTGAGGATATAGGTACGTTTTTACCAATCTAGTATATCATTAGATATGATGTCAATGCCCAGAAGGGATCAGAAGATATTTCAAATCAAAATTTTTATTCATATTTTTTTTTACCAGGTTATTAGGTTTGTTTGTAGGCTTCAGAGTGCACCTATGAATTGAAATGTCAGTTTTAAGGCCTCGGCCTCGAATTTCGAGGTAGCGGGGCGGCATCGGCGCCGCACGCAGGCGCGGGCCATCAAGAGCGATACGATGCTGTCAAGCGGTGGACCGCAGTGCGTCTGCTAGCGCTGCCGCTCCCGCTCCCGCCCCGCTGTGTTCGAGAACGGGTCCATGGCATTCCATACACAACATCTCGCCACTGCCGCTGCTGCCCCGCTGCCCGCGAAATTCGAGGCCGAGGCCTAGGGATTCTATACAAAAAATCTCGCCGCTGCCGCTCCCGCCCCGTTGCTGCGAAATTCGAGGCCGAGGCCTGAGGTTACAGCAGAGTGACTCTAACACCGGATTCGGAATGTTGTAAAATGTAATATTCTATCAAAAGAAACCGGCAGTAAACTCTATTCAATGCAATCTCATTATAAATTAATGCGATTGAATAACTGCATTTCCGTTTTAATTTAAAATACACATTCGTTGAGGTAATCGCAACTCTTCCAGCTGTTTAAACCCAAAAAGTCTGCGTGGAATTTCGGAAATACCAACTCTCTAATTACTTCGTCCTACAAATCTGCGAGAAAACCGCTGCTGTTGAAATGTTTTTGAGGCAACCAATTCGCTGAATCTACAGATTACACTCCTTGTGCAGATTTAGACGTTTAAAGAATTGTTGAGATCGTTTCCTTTCAGGAGGATATTGTTCTTCCTCACTTTCTTTTATTGTGTTTCTGTTTATAGGTACATTCTTATTATAGTATGGATATATTTGTAATTTCTTCAATTATTTCTTGTATTATAACTGTCATAATTACGATTCTCAAAACATGTATATTTTTGATAAATTAATTAGCACTTAATCTTCTAAAATTAAAATTACTATAAAATAAATATAACCCAACATTATATCCCGGCTACACTAGGGTAGACTATGTAGTTGCAATGTTGCAAAGACCAATTCTAAGTAATTGAAAATATTTCCACTCGTAACTTTTATAAGTATAATTGGCATTGCGTAAAGTGTCCCTGTCCACGTTATAACTGTCCTAGTTTCACGTTTATTATTTATTATTTATTTTATTATCTAAAGATTACTACAGTATCTTGTTATTGTAATCTTGTAGAGCTGTAGCTCTACTAAGTATATATGTTTGTCTGTGCATACTGCATAGCCCACCTGATGGCATGGAATATGCCTATTCCATTGAGGACGCTCGTTTTATGTGCTAGAAAGTTCTCTATATGTACACCATACCGCACAGTCCCATCTGATTTTACTTGATTTTTATATGTATACTGCATGCAAATGTTACCGGCAATGTGTATAATTCGATATTATATACAATGCCTAGGCAATGTATGAAATATTATGAACATTATTGTCCATTACCTTCTTTAGCTAGGTAATGTATACAATTCCTAGTGATTGTGTAGAGTACCTGCTGTTCCACTGGCAATGTGTAAAATAAATAAGTCTTGGTCTAGGTTTACTAACTACCTTAAAATGACGTTCAAATAAAATTCAATTACAAGTTAACAAAAAATAATAGCACTTAATTTTCTAAAATTAAAATTACTACAAAATAAATATCACCCTACATATCCCGGCTACACTAGGGTAGACTATGTAGTTGCAATGTTGCAAAGACCAATTCTAAGTAATTGAAAATATTATTTTCACTCGTAACTTTTAAAGTATAATTGGCATTGCGTAATGTGCCCTGTCCACGTTATAACTGTCCTAGTTTCACGTTTATTATTTATAAATTTATTTATTTTATTATCTATAGATTACTACAGTATCTTGTTATTGTAATCTTGTAGAGCTGTAGCTCTACTAAGTATATATTTTTGTCTGTGCATACTGCATAGCCCACCTGATGGCATGGAATATGCCTATTCCATTGAGGACGCTCGTTTTATGTGCTAGAAAGTTCTCTATAAGTACACCATACCGCACAGTCCCATCTGATTTTACTTGGTTTTTATATGTATACTGCATGCAAATGTTACCGGCAATGTGTATAATTCAGGTATTATATACAATGCCTAGGCAATGTATGAAATATTATGAACATTATTGTCTATTACCTTCTTTAGCTAGGTAATGTATACAATTCCTAGTGATTGTGTAGAGTACCTGCTGTTCCACTGGCAATGTGTAAAATAAATAAGTCTTGGTCTTGGTTTACTAACTACCTTTAAAATGACGGTCAAATAAAATTCAATTACAAGTTAACAATTATAAACTAGACCTTGGGAAAAAAACATAGGCTTCGATTTATTCCGGCAAATTGTTTAGTTCCCAAGCGATTGAATTGTTTGTATTTTTTTCATGTTGCAATGGAGCAACGTGATTATTGGTTTGGGGATAGTTTGGGAGTTAAAGAGTGGCTTAGGCTACATTTTATTCTTCGTTGGCGAAAGACTAGTTACAAAAATATAGCCATGCCAGCGAACATTGGAAATAGATAGGTATCCAAGGTTGCTTGCAGAGTGCAGATAGGTATAATAAAAACGTACATTGTTTTGCTAGCATTCAATATTTTATACCTACTGTATGTAATAAATAGGTACATGGTCCGCATGATTTCCCCAGGGAAACGAACTTCAAATAATAAGGAGTGAATGCGCCGAAAAACATTCTCATACATTTCCGTTTACGTATCATCAGTAGGAATGTTGTAAAAAACGTAAGGATTGAAGAAAATATACGGTGTTGAAGATACACTTCAACACCGTATATTTTCTTTAAAACCATTTTATAATTTTTTATTTATTTTAGACGAGATTTTTTAAAATAGATTGATCATAGGAAAATTGTTCTTAGACATAAATTTTAACTCACCTCAACACGTCAAATCAAAATTTTGCATTGAAAATATTTTAACGCTACCTTGAAATTATATAATAATTTACAGCGTGGCGTATACTTTTTAGAAGTCTTCTGGTAAATCTTTGATCATTATGATTTTATGTGTTTTCTTAAGCGAGTTTTAATCATAACGACTACCACAACGTTAACAAACAAAGATTCATTGTAAGAATATTTTAATTCCTTTTTGTTACAACAGAAAACAAATAGACTTGCTCTAACTTGCCCTTTATCTATACCAAAGCAGAATCTCTGCTTAGGTTTTCTTAATACATATAAACCTATGTAATTGATATAAGGACTCAGCCTCGAATTTCGCGGGCCGGACGGGCGGGACGGGACCGGCAGCGGCTATTCGTTTTAAAATATGGAACCCCATATACCCATTCCTAAACACAGCGGGTCGGGAGCGGTTCACCGTTTGACAGCATCTTACCGCTCTTGAAGGCCCGCGAGTGCGTCTGCGTGTGCTGCCGCTGCCGCGAAATTTGAGGCCGAGGCATCTGCCTCGAATTTAGCGGAAGTGGGAGCAGGCCAGTTCGCAAGCGCACTACGCCGCTTGACGCGGGCCATCATGAGTTATCACGAGCGGTGCGATCCTGTCAAGCGAACTGGCTTTCCTAATATACAAATGTACTCTGTGGAACTGCCCCCCCCCCGCTTCCGCAAAATTCAAGACAGAGGGAGGCCTAAAAGTTAAAGTTCAGCAATTCCCGAACAGATAAAAAGTCTTGTAACTTATTCTAAAAAGTCTTGCTTTATAAAAAAATATTTTTGAAGTGAAAACTTCTTTAGCGGCGCTGTATACTTTTTTTGTATGGGGAAAAAATACGCTGAGCGTATTATCATAGAGCTCAGTGGGAAAAAATGTTTTAACTCGCGTCAGGTGTCACGTGACCTAATCGATAATTCGTAAGACGGACACGTGTTTTTTTTATTTTAATAGCGCCACGTATTGCATATTGAAACTAAGTTGTATATAATATTTAGTATTTAAATTCATCACTAGATGGCGTAGACTTCATTTATAGACATTACATTAATTCTGAGCAATGACGTTCAATGAACGTCATTGATTCTGAGAGATAAAATTTTTAATGTAATTTATATTGTCATGTTTGTGTACGATAGCGCAATAAATAAATATTGTATTCTACCACATAAATGATAGTAGTTACTTTTATACTGATAATTAAAGCAATTCGTGCAAAATTATTCACTAACCATTTTAAAAATATCAAAAATGCACAACGTTAATTATTCTATGAACAGTAAGAAAATAATGTGTCCCCGAGGGGAAAAAAGGACGGTTCAGTTTGCATTTTTCGAGTGCAATAACGCGTTGCCTCATAATTTAAAACTTTTCAACATTTATATTCCAACTATGTGCATTTTGAGTTATAAAATACATGAATAACAAGTGTTATTTTAGTTCGCAAAGAGTTACCTACAGTCGGCCGCAAAAGTAGCTGCACATTTTCTGCTACTATTTACGACCTTATCATTATGGCATTTTGTCAACGTAAAATGTTTATCTACTTTTGCGGCCGACTGTACGCTGCTTAGAGAAACGCTACCAAGAAGTAGTTAGTCTTAAATATAAAATGAAATAGTCAAAGTAGTAATTCAAATAAAAAAATGCTATGTAGTTAGTAACTCTCATTTTGATCGTTACTGAATTATAACTCCCGATATAAATATTAAGCGACTAAGCTTATTAAAGTAAACTAAACGCTGTATACAAATAAATGCGTCTACTATTATTAAACCTTGCCACTGGATTTGAATTTGTATCATCTAAGTATGAATATTCTACTTCTGAATTACCATAATGCAACTTCGTTTTAAGGCAAACGTACCCTTATCTACTCAGAACAGAAAGCAATATTAACAAGAACTTACCTTCAAAACTTATTTTAATATTACTTGAGAGATGCTTTTATTTTATTCCTAACAACCAATGAGTCATCACGTTTATTAAAAATAACTATAACAATACAAGTATAATGTTCTCGTGTGAGCACTTAGTCAAATATAAAATGGTATTAATCAAAATACAATATATTATTTTGATATTTAAGACAGAATAATGAAGACAAAATAATCTAAATAAGTCCTAGATATCAACTTTTATCAAGTAATTCCCAGTAACAAGGTTTAAAAGACTGGTGGTTATCGCTGTACGAGTCACAAACCACCATCGGAATTCGTTCGTACCCGCTTATAATTGAGCACTCGGGAAGACTGGTGATAAAATTCTACAAAAATATTATGGAAGAGATCGTGTTTATTAATAACTAGCGGGCGCCCGCGGTTTCACCCGCGTGGTTCCCGTTCCCGTGGGAATATCGAGATATCCTTTCTTAGCGGATGCCTACGTCATAACATCTACCTGAATGCCGAATTTCAGCCCGATCCGTCCAGTGGTTTGGCCTGTGCGTTGATATCTATCTATGTCAGTCAGTCAGTCACCTTTGAGTTTTATATAATATATAGATGAATTCCCTAGATACTTATGTATATGTTACAGTCAAAACTCATAGCCGGTCAAAACCACTTTTGACTACAAAAATCAGGCAAAAGTAGGTAGTTTTGACAACGAATTTTTTAATATCGTTGAGTTTTGACCAATACCCTTGGTCAACAACAGTTTTGACTGATTTTCGCAGTCAAAAGTGGTTTTGACTAAGGGTACCCTGACTAGATTGGGAAAAAGCGCACGAAAGGAAGAAGTAAGCCCAGTTTTCTAACTTCCTTTCTATAGCAGAAATTGTGGTCGAACTACCGATTATCGAGTATCGAGAGCCTTTCAAGACCCCCATCCGATTCATAGTTTATGAATGACGACAGAAATATCCCAACAAAAAACTCATATCATCTTAGCGGCGATTCAAGTCACGGATAATTTTGTACGAAATTCACAAAAGTTACCTACATTTCCATTGAGTGAAGGTAAGGTACGCTCAAGATATTATACTTTATAGATTGCTTCTCTGATCTTCGCAATTGCTTAAAAAAATATAATAAAGGATGTGACCAATGCCCCGGAACGAACGCCCGAAGACTTGTAAAAGGAAAATCTTGGAAGTCTTTTTGTAGTAACAAATCAACTACATTTATAACGATCTTGTAATATTTTCGAATCACACAAGAAACAGCCATCATTGTTGGAATTATTATTTGAATGAAATCTGAATATTTTGTTATAATGATCTTGTAAACATTGTGTGTTTGTTTACCATTATGATATATTTTTCTGTTATTAATTTAATATTTTTATTATGTAGGAAGGAAGTGTAGCCGTTAGAAGAAAAATAAAAATAATTACTCAAAACATTCCTTTTGATAACATTAATTAGAATGTAGTGTAGATTGTACATTTTATGTGTATTGCATTGTTTTCTCTTCAAGTTTAAGAAAAAATCCATGTTTTATATTATAGCGGATTTTTAGTTCCTAGTTCCCCATTCTAATATGCGCGGCGCTGCTTGAAATGACAACCACAACTTTGGAAGTAAAAAAGGAAGAAATATTTATGAAATTAAGAAAAGAAGACCTAAATCATTTTGGATGGGGAAATCGACTCGAATTGATATATGTGTGAAGGCTAAGATGGGAGCTTTGCTAGGCGCAAGCCACACTGCGGTGGCCCGGGCGGGCGCAGTGCGCTGTGCTCGTGTTCGTGGTACCTATATTTTATTTACTTACCCGAAAAACATTTATAATATTCTATGTTTAACTATACAGTTATCATGACAAACCTCTATAATAAACACAAAATCATAGATTTAGCACTTGATCGAATATCCCAATGATATAATGTACCTATCGTGGAATTGATTTGATATTGTTTGGCGACTACATTTTGGTGACAAGTCTAAAATTTTCCGGACGAACCCTATTATTTCATAAAATCAGCGTAAGCTTTAATGATACCTAATAATAAATGATTTCGTAACTTTAAATCACGATCATTACTTTAAAAGATAACAGAATTAACTGAATTTATTAAAAGAGGGCTTAATTTGTTTTCCGTATATTATTTCTGAGTCAAAGCTACTTAACTTTTTGATCTGTGCAAAACACGCGCGACTTTGATGCCGACCTCCTACGTAATATTAATGAAATTTAGAAAAGTTTAGGGTTTCACTGGAGAATCATTGATTGAAAATTATTTAAAAACTTATTAGCGACAACAAGACCTAAAATTAATTAACTCGGGTTTACGTCATTTAAAGATGCAGTAATCGTTATTTTTTTTTTACTCTTTGTGACCTAAGTAATGTTGCTGGGCTAGAAATATTCTTACTGGTAACAATCAGTTCAAATAAACATATTTGAAGACGGTTTTTATTTAGTAGAAATGTATAAGAAATACGTAAGTAACAAAAGTTATACTTATAACTTATTTAAAGCTTTTACAAAGCGTTAATTGATAAATTACACCTCCAGTTTTTTTATTGACATACATAATCAAATTAATAATTACATAGACAAATAAACCCAACATACGTATAATATATTATGTATAATAGCTGTTGTTTGTTAATCCCTACTCGAAACGGAAAGGACCGATTACCTACATAAAATTTATCTTGGATACAGACAGATCATAAAAGTGTTAATTGGGTTTTACTTTGAGGGGACCGTTTCATCTCACTCAGTCAAAAATATCACCGACCGTCGTCAGAAAATTATTAGCCGACTGGCATAACAAGTTGGGTTCTTTAGAAATATTAATCGCTTTTTAAAGCGATTAATATTTCTGTAATAAAAATAAACTAAAGTCAACGAAGGGTTAAAAAAGTATGAATGGTTTCATTGTTAGGTACAATTCATGCAATTCAATATTAAAATATTACATACGGAGCCACATTTATTTTTAGCAATAGGGATTTTGACTATTTTTTTTCAAATATAATATCGAAAGACGTTACAATAATAGAAAAATAGTAAAAGAATCAATCATGACAACTTTGCAAGATAGGTATAATCGTTGTAAAAACACATTTTGGGACTTGTGAAGTCGTCCGTACAAACGATTTCAAGTACTTATTTCAATATATTTTTCCATCATTCCAAATCATCCTTTGATCTGAATGGGAATGAACCCTTTTTCCAAGCAGGCAAATTATGTATTATTGTTGTGTTTGAATTATGATTTATCTTCAATCCTTCTTACGTTTATATATAAACGCAACATTCCAGGAATCTCAAATTCTTGTTTCATCATTAGTAATAACAAGTAATATCTGATATCAAATCAGTCAACCAAATAAATAGGACCAGAATTATTATAACAAAGCAGTTTGAACAATCGGGGCCGTATTACCTGAATATCAGTTTCGTAATCTGCGTGGGCGAGCGAGGGTTCAAAGCAATAATTAACACGTTCATATGGTTTTTACTAGATAGTCCAGTCTAGAGCTTAATAAAAAATGTCACTTTTTATTTAGCCTATAAACGGATAACGAATGTTTGGTTTATATTGGTACGATTAACTTAAAATTTTCCTTGGCCGATAAGTCAACGACAATTTTACAAAGTACAAACAAATAATTCCGTTATTATGATACAGTTTCAAATCGAGCTTGATAACATTCAGCAGTGTGTTGGTTAATTCAGAATATACTTATGTAAATGGGATCGCAAAAATTTATGATTGTAGTAGCTCAAAAGATCAGAGGATATTTCACGCAAAACTATAATAGCTAAAGCGACTTTATACGTATAGCCGTACCTAATACTTATGTACGTCGCCGGCTACCGTATCCAGTCAGTTATTTTGAAATCTTTCACTTAGCGGTTTGGCGCAATGTCGCCAATTTTGTCATTTAGGATATTACCTGCTTTGCAGCCGGCAACATCGCCATGCCAGGCCAGGCAGGGCACTAGATGTTTTGCTGCACATGATATTTCTTACGTGTGCTGAACTAACGAGTGGGATTCCTTGGCTATATCCGTCATGTCGAAATCAAAAGCAGCGCATTAATCGGAATCAGCGACATACACACATATGCACTCATCGATCACCATAGGTACATCCGTTGCACAGCCTAATTAGGCCAACGCAAGAGACGGATGCGATCATTATTTAGGGAACATTGATAGATGGCTTACATTTTGATGTTTTGTGTTCGTAAAGGTTTAATTTAATATGGTTTATACATATTAAGAGGTAAATGATACGAAGTTCACCGAGTCAGCTAGTATGATAATCAAATTCTTTGTTTGACAATTATTCAAAATTATTTATCTCCAACTTATGTTCTCGACCGTATACTCGTATAAAATTAATTGAATAATTAAGTGTACTCATGCGGTATGAACAATTAATGCTTGTAGGAATATGATAAAAGTCAAGAAAAGATTAGAACATTTACCAGAAAAAACAATGTTGGAATCAGTCTGACCGGACATCATTTTTGTGTAGTGTCCAGAAGTACGCTTGAGAACCGTTGTATGTGTTCAGAGTTTGCTGGTCTACGAAGACCGTGAAGGTACGTACGTAAGAAGTAGTACCTATCTGAAAAGAGAGCTGACCCACCATCTTCTTGGTTTTTTCGTAATTAAAGACTTTCGGCTGCAGAGTTTTGAGGTATAGCGACCTAGTGAGCTGACGCGTTTCACGTCGTTGAAACATGATATAGTTATTTATAACCTTAACTGTAAGTTCTTCGTGAATTAAGTTGCCAGAAATACAAGTTATAGGCATTATTTTTATTGTAGTCATCCCGAATCGAACAGAAACGCCACGAAAGATATAGAAAAGCCGTCAATAGTGATGTGTTCCGTAATAAAGTTACAAAATATTCTACAGTTATTGGGGTTTTCCTTTATTTGTGCTATAACACTTTTCTTCTTGCCAAATTTCTCGATTCTAGGTCAACGGAAAGTAACCAAAAGGTAACACTCACAATGGAATCACATTGTGAGTGTTATGAAGTAGCCGTATTTTTAATGCGATTGCTTAGAAGTTTATCTCCCATCATACCTACAAATACGTATATCAACGATCCTTTTCACAAACCTCTTCAATTATTATTTAACGTCACCAAATTGCAAATCACGACGTTGGAATCATGTAATTGAAGCGGAAATTAGCCTACGCCACAACCTGGCGAGGAATTTTAAATTTATTTTTCAGCGCGACCATCTTCCCTGTGGAATTATGCGACGTAATTAATGTTACGTGTACTTAGACCACGGAAATTTGATAGTAGGGACTTATAGGCCCCGTGTAAGGTGCTAATGACATGGTCAGTTAGATTTTATATATCGATAATTTAGATAAAAATATTGACATATTTATAAACATTTTATTTATCCCAATACCACCCATTACATATACCTAAGCACTTGGTTACGGTTTTTATTAACACTATAAATAGCCAAACACTTCCACTAAAAAGATGTGCTAAATTTGGAAACAGAATATAAATATAATATTTATTAATATACAGAATATTTTTGCATTTTAAACTTGTTGTATTACAACTCTGTCTTATTGATTAGTTTATAACAAATAATTACGTCATCGTTACCACAGGATATTACATATATTTATTGTTATGTCGTTAAGTAAAATGTACAACTTTATGTTATATTGGTTAAAAAACGATTTTATTGGATAACCTCTCTCTTTTTGTCCCTTCAATGTAAAAAAAGATCCAAAATTTATTCTTGATATACATAGTTTTCATTCCGTTTGTTTCCATCACTTGATTAAATTCATGAGCGTAAAAGGGCGCTTTGATAAAATTCATGCCTTTGACTGTCTTTCGAATATATCGAATCCAAATTAATGAAAGTAAAAGTAGCTTCGATGATAAAGAGAGAGTGCCAATAAAAATCGAGGGCTGCCTATAATATTACGAGCTCTAGGCTAAAAATTAAATTTTAATAAAATGACTAGAACATGGTTACTCCAAACAAAAGTGAGCTCTTTCATTTTAAAAATAAAAGACGTGCATATTAAATAAAAGTAAAACGAAAACTACATATTATCCATGGATAGGTACCTATTTTTCACACAGCGCCGTCTAACCCAAACCCAAAATAGGCATCACTTGCAATATAGAGTATAGGTCCCATTTAAAGGATAAACATAATTTGTACATTTTTTTTGTAAATACATACAGAAAGACCAAGACCAAAAATATTTAAACCGGCATGCATACAAATGTTTTTACCGTCTGAGGATTAAACCCGCGGTCTCTGTTTTTTGTAGGTACAACGGACTATTACAACAAATCGGTGATCTACATCAGTAATTCTCCACACTTGGCAAGATTGGATGACAATTGTTCCTTATTTATATGAAACTCTCTTCATCTCACCCTTCGGTGAATGTGAAAGTGATGATTTTGAAGATGTAACTTTCGGCCTAGCGTTTCGACTCATATTTTGAGATAAATGGAATCGGCTTTTCCTTATTCGTTTAAATAAGCACACAAAAGCCAAGTTCTTCATGCCATCACGTGCCCTCTCTTAAGATATTACTCAGACGTGACGCGTCAGAAAAGCATTAAAAATGTCCGCCGTTACGCTTCAGATAAAACATACCTTTTAGGCGCTTCTTGATGATCTAATGGTCGTTTCGTTACACTGTTTACTTCTAAGACTCTTCTTCTTCAAAATATGACAATGATTATGAAAAGTGACAAAATTATTTATGTAATAATTCATTTAATTAATTATTTTTTTAATAATTATGAAAATCATGCAAATAAAGAATGATAATCTTATTTCGATTATCATTATCTCACCTTTATTCCACTCTAAATACGGTCGGTGTTATATTTTCTACATATTTATAATATCTCCGTAGACGCTCATATTATTATTATTCATCACTCTTTTGGCAACGTACATGTCTTCCTTCCTCATGACGTGCCTATACTATGCCAACCTTGCACTCCTTACCTTATTAACCGACTTCAAAAAAGGAGGAGGTTATATGTTCGACTGTATGTATTTTTTTTTTCTTTTTTTTTTTTTTTTTTTTATGTATGTCCGTCGATTTCTCCGTCAATTGTGGACCGATTTAAATAATTCTTTTTTTATTTGAAAGTGCATAGTTCCGAGGTGGTCCCATTGTCACCATGTCAGGATCTGATTATGGGATCCCGGAAAAATCAAGGGAAAACCTCAAATTTTATAGGCGCACACTACGCGTTACTTGTTTTTTCTGAAGCCATTCAAGTTTTTGCGTCCGATAGACATCATTTTATGTTGATGAGCTGATGATGGAAGGTACAACTCCTTAACGGTTAGGAGTTAGGGGATAATTCTTTCAGTATTGTAGGAATATGTGGACCGTTAGTAGTATTTCATGTACTTTTGCAGCTAAGGTGATGATGGAAAGTACAACTCCTTAACGGTTAGGAGTTAGGGGATAATTCTTTCAGTGTTGTAGGAATATGTGGAACGTTAGTTGTATTTCATGTACTTTTGCAGCTAAGCTGATGATTACCCGGGGATGGGCTGGTCACTAGCCAATAAGGTTAGCACCGGCTCGTCCTAATCGGGTGTGAAGGAGAAACCGGGGGAGTGTAGTGGGTAGCGGACGCTTCGGTCTCGAGTCCCACACACGGCCGCGGGTCTAGCTAGCCTGCGGTTATGGTGCATAAACGCATTCTCCTCCTACCCATGGTGCTGAACACTTAATGAATACCTAATATTATCAAATAATACAATTCTACTATTTTACTCGTATTTTCGCTATCATTATTATGAAAGAGTTTTACTCACTACCTACGTGTTATTCACACTAAAAATAGAAAAATAAACAAACTTTTTAAAAAAAAAATTAAACCGACTTCAAAAAAAAGAGAAACAAAAAAAAACTATTTAAAAAACTGAAAAGCAAAAAATAATTTTAATAAGACATTCATCAAATGCGCTTATTGTCTAAGCCTATTAATTAAATTGTATTTTACGTGCTAGGTAGGTACCTACTTATCTGTTTGAAGTCGGTGCCAAGCCAAAGGTAATAAAAAATGATATATTATAATAATATTATATATTATAAAGGGTTACTTATTAATCCGCGGACGTAGGTACGTAGTCTGGGTACCTACTATTTGGCTTGGCACCGACTTCAAACAGATAAGTAGGTACCTACCTAGCACGTAAAATACAATTTAATTAATAGGCTTAGACAATAAGCGCATTTGATGAATGTCTTATTAAAATTATTTTTTGCTTTTCAGTTTTTTAAATAGTTTTTTTTTGTTTCTCTTTTTTTTGAAGTCGGTTTTCTATTACCGGTTCAAGTTTCAGGCTTCCTCTTGTACTCATTCCTAATTTTACATATCCTCGTCACACCACACATCCATCTTAACATTTAATGATCACAATAACCGTTGGATAAAGCCCATTAAAATGACGCTGTTTTCCACCCTGCCATAATCAGAAGTGTTTTAACTCAATTGGTAATTAATTTTCTAAGAATTCTGATTCATAATTTATAACTTCAACCGTCACAAAAGAAAATATAAAAGAAAAAATCTTAATCATCTGAGTTTGTCAGCCAAATTAGGGACTGAATAAAATGCTATTGAATGAAATAATAACAAAAAATGTCATAAGATACTCCAGTCGGGTGGTTCAATTTGCGTAACCTTAGCCTACTAAGCAAATGTTTATGTCGCTCTTTAGTAGATCTTTTTTTAAACGCACATTATTTACATTTCGCCGTCATGAAAGCATTATGATAAATAATATTTTTTCAGTCACGACTTTACAATGAGGAACTTATTGTAAACAATTTATCTATCAATGCGCCTATTTTGAAGACTAAAAAATTCACCACTAGGTTTACTCTAAAGATGACTTTTGACCAATAATTATAATTAATTTTAATTATAATTAAAGTCATAGCTAAGGTTTTTTTTGCCCACCTGATAATAAGCGAAAACTTACAATACTGATATATTTTACTCTTTATAAGATTTTTACTAAGCTATGTCTTTTGTATTGTATCTTTCGTTGTACCGGTATTGTACTGTACTTTTAGCTCGAAAAAGCTTTCGAAACAAAACTACTTTGGACGTAACATAGTTATATTATTTATTTTTAAAATCATTGATTGTAAACAAAAACTAATTATAACAAAAAAAACAAGTGTGATAAATATAAAACAAGACGTGACACAACATTAGCATAAGAGACGTGTACGCAAACCTTCGCAACGCAATGGGCTATTTTATTTTAATACAAAAGTGGGGCAGTGAGAAAATAGAAAAACATTTCCCTTGTAAGTTACCCGATAAGGGGAAGCAAACAAAATTATTTGCCTTTGTTACTTTCCTGCCTCGTTTTCCTTGAAACTATATCTTCATCAAATCAATTCAAAGTTGTAGACACCTGAAATGAACATTCTCATTTCAGGTGTCTACAACTTTGAATTATTTGTTATTTTACGATACAATCGAGATAGTTTGTATTGTGCGAACGCAGCGACATAGGTTAATGCGTCCTCTATTTACTTAATTTGAGTTCCAAATTTATAAAAAATGTAATTACAGTTGCAATCAACGCAGAAACACATTCCTCGCTCTCCACCATGGCCCATTTCATTATTTACGCTACGTTTGCCTTAACTTCTTCGTTAGTTTTCATTACTGCCCCTGTCTCGCATGGAATACATTTTAGAACCCAACTTTGTTTATTGTCATGAAGTAACAGTCGTCATCAGTAGGTATAATAAACAGATAAAAGATTTTAGTTCTGCTTCAAAATCGTTTACCGTTGTGTATGATACTGTAGTAAAATCTTGTACCTAAATATACAAGCACGAGAAGGATACCGATATTGTAAATATATTTTTCTATAATCAGGCTTAGACGAAGGCGAAGTGCTTCGTAGGTAGATCAAGTTAAGGCTAGTGAAATTACTGGGTATATGAGACCTAATAACTGTCGTCTCTTAAGGCGGGCAACGCGCCTGAGACCCCAAGGGGGTCCCGGGTGCTTATGGGCGGCGGTGATCACTTATCATCAGGTGACCCACTTGCTCGTTTGCCCCCCTATAATATAAAAAAAAAAAAAAAAAAAAGTTGTAAAATAATATGACTTTGAGACTGACTATTATTTTAATAAAGTTTGGCAGCCCCGTTCCAAGGTTTACCTTAATTATAAGGTAACCCAATAAAAAGGGTTACCGTGTCTACTGGCATAAATGTAAAATGGAGTTTCGTCTACAATAAAGCTACGTTAAGAAGTTATGTGCAGCAAATTACATAAGTATATTAGGTAACGTACATAATTATGTTCCTTTATTATATGATATAAGTATGACGACTATTATCTTCAGATATGCACAAAACTTTTAAAACAGTACCGGCACTAAGTCAATAGGGTATTTAACAACAATTTTTTTATTTGCTTTTTATACAGTTTATTTAATAAACAGCACTATCAAAACACTATTTCCCGAGGTCTACGGATCCGCATAATTTCAAAGATAACTCTACGGGATCTTCCCCAGTCGTCATGTATGGAGTAATCCCGCTGCAAAGCCTGAATTAGGAGGGATTAAGTAGACACTGAATGTAATAAATAAACCAGTACGGGTAGTATATTCCTAAACTTATCTATTAAAATATACAAGAACAAAGTATTATGAAAGCGGATTATATGAAAATTGCGAAATTTCTATGCACTACTTTGCATATTTAAATTTAAAAAGAGGTTTATTAGTATCACAAAGAGAGTTACATGAAGTACCAGAGTGACCTTTTCTGGCTACTAGACACTACCACGGATGATTAATATTACCCTTATTTTTATGCAGGTCATATTTTATGAACGGCCGCGGGCGGCATTATGACAGCGAAACAAAAGAAAGTTTTTTTTATGTTTTTGTAACGCACTTTAAATTAGGATAAATCATCGGTGGTAATGCTTGGTAGAGCACCACATTGTTGCTTGGCAACACTTGTCCTAACGATATTACAAACAAATCTTGGAAGATCCAAGATTTTATTGCACCTATTAGAAAATGAAACAACAGATGAGTTAATTTTCCAACTTTTATTCATTAAAGTTAAGTGGATATTTTCCTTTCTTATTTATCTTTCACTTAAATCAAAGTTTTCTAATTCATATGCAATATTTTTTCGATTGAAATGGTCTTGACAATTCAATGTTTACGTTTCTTACTGCTGATAGAAATATAATTATTGTAAATAAAAAAAATAGACTGAATTATTATCCTTATACATTTAAGTACTGAGGCTGTTGATTGTGCCTGTGTTGATTGTGCCTATATACCAGCAGTGCGATTTGTCTGTACAGTACATTATCTATCAAGTGAAAAGACTAGACAAACACAGATTATACAATAAAAAATAGTTTAGATTAATAAAGATAGAGGAGTAAAGTTGCCACATAAAATATTTTTATAAAAATACTTGATACAGATAATACGCAAATAAATGCTTTGAATTTGAATTTGACAGATCAGAAATGGCCTTGAATTATTTATAATTTTCAATGCATTAATTGAAACTTATTTACGATCACAAATCGTTGTTAATTCAAAATATGTATTGTGTCTGTTGAACAACATTGCTTAAGGGGAAACATTCTTCCAATCAGGGTTTTGGTTTTCATTAAAGCTTAGCTCAAATACACCAAGTATTTCAATGGCGTTTATAATAATAAGTGTATATAGCTAGCTGCTATTTACAGAAATTGTAAAAGTAATAAACTGATTCTTATTAAGCTTAAGCCCAGTTGTCTTAGATAATATATTTTGACACAATTATTATTCAAAAAGGGAGATAACAACCATCTTATTCGTGAAAGAATAAGTTGTAAGCTATGAAATAACACCTAAGTGACTTTTGCATTGATAAGTTCTAACCATAGAAAAACAAAAGAAACTTTTTATAAAGTCCTATGTTGGTTTAACCACTTTTGTTAGTAAATTGTATTTGTTAGAAAACTTGACCCGTGAAGTAGATACATACAAAAGTTGTCCTGACTGGATGGGGTTCTGCCTTATTATGCACCTACGGATAACAGAGTTTACTGATGTAGCATACACAGGGAGTGCAAAGCCCCCCGACAAACTAATCTTTGCATAGCACAGATTAAAATAGTCAATGTACTACTTTTAATCCTTCTAGCCCCGGATTACTAGACACAATAGAAAATCTATTGTTATGCGGCACCCGAGTGCCGGTTCGGCGTTGAGTGGTTAAAAAAACAATTATGCAGGGCTTAGAAAAGTTACGAAAATAAATTTCTTTAATTGTGTATAAAATACTTGATTTTTCCCAACAATTTATTTTAGCTTATGCCATACTTTGATGGATGGACTCTAATACTAGATTATTTGCTTAAAAAAAAAAAGTTTCGTTAAGTTGAAGAATGAAAATAGTTAAATAGTGAAAATATATCTCAAAGATAGCATAATTATCAACGAATGTCCTAAACAACACTTTTAGAGACAGACACGGACGATTAAGCGACCCAAGCTTAAATACAGCATCCCTCAAAATTCTCACAATTACTGCTTTAATTTATTTGTCAAACTAGCTGTGCCCGCGACTTCGTCCGCGTGGAATAGTGACTTTTCGGGCAGCATATTTTAAATAACAAATACCGTCCTTTGGGTAGCTAAAAATTTGAGTGTTTACCCGTGGTCCCGTTTACAGTATTCTTCTCTGTAGGTATACGATATGTGACGTATGGCCATCGGGAATGAAAGCATACTGGCTCCTAGGATTGCTAACCCGTGTCAGAGCCACATACAACTGACCGTGCGAGAAACAGCTGATACTTAGATCTGTGGAGAATTTAATTCGGACCAATATCAATTGGTTCGACAAATTAACTCCACTATTTAATAATCTGTAGAATAAGTTAGTTTTAGTACGGTTGGCTAACCTGCTACGGCCAATCAGGGCCGAGCCGACCCGGCATGACCGGCCATCATTACATTATTAAATAAGAGACTATGTTTGGACTTATGTGATGGTGAAGTATTGTTTATCGAATGATGAGTGTTAACAATAAACACCTTCTCCAATCGTCTTCGGTCTTTTCAATGTCCTGTGCCGAGTAAAATCCATCATCGACGTCACAGTCCCCAAACTGGTGACCCACGACGGAGTTTGAACAAAGTGAAACTTCAATTTCTAATTGTTGGTGGACGTCGTCGACCTGGACGGAGTTGTGACACCCACAGGACCACCCGCCGAAGCCCTGAACGCCGCACATAAAAGAAACCACGAGTGCAAAGAAATAATCCTCGGTTTCGCTACTGTGTTCACTCACGCTTTCGTTCATCGGTCAAAACATTGCCGGAGCCCTCGGACGGAAGTGTAAAAAGTGTACCTACGCAACATTAAACAGTGAGTCAAGAGCCAATAATCAATTGACCTTAGTGTTTTGCAAGCAAGTTCCAACAAGTGTTCGAAAGTTTACAAAGTGCATCCAACGGCCATTTTATTTTTTTCTCTCTTGCCCTTAGAGTAGAACATATGGAGATGCCCTATTGTTCTATACAAAAAATTGCTTATATGAATATACATAGAATCGACACTTGCCTTACAAATATATACTTATCTCTTTTCATCTAAGTGATTGTTGCGTATGAAAAAAGAGACAGATATCTTTGCATTGTACCCATTTTGGCAACACGTTTTAGTGACGTCACACAGTTTTTGACGCGTGCCGGTTTCGCCATATTGTGTTCCAGCTAGTGATGTGGCACAATATTTTTATGTATCGATACGTATTAGAAAGTTATATTCTGCATGGTATATTTCTGCAGATTTCCTGTAAGTGAAACATTAAAAATGAAATAGATAGAGTTAATAGGTGGGGAAAATATAAATCCACGACATAAAATAAGGCACGTTTGCTCGCTACACTTCAACGAAAACTGGTTTTACAGAACTCTCGACATAACAAGATTACGTGATGGTAGTATGAAACAGTACAGTATCTTCACTTTATCTTCTATTTAGGATTTTTGGAAAAATGTAATAGGTTTATTAACCATGTGAAGTTGAAATTTCCATAATAATATATATAACTAACCTATTGTTATATTAAGGCACTGCATCATCATTATTTTGTGATAGGAAAATAAGAAACTATTTATAGATTTCTAACAAAATATGTGCATTTATGATCGACACGTAAACTTGTATCGATAAATATATCGATATACAATATTGGTTGCACTACGGTCGGGCGCTATCATTGGTGGCGCCATTTTGTGTTCCAACTTTAGGTATACACGTTTTGTACCTACTTAGGGCCTCTCCATATGTTCTACTCTAAGCTCTTGCCTAACAATAACAACACGAGTTTGAGCGCACACG
Source organism: Mecyna flavalis (assembly GCA_949319885.1). Taxonomy (NCBI): domain Eukaryota; kingdom Metazoa; phylum Arthropoda; class Insecta; order Lepidoptera; family Crambidae; genus Mecyna; species Mecyna flavalis. The sequence goes on along the minus strand of OX439434.1, from coordinate 9,968,269 downwards.
CGCCCCTGGTGGTGGCAGCCGACAACAACATTGCGACTGACAGCTGTCAGTTGTCATATGCGTCATCCGCGTTCCAGTTCACGCAAGTAAAACAAACTTTAAAAACATTTTAGTTTTCTTCTTCTGTTTATGTGTGTTAGATTTAAAGTGACATTATTTTTTAGTTGTAGAGAACAACGAAAAAGAAACATATTGATGTATACCTCCTAATGTTAATTAAAGTTAGCCACAACTTGTAACTCTTATAGGTACCTATTGTTTTTTCTTTCTTTCTGTTGTTAGAATATTATATTGTTTTAAATTTTTCAAAAGTTCAGACACTCATTTGTTAGGATTTTCTAGTAAAGGCTCTAAAATATTATTCTGTTTGATATTAACATAATATTATTCATAACTGTTTCGTGTTCTGTGTTGACTTGCTGGTTATTACTGTGTATATTTGTGTATAATAAGATTATTTATATTGACTTGTTTGGCCTATATTGTGTGTGTTATTTATAGGTTTAGTGAGCACTAGAAGGTTTTTATTTTAATTATTTTATTTACTTTTTATTAAGCTGTTTTTGAGTTGTTTTGGTGCTCGTGTGTAGTGTTCTGGCACTCCCTTTTTGTTTCAACTTTTTCCTTACTTATTGATTCCATTATGGAAGAGCTTCAAGCACGTCTCGCTGCCCTTGAGGCTGAAAATGCTGCATTGCGTTCATTGCCTAAGCAACATCAGCCTGAGCCTACACCACCACAATCTGAATCTGTTTGCAAAGTGGCTATTAAACTACCACCATTCTGGCCAGACAGAGTACATGTGTGGTTTGCTCAAGCAGAAGCACAATTCCTTCTGGCGGGTATTACTACTGATGAAACAAAATATTGTCATATACTTAGCCAAATTGACCATCGTTTAGCTGGTGAAATTGAAGACATCGTAATGAACCCACCTGTTGGAAGGAAATACCAGGCACTAAAGGAAACTCTAATTAAAAGGCTTTCCTCATCTGAGGAGCAGCGAGTAAAAAGGTTACTAAGTGATGAAGACTTAGGGGATAGGAAACCATCCCAATTTTTGCGTCATCTACGGTCACTTGCCGGTACTACACTCTCTGATGAAAACATTCTGCGTCAGCTATGGCTTCGCCGGTTACCACAGCATGTGCCAAGTATCCTTGCCGCCCAAGCTGATTTAAGTTTAGATAGGATTGCTGATATAGCAGACAAGATTTTTGAGGTTCAACCAGAGTCTGCTAACATATACGCTGCTTCTTCATCTTCAATGGCCGCTGTTATGATGTCACAGATTGAGGAACTAAACAAACAAGTTGCTTCACTAACAACAGCTTTCTCAACTCGCTCCCGGTCCCAAAGTAGATCCCCTTTTAGACAGAGACGCAGTTCCTTCAGCAGGTCTAGTGAACCCAAATTGTGTTGGTACCACAGGAGGTATGCTGCAAACGCAAAAAGATGCATCAGCCCCTGCAGCTGGATGTCGGAAAACAGGAGGAGCATTCAGTAGCGGCGACAGCTGAGTGCGAACGCAATCCTAGCCGTCGCCTTTTTGTCACTGATCGTTTCACTAAACGACAATACCTTGTCGATACTGGATCGGATTTGTGCTGTTATCCCCGTCGCTGGCTCACAGACCAGAGGAAAGCCTCTGATTATGAGCTCAGCGCCGCCAACGGTAGCACTATAAGAACTTTCGGCACTATTAACTTGTCCCTTAATTTTGGACTCAGGCGTAATTTTACTTGGCGGTTCGTTGTCGCTGACGTCACCACTGCAATCATCGGCTCAGACTTCTTGGCACATTATCATCTCCTTCCTGACTGTCGTGCTAAGAAACTGGTGGATGGGATTACTAGTCTGTCAACTCCCGCCTCCTCCGCCAACTCCGAACAACCGAGCGTCAAGGCTGTGATTTCGGCAAGTTCTGCTTTTGCACAAGTGCTTGCAGAATTTCCTGAAATCACGCGTCCACCTGGCTTTCCTCGGACTGTAAAACATAACACAGTTCATTACATAAAAACAACTGATGGCCCTCCTCTGTCATGCCGTCCTCGCCGTTTAGCTCCTCAAAAATTAATCTCAGCTAAAAAGGAGTTTGAGGACATGGTGCAGTCTGGTATTGCGCGACCATCAAAGAGCCCCTGGGCGTCGCCACTTCATATGACCTTGAAGAAGGACAATACTTGGCGACCGTGTGGTGACTACCGCGCTCTTAATGCCAGGACTATACCAGATCGATATCCTGTGCGACTGATTCATGACTTCACGCACAATTTAACAGGTGCTAAAGTTTTTAGCACCATCGACCTCGTTAAGGCTTATCATCAGATCCCAGTGTTTAAAGATGATATTCCGAAGACAGCTATCGTTACCCCGTTTGGCCTCTTCGAATTCCCTTTTATGACCTTTGGTCTCAGAAATGCTGGCCAGACCTTTCAAAGGTTTATCGATGAGGTCACTCGGGGCCTCGATTTCTGTTTTCCATATGTAGATGACATATTGGTTTTTTCTGCTGATGAGACCCTTCACAAGCAACATTTGCGTATTCTTTTCCGACGCCTACAAGAGTACGGTGTGGTAATTAACCCATCGAAATGTATCTTGGGCGCGCGTGAAGTCACATTTCTAGGATACCAAATTAGCGCTGAAGGTACTCGACCCCCACAAGACCGTATTCAAGCAATATTGAATTTCCCTCCTCCAAAAACAGTCCAAGGCATGCGACGTTTCCTCGGCATGCTAAATTATTATCGCCGCTTCACTCCTCACGCCGCTCAGTTCCAGGCTCCGCTCATTGATGCCGTAGTCGCCATCAATGGCAAGGGGGCTAAACCATTTACATGGTCACCTGAGCTTCTAAAGCAATTTGAGGCTTGTAAAAAAAGTTTATCCGAACATACGCTTTTACAACATCCGATAAGTGGCGCGCGGATTGGATTGTTTACCGATGCTTCCAGTGTCCATATTGGATCCTGCTTACAACAATATATTGACGGTAAATGGTGTCCTCTTGCTTTCTTCAGTAAAAAGTTGACCACCAAACAGGCACAGTGGCCTGCCTATTACCGGGAGTTATTGGCCGTGTACGAAAGCGTTCAACATTTCCGCTACATCCTGGAAGTCCAGCATGTTACCATTTTTACGGACCATAAACCATTACTATATGCTTTCGTACAGCGCCGAGAAAAGCTTCCTCCTGCTCAACTTAACCAACTGTCTTTTATTAGCCAGTTTACGACAGATGTTGAGTACATTAAGGGAGAAGACAATGTTGTCGCGGATGCGATGTCTCGCGTCGACGCTATTGCCCTCGAGCAAGACTTCGATGCCCTTGTGAAATCGCAACTGATAGACCAAGAGTTAGCAGAACTTCGTAAGAACGGCTCATCCAGTTTAAAGTTCACTAACATCTTGATTCCGGGTACTAAGATCTCAGTTACCTGCGATATCTCCACTGGCAAGCCTCGTCCGTACCTGACCCCCCCTTTTCGAAAACCGATTTTCAACAAGCTTCACAATATGAGCCATCCCGGGGCACGAGCTACCACCCGTCTTGTGACGGACCGTTATGTGTGGCCTTCTGTCAATAAAGATTGTAAGGAGTGGGCACGCACTTGCCTAGCATGTCAACGTGCTAAAGTGTCTCGTCACAATTCAGTTCCTCTCGGTAACTTCAACATACCATCCGGACGTTTCAGACACGTCCATATAGACATCGTTGGACCGTTGCCGATATGCAATGAGTTTCGTTACTGCCTAACCGCTATAGATAGATTGACAAGATGGCCTGAAGTATGGCCGATGCGTTCCATCACAGCGGAAGAAGTAGCTGAAACTTTCACCCGCGAATGGATTCCACGTTTTGGCGTGCCGTCAGTTATAACCACTGACCAAGGAACGCAATTTGAGTCCGATCTGTTTAAACGTCTCCTATCACAATTCGCTTGTAGACGTATTAGGACAACTGCGTACCATCCTTGCGCCAACGGCATGATTGAGCGCGTTCACCGGCAACTCAAAGCTTCGCTCTCATGTCATCAGGATTCCTGGGTGCGAGCATTGCCCTTTGTTCTTCTTGGCATGCGTTCAGCTTTTAAGGAGGACTTAAAAGCCACTGCTGCCGAAATGGTCTACGGGGAAACCCTTCGTTTGCCCGGCGAGTTATTAGTCCCCAAATCAAGAGAAGACAATCCTGACGATCCTGCGGACTTCGTTACACAACTTCGGCGTAAAATGTCATCATTACGCCCAACACCTGCTTCTCGACACTCGCAACCATCACCTTTCGTTTTCAGGGATCTATCGTCTGCTACTCATGTTTTTCTTAGGGATGATACCGTTCGACGCCCTTTACAACCACCGTACACGGGCCCGTTTAAAGTTATGGATCGCGCCAGCGATGGCAAAACCATGACTTTAGACATAAAAGGAAAACTAGTCGTGGTAAGCGTCGACCGGGTTAAACCTGCTTTTATAGATCATCCCGTTCATTTATCTTCTTCGGATTCTTATACTCCCATACCCGAAATACCAAAGTCCGTACCAACTTCCACCCATACGCCACCAGATACTACAACGAGCACCAAACCACTGCCTTATACTACACGTGCTGGCAGGCGTGTCAAATTTAAGGATTATCCAGACTATTGTTAAGATGGTTTATCTTTCTCCGTGGGGGGGTGGTGTGGAGAATTTAATTCGGACCAATATCAATTGGTTCGACAAATTAACTCCACTATTTAATAATCTGTAGAATAAGTTAGTTTTAGTACGGTTGGCTAACCTGCTACGGCCAATCAGGGCCGAGCCGACCCGGCATGACCGGCCATCATTACATTATTAAATAAGAGACTATGTTTGGACTTATGTGATGGTGAAGTATTGTTTATCGAATGATGAGTGTTAACAATAAACACCTTCTCCAATCGTCTTCGGTCGTTTCAATGTCCTGTGCCGAGTGAAATCCATCATCGACGTCACAGTCCCCAAAGATCTACACCCACAACTTTCATCGTCTGACCTTGGGCTTTATTAATTGTCATCGCAAAACATAGGCTGACTGCAAAAAATGTTAAGATGTGTAAACTAAACGTACAAATTTTATGAAACAAAAGAATTGCTAGAAAAATTAATTAATAACCTGAGCTTATAAACTTGTACTTAAATAAAGAAAATCAAGAAAAGAATTGCCTAACCTATACCAAATACCTACTTATAAATTATTCAAATATACAAACCCTAAATAAAAAAATTAAGATAAGTATACCAAAAATCAAGGAAAGAAATGCCTAACCTATAACAAATGCTTACAATATTTATTTACAAATTTTTAAAGAAAATTAAGAAAGACAACCTAACCTACAAACCCTTAAATATAAATAAATGAAATATCCAAACTGTCAGTATTCAAGTAAATCGCAATAATCGAATGCAACTACCTATTCGCCATACTCTCAGCGCGCTTTATATACGGACGCGCAGCTCAGGCGCGAGGCGTGTACCTTTATATTGACATAACTTTTTTATTTATGAACCGATTGACATGAAATAAACACTAAATGTTAAGTGAAGCTTACCACAATATATTAGTGAAAACCGCATCTCAATCGAATAAGCCGTTTCTGATATTAGCGTGCACAAACACACAGACAAACAGACAAACAGACAAACAGACAAACAGACAAAAAAATTTTTAATTACAATTTCGGGTTCGGTATCGATATAATAACAACCCCTGCTACTTTTTTTTAATATATTTCCATTGTACAGACACCACTTTCCTACAAATTTATTATATGTATAGATTATTTTAGAAACTGGCACGGCACGCGTGCCATTCTACCAGGCGAGATCACAACGGAAAAGTTATTTCATTAAGAAATTAGGTATCCGTATAATCTTACTTCATACTTTCAAGATCTTTTTAAACTGATGGAGTTATTTTTAAAATTTTGATTGCCTTTGTGTGTCGTGTATTTGGTTAAGCACGAGTAATTGTGTTATAACTTGTGCACTATAATATTTCCTACGTAGATGGTAGATCGTAAAGATTCGCGGCTGTGTTCGTATTCTGACCACCTCCGTGGAACAGTGGTTAAGCTCCTCGGGTATAAAAACAAGGAGGTCGTGGGTTCGATTCCCGCCGAGGGTCTGGTTGGTGGTAGGGCTTTTTCAAAATCCGACTGGCTAGCTACCGCCCCCATAGGTGAAATCTGCCGTCATAACAGCTCTGGCTCTGTTCCGTCAATATCAATGTGGGAGCCAGTACACTTGAAATCAGAGGCGAAGATCAGATGAGCCTACAGTCTGGCAGCACATTAAGAGTCGCTTCCAGACGAAGTGTCCCTCAGTGGAATAGGCCGCAGTGGCCGCTTACCATCAGGTGGGCTGCGTTTCTGTCTGCCAACTGACCAATATAGAAAAAGTATCCAAAATCCGGCCCGGGGAACTTTATTTTTATTAAGTACGTAGGTATATTATGAAAATCTATGAATGCTAAATACACCCGAGTGTATTTAGCATTCATAGATTTTCATAACCTCGCTTACACCGATGTAAAGTATATCTAGTATTACATTGAATGATTAGAGCTGCTGTAATTTATTAAAAGTTGCTCTAAATATTGCTAAAATAGAATTGCTTAATTGCTTAAAGCTAGGTTTGAGAATTAGCCACGAAAAAACAGAGTATCTTCACATGCGACGTTATAAAGATTTACGCGCCAAACGACAAGATCTACAGGTTGGAGATACTTTGTACAAGGGAGTGGCTAAATTCAAATACTTAGGCTGTACCGTCACTGACACTAATACTAGGGGTGAAGAGATTGACATCCGGATTCAGAACGCCTTGCGGTGTACCGCTGTACTACATAAAGTATTAGTGTCCAAGCTCCTAAGCCGAACAAAAAAGATGGGAATTTATAAAACCGTTATACGGAAAATTCTCATTTATGGGTGTGAGACTTCTAACGCTCAAAGAGGAAAGTAAGAAGTTGCTGGTTGCCGAAAGGAAGATACTCCGAAAAATGTTTGGACCTACGAGGACAGAGGAGGGAAGCTGGAGAATTTTGAAAAATGTTGAGCTAGAAGAACTGATGGCTGAGCCCAACATAATCGGAGAGACCAAAGCACATAGACTCAGGCTTCAGATCGAAGTGTCAAGAAAGCATATCTCGGAAAACCTGCTGGTCGACGGCCGGTCGGTCGCCCTCGCTACCGGTGGAGTTACGCTGTAGATGCAGACCTCCAAGAGCTTGAATTGGGAGACTGGCGCGAACCGCAGGGGACCGAGATAGATGGCGTTATCTTTTATCGAAGGCCAAGACACATTTTGGGTCGCTGAGCCACAGGAGTAAGTAAGTAAATATTGCTATAAGGTTGAGAACTTCAAATGGATAATAATATACAAAGACGCAATTTCAAGCATAGTTTTGTAATGAAAGCGTTCCTTAATAATTAGCAACAAGTATTTAATTTTCATGATAAGAAAAAGTGCATTATATTATTGCAGGCACAATCACGAGCAATGAAAAATAAACACACTCATTAAAATATGAACTTTATTGCATTCGCATAATATGAACTCAGGTGTAAGTATACAATTCATTACAAGTGACTGTACTAAACACGACAGAACATATAAATTATTGGAATGATTGACGAAATACATGAAGTATCACTTGTCATATTTTTAAATGTGCGTTCGCGCAACGATAAATTATTATTAATAAAAAATACTTATACCTATAAGTATGTATAGGGAAACAACATATAAAGAGAATTTTAAGGTTCAATCAAACTGTTAATTTAACTGACGCACCGCTCAAATTACCCATGTCTATAAAAAAACGTTTTATTAAATACATTAGAAAACTTGAAGAAAGAATTAGGATCAGATCAGGTATTTCACACATTCATTCCCAAATGTCAACAACGTTACGATTCATTTTCAACAATACAGCGTCAACACGGATATATTTAACATAAATATTTTCAACACATACCTATTCTATTTACATAAGCATACTATTTAATAAATCGTCTTACTGTGCTCAGCACATACTTTTTACAAATCACCAAGTCGTTGGCAAACGTTTATAAACTTTTTATATTATTTACAATGTTACGAAAAGGTGACTAAGAATTGTTTACATCATTAACACTACGTTGAAATTTATTTACACGATATTTTAATGACTATAAATCACCAGAACTGTTAACGTCAACTTTTATGAAAAGACAAAAGATAGTAAATGTATTTTTTTAAATAAAACAGTCGTCGTTATTTTAACATACCAGGTAGGTATTCCAGAAACATCATTGAGACTGGATTCTTTAATTTAACTCTTTTTAACTTATCTGCTACATTTAAATTAGCCTTTATACCTAATAGCATTTCATTTTCAGAGACAACGCTAAAGCTTAAAATAGCTTCCAAAGATGACCTAGATTATTTATAATATTGAATCATAGTAGCCAATATCCCTTTTTGTGCAGTCAATTTAATTTCAATAATATCATAAGATATATTTAGGTTTCTTTTAAAACTTTAGTTTGCCACTTAATTCTTAAAGTATTGCCACGGATTGAGATAATTTATTGTCAAAATTAGTTCTAAGTTCAAGGACAGAAAATCGACGTATCCTATTATAATTATACCACGGGACAAACACGGGAAATACCTTTTGTATAAAAAGTATGTATTCCTATCCTGCCAAAGCTACACATAGATTACTTTCTATTCATATTATTTGCTTCAAATGAAAACTAATTTGTTGCTGCATTTAAGACGGTAACAAAATTTGCCATAATTTACTCCAAACAGGGACTGCTTACCGGTATAAAATATCGTTATAGTACCAGTAAAAATATCAGTACTAAAATTCTATACCCATTGAATTTCGGTACAGATTTCATTCGTTTATACAGTTATTTAAAAATAATTTTATTGGTGATACTGAAATAATGAGTGCGCTCGCGCGAGGGGCCGCGGCGGGCGGGAAAGGATTAGGATTTACGGAACACGCGCCGACAGGTTGGCGATCGCGATTGTTTTTCTTTCATCCGGCGGACGAGTAATACCCAAATTATAACGTTTTACTTTTCTTTAAAAGTTTATAATTAATTTATTATTTCTTTAAACATACTTACATTACCTACCTACATACATACATACATACTTTTACATATACGTATAGGGTGGAGGCGCCAAATATCGGCCCAACATTTTTTGACCTGTGCTTATAATTTTTACATTAATAACTTTTGCTTTCTTTCAACTACTTTTTTAGGTAAAGGGATAATGAAACTCCATTATTACATTCGCGAAATAACGAATTCTTTGTTAGATTTGAATATATAGATGTTTGTTTCCGAACTTGCCGATTTCCCCTAATATCGGCCTTTAGCACCCAAATATCCGCCGCCTATAACCATAATATCGGAATACCTTTTCAAAGGAAAAAAATTTGTTCAAAAAGTATAAAATCAAAGTAATAAAACATTTATTTATTTTCAAACCCTAATTTTTAACTCTATTTTAAATAAGTCTTTTAAAAATAATTTACAATTTTTTTCTTTAAATATATTTACTATGCCATCACTAAGACTTGATCACAAAGTAGCCTGATGTTAAACATCTATGCGGTCTTCGTTGGAGCGCGCTTGCTTAGGAAAGGCCTGTAAATTCTTGCCTTGAAAAGCACCAAGATTATAATGGTCAGCAAAGGCAGACCCAGGTAAAGAGAGAAACTTGCGCAGTCCGTATCAAAAAAGATGAAGCAAATCATTTAGTTCGTAAGCGCGGCATTTTCGCAGTATAAGGATTGGAGTCTCTGACCGAGTCAAGTCGTTCGGTGATGGAACGGAGCTGGTAGAACCAAATCGTACAGCCGAGCAGCACATTCACCAAAGTAGAGCCTGTAACAGACGGGTAGGCAATCAATCTTCCTACGATGATCGAGGCTTTGCAAGTTCTCGACCAAAGCATCATCGCCGAAAAGCCTCTTCGCATGCCGCTCAATAGAGTCCAAGCCAAGGCAGCCAGCTGGCATTAAACAGAACTATCCCAAATATGGTAGCATATTCCATGCAGGAACGGACTTGAGCTCTATAAGGGTAAGGAGCTATTTCGCAATCAAGTAGCGTATGGTTCTTGAAAGGATGCCAATCTTTTTATAAGCAGTTACTGCTACGGACTCTATATAGCTCCCGAAGTTAAGGTTGGAAGATAATTCCATACCTAAGAGCTGTAGTCGGTCAGATAGAAGAACGGATACGCGAAAGTGGTAGCCAGCCCAAAACCACTCTTTTTTGTGGAAAATATACAAGCCAGCGTTTTGGTGGGGTTGAGTCTGAGACAATTTGAAGGGTCTGATTCAATTTGTCCACCATGTTAGATCCTAAAGCCTCAGTTTCACCTCTACTTGCACGTGTACGACAAGTATCCTTCGACTATCGTACTATCATCGGCATACCCCAGAATCTCGGACGTAGCTAACAATATAATCGATGTGCAGTAGAAAGAGTGTAACTAAAAGCACAGATCACTGAGGGAAGCCAGCATTTATTGCAAGTGAGTCGGAGGTGTACCCATCATGAATTACTCTGATGCGACGTTCAGTCAGGAAATCCATGATTCAGGCACAAACTGCAGAGGGGATCCCATAGGAGGGAGATTTACCAAAAACATTACATAATAGGTAAAGTTATCTTCAGACAGTGATGGCAATATATATTTAAGTGTATACATGAAACCATTTGGGGCATACGTTACATCCAATATTTTTATCTTCTTCTTCGACATCACTCATCAACTCTTTCGCATAGCTGGCGCACAAAGAATATCAGGCAGCCGACATTAGGATTTCTAATTGCGATAGACAAATCTCAATATCGACCACTCTGCCGATATTGAGATTTGTCGATCATACTGATCCCTAATCTCGGCCACGCAATTATTAAATAAAAAAAATAAACAAATTTTAAAATATACTACCTAAACGGTACCTTGACTCTTTATCTTTAAGAAGAAATAAAATAAAATAACTTTGGTATGTTTATTACAATTTAAATACTTCTCAACGCAATGATTCGATTCACTAATTTGACCTGAAAATGCCGCAAAATGACGCACGTCCGTACCTCCTGCACTTTTTTGCCTATCATTCGTTCAAAGGGAAACGCCGAAAATAGGCCCAGAGTGCACAACATATTCAATTTCATGAATGAAATCTAAATATTCGTACTTGATTTTTCGCGTTTTTCTTTTTTCAGTAAAAGTCGGGAAAAACATTTATAAATTATTTAATATTTCAACGATTATATCCTTTACATTTCACTACTGACGTTGTTTATACCGGTCCGAAACTTACGTTTTTATATTGCGTTAATCGATAGAGCGGAAAATATTTTATAAATTGTTAAATAATATTATTAAAGACAAATTAATATATGTATATTTATTTATTAATGATAAATTAGTATAAAACTACTTATTATAATTATTATTATTTCACACTATAAAATGTTTACCGCTATATCGAAAAACGTAATTAATTTCGGACCAACCAACAAGAAGAATAAAAATAAATGATCAATGTCAGTGGCCGATGCACAAACCGTGCAGTGCCAAGAAAAAAGAAAAAAAAGTATTGGTCCGAAATTAATTTACGTTTTTCGTTAAAGCGGTAAATATTTAATAGTGTTATTTAATAATTATTAATATCATAAAAGGTAGTTTTAAAACAATTTATCATTATTCATAAATATACATTTATTCATTGGTCTTTAATAATATTATTTAACACTTTATAAAATATTTACCGCTATATCGAAAAACATAATTAAAAATAAACTGTTTCGGACCAATTTCTTATTTATTATCAAACATCAGAAGTGACATGTAAACATCATGTAAAGGAAAAAATCGTTGAAATACTTAATTATTTATAAATGTTTTTCCCAACTTATACTGAAAAAAGAAGTAGGCGACAAATCAAGTACGAATTTTTAGATTTCATTCATGTGATTGAATATGTTGTGCACTCTGGGCCTAAGTTACTATGGCTTTCTGGCAATCACCTTTTGAGATATTCATAAAAAATTAAGGGAGGTTAAGCGTAAGGGTATACAGTTGCTATTTGCATATAAACAATTATGATTTTAGGACATTCTTTTAAGTTATGGCGCATTTTCTTTAGACGGCCGATATTAGGAGGGGGCCGATATAAGGAGCCTCCACCCTACATCATAGCACGAACTGAATATCTGACTTTACTTACCAGTACTTACCCCAATGCTTGCTTTATGATCTTATTCCCTATCTAGCACTTATTGTCGTTAAGTAAGCACTAAGCAGCTAAGTAGGTAGTTCAATATCTATCGAGTGTAACTGCCATTGAAAGATATACTTACCTTTAGATAGGTACCTAAGTTTAATGTCAAATAGAAAAGAAAAGCGCGACAAATGCTTTGCTTCAGCCTCTGTTCTTGTGATCCATTGTTCAATATACAGACCAGTGCGAGCGGACGCGTGAGAGGACTGAAATCAACTAACTAGCTAACTAAGCTAAAAGTACCCCCGTGTCCCTCCATTAAAGCCATTACAAAATTTCAGTATTTTAATATAAATAACAGTTAAAAAATTGTTGTACAAAAATGTTTATACTACAACAATTTTAAAGTACCAAAAAAAAATTCTGTACTGGAATTTAACAGTATCAAAATATATTTAAATGACGTCATACAGAAAAAAACTATACCGTTATTCATACCGGTAAACAGTCCCTGACTCCAAAGCTGTTTTTCGTTGTCATCTGTGATGAATGGCTCGCTTTAGCGACAACGTAAACATTTAATGGTCGAATATTATGTCATGATGTTATTGAGTAATGTCTCTTTTATTTACAATTATTCGCTCTTGGGACAGTATGAGTACGTCATAAATGCAGAGCTTAAAGTTCTATGGACGGCAGACTAAATCATATGCCTAATAGAATTTAATGTCGTTATATTTTAAAAGCTTAGCCTGCTGACCCTAGATTTAGGTTAATTACGCATACAACCTTTTACGACTAATCAGCATTACAGTTTAAATTCACATTAATTCGTCACACTCACGCTACCCTTTGAAATGAAGTGCCGACTTCAAAAGTGCACTTTCTCAGTCTTCAAAAATGGTCCGACCGAAACTGCGTGTCTGCAGTTAGACGGTCGTGTCTCAGGTAAGTCCACCAATGTTACAGTTCACTTGGTACATGTAGGTGGCCAGTTCTTCGCCTGTGAGTTCCTCGTCGACTTCTCGCAGGCTGGAGTTGGAGATGCTGCGGGGGGAGCCGACGGAGTCCGAGGCCTCGTTGAGGCGCAGCCGCCACGCGCGCGCCCAACTGTTGCCGCTCGGCGACTCGTTCACGGCGGACAGGTCTCGGCCATTAAAGCACTGTAATCAAATAATTATGTCATTGTGAGCATAAAATAAACGATAGTCACGTCTGAGAGTTAAGTGAAAAATTTTGGATCAAGAATAGAGCATTGAAGGCAGAGAGGAGGTTAAACAGGGAGGCCGCATTTGCATTTTTCATACGCGTTTTGTAATAACTCGTGAGTACGGAAGATCAGAGTAATATGCATCAAAGATTAATAAAATTATTTACATTTTGCAATGTCGAGAAAAGCTATGGATGTATTAAAATTATCCAAATCCTGTGATGTATATCGTGAGTAAGTAACGTCTTGTTTGCACTTTCTCCATATTAGCTTCATTTTTTCTCTTCGTTTTCGTGTAGAAATTCTAATGAAAATCAATATTTATGAGAAAAATGCTTTTTAGACGATTCTTTTTTGATATACATTAATCATGTTATTTTAATAACAGAAAATACTCAAGCTTAAAAATTAATATTCTGCAGTTGCTTTATTTTACCGAGGACCTATGCAAAAATCCGTGCAGTTGTTTTAGTGTAAAAGGCGTTCCTTGTATTATGGTATGAGGACAAAAAGTTTTTTTTTTTTTAGTTTAGCTCCATTCCAATGAGAATGGATTAAGATTTAAAAGAATAGTTCCAGCTTTTATGTTCGCGTATTTTTCTTTCAAAGCATGCATCCAAACGAATCTCTGCATCTTTATTAATTGCGCACATATAATTAAATAGAACTTGTACAAATACAATTCGTGTATAGGTATATCCTAAAATAGCTTATAGCTTGTATATTCTTACAAGAATTGAAAAATGAGAAAAGAATTATCACAAAATATAATTTTCAATGCAAATTAGTCGAATATTTCTTTGAAAAAAAATATCTTTAATAATGAGTGTTCATTCTTATAACGATAATAACGTTACGAGTTCTAAAATCGGATATTGATTTTACATTTTCGCAATTATTCTAGTTTATGCCTTATTCTAAGCCTTAAGCGTATTTCGGTCCAACGAACGTTAAAAACACATAGATTGAACTTTTTCGGGATCATAATAAATTATGTCTATTTAAAATTATATTTTGTAAGCAGTTGTATCGGGACACAAGATTTAAAATATCTATAAAATTAAATAAGTTGACCTCTGCAATACTTATTTAGTGTGGAAAAAATAAGCATAATATATAAAAATGCAAATCTTGAAGGCCGAAATGGAAATATTCGATAATTCCTGTCTGAGTACGCCAATTTACGCCATGTTGTCGACGAAAAGTGGAATAGCAAATTTTATTATGTATCAATTAATATCCGGCTTTTGTCATTAATAAGGAAAAATAATTTAAATAAAAAATCTTACGCAAGTTGACTCATGGCTGCTCTGTTACTATGTATTATAATATTTACTTAATATACTAACTACACAACACTTACATAAAATTCTGCTTGAGATGATAAATACTGGAATATTCAAAAATGCAAAAACATTTCTAAAATACTATTTTAAGGATTTGTCACCTACTATTCTACTAACAAATACATACTCGTATACACCAAGAAGAATATGCAAGGCGTTAAAAGGCTCTTCCTGGTAGTCATTCAAACTTGACATGGATTTTGCAGGTGCGAGCTTATTGAACAATATTTTTCGTGACATCCACCATTTGTCTTGTTACTTTTTATTTTTATTTTTTGGTAAAAATAAGCGTTCGTTTTCTTCATTAGGTACTAGAAACAGCTTTATAGAAGGTAGAGAGAGTTATAAATTCTTTAGGTAGTTAAGAGCTTTAAAAACAATTTTTATAATAGTAACTTTCTATTACATCTTTCTTTGCCATTAGTTCCACGATCAAAGAAGACAAAACTGTCAATAGATAAAAGAAATTTAACCATCTCGGACGAAAATAATTGCTGTGAAAAACAAAATTAATGCAGTCCTGGCAATGTGTACAATGTAAACAAATTCAAATGCCCAAGAAGAACCCCACATCGTTTCTACACGAGGACATGAGGCAATCTTATCGTTTAATATGGCTTGCTACGACTTGCAATTTGCCAAGATTGCTCCTTCTATATTTTCTTTACGCAGATAGTATTTCATTTTAAACATCGAAATTACATTTTCCCTTGAAAAGATTTCTAATACAAGTAGTTGTATTTAAGGATCTGATATCTTAGAATATAGTGATTAATTTGAAGCTACAATTGAAAATACTGAGAAATATCCAAGTATTCATTTAATTTTAAGCCATATTTAATGACCGACACAAACGTAAATATAATACGTAAGTACGACACGTAGTATAATTTTCTTAATTTATACAATATGTAGGTATTGTACACATGCGAGACATAAAGTCAATAAGAGACTAATTTAACACTTTTCTAGTTTCGAAATAATAAAAAATATACTAAGTTAATAAAATATTTCTTGAACACAAATTAATCTCTATCGTTTTTTTTGTCAAATCTGATTGGCTATAATTGGATAGGATAGAAATCTAATCAAGTCAACCGGCGAAACCTTTGCAATAATTACTACATCGAGATACTAAAATAGACACGCTGACTGCTTGTTGGTACCTATAAATCATTGTTTATTTTAAAGTATCAGTTCACTAATATCCCATCATCATCATCAGCCTATATACGTTCCTACTGCTGGGACACAGGCCTTATCTCAATAGGGTATTTGACTGTAGTTGAAATTTTAATATTTTGTGACTGTTTTCGATAATACAACACAGAAGTATAATATAATTGAAAAAATATTTAAAATCGGTTAAAAATCAAGTGAGTTACAAAGCAATTGATTTCCAGTATATCTGTCTCTTTCTAAAACAACATTTTATATGGCGCGTGTATGGAGCTACTTGCATGTGACGTCACATACATCGACGGCCCCCCCCGAATAAACGTGCAAGAGCTATAGCACAAAAAAATTTTTTTTGCTTCTTTGGATGCGGGACGAAGTCCTGCATCTTCTTGAATTTTTTGGTAATTTTTTAACAATAAACACCGAAGGTATAGCTTCAAATTTGTTTTTTCTAGGGAAAAACCGTGTAAAAACATTACCTGAATATTGGTGTATTATACCTCGCAGTCAAGTTTTATACACGATTATTAACGTTATGTCCTTTACACGTTTCTTCGTGTGAAAAGCAAAACCAAAAACTATCGCAATCATTCATTACACGTTATGGAGGGGTGCGGGGAGTATTGCGAATTGACATTGCACGTTCGAACAGCCGGTCAGGCGTGCGGTGTACAGTGCACATACACTTATATATTTCTTACCTATTCACACGAATAAACGTGCAAAGGACTATTACTCGATCAGGAATGTTTCTACTACACTAGAATATAATTTTAAAAGGATTTTTTCCGAATTACATGAAAACTATAAATATTTTTAATATTGTTGTGACTTATTCTAATACCTAATTTTTTTTTCTTTGATTTCGTCATACATTGTACAGGCATATTTAAATACCACGTTGAAATATTCACATTTTTACGTTTTTAATTTCTCCTGAAAAGTTGATGAATTTCCTTTGCACGTTTATTCGGGGGGGCCGTCGACATGTAGCGCTCTCCTTGTCTAATCGTGAAGTTTACAACTCTGTAACTCCGAAAATACAAAAGATATTTCAAAATTTTAAAAAGCTTAGTGCTAATTTTATTTTATTTTATTTTCTTTGGGAAACAAACAATTTTGAATTACACATTTAAAAATCTACCATTACAAATAAAACATAAATCAGCAAATAATAATTAAATAAACTGTATAAAAAGCAAATAAAAAAATTATAGTCAAATACCCTATTATGAGATAGAGGGCCACACTTCACCACGCTGGCCGGGCCTAGTGCGGGTTGGTGGAGGGGTGCGTACGGCAAGTGATGTTATCAAGCCGCCAAATGGCCTCTAGGCTTGACGACTAATACCTACATTATAGTAAATATCAGCCGGGACCAACAGCTTAACGTGCCTTCCGAAGCACGGAGACGCTCAAAATAAATGTCCCTAAAATGTGGTCAGAATGGTCACCCATCAATTAACCGACCGCGGCGTGGGTAGCTTGACTTTCGTTATCGCTCCACTGTCACAGCTGCACAACGAGCGCCTCACCAATATCCCACTGCAGTCATCGCTCACCACGCTTGCCAAGTGCGGATTGGTGATCACAAACCCGAGCTGTGCCCGACCCGGAGATTGAACCCAGGATCCCGATCACGGCCGAGAACTTAAACCACTAGACCATCGAGGTCTATTTTATTTAATAACACTTAACATAAGGAATAGTCGAAGAATGTGCAACTAGGTCTGTTAATTCGCTGCTGTTAGTTGTATACAGTCGGTTTGTAATGTCAAAAAAAGGAGCACCTTAAAGTTACTCGTATTCTGCTTCGTTATTCTACAACTTATTTCCCAAGAGAATTTCTGTAAATCTCGTGTACCTAGTATCCCGTGAGGATCAAGTGTCTTTAGTCTACACTTTTATTGAACGTGGCTGTACTTCACTTCAAGGATTGAGATCGGCGATAACTCAAAACATCAAGTGCCATCGAAAAGCCCGATACCAAAGAACAGCGAGTAAAATGAATACTGTGCCGTTCTTATATCTGTTACCGGGCAAACCTGATTTCAGGATAAACTAGTTTGGCCCAGGCTAAACTAGTTTGTACTAAGGGGGAAATCGACGCGGATGGATAAAGGTTAGAAAGCCTTAGCCTTCGTAGTAATTTTTTTTTAACCCGGAAAACCTTTGTTTTTTTTCCCTATAATAATATAATAATAAAATGACGAGCCGTTTGGTGTAATGGTCGAGAAGTCGGATATCACACCAGAGGTCGCGGGTTCGATCCCCGCAGGGTACCTACAAACATTTGTGTGCATGAACATGTCTGTATCTGTCTAGGTGTTTCTATGTATAATATGTATGTATTTACAAAACAAAAAAAGTATTTAGGTAATGTTTATCCGTTGTCTGGCACCCATAGCTCAAGCTAATGCTTAGTTTGGGACGAGATGGCGCTGTGTGAATAATGTCCAGAGATATTTATTTATTTATTTAGTTATAACTGTATTACGGTTTGCTATTTCAGCAAGTTTATAAATACAATGCATAAGAAAACTTGTACATTTTCCTGCAGACTTCCTTTGAATGTGAAATCCATGACATGTTACTATCTATCTGAATACCTAGGAATTTGGTTACGTTTGTTACACATATTTTATTATTTCCGTACCTATTTATTATTATAAAAACCAGACATTTTATGAGGTGTTGTTATGCCTCGTTTTAGTCTGCATAAATTGTAAAGCTGATTCAATTCTTGCACACCGTTATATAAGTTTAAATTGCACGTAAAACGTACTGTAATGAATGGATATTATTCCACTGAGGGATACCTTAACCGTAAATTTGTATGGAAATAAATCGTTCCTACATTTCAATGATCTAATTTTCTTTGGCTTCGTTATACCTACTTGTGGATAGATTAATAAGAAAAAAATATATTTGGCTTTATTTATTTTACAGAAACATTATCAGGTTTTTACGTTTAGTGGGCCAGTTTTACCACTGGTAGATAATTTACTGATAAGTTAAAAAAAACAGCTATTTTTTCAGTGGTCAACTGGCCCTTAATAACTTATTTATAATATTATCAACTAGTTGCATAAAATACCTTAGCTATTTTAAATGTTTAACAAAGATTGATGAAAAGACATACTTCTGAAAGTTTTGTACATCTGCAATAATATTATATTTATTATAATATCATTGCGTAACTGTTAATAAACCGCTTCTAATAGCAACGTTTTTACTTTCTTCGTACTTTAACCAATAAACTCTGAACGTAGCTTGAGTATTTTATGGTCTAGAAAAATATCGCTTCCAATAAATTAGACCTGAACCACCGCAGTGTTTCAAAGTTTAAGTTTGAGTGCGATCTGAGCTATAAAACTCGCTTACCTCGCTCACGGTTCCGAAAGTTTCCTTGAAAGAAAACTTCGAAGTATTGAATAACTTTAAGCTAGTTCATTTCACCGCGAGCTCAGAAATATTACTATACAAAAATGGGACGGCTCCATCCAAATAATTTAGTACAGACCACAGTTACACCTTTCTGGGAACATCGAAGGGTCTTTAGTGAGTGGAAGACATTCGTTTAAATCCTTCATAATCCTGTAGTTCCACAGGCTACATGATATTCCCTCGACAAAAAAGACCACACTACTGTTGGCGCACAATAGTTGAAGCAATACTCTGTAAATAACTTTTAGTTTTGTATTTTACACGAGGTCAGTATTTTCTAGACGTTTATGAAACCGTCACACAAAATTTTATGTGCGCAATATCCAGGAACATTTGTAATAGGTATGCGGACTTTATTGCTATGAACTCCCGGACCTCCATTCTGGTGCATTTCTGTGTCAACTATCTCCCAGGGACTGCTTACCGGTATAAAATATCGTTATAGTACCAGTAAAAATATCAGTACTAAAATGCTATACCCATTGAATTTCGGTACAGATTTCAGTCGTTTATACAGTTATTTAAAAATAATTTTATTGCTGATACTGAAATGATGAGTGCGCGCGCCCGCGCCCCGCGGTGCCGATGCCGATCGCGCGAGGGGCCGCGGCGGGCGGGAAAGGATTAGGATTTACGGAACACGCGCCGACAGGTTGGCGATCGCGATTGTTTTTCTTTCATCCGGCGGACGAGTAATACCCAAATTATAACGTTTTACTTTTATTTAAAAGTTTTTAATTATTATTTCTTTAAACATACTTACATTACCTACCTACATACATACATACATACTTTTAAATATACGTATCAACATAGGGTGGAGGCACCAAATATCGGCCCAACATTTTTTGACCTTTCAGTGCTTATAATTTTTACATTAATAACTTTTGCTTTCTTTCAACTACTTTTTTAGGTAAAGGGATAATGAAACTCCATTATTAGGTACATTCGCGAAATTTGAATATATAGATGTTTGTTTCCGAACTTGCCGATTTCCCCTAATATCGGCCTTTAGCACCCAAATATCCGCCGCCTATAACCATAATATCGGAATACCTTTTCAAAGGGAAAAAATTTGTTCAAAAAGTATAAAATCAAAGTATTATAACATTTATTTATTTTCAAACCATATTTTATTTAACTCTATTATAAATAAGTCTTTTAAAAATAATTTACGATTTTTTTCTTTAAATATATTTACTATGCCATCACTAAGACTTGATCACAAAGTAGCCTGATGTTAAACATCTATGCGGTCTACGTTGGAGCGCGCTTGCTTAGGAAAGGCCTGTAAATTCTTGCCTTGAAGAGCACCAAGATTATAATGGTCAGGAAAGGCAGACCCAGGTAAAGAGAGAAACTTGCGCAGTCCGTATCAAAAAAGATGAAGCAGATCATTTAGTTCGTAAGCGCGGCATTTTCGCAGTATAAGGATTGGAGTCTCTGACCGAGTCAAGTCGTCCGGTGATGGAACGGAGCTGGTAGAACCAAATCGTACAGCCGAGCAACACATTCACCAAAGTAGAGCCTGTAACAGACGGGTAGGCAATCAATCTTCCTACGATGAGCGAGGCTTTGCAAGTTCTCGACCAAAGCATCATCGCCGAAAAGCC
Organism: Mecyna flavalis; assembly: GCA_949319885.1. Taxonomy (NCBI): domain Eukaryota; kingdom Metazoa; phylum Arthropoda; class Insecta; order Lepidoptera; family Crambidae; genus Mecyna; species Mecyna flavalis. The sequence goes on along the minus strand of OX439434.1, from coordinate 9,947,197 downwards.
TCTTCGCATGCCGCTCAATAGAGTTCAAGGCAGCCAGCTGGCATTAAACAGAACTATCCCAAATATGGTAGCATATTCCATGCAGGAACGGACTTGAGCTCTATAAAGGGTAAGGAGCTTTTTCGCAATCAAGTAGCGTATGGTTCTTGAAAGGATGCCAATCTTTTTATAAGCAGTTACTGCTACGGACTCTATATAGCTCCCGAAGTTAAGGTTGGAAGATAATTCCATACCTAAGAGCTGTAGTCGGCAGATAGAAGAACGGATACGCCACGAAAAGTGGTAGCCAGCCCAAAACCACTCTTTTTTGTGGAAAATATACAAGCCAGCGTTTTGGTGGGGTTGAGTCTGAGACAATTTGAAGGGCCTGATTCAATTTGTCCACCATGTTAGATCCTAAAGCCTCAGTTTCACCTCTACTTGCACGTGTACGACAAGTATCCCTCGACTATCGTACTATCATCGGCATGCCCCAGAATCTCGGACGTAGCTAACAATATAATCGATGTGCAGTAGAAAGAGTGTAGCTAAAAGCACAGATCACTGAGGGAAGCCAGCATTTATTGCAAGTGAGTCGGAGGTGTACGATCGAGGTCTCCCGCGCGTGATCACTTTTGGAAAAAAAAAAGAAACAAAAAAAAAACTACCTAAAAAACTGAAAAGCAAAAAATAATTTTTAATAAGACATTCATCAAATGCGCTTATTGTCTAAGCCTATTAATTAAATTGTATTTTACGTGCTAGGTAGGTACCTACTAATCTGTTTGAAGTCGGTGCCAAGCCAAATAGTAGGTACCCAGATTACGTACCTACGTCCGCGGATTAATAAGTAACCCTTTATAATACATAATATTATTATATATCATTTTTTATTACCTTTGGCTTGGCACCGACTTCAAACAGATTAGTAGGTACCTACCTAGCACGTAAAATACAATTTAATTAATAGGCTTAGACAATAAGCGCATTTGATGAATGTCTTATTAAAAATTATTTTTTGCTTTTCAGTTTTTTAGGTAGTTTTTTTTTTGTTTCTTTTTTTTTTTGAAGTCGGTTTAATTTTTTTTTAAAAAAGTTTGTTTATTTTTCTATTTTTAGTGTGAATAACACGTAGGTAGTGAGTAAAACTCTTTCATAATAATGATAGCGAAAATACGAGTAGAATTGTATTATTTGATAATAATATTAGGTATTCATTAAGTGTTCAGCACCATGGGTAGGAGGAGAATGCGTTTATGCACCATAACCGCAGGCTAGCTAGACCCGCGGCCGTGTGTGGGACTCGAGACCGAAGCGTCCGCTACCCACTACACTCCCCCGGTTTCTACTTCACACCCGATTAGGACGAGCCGGTGCTAACCTTATTGGCTAGTGACCAGCCCATCCCCGGGTAATCATCAGCTTAGCTGCAAAAGTACATGAAATACAACTAACGTTCCACATATTCCTACAACACTGAAAGAATTATCCCCTAACTCCTAACCGTTAAGGAGTTGTACTTTCCATCATCACCTTAGCTGCAAAAGTACATGAAATACAACTAACGGTCCACATATTCCTACAATACTGAAAGAAATATCCCCTAACTCCTAACCGTTAAGGAGTTGTACCTTCCATCATCAGCTCATCAACATAAAATGATGTCTATCGGACGCAAAAACTTGAATGGCTTCAGAAAAAACAAGTAACGCGTAGGCGCAGCCTATAAAATTTGAGGTTTTCCCTTGATTTTTCCGGGATCCCATCATCAGATCCTGACATGGTGACAATGGGACCACCTCGGAACTATGCACTTTCAAATAAAAAAAGAATTATTTAAATCGGTCCACAATTGACGGAGAAATCGACGGACATACATAAAAAAAAAAAAAAAAATACATACAGTCGAACATATAACCTCCTCCTTTTTTGAAGTCGGTTAAAAATATACCGTGCACGCGCATCGTGACTTCTTAGGAGCGGCGCTTGTAAACGTGAAAATACTGCACAGGATTTTAGCCTTAAGGGTGATCACGCGCGGGTGACCTCGATAGTACCCATCATGAATTACTCTGATGCGACGTTCAGTCAGGAAATCCATGATTCAGGCACAAACTGCAGAGGGGATCCCATAGGAGGGAAATTTACCAAAAACATTACATAATAGGTAAAGTTATCTTCAGACAGTGATGGCAATATATTTTTAAGTGTAAACATGAAACCATTTGGGGCATACGTCACATCCAATATTTTTATCTTCTTCTTCGACATCACTCATCAACTCTTTTGCATAGCTGGCGCACAAAGAATATCAGGCAGCCGACATTAGGATTTCTAATTGCGATAGACAAATCTCAATATCGACCACTCTGCCGATATTGAGATTTGTCGATCATACTGATCCCTTATCTCGGCCACGCAATTATTAAATAAAAAAAATAAACAAATTTTAAAATATACTACCTAAACGGTACCTTGACTCTTTATCTTTAAGAAGAAATAAAATAACTTTGGTTTGTTTATTACAATTTTTTTTATTTTTTATTATTTAATAGTTTTTTCCACAGACTCTTGGGTCCGTGCCTTTGTTGAGTTGAAATTTTGGGTTAGTGTTAAGTTACATGTTGCTCCGCGCAGAGACAAAATGTTGGGTTAGTACTTAAACTAAAGGCTTATTGCTAGTACATACACATCGTCTGTTGTTTTAAAATTATGTACGTATATTTATATGTGTGTATTATTATTATTATTATCATGTTTTTTTTTTGTATTTTTTTTTTATTATTATCATGGTTTTTTTTATTTTGTATTTTTTTTTGTTGAACTTTTTTTTTTTTTTTTATTGTACTACTATTGAATGGTTAAAGATAAATAAAGTAATTAACTTTACAGTGTTGGAAAAAGTTTTTGCCGCACCACCCTGACATGTTGTCACCTTCGCGTACTTGGGGTGATGGGTAGTGGGGCTGTAGGATTGTAGGGAAATGGGATCGCTGCTAGTTGTGTTGGGAACTAAGTTCCGACAGCTTTTTTAGAACGACCGAGTCACCCCGACGCATTGCCATCCGTAGATTGTAGTCCCTTATTTTCGCTGGTGGTTTATTACAATTTAAATACTTCTCAACGCAATGATTCGATTCACGAATTTGACCTGAAAATGCCGCAAAACGTCGCACGTCCGTACCTCCTGCACTTTTTTGCCTATCATTCGTTCAAATTTTGAGATATTCATAAAAAATTAAGGGAGGTTAAGCGTAAGGGTATACAGCTGCTATTTGCATAAAAACAATTATGATTTTAGGACATTCTTTTAAGTTATGGCGCATTTTCTCTAGACGGCCGATATTAGGTGGGGGCCGATATAAGGAGCCTCCACCCTACATCATAGCACGAACTGAATATCTGACTTTACTTACCAGTACTTACACCAATGCTTGCTTTATGATCTTATTCCCTATCTAGCATTTATCGTCGTTAAGTAAGCACTAAGCAGCTAAGTAGGTAGTTCAATATCTATCGAGTGTAACTGCCATTGAAAGATATACTTACCTTTAGATAGGTACCTAAGTTTAATGTCAAATAGATAAATTAAAACTTACGTTGAAAAGCGCGACAAATGCTTTGCTTCAGCCTCTGTTCTTGTGATCCATTGTTCAATATACAGACCGGTGCGAGCGGACGCGTGAGAGGACTGAAATCAACTAACTAGCTAACTAAGCTAGAAGTACCCCCGTGTCCCTCCATTTAAGCCATTACAAAATTTCAGTATTTTAATATAAATAACAGTTAAAAAATTGTTGTACAAAAATGTTTATACTACAACAATTTTACAGTACCAAAAAAAAATTCTGTACTGGAATTTAACAGTATCAAAATATATTTAAATGACGTCATACAGAAAAAAACTATACCGTTATTCATACCGGTAAACAGTCCCTGCATCTCCTTTATTTGAAAGCACTGTACTTTCTCTATATAAAATAATGTTTAATAGACCAATTTAGTCTTTTTCTGATGTAATAAAAGTAAGACCAGTTATGATGATGCATTAGGCAAATACTCGTTACTTGGTTGACAATTTTTTAGGTTCGACATTCCGTGTCCAATTGTAAGTTATAATATTTTTTATTAATAAACAGTTACAATTCATTAAGATACTCGGTATAGTGCTAATGAACAAAAGATGTGAAAATCACAATCAAAATAATATACAAGAAACTCAAACACAATAATACTTACACAATACACAAAAAGATGATGTTTGTGTAGTTATAAGTATTAAGTGTAATTCAATTGCACTGGCAAAACCACTTTAGTTGATTATAGCAGACGACAGGGTGTAATCAGAAAATGATGGATACTGCCCATTCTTATCCCTCAACTCGTGGTGCACTTACTCAAGTAAAGAAATGTCGCAACGGTCTGGGATTAACTGAACCCAAAGAGTTTCGACAAAAGCTCTAAAATGGTTCTCCGTTGAGATATCTCTACAAACCGCTGTCGCTAAACTGATCCTAAGCTCAAAGGGAGAATTTTAGTTTTCCTATATTGTATTAGGGGCTCGTACAGAAAATCCACCAGGCACGAACTACGACGATTGTGCCAATCGGCAGGACCGATCGGCCGCCAGATCCGACTTGAAAGCTGAAGCCGCGATCCCTACACTATCTATTTCATTACTAAAATGTCTATATAAAGATGTTCGTTGAAACATCAAGAAATTTGTGTAATGAGATTGAAACCATACAACTACTTTTATAAATATCGTTAGAATGTTGCTCAGATAATATCATGTTTTAAAATTATTACATAATAAAAAATTGGTAGAGTTATTTTATGCGTAATAATACAATCAAAATTGTTGTATATATTTTAAATAAAAATGGCTACATCCATTTTACTAAGTCACTTTTGTTGGCAGACAGGCACGCGGCTCCCCTATTTCACCTAATGGTACTTAAGCGACAACTTCTTCAAACTATTCGATTGAGGGATACTAAACCTCAGAAGCATCGCGTAACGTACAAATGTATTTTTAGTTCACCGTCTGCCACATACCGAACGTTGATGATTGTTTCACTTCCTTAAGAAAATTATTACAATTATTCCTCCAGAATGACTTTGATAAAGTAGGAAAGTACAGTGCGTCGTACGTATGATATTAACAAAACCTGTCGACGCTGGTTGCGTAAATTGCAACCGTTACCTACCGCAATAAATTCCAATGCCGTTGCTAAGAGCGTCTACGTAGAAATAGGGCTGATACTAAGCTGTGGAAGCAGAATGTTTCCAAGGGTATAGCGTTAAAACACGTGCGTGAGTCGATGGTTTGAACCTCAGCGCATAACTATGGATTTTCTATTTTTACGTGCGATATTACACTACCTCGGCGGGGGCAGAAAACATTTTGCACAGTCAAACAGCAGTTGCTCTAATAAACACATAATATTCGGGCTTGCCAAATCCTAGATTAAGGAGCAAGCGTACCCAAATCGGGACAAAAATGTTCGAAGAAAGAAAAATATGCTTAGGTACTTTTCCTTCATCAGAAATTGTATGTAAACTTGGATTTATTAATATTATATGATATATGAAAATCTATCCCCGAGGGGAAAAGGTTATACTGTAAATACGAGTAGTTTTAGTTACTCGGTAATAGATAGTTACCCTGTCCCCTTCAGACACTTTATAAATGTAGACTTCTTAACAATTACGAAAAAACGTCGTCGTTATTTTTCTGCAAAAATTTACACAGAGAAAACTCGCTAACCATAATAAAGAAGCGACGCGAGACGGCTAACTTTGTCGCAAAGGCGGCTCTACAATTACATTGATTAAATTTATTAGTGTCTGATTACGGAAATCTGAAGGACCCGACAGACACAGAAAATAGGTCAGGCTCTTCTGCCTACTACTGACTACGTAGCACTTTGAATTGGTATGAAATAGCAATAGTATCGTGGTTAGGATTACAACAATAATAAATTAGTATAGGGACGTTGTGTGATAATGGTCGAAGGATGTGTGCCTATATTTTTATTTAGTAAACGCCAAATCGACATCGCATTTCTGAAACCTTGATCGGCTCGGGTTTTGTGCTTGCATAAAGATAAGAAATAGGATGTTGAAAGGGTTTTTACGTTGACAGCCCTATTTAAGTAGAAATATTCAGATTTTGACAAATTACTAGTAAAATATTGCTCTCCAAGGGCCAGCTTTCGGCTGAGGCCGTCTGGCGTCCGTAGGTAACTTACCTGCGAATGGTTATAAAAAGTTGAAGGTTTAACGGTTGTAATTTTTACCACTAAATTGCTTATTATGTTTAACGGGTTTCGTCTTCAAGCGTTCTCTGTGTTTCGTTAGAACGTTAATAATATCGATTGGAAATAATCGAAATACATAGGTATAAAAACACGTTGAAGTAGTAAACTCCGAAAAAAAATAATTGAATCAATAAATGCGTAAAGCACAAAATTTATATTAGAAAGAAAGAAACATTTATTAGCCATCATACATCGGCTGTTACATAAATGGCTACAATTATAACATATTCTATTGTTTGTTACAATTACGTTGATATTAGATGATGTATACCTAGCAATAAACGTATCCGTACATGAAATGAAACTCTCTGAGAGGCGCAAAGGCTAGAGCTACACCAGTATTGCTTTTCGATTTTCAGCATACATCATTCATCTACACTAAACGAACAACGAAAGAATACATTGGGCTATGCCATCGCAAAAAATTATCCTAATAATCATAATACGACAAACCTTACTAGATTTAATGCTTATCACTGAAATATAATGAAGAAAAATATAAGCAAGAATCGTTCCAACTTTCTAAGAAAGTGTTGGATTTTCAGATTCCATTAAACTTTGCCCAAGTATCAGCTTCTACACTTTTAAGAATTACAAATGTTGTTTGAAAGCGTCTGGAATCAAAAACATATCACATATCGTACACGATAGACAAAACTTAAAATGCCTGAGCCTTTAAATGACTATTTTCGCACAAATAATGGCTACATTCTGATGTAGCCATTATTTGTCAAATCACTACCACGAAATAACAAATTATTATAGTCAACTAACGTCAACTATCGTGGCGTGTTTTGTACGTCACCAAAGTTAACGAGGTGTATTAATAAAACGGAATATAGGAATAAATTATTTCGAAAGTCCGAAAGATGACGCCCGATTTAGTTTAATGGTTGAAAAGTCTGATTATTACCAAAACGTCGCGGGATCTATTCCCGCGCGGAACAAACTTTTTTTGTGCTTTTTTTATTGGCACCCCGCCACCATATGGGTGCCACACAATTGTGCTATCAAAAGCTAATCCTTACATTAAGGCTGGACGGCGCTGTGTAAATAGTGTCCAGGAATGTGCATTTACTATTTATTACAAGAGTTCGTTTTATAAACAGGATGTGTATGCGAAAGCACTCAAAATGTCATTATCACAGAAAATATCATATTCTTAGTAAAATATCTTTTTTAAGGGGGGGAGCCCCCTCAAATATAGATACTTTAAATAAAGTTACAAGACATATGTTTTGGCCACGGTATAAAGTAAAATCTGTTTTAAATTATATTTTTAGTAATACAGTCACGGAAATAAAACTTTCGTTGTATCCAAATTCCAGATTGCCTTTGTGCAGTATTTTTAGGGTCAAACCAAATTTTCGACTTGAGGGTTCACAAACAATATTTCCAGGCAAACTCGATTATTTAGTTTGGATTGTTGTGAATTCCGAACAGCCTAAAAACAAAAGTTTTTCAAAAGAAATGTAAATGAAAATTGTGACTTCTTTTCTGGAGCATTTATGATCCCAAACACAAAGGAAACGATTACAAAAGCCAGAAATACTTAAGTACTGCGACACCTATTTTTCGATGATGGCTTTAGTTGGTAGTATTCAGGCAGTTTTACTAATAATTAAAGCCATCAGATTTCCCTATTACTAATTAAAAACCCCAAAAGACAAGTATCTATAGACAAGTCAACGTAATTAATTGAGTGTAAGACATAAGTTATCGTTTTTGTACAGCAAACGATGTATTTCAATGAAGTTAGAACTGACAAAAGTAAGAATACCTGGGCAAGAATTATACAGTGCGACAAACTTATTTATTCCGGTAGCGGTGTCGCTATTGTCGTTTTAGTATTGCCATAAAAATAATTTTTGCACTTTAGAGGGTAAAAATAATTTATTGTTGTTTGTTGTTTGTGGACATAAACGTAGAATAATAATTAAAACACATTTTTTACTGTTGAATTCCATTTGTCAATAATAACAATTCACTTTGGATTTACCAAAAAAAATAATAATGGTTTATTTGTAACAACAACAACTGGCGACACTATCCTGTAGTAGTTTAAAAATAAATTGATAACTTTGTCGCACTGTATGCGTACTTTTGACAGCTCGCTAGCACAAGATATACTTTGACTCGCCCATAGATATTACGAGATTAGGACTACATTCTAACCTATTTTTCGTATTTACGACGTCAAGTTTCCTCATCAATGCTCAAATCTTATATCACGGTCACGGGTGTGACCACGTGTACAGCGGACAGAAATAGCCATCGAACTACGAAGATAGTTTGTAAATATTCTAATTATATAGAAATAGGGGCTTCAATGTATTTACTTTAGTTTTCTAATAAAGGCTTTGTGTAGTAGAGGGGTGAAAGGTTTTTAAATTTTTAAATGTAACAACAAAATTTTTGTTGCCAACGTAAAAATGCAAATCGGTCGAAGTTGAACGTACTGTTAATGCATCAAATTAACTAAACGATATCGATTATAAATTCTGAACTTCGAATCAGGCAGTGATGTAAGGAACCTGTTAATCTACAACATGACATTGAACCGTCCGCACTAATAAAAATACGTGTTTCACCGACTCGTCCGGTTGATATACATAATCATTTTGTTGTTTTATATACTTTTTGTGATACAAATATGTATGTAATTGACGTGGTAATATATTTGGGGTTTTAAGCGCGGGGGTTTACCGGCCATCTGTGTTTATGGCATGGGCTCGTATATATTGCGCATATTCATAATAGGGTTACGTACGAAAAGCGGAACAAGACCTGACCACAGAATAAACATTATACCATTACCGTGACCTGACCGTAGTGACCGTGCTAGCTTAAAAAACACGTTTGTGTTTTTCAAAATTAGAGTTATGTTATCTTTTGTTTCTATCCAGGCATTTACCAGATTATAGTACAATATTAATTAGGTTTTTCTACAACATAAAAAGCTGATCTGCTACATTCAAAGATGTCGATTAATAATTAATATACAGAATATTATTTGAACATTTCCGTTTTGCGTTGAAATGGCAAATGTCTGTACCCTTTTTCCTTACGTAGGACAAAACTAAACCTTTAGAATGCGTTAGTATAAATTTACATGATAACATAGATAGGACAATACATTTCCCACATACTTGTGTGGCATGGATATAAAAAGGAAAATCCCCTAGGGAGTAAAAATATTTGAACAGATCCTTAAAATAAAAAAGAATTTACTCTTAACCAGTTTTTTAAAACGTTGTGGGCCGTAAATATTAAGATTTCTGCCCTTACGTAACTGCTAAAAATGGCGCTCATGGGCCGTTTTCATCGCACAGCCAGTTAGGCCCCTCCATAAATTCCCGAAGCTACGAATTCTGCGCCAAATAAAAACGATATCGGTATAAACTATTACTCATAACAATCCTTGATAATAAGTGGTAAATTATAAAGCATTAGCTAGTAAAAGTAAAGTTTGTTCGAACGTACCTAATATGCCTTAATCACAAGATAATAAGGCAGGTCACTTCCTTCATACTTCAAAATATGTTATTATTTTATATCACTTGACCGTGAGAAATTTTCGTTGCGTAATAACAATGCTAGTTTACTGTGGAAACTGTGAGGTTGCTCTTTGGCACAACGTAATAGGTCGCAGTGAAGGCTTACCTTCAAATGGGCTGCCTCCCTGTATGCCGACTGATATAACAAAAAACAATGAGAATGAATTATTCATCATCATCTTCCTACCCTTAACCCACAAGGTAGGGACGACGCAACATGTTTTTTTCTTCGCCTCACTTCTATCAGCCGTCAATTCTACATTCACTCCTTTCAGATAATTATCTTACTCGTACTTCATACAATCTTTCCGCTTGCAAGATACCTGCGACTGGAATTATTCTATGTATTCACTAGATTGTTAATTTTTCATTTATTTTATTTCCGGAATTAATGTATAATTAAACCACTTAGTAAAAGCAAAAATAGAATACATTTGATAATACTATAACACCTTATCTTAATTTATGCCGATATAATAAAATTGCTTTCTTAAAATGTTTATCGCGTGCTATCTATCCAAGGTAAAGCTTATAGCAGTGTGGGTCCTTAGACAGCGGTAAACATTAGTGTATGAAACATTTAACCATTAGCCAAATAAATAATATAGTGGGGGATCGGACCCGCGACCTATGGTGTTATAGCAAACCAATCGGTCGTCCCAATGTACATAAATAACAAGCTACGATACGTGGTGATGCAGGGTGATTACGCAATATCCCTTCTAATCTCTAGCAATTTACTCTTGGGAATCATTTTCGTGTGACACGAAAATTTCCATGGAAAAGTTATTTTGTACAAGTCTGCCCACTCGTACTTTATCGATATTTTCTAATAATTGTTTCAGAAATAATATACATTAATTTAGTAATGCACTATTAAAGAATATGTGGAATCCAAATGTAACCATACAACTGGGTTTAATTTTAAACTAGGGCTCATTTTAGCAATTTTTAACACGTTCATCACCTCTACGATTTTCATGATGTCTTCTCGGATGCCGCATACATTTTTCAGTCAACTCAACAGGTGAGTCGCCGGCACTGCAATATAAATTGATCGACTCACCACGCGAGTTCACTGGCTATACGTAAGAGTAAATTCTATTTTTTGTTATTTGTGTGGTCGTCACAGTGTACTAAACGTTTTCAACGCAATAAAAAAGTGTTTTACGACTATTCGGTATACTTTAAGTTGTAAAAATGGCAGAAAACTCTGTGGATAAAATAAAAGGTAAGTTTGTTTCGTAATTTAAGCAGTGGTTGTCAATCTTTTAAATAGTGGTTATAAATTGTTAAGTTTATACATAGTTTGAAATTCTAATACTTGTGAATAGACAATTATTTTATATTTAAATATTTTAATACGGGCTTTCAGTTTTAAGAATATGTTGTCAGATTAAATTGTTTTATTTTTGTTGTAAATACCAAGAATATAAAATTGATAACAAATCAAAAAAATTGTTTCGAAAAACATTTAAAATCTGCCGAATTAACATTAAATGATATCTAATTAACGTGCAATAATAATAATGTATTGTCTTGAAGTGAAATAACATTTTTATTACGTTCGAAATTTGTTAAGAAGTACCTATCTGTTTTTTTAGTGCGGTTTGTGCCAGAAACGGAGCCTTACGACGACGATTTAACACAGATGGAGGAGGATAGACCTACAAAGCGACCATGCATAGAAGGTAACTTGTTTATTTTGTTATTCATTATTTTTATTTAACTAACGTTAACCAATTATATTTTAAATATTCCATGTAATATTTGGTTCCACAAGAGTATCCAATGCTGCTTTATTCATATTTTTTATTTATTTTAGATAATCTCCAAAATTTGACAGAAGACGACTCGATGAAGGTTCTGTTTGAAAATAATTCTCAAGACTGGGACGATGACACTAATAACTATCAGACACGTGACATTTCAACAAATACGACAAACTTAAATCTTACCGAAAGCGGCACTCAAACTACAAATACTACAAATAATTTAAAATATATAGAGATGGCCAACGAAAGTTTTGGCATTTTCATTGTCAATTTCCTCTTAAGATAGAAATACATTTATTTCTGACAGTACCATTTATTTGTAGTAGTTCTATTTGGAATAAAATTCACGTTTCCAAATAGTTCAATCCTCCAGTATAACTATTTGGAAAAAAAATGTCCAAACAGTTCGACGATCGAACTAATCGGACTAGATGGAATAAACGGTATGAAGGTAGTCTATGCGACAACGTTGACGTCTTGTCTGATATATACACATATTTACTCTAAGGTTGAGAATCTATGTCAGTGAACTCACCTAGCGAGTTCAAGGCATTGCAGAATAGTTTTTTTCCTTTCAAATATAAACGGGGTCTTTACACCCGGCCCACCACGTAAATCTTTAGATTAGTGTATATTTAGTCTACACTATAATTTTAAGCAGTAAATACGGATGCATTTTGGAAATATTGGCGAAAAACACTGAACTCGCCAGGTGAGTCGCCGGCACTGGAATAAGATTTACGTGAACTCACCTGTTGAGTCGGTGGCACTGAACGTGTTAAGTTGTACGGTACGTCGTACATAGCTGTCTTTTGTGGATGTAACTGCTGAGTTCCTGCTATGGGATATCCTTCTTTCACGTAGCATAGGAGTAATTGATTGACGTGATTTTTAGAATGGGCACAGTTTTTTAGCTGGCTACTTCATTAGGCTAGGTACTTTTTATCACGAAAAAATATTACATATCTTTGAGATAACGTCGCATAATTTACGCAAACACATCAAACACAGATATATTAAAGAAGTTATTTGTGCTCTTTAGATGTGATTGTTCTACTTTTATTATTAATCGAAATGTGTCATGTAAATACTTTTTTAGAAAAAAAATCAAAGATTAGTATCATTAGTAGCTATTTTTAGAGTACCTATCAGAATTCAGACCATATGCGTATCAGAGCATTTTTATTTCTACACATTAACAGGGCAAAAGTCAAGGCAGCCCAAACTGCTTTTCCGTAAATATTGAACACGCGAAGTAGCGTTCTACAGCATTCGTGCCCGGACGTACTAACCTAGGGCAGGTTCTGTGCAGGAAGCGGGAAGTTATGTTTTAATATTCAAAGATACATGTACACTCGTACACACTGTTTTTTGCCTTCAACTTACCCAATGTTGCAGGCAGAGCAACTACCATTTTTATAAGACAAAGGAGAAAGCTTAAAGCTGCTAAAAACGTAATAGGCTAGAGAGTCTAGGGACTTGCGGCCGTGTGTGAGACTGCGAGTCGGAATTAAAAACGCACATAGGTACGTAACGTACGTGAACACCAGAAACAATAATGTAAGTCAATTTACTGGTCATAGAACTCATCATTTTGAGTTAGCAAAATATTGCAGTCAAAGTCGAAATATTGCAGAGATCCTGCAAATTAATTATTATGTACCTATTCATTTTTTCTTACGTTTGTAGTAATACTGTGGTAATACTAATAAAACGTTCTTAACAACATCCTTGATTACTCATCGGCGGCTTCCACTACTAAATACAACGTATCTACATCGCTTTACTGGTTTTTATGAGTAAGTTTTAATTAAGTTGGTATGTAGATAGGTACCTTCAACCTACCGTATTTAACTTTTTGAAAATGTTCCTCGACCAGATAGGTAAAAAACCCGTTGTAACGGATTATGTTTTTTTAATGTCCTTGACGAAGTTGAGGAATCAATTTCCGACTTTTGTGTTTCCTGAGATATAAAACTTGATAATGTTCTAAGTACAAATTTAATGTGCCTTACCTACATTTTATACATTATCTTCGTCTCATGGAGTTTATTTCCGAGTCAAATAATCTTGCATAGTTATTATTATATGATTATATAAATAAAAATAAGGAATAGACTTTCTCTCTTGCATATTTATACTCATTCTAAAAAAATCTATGAGTTTTATGAACTAATAAAACTTCAAATACTTATACTTACCGAAAATTTAATTTTATGTATGGAATGTTGCTAGACCTCATATTTACGAAATATGCAAATTCTTCAATCAGCAATGTCACGGATGTAGTTAATACATAAAACTATGTCATCAATACTAATATTATAAAGAGGAAAGATTTGATTCTTTGTTTGTTTGTATTAAATAGGCTCCGAAACTACTGAAGCGATTTGAAAAATTCTTTCACTGTTAGAAAGCTAAATTATTGCCGGGTGACATAGAGTACTGTTGATCCCGGAAATGTGGGGGGTAAGGGGGGAATTGACAAAAGAAAGTGCGCGCTGATGAAACCGCGGAGTCGACCGCTAGTTATTTTTATAATTTTTAAAGCATTTTGCCTGCTTAATGGCGATATAAACTGTGTCATCAAATAATATCCAGAAAAGACTTTATATAATCAAATATTTAATATTTTATGCTTTACAACCTAACGGAGGAAACGCTTCCGATGTATGACACATAATAATGTGTTCAGCTCAGCGTTACACATTTTCCTTTTATAGGAACATTATAATTATTACGTTCAAGATCTGATTATGTGATATTTTATGACAGATTTTGCGAGGACAAGAACATCCTACTAATATTATAAATGCGAAAGTCTGGATGTTTGGATGTTTAGATGTTTAGATGTTTGGATGTTTGTTACTCAATCACGCCAAAACAGCTGAATGGATTTAGATGAAATTTGGCACACGTATAGTTTATAACCCGGAATAGGACATAGGCTATAAAATTCCTACGGGAAACGTCTCATTCCCGCGGGAATAACAATTTTGAAACTACTGAACCGATTTGAATAATTCTTTCACTGTTGGAATGCTACACTATCCCCGGTAAACATAAGGTACTTTTGATCCTGGAAATGTGTGGGAAAGGGGGGATATTTGAAAAAAAGAGATTAAGCGCGGGTGAAACCGCGGGCGAAAGGCTAGTAGGAAATAAAGACAATAAAGTGTCATAACAAAAAAAAAATTCTTATTATAGCTTTTCAATTATTAAAAATGTCTTGCATACCTGTTTTAATAATACTTTAGATTCATAAATATAGCGGAGCATGTCGCAGTTTGTTGAAAAAATGACAATAAAAGTGACTTTAATGCCCATTATACCTACAACGTTACAACGGCAGCTGGTGACCTTGTGTAGATAATTTACTTTTATTTGGCGCAATATAATGATTAAACATAAATAAACCAAAATAGTTTCATACAAATCACTCAGGTAATACGTCTCTGGACTTGGGTAAAATATTCTGGTTGGACAAAATTGTCGGATATTTAGAACACAGCTCGAGTCTTCGACCTATCCGCATTTGGCAAGCGTGGTGATTAAGCCTATTATTACCCATTATAACTCAATTTTAATGATGGATCATAAATTACTTAAAAACCTTAATGTAGGTTTAATAAATAGACCTAAAATATTATATTTGGTGTATTCTACATGAGTAGGTATATTTATAAAGGAGATGTTTCATGAATGTATAAAGCCCCGGCCTGGACGTTGTACATGTTTAATTTATAAACTAAATTATAAGGGTTGTTTAAACTAATATTTTGGCTCATTTTGGCTTAAATAATTGGTGAAAAAATATTAAATAAACATAACACAGGCAACACGCCCCACAATTGACGACTCATAGAGCGTGCGTTCAGAAATCAGGTTCAAACTATAATTGGTACTATTTTCCTTGTAAGAGGTCCGCTATCCACACGCCGAGATAATTGTGATTAGTAATACAATTGATTTATTAGCTTGCGTCCTGGTAAAAGAAAAACATAAAAAAACAAGTTTTACTAATCTTAAAACCACAACTACTACTTTTATTGGAAGAGTTAGCAAACTCCGGGGAAAAATAAAAGTTTATCCAGTAAAAAGTAAATAAAAAACAAACGGTATCACGCTAGTAAACATAAATATCCAATCCAAGATAACTTAGAAAAGTTTGTCACAAACGGGAAAAAATCTAAGACTTTTACGTTTCTTAAACACGAGAGGTGGTCCTCAATTCATTATACAGAGATCTCTAGGTCCTGCGTTCAATTCCCGGCTCGAGCTAACTTTGTGTTGATTTTTTCGGACGCTGCTCGGGTTGATCATCAATCCGCATGTGGCAAGCGTGGTGTTAAAGCCAGTACCCATCATTGTAACGATAACTTAATTTCAAAGATGGAGGCCTTTGCCCTGCAGTGAGACATTTTAATATAATAAAATACTCGTAAAAAACTTAGGTAGGTCGGAGGTTATTTCAAAATACAGAAACCCTAATCCTGTTTTTACATGCATCATGGGTAAACTCCCGCAGTTGGCTTATACGAGAAAACCAAGGCTTTAAACAAAGCTCGATCAGTTAAGGGCTTTACTTTTCATTTCACTTTTTTTACAAAATATACACGCTGATTTTTTTATCGTTTTGTATCCAAAGTGCAGCGAAAAAAAAACTACTAAAATTTAAAGTAAAATGCGCTGGACCTCGAATAAGACATTTGTATTGTGACCAAGTGATTCCCTGATTGAATTTTTTTTTATATGAAACAATTTTTGCCACAGACTCTATTGGGTCTGTGCCTTTGTTGGGTTTAAATCTGGGTTAGTGTTTCGTTACATGTTGCTACGCGCAGAATTGAAAATTATATTGCCATAGTATGCTATGAAAACTGTGGTAATCAAACTGCGGTAATCTGAAAAGGTGTAATCAGTAATAGTTCAAGAAATACTAGGTTTTGTTACAATGAAGATCTGTTTCGCAATTTCTCGGATTCACTATTAGCTCCAACACGATTAAAACATCCATACAGTTTATCCAAAATGATCAAAAAGCGTTTGTTTATAATTCATATTGTAAATTCATGTGAAGTCTTGTAAGGCAATAAGAAAATTCACTCTCTTCTTCCTGATTTTTTCACGTCCGCCTATAGAAACGATAAGGAAGTCACATAT
Organism: Mecyna flavalis; assembly: GCA_949319885.1. NCBI lineage: Eukaryota > Metazoa > Arthropoda > Insecta > Lepidoptera > Crambidae > Mecyna > Mecyna flavalis. The sequence goes on along the minus strand of OX439434.1, from coordinate 9,930,400 downwards.
ATTTTACAGCCGAGAGTTGCTTGCCATACAAATATACATATTTTGCTCTTTCGTCAAGAAGATACGCGACATTTTTGCTCCAAGCGAGGCAGGGATTTAATACTCAAGGAATGTAACCATAGAGAAATCCATGAACTTAGAGAGCATCTTCAATAAAAGTAAAAGAGTAGTAAAAATAAGAAGACAGTGGCGCTACGAGTATCGTTTAAAATTGCATTTTTCCTAGGGGTATGTAACTCTTTTAGATTTGCGTTAGGTAACCAAAGAACGATATGACCGAGCTATAAGGCGTTTTTAACTGATTTTTATTTTATGTTACGATAACGTTATCGTTAATATCGTTAACCTTTCTGACACTACAGCTCTTAATTCTCTTCATATCCTAGCTGCAGCAAAAAAAATTGAGTTCATACCGATTGATAAAAGTTTTATCTAAAGTTTGCCAGTCAAAAGTTTCAGAGTGAACTGCCGGTTGAACAGCATAACTACAAGCAAGCGAGTCCTGTAGTGTAGAACCTAATGACTAAAGGCGTTTGTTCCACTACCCAATAACGCCCTCCTTTCGGGTCACATTCGAAAGCCGACGAGCCGGAGCCCGTTCTCTAACGATCGACCAACCGATGGCTTTACCAAACTGACAAACTTGACTTGCCCATCGTTATGTTATAGAACAAAATTAATTTTGTAATTGATTCCATTGTCAGGTGTAGATAAGGGTCCGCCTCTAGCATTATTTCGATAACATTTTTATTAACTACTAGCTTTCCGCCCGCGGCTTCGCCCGCGTGAACTATAGTGTTATTCTGATGTAGGTATATTGATTCCAATAGATCTTCATTCGAATGCAAACACAATGCAACTGACGAAAAGCCACTGAATTTCGGTTTATATACCATCAGACATCGAGATTTCTAGTATTAGAACACTCTAGACCATTTCAGAACTTTCTCGAACATTCTAAGTCGATAATAACAGTTTGCGCTCATTTTAGAATTTTTTAGATCATTCCACAAATTTTGAGATCTTTCCGGGTCCTTATGAGTTAGAAAAGGACAGAAATATTACTTTTCACATTTTTGCCACCCACAACCACCCACTAGAGTTGCCCATCGATAGTCCACTATCGATAGTCTATCGATAGTCTATCGATAGTTGACGTCATATCAATAGTATCGATAGTCTATCGATACTATCGATAGCCCAAATCCAGGCAATACTATCGATAGTATCGATACTATCGAGCAACAATACTATCGATAGTATCGATAGTTTTTTAACTATCGATACTATCGGAAGTATCGATACTATCGATAGTATCGATCAACAATACTATCGATAGTATCGATAGTATTGCTTACCCGCAATATTATTGTCTGGATTGGGCTATCGATAGTATCGATACTATCGATATTATCGATACTATCGATAGCACTATCGATATTGTTACTATTTTTCAAGGTCAACTATCGATAGCGAAACTATCGATAGTTGGGCAACTCTGCCACCCACTTTCACCCAGCGCGGCAGCGCGACCAAACTCTCTTAACTTCCACCCGGAGACCAAGGGCTATTTACCACCCCAACAGGAAGTTGATTGGATTAGGTAGAGATAGAGAAAACCCTGTCTTTACGTACGAACATCAGCATTTTATATATGTATATACATATATATATAGATTAAATGAAAAGCGCTCAGGATCAATTATAAAAATATTATTAATTCAATCGACAAGTTATTAATTTGACACTGGGAGGTTTAAATTTGATATTCCTGATATAAACTCCGCAATACTTTGTCATAACATTTTATTCATCCAAATAAATAAGAATATAAGTGCACCTGTGTCCGTATGTTACGATATTCAATATACGAGTAGGTACGTTTGCCGCCTGAGGTTTTATTGGAAATATTGGAATACCGACTCACGTGAAATCTAAATCCAATTTAAGGGTCCGCGTTTGAACCTTTATTGATAAAGCAAGAAAACACTCCAGTTTCAATGAGTTCTCAGGAATATTAAAAAATAAATAGCTACCTATTGAATTTTTGCACGTGGGTCGTAGCGTTTAAAACAGTTCAATTAAGTTCTTAAGGCTTTTCTGATTCAAATACAAAATTAAGTAATTGAATAAGAATGTTTTCTCAAATTTAATTAGTGATTTAACATAGAAAAAGAAAACATGAAAATAATTAATTATTATAATAATTTTTAAGTAAACCTACTTTATCACTAATTGGAAAGACTGAATTGAAAGGAAATATTTCCAAGTAAATAGCAATTGAAGGAAGTAAAACATGTAAAGTCAGTGGTCTAGAAAATAAAGTAGGCACACCGTACGAAGGAAACAAGGTTTTGTGGAGGAAAGTAATAAAAATATTTTTTTCTATGTTTCGATCAATTATAGACATGCCTCATATTAAGGCATGCAATAATCAAGAAATGTTTATCAATATGTTGGTTTCTTGAATTAAACTAGTATTAACGTTTATAACCAAACATTTTAATATTAGATTGTCCTAATACAAGTGTTATACTTAAAAGGAGGCTCCTATCACCTACTTTGTAAAACTATGTAACAATAAAGAACTATTTGAATTTTGAATTTTAATTTTATTATTTACACTGTTCTTTAATCTTGTACCATCATAGAAGATATAGCTAGCACTGGTAAAGTTATTTACAGTAGGATGCACAAAAGTAGAGTGCCCCAGAGCGTGCGTACAGGCAGGTGAAGAAGAGTTTAATCGAATTATAAAGGTTTTTATTTGATCTTGCACTCCCGCGGAGTGACCCTTAAAGATAGCTAGTAAAGTGTACAGTTGAACCAATAGAGCGTGCGTTCAGGCAATTAGTGAAGAATTTAATCGAATTATAAATGCTTCTTTGATCCCTCTCCCTTGCGAAGTGAGTCTAAAATATAGCTAGCACTATGAAAATGTACTATTGAACCAGACCAGAACCGATTTTTCCCAGAGCGTGCGTTCAGGCAGGTGAAGAGCTCATTCATATTATAAATGTTCTTGTTCTGACCTCACCTTGGCTCTCGGCGGCGCATCGTAGAGGTTTGTGGTGGCGGTAGACAGCCGGCGTAGGCGCCGCGGCGCGAGTTCGGAGGTGGCCACGCCGTTGCGCTGCCGCTGGGATGCCAGAAGCGCGCTGTATGTTCGCCCGATGCGTGGCCCACTACGCCGACCGCACCAGTTTGTCAGCGTCATCTATACAAAAGTAAGTCAAATTTTCTTTATCTATGTAGACTACAAAAAACAACGTGTGAATCATTAAGAAATAATATAATTCCGCCGGCGTCGAAAGGCTAAATTTTACTCGTATGTAGGCTTGCATTTAATGGTAAGGACGAAACGGCTTACGTTGTCATATGCATGCCTAGAAGAAACCTATGAACTCACTAGAAGACTCTTATATTGTCACTATTGAGTTACTGACTTGGTCAATGTGTTCAACAACTTTGTAGTTCGCAAGATTAAACTAGACCCAATACGCTTCGTTCGTAATAGCGGAACCTCTAAGGCGTCTAGTGGCTGTTTCTGTCGAGAAGAATCCGGCAAGAAACTCGACAGATGCTCTTTTTCGCTTAAAAGCAACAGCTTTACGTGGTTTCTAAGGCCCGTTCGTGTTTCGCACCCAAAAAGTTCCAGCTTTTACGCTGTAACTATTTCCCGAACATAACACCCAATTACAAATCGTTCCGACCCAGTGATTGATCGTACTAATCACTGCGCCACGAAGGCGGTCAAACGGACCAAATTCACATATAAGCAAATGTCGCATATGAAGCGTTATGTGTCGGGTGGTTACATTCCCTCTAATATGGTTGAGTGAAATTATGGCTGGCACATACGTCATACTTGTGCTGCAGGTGCCACCTTTGGGCACTGGTCTTCCAGGGCTCACGGATTTTTCTAGATTATAGTCTCATTCTTATACTTTATACTGTATGGCTTGGTATTCTAAAACTAATCAGTAATTGTAACAAACAAATTGTAAACAAACATGGCGATGAAAAAGAGTAACTGTCGAGTTTCTTGCCGGTTCTTCTCGGCAGATGACTGCATTCCGATACCGGTGGTAGAGTCACTCTGTAATTGACGATTCATAAATACTTGATACAAGTTTACATGAATAAAGAATATTTTGATTTTGATGATTTTGATTTTGAAGCAAACAGAAAAAAATATATTTGTAAACTCAGGAGATTCAAGACAGTACTGAAGGCAGCCCATTTCGTTTAAAGTGAAGAGTTACTATACAATCTCGCAGAGGCTAGAAAGCATGTTTTTTTTTATACTCAATCAGTTGAGAGATACGCAGCCTACCTGATGGTAAGTGGCAACTGCAGCCTTTTTATTTTGAGAGACACTTCACCAGGAAGCGTCGCCCAATGTGCTGTCAGACTGTAGCTCTGTAGAGCAAAGCCCTATTTAATGAATTCTTATTCGCTCACCCGCAAACGCACGCTTGATAAATGTTCACCCTACTACACTATGTAAATTGGACGTATATCATTTTTTAGAAGGTTTACTTGATCGCTATCTCAGAAGGTAGATTTTATGAGGAACACGACGTATTCTTCGAATCCATACCAGTGAGTGTGTTACATTTTATTGAGCAATAGACTATTCAGCAATATTGATAACGATCTTTGTATCGTTGTAGGGTTCCATTTTTATGTTTGTCGTTGTAAGTTCAATTACAAAGGTTTAACAATTGTATGTGAAAATCTAATGGAGATTGTTGTTCGATGGGAAGACTGTAAGGTTATTAGTTATCTGCTTTGACATCGTGAAAAAACTGGGTGAGGTACGTGACCTGATTCCATATTTTTACCGTTATTCCTAAAACTTCTCTAATAAAACAAACCAAAGAAGAGCGCGGCGAACGAAAATGTTCTTTAAGTTTGTATGTAAATGACTCGCACACTTGAAGATTATAAAATGAAAAAGGATATAACCAGAATCATTTTACATTATAATAAAATATCTTATAATATCGCAGTATATTTTAACGGGGCATTTTATTTCCTTAATAAAGGTCTGTCTCGATAATATGCATAAAGTACGAGTACACTTTTCAAGTGTATAAAGTAATAAAAGTTTCGATCTTCAACTACTACAAAATAAACCATCATAGAGAGTTCGACAGTTCCCAGAAATGTATGAAATTTCCTGAAAGCAACCCACTATTAATAATAAATTTGCCATACTCCGTATTAAGACTATATCTATTTTGTGAATGAATAACAAATATCCTTATTTTCATCCTGAAATTACATTCTAACTACTCGTACTAACGGAATGTTTTAATTTGACTGAGTTATTTCGATTATTTCCTCCTTATACAAAGTACAAACGATTTAATATAAAATAAAAACCTCATAATTATTCGTTTGGAAGTGAAGGTATAATTAGCCATAACATTATTATGAATTCGCATAAACATTTTAATAGATCGTTTAATTAAAGGCGTCCCTGATATACGAACACGAGGAGAGGAAGGGACCACCGCAGTTATTATGCCAGGAAAAGGGGCCAGAGGTTACAGACTGGGGACATTTACATAAGATATAGTTTGAATTTACGAGCTCTGACCGAGCGGCCTAGAATAGGCCGAGATGGCCGACGTGAACTATGACCTCTGGAGAGCTAAGTAGCGATTCCATGAAACCATCACAATTCCAGATTACGAGGGGTGAGAAATTGGTCCCTACTCGGGATGACATTCTAACGGTGAATTTTTATGAAGATTGAACCATAATAATAATATTCATTGGGTGCCGTACTTTGTAAAACGATTTTTTTTTACTATACTTCGTTACTGTTATTAACTCTTATACGAATGGGGCGATAATTTGAGTGGATCGTTCAGTGAGATAAACAAATGCATAGGAAAAAAACTAAAACTAAAAATAAAACCTACTTATAATTGTATTCCCAAATTTATTAAGGTTTTGTAATCCTACCATATTTCTACAAATCTTATAAGCTCAAAATAAAACATTATTTGTAGTTTGAGTGCCTGACTTACAAAATTATACTGAGTAATAAAATATATGTACTTATATTAAACGGGTTCACTATTCCATTTCGAAAAATATCTCGTCGTCTACAATTCATCCATGACAACTAGTCGATTATTTGTTTCAACGATGCGTTATTTACCCGAAAGTTGTTACGTCGATGGCTCATTTCATCGAATGTCTTTTAGTCGCAGATTTAAATGATCGGAATACTGTACTGTCGATAAAACACACCCCGAACAATACGAACATACATGCTCAAAACTTAATTTATGTGGTTTCCTCATATAATGTCAAAGCAATAACCGCTTATTATCGGAGAATCTGATCTATACTCTGACAAGAAGACCTAATAAATATGTCCCAGAACTTCTCTTGGTCCCTTATCTAAATCTTTATGATTTGTAGCTATACTAGGGCACCCTAAGGCTGGCGATAGCTCAACTATAGTTCGATTTTAAATAGGACATGACAAAACGAAACATTAATTTTTAACAGGTAAAATTTATTTATGATTATAGGTTTGGTGAGAGGAATTCTCTATAAAAAGTTTATTTGTTAATAATAACATTAGAAATCCACGATCACCATCCTATATTTTCATTCGCAGACTGTTTTTTATGCCGAGAAGACACCGTGCCGTCTAGAAACTTGATTAGCTAGGTACTCTTTTCTACTAATGTAAGTACATATATGCCAGCCAAATAATTTTATTTTAATGTGTCCGTAATTTTTTTTTACGAGTACAATACATATTTAAAACTCTTTCGTTTCGTGTGGCATGACCATGGAACGCCTAAATCAAGCATAAAGCCATCTAACTTGTTGATATTTCGCAATTTCAGACACTTTTTTTGTGGCGAAGGTCTTCTGAAGTGAAAAAATCTCCAAATTTTTTGCAAAAGACATGTGAAACCTAGATTAAATTTATTTTAGTTGAAATATGGTTAAAAATAAAATGCCTTAAGGAATCCATTTAAATTGGTTTTATTTATATAAGTGTATAGAAATGAATAAAGATGATCACGGCTTCATAATAATAACGAGGTTTAAAAGAATTAAATATTTAAAAAAAAGTAATATTGCAGTGAATTTGGCTGATCTTTGATCGTTGGCCCTGCCAAAGTGAACAATATAATGAGGGTCGTGAAGAATATAATTATAGCAGTCTATTAGTTATATTTATCGGTCAATGTCAAACAATGTTTACAACAAAATTAAATTAAAACAACAAAATTTTATGTCATAGCGTCCCACAGTGTGTAATTTTAGCTTAGTTGTGGCCAAGTATATTTTATGTATTCATTCGAAAGAACTTGTGATACTAAATAATTGGTGAAAATTCCGACAGTAAAATTGTCTTTACTTTCAGAGAAATATTTTTTTTTGTGCAAGGTCAACGACCTCAAAGAAAATTTAATAATTTTTTTCTCCTAAAGTGTTACTGGTATAGTTTTTTTTAATGACCTAAATTACGTAACAATATAATATCTATTTATATAAAAAATTAGAAAGCTGTAGCTTTGATAGTTTATGAAAAACGTAAAAAAAACTTAATTTCACTTTTTATTAATTTCTCATTTACCCCTATCATTACCGCATTTTATTCTTTGCTTTAAATATGTATACACCTGTTGTTTATCATATCCTAAAAAATTACACACGGCAATCAAAGGACTAACGAGAAAAAAGGTTTCTAAATATTTTAGAAATTTCTATGGAAATAGGGTTGTCCAAATGTAAAATAAAGAAACATTTTAAAGTTATACATATTATTATTATGTCGATGTCATATCATAACCGCAATCGACACTATTATTATTAACACTAATATTATCTACATCTACACTAATATTATAAAGAGAAAGATTTGATTGTTTGTTTGTTTGTATTGAATAGGCTCCGGAAGTACTGGACCGATTTGAAAAATTCTTTTACCATTAGAAACGGTTAGCTACTTTTGACTAGTATAGGACCACGGGTAATAAGTTTTTTACATAATAAATAAATAAATAAATATCCCAGGACATTATTCACACAGCGCCATCTAGCCCCAAACTAAGCATAGCTTGTACTATGGGTGCTAGACAACGGATAAACATTACTTATATACTTTATTTTTTGTAAATACATACATATTATACATAGAAACACCCAGACCGATACAAACAGACATGTTCATGCACACAAATGTTTGTACCGTCCGGGGATCGAACCCGCGACCTCTGGTGTAATAGCCGACTTCTCGACCATTACACCAAACGGCTCGTCGACAATGACATGTCTGTGACAGGTTGCCATAGCAACGCATTGTTGATTATCCAAGTACATCAATATTTGGGAGCTGGCGAATAAATCATATTTCAGTCATATTTCATAAAAGTATCCTGCCTCTAACATAAGTTTACATAATTTTGCTATAATTAATAATTATTCTAATAAAAAGGGGAATGTGTATTCATGTTAAATCGTTTACAATTATTCTAATTAATTTTAAATAGTTCTACTCAATAAGTTATAATTAAGGCTAATTAAAACATAAATTAAGTTTTTGTCTCCGCTGTCCTCAACAGTTTATCTAGGAAATATAAATTATTAATATCATAAGAACAGTCGTAAATATATTAAATGGAATTGAGAACCTCCTCCTTTTTTAAATCGGTTAAAAATGCTACCAACTGGTTTGCGTAAGTAAAAGAATCATTCATATAGTCTAGGATACTTCAAATGACTATTTTATTGTTGAGCAGAAGAAATTAATTAAATGGTTAAGAAGGTTAGTGACAACCCTAGAAAAATTTTTAAAAATTGATATCTCGTCGGTCCTTTATTCTTTTAAGCTGATATTTTTTATTCAAATGTTATTCACTATTGTACATATTTTCCATCAAAAAGAAAATGCGGTAATTAAAACAGAGATCCACAAAAAAATATTTAAGTTTTTTGCTAAAAAAATTATTATGTGTTAAGTACACGTATTTCGTGTCTAGTTTTTGGCTATATTATAGTTATTTATTTGCCCAATGAGAAAATATTTTATTTATTCGTAACTGATGTATCTGAAAAAAGATATTGCATTTCTATGGTTTCTATGGGTTTTTCTCGATAATGGCAATAAAAGCAAAACTACTTTAAAAAAAATTCTTGGTGTCTTTGTTAGGCCTCCAAAACATTAAAAGCTATCAAATAAACACATAAACTGTACTTGGCCACAACTAAGCCAAAATTACACACTCCTAACCTTCTACATTTTTTTAAAATAACAACAATACGTCAAAAATGTGCGTCCTAAACTTCAGGCCGACTGCACAAATGCAAAATTAGATCATTTTTTTTTGTGTTTTTTATCGTCAGGACAAGATTTATTGATCTCATTCGCCCGTGATAGATAGTAACTAGTATCAAATAAATTACATACATACTTGTAATATTTCAGTCATAATAATTGCTATCTACTTTGAACAATATTTTTGTATTTCAGCATTCAATGACAAATAACTTGATCACATTTTATCAACTCAAAATCCCGAAAAACTTTATATTTTTACGTTTGATAGTGCTCGTAAATTGAATTGATGTGCAGTATTTTGCCAAAGAAATATTTTTATTACAAAGATGTCATCTTCAGAATCGTCAAATCGGCCCCTTTTCTGACAAAGCGGACGTTTTATTGGTTTGGCATCGGAATTGTTGTCATAACCGTAGCTCGTTAATCGCAAAAGCACGTGACTACGTGCTAGTTCTATTTATTACATCAAAGAGTGTTTCGGGATTCAATAAAAATAAGACGGCAAACAAATATTTCAAATCTCACATATAAATAATTTCCACAGAATATTTTGTGAACTGTATCTTGATTTCAGATTATTTTCAGTACAAGCAAATATGAAGATATTGTGTTAAAAATACTTTAGAAATTATTCTTTTACAATTCTATGTATTAAGTTATTTTATTACATATTTTAATTTGATAGGATTATGATAAAAACTGGGTAACTAGGTAGTGGATCCCATGTTCCACACAGCCGCTGGTCTTGTTAGGCGCCATAACTTAAAGCACTCTGCAGGTTCCATCCTATCGGTTCTATTATCCGACTGATTCCGTCTGCTCTCATTCAGTGCTTTTATTAGGTTATCCTGTACGGCAGCCGTCGTGCGCGATTTTGAGAGCCAGATGTCATCTATTTAAGTGGTATATATAATATTTTACGACATTACGAAAAGTGTAAAAATAATAATTAAGTAACTTTGTTTTAAATATTTGTATTAATAAATCGAGTATGAAAATAATTGAAAATCCGTGTATATATTTTTTATTATGTAAACTGCTAAAGGCTGGTCTAAGGCTTAGCTCTGCTAATTTGATACCATAAAATTTTGTCAAAGATGCAAGAGATAAGCAAACTATTACATATTATTACATCATCGTTGCGAAACTTCATTATCTTCCTTGGAGTAGAATAAATAATACTTTTTTTGGGATAATATGCATAATTCCAATGAGTAGAGAGATATTAGAAGCCCGCGTGGGCAAGGCGGCGGGTGGGAGCTAGTCTTTTATGATTTAAAACGCACAGGTACTAGGTACCTATATTTTTATAACAAATAATATTATTTTGCATGTGTATTCCAAATTTTGTAAACAAAACAAAGTAAATGCTACAATATTTTATAGCATTCAAAAATAAACTGAAGTAGTGCACTTTATCAATCACGTAAAAAATATGCATTTATAAAAAATATTTCCTAAATTGTTGAGCTATTTCCAACAGTGCAGCTTAGATAAATATTTACCTACAAACAAACGAATAATACTCGTATGCAAGAGTTCGGCATGTGTAGTTACGGAAAGTAAATTCGGCAAACAGAATTCAAAAAAGTAGTGGTAATAACTATTTCCTCGCGATATGAAGCCTTATTTATAGTCGAGAAGCGTCTCTTTATCCCTAAAAGATTTACGTGTCAGTACGCTATTCGTATATTTTCTTTATAGGCTGAACTGTCGACAAATAAATTTCATACATAGTGTAAAAAATGCTTGCTATGAAGTCGTTTTCCGATACGTCGATGGTCTGGATTAATGGATTTATTGCTATTATGTATGGCTGCTTAAAATAAGTAAACTTTTAATTAAATTATTAATTACAAATGTTATACATAAGAAACTAACGTATAAGAGCAAAAATCTAATTTGATTTCATCCGACTGAGTTAATGTATAAATACTCCAGTACTCGGGTCTTACAGCTTAATTTTAACGCGTACAAAAGAAAATTAGAATCTAATTTACAGTCTTCTTGGTGTTGATCACTTACAATTTTCTGTGTGTGTACATAAAAGTTCATGTTTATTTTGTTCTTTTTTGTAATTTTCTGTGTGTGTACATAAAAGTTCATGTTTATTTTGTTCTTTTTTGTAATTTGTAATTTTCTGTGTGTGTACATAAAAGTTTATGTTTATTTTGTTCTTTTTTGTAATTTGTAATTTTCTGTGTGTGTACATAAAAGTTCATGTTTATTTTGTACTTTTTTGTAATTTGTAATTTTCTGTGTGTGTACATAAAAGTTCATGATTATTTTGTTCTTTTTTGTAATTTGTAATTTTCTGTGTGTGTACGTGAAAGTTCATGTTTATTTTGTTCTTTTTTGTAATTTGTTGAGATTTTTCCCATGTTATGTAAGCTGAAGTTTTCTTCGAAACAGAAACGAGTAAATAAGTAAGCAAATAACCTTGGTATTTACACCCGTATTTTAACGACCGCTTGTTTTATCTAATGGAGTCCTAAGTCTGGAATTCCAGCATTTAACAGGCTGTTACTTTATTTTTACGAGCTAGAGAAAAGCTTACTTAAAAGGTGTAATGTAAATAGACTATTATGTCAATGCGTATTAAAAAGAAAATAAATACGTTCGGGCCATTTTTTTTTCTGCTGATGCACGTCTATTCACAGTAGAGTGATTATGTATTAGCAATATGTGGTATAAGATGTGAATAATTAATATACCATGCATTTCGGTAAAGATCGACACGCTGGCTGTTTGACTTCTCATCTCACGAGCTAAGAGCAAAATTGGTGACCCCGACGTGATCCTCGTCATCCGACGTGATTCTCCGAGACTGCACATTCCTATCGGCCTTCCACAAGCGGATCTCACCGATTGGAATTTCAAGAAGCATAATTATCACGAGGAACCCTTGTCGCGGCGGGAGACATATAGCCAATGTCAGTAAAGTCAAGAGACAAACTGGTCTAACAAGGAGCACAAGCATAGCTTGTTACTTTTTTGTCCAAAATAGACTGCCTGACATGAACATGAAGAGGGAGCTCCTAGCAGTGCTAACAACACAAGAGGTTAGGCAAAGCTTCCACTCGTTGACAAACTGAACGCTACACTTATCGTACTACCACTACTCTCTCTGTCTCTCAGTCCCCCATATTATTTTCTCACAGGCGGAAAATGCACCTGGGACTCTTGTCGCGAATGTCTATGGGCGGTAGTGTTCACTTACGACGGTCTACTCTCTCTCTCTACTTGCTTGTTTAACTCTCTGTTAATTAAAAACTATATTAAGAAAAACGTTTCATATCTAATTACACCAAGTAAAGCCCGCATGTGAAACTTGATGCCTACTCAAGATGCCAGAAAACCTTAGCTTTACACACGGGTCGGTAACTTTCAAAGAACATATCAAAGTCGGCAACTTTACCAGTGAACTAACATAAACCCAACCTCTTTGCAATCGATATAATTAATTCCTCGAGTAACTTATAGACCGACAAACTTATATGTTCCGGTGGGCAAAATTGGAACTACGTTATATTATGTCAATTTTAAAAACTGCTACAGGCTAGTGTTGCCAGTTGTTGCTGTTAAAAATAGGCCATTTATTTTATTTGCTTAATCCAAAGGGAAATGTTAATATTGTGAAATAGAATTCAAAAATGTTATTACAATATAAAATTAACATTTTGATCACTTTTTGCACACTAGGACAATTATAACATCATTTTTATTCCCAAAAGTGCAATTAAACGATATTTAATGGCAAAACTAAAACGACAACAGCCACGCCGCCACCGCCTATTAACTTGTGTTTTTACCCCCATTTATTTCGCAGTAATGTGTGAATGTACTTGATACTCGTGTGTACCTAACAATACACATTACTGCAGAATAGATTTCCGTACAAACTTTATCTTGTTGTGGGTTGAAGTCTTTAGAAAGGTAAAGAAAAGGATATTTCGTCCATGTATTATCGTTATATTAACTGTATTGATCATTAAAAGGGGTATTGCTAACCTAAAATACGTTTGTATGTGACTATTCATATTTTTAGGTATAAGGTACCTACATTATATACAACATCCATTAATCAAGTGACTCGTCACGTAGAGGATATAACACGAAAGTATACTATACAAGTAGCTGGAATATTTCGGGCTTGTGTAATCAGGAAACATAGAAGCCGGAAATTAATCCCGCACCTTCGCTGTCGTAGTACGTACACTAGTCTAGTGAAGGGTCCGTGTATATTAACGGGGTGTCAACTGATACTGGTGGAACTAAAAGTAAGTTTAAGTTGATCGGATATCCGTGAATACCGAATACCTTTATATTAACATGTAGCTGTGACTGCCAGGGGCGTCGGAATTTGGGTTCACCAATGAAGGGGATGATACTTTTTGTTGTTTAAAATAGTGACAGAGTGCTGATCACGCCGAAGAATTCTGATTTCCTAAGGTGTAATATTTATTGGACTGCTAGGGATTCAGGTGCTACATATCCTAATTTTTGTTATGTATACAAAAAGTACATTGTATATCTTATAAATAAGCTGCTAAGAAATTATATGAGCAGCTAAGGATTCACATCAGATATCCAGACCTTTTAAATAAACTACAGCCTACATTATTTTGAAGAGGCCTATTACATTTATAAAAAAGGTTATTTATCAAAATCCGCCCTTTTTTTTGTAAATTGCAAGCAAAAGACAGAAACAAAAATTTCAAGAAACACAATTTTGTCTTCTGTTTGAAGACCTACATTACGAAACATGAAATGAAACAAAAAAATAACGACTACCAGTAACGAACTTTATCAACACGAAATATTCACGGCCAATAAATCACTTCCCATAATGCATTTCTGGGTTGTCTTGTTTATAAGTAATAAATCAACAAAAGTTTGTAAGTTGTGTTTTTATTTCACGAGGTTAACATTTTATGGGCAATGAAAGGGATTGTCGTCGCCAAAAACGTACTCGTAGCTACATTCCAGTATAAACGAGGAATACCAAAAATGCAATGAGAAATTCTTTAGTGTCGCCAGTTTCAGTTTTTAACACCAGGTATTCGTTCGTACAGGCAACAGCACATCACGGTATACACTTGCAGTTCGATAATAGCGCTTATGCCCCCGACATAAGAGCGGTACAAAGTCCAAAGTGTTACGTCTGACGTGCTTTTGACTGTACACTAGGTATCGCTTATTTGCATGAACACTACTACTGGTATGTAGGTACTTTCTTAGCATGAGTGCAACAATATGGATACGACAATCGTATATCGGAATTGATTGTAAGGAAAAACAAGGAAAAAACGATTATTCGTTTTCATTTTATTTGTAGGGGTGTTCGTTTAATAGTTACAGAATATCCTCTAAGCTGTATTCGGAAACCTTGTTTCACTTTTGGTGTGTCGTATATATGTATGTACATACAATATCGAACAACGGTTACTTTTATTGCGTGATGCAGGATTTTATACTAATTCGTAAACTTTGTAGAACTATTTGTGGCGAGCGGGTACTCGAGGTCGCACCAAAGCCAATTAAATATATATTCGAGCCAAAAAAAACATTTTATTTCATTACAAATAATGTTTAACACAAAGGTCGGAAAGTTAGTTAAACAAATGTAATGTTTTCTAAGAAAAAAGTGTATAATTATTGATAGAGGAAAATTTTAGAACTCAAAGTTCTTTTTGATACGCCAATTATCAATAAATTAACTTACCTAAAGCCTGAAATGGGCTTAACAGCTCAATCTCATAAAATTTCGCGACAAATTTAATAGGAAACTCGGCTTTTAATTAGGCTCTTTCACTCAGTTGCAGAAACGTCCATTAAAGTTAATGTTTCATTAAAGCTATTGCTGTCACTTTTTATTTCATGACAACGAAAAGTGACAGCATTAGATTTAATGGAGCATTAACTCTAATCAGTGGCGTAGCTAGGTAACCAAGGGCCCTGGGGCAAATCAAAAAATGGGGCCCCACACTTTTTTTTTCTATAATAGCTCAGTACATTGGCTCCTGCACTTAGCCTGATGGTAAGCAAGAGGGGAACCCAAATTGCCATGACAACGGACGCAACACCCGTGGCGTTCTATCCGTTGGCATCGCAGTACTGGCTCACAAGGTGCTTCTTCACGCTTCGTTTAAAGGAACTCATGTCATGGGAAGGGGGAAATACATGAGCCGACAGAGAGTTCCACTTCTTTATGGTTCGACAAAGAAAGGAATCATCGAACTTTTTTGTACGCGATGGAATACTTTCCACGGTAAAGCCATGACAACGCTGACTAGAGCGAGTGGTTCTAAGCCGGAACGGAGAGGGAGGAATGAGGGACAAGAGTTCCTCAGAGCATTCACCATGATAGAGGCGGTAAAATACACTTATCGAACCAACGTCTCTTCGCAATTGAAGAGGTTCGAGGGTTCTGGTGACCTCCTCATCACCTATAATGCGCAAAGCCCGTCGCTGCAATCTATCAAGGGCATCCAAGAGGTATCTGGCAGATCCATCCCAAAGATGCGAACAGTACCACAGTATTACAAAAACCCTACAGTAGCGCAACGCCTTTGATGTTGTGCGATGCCGTCGCCCGTGTAGGTATGACTGCTGTAAATGTAATACGCAAATACGCTAGGGTTGTCAGAAAATGAAAAAAGACTGTATGTTATAATTATAACAGAAGTTGAAAGAAAGATGATGAAATTATGAAATAATACGTAAGAACTTATATATTAATTAGAATAGAATTTAAAAGTGTTGCACTGCCAAATATTTGCGTGACACTTTATTTTTAGGCGATTTTAGTTTTCTATTATTTAATTTAACTATAAATAATGTATTCGCATTCGGATAAACAATTTAATCATGTGAAACCGGGGAAAACTTGAGCATGGCTGGTGACCTAAATTCTACCTTACTAAGTAAGTCCAATAGTTTATTTGAGATATTGTAATTTTAAATCCTTGTCTTTCTCTGTTAAACCACATCCGTACACGGAACACCTAGTCACCATTACAAATACAGCGATTTTCGATTTTCGTAACTTAATTGAAAATGTGAACGCAAATGTGTTTAAAAATTATTCAAAACGTGCGCGCGACTGCTCTCAAAGCTCGGGCGGGCAAACTAAGCGAGTTTGCCAGCAGCGTACCGCGCCGCCCGACTCCCCTTGAATACCACGCTGTTGCTCTGCGTAAGTACATTCGTTGCACAACTGTATGGTTTGTTAAACTGTGACAGTACTCAGCACAGGACCGAACCTGAGTCTTATATAAAAGGCATAGCTGATGCGGTGCATAGAACGGACGCACTCTGTTCAGGATACCTAATTTTTGGACGCCGTTGAGATAAGATGCTCGATGTACTGAGCCTGATTTAGATTGCAGCGGATTTCCATGCCAAGCATGCTTAGGCTTTTCTGCAAACTGAGAGGGGTGCCCTGAAGAACAGGAAGTGGGGAAAATTGGGATGTTTTTGAGGAGAACGCGCATACTTGAGTTTTCTAGGCATTTAACTGAACCAAATTGTTGGAACCCCATTCACTAATATGATTCAGAACTCGGTTAAATTCAATGGAAAGATTCTACCGCATCTCATCAATCGGTGCCCTGCCAGCATTAGGCCTACCTAGATAGCGCCCGTGAACCGTACTGTCATCTGCATAGCAATGAATGCCCCCAAGAGGCAGCAATCAATAATATTTAAAAGAAAGAGTTTAAGTGAACTATGTTCTTATGAGAATAAATATCTTTAAACCTAAAGAGGTTGGGCGATAAAACGGAGCCCTGTGGAACACCAGCATTGACCTGAACTGCGAAGCGTGTCTATCAACTACGACGACACGAATTCTACGCCTATGCAGAAAGCCAGCTATCCATTTACAAAGCTGCATGGGCAGACCATATGCCGGAAGCTTGGAGAGAAGAGCTTTGTGTCAGACCCGATCAAAAGCCTTGGCAATGTCAAGACTGACAGCCAACGACTCAGCATATTTACCTAATGCCTCCCCCCAGGAGGTGCGTCACGTAGGCAAGAAGATCACCCGTTGACCGTTTTGGTCTGAAGCCAACTGTCGGTCACTAATAAGCGAGTGATCTTCAAGGTAGCGGATCAACTGGTTATTAATGATCCGCTCCATGACTTTGCACAACAATGAGGTTATGGCAATGGGGCGATAATTTGAAGGGTCTGATCGGTCTCCCTTTTCAGGGACCGCTGCACGTTAGCCTCCTTTCAAGCATCAGGAACAGAGCCCGATGAGTAAGACAGGACACTGCTATCTAAACTAGTTAGGTTTAATCCTTCTAGCCCCGGATTACTAGACACAATAGAAAATCTATTGTTATGCGGCACCCGAGTGCCGGTTCGGCGTTGAGTGGTTAATCAAGTAAAAATATTTATTATACCTATTACTTTAAAAATTCTAAGCTATTTTATCATGAGCTCTTTTGCGCACTGCAGGGCAGGTAATAAAAATATTAGGGTAATTCTCACGAAATTCCGAAATTTGAGTTACAAAAATTTATGATTTTTTTTTTCAATATTTAATTTTTCTTTTTTCAGGTTTTAGAGTACTCGTATAACTTATTCTCAATTATATAGTGGTCCCCCATAATTAGTGAGTTTTCATGGAAAAAAAAGGTAGTTAAAAAAATAGGGACTGAGGGAAAAGTTAATAAAGCCCATAAACAAAATACATATTTCCATTAACTTTAATGTAGCAAGAATACAAAAATCAAGCAAAGCTGCTGCTACATTAACATTTGCACGGTTAAAATAATAATTCTCTCACCCATCATTATTACCCAACTACAAATAAATATGAGGGATTGACAGTGAGGGAATGAAAAAATCAAACATAGCCGCCCAAAACGCACAACTTATACTTTCTTTCGTATTGAAATTAATGATAATGTTATAGGTTACCAAAACCAACGTAAACAACTTATTATCAATTAGTTAAGGTTGATTGCCTTATTGTTATAAGATGTGATGGAATGACGGCCGAAATTTATAATGTAGTAAACTACGAACGAAATTATTTTTTTACCGAAATTACTTGCATGCACAAGATGAATTCGCCACAATGAATTATTGGCAGTACTGCCAACTATCAAAAACAAATTGATGCTATCATGTAATACAAATGACACGTTCAAAAATGGACTGCGAACATAAGTGTGAGGGAATGATCTTATTTCTCGGGAAAAAAGAAAATATGCATAATTATCAATATCCTTTAAATTTTTCTTGGATTTTATGAATATTTTAAGAAGACCATTTTTATTTTAAGCTGCTAATAAAACTATAACACAAAATTTAGCGAAATGTGTCAATTTAGCAACCATAGAGTACTTAAATCTGGAGTTCGGGACATAGTGAGGGAATGATTTTCGGATGTTTCTGTAAGTAAAAGAAATATTAAATATCTAGTTTATTATAAAGTCATATATGTATTATGTAACCCCTTATACATACTTCATAACAAAATAATAATCATTGCATTAATTTTGTAATTACTTAGAAAATAACAATAAGGACACGAATTTCGGAATTTCGTGAGAATTACTCATTAAATAGTAACAACATAGATTACAATTAATACTTGATGTATTTATTAAGCAATAAAACGAAATTGAAAAGATTCAAGGGTTTAATATATAAAGGTCGGACCTACCAACTGACTAACAGAAAATTATATCATCAATGACATCAATGACTTCGGTTAAATCCAGGCTTAATGCGGTTTTATGTTTAATTGCTATTAGCAATAAATGTCGGCGTGAGTTTGGCCCATACTTATATTATCTGTGCCTATACTATGTATTTTTTATATAAAAAAAATCATACACAGCCAATGACGTTTGTATATTAAACGTCATTGTACTGCATTGTGCACAGCACATACTTTCGTATGGCTATTCGATGAATTATAAAACATTATATTGAGAACTGCCAACCCACATAAATAATTTAGGAAAATTTCGAAGGTATAACAATGACGTTCAATATAAAACTAGACACCCAATCTCTAAGAAAAATACCTCAAAAAACGTCCGAGTGGCTTTGACACTGATGACATTAAAACATTCGTTCAAATTAACACCTTATCTCGTGGCATTTAGTGTTTAATGTCAATTGTATACAACTAAACGAAAACTCTGCCCAATAGTCGGGTGGGCAGACTTTTGCTTCGGACAATATTTGAGCGTGATTGTGAGTCTAGTTTTTTAATTAAACGTCATTGAGGTATAACCATAGAATATTATGTACTGACGTAATATTAGCTCAATGGGTATAACTTTCGAATTTCTCTCAACTGTGTCGCCATGATTAAAGTCGGGTTGCAACCTGTCATATTTATTTCGAAAATGGGAGAAAGTTATAAAAGTTCAGTTTGATCGAGATTTTCTGGTAAGGGTTTGGGGGCCCCCTGAGCTTGAGGGCCCCGGGGCACTGCCCCGCCTAGCCCCTGGGTAGCTACGCCACTGACTCTAATGGAGCTTTCTGCAACAGGGCGTTTGTTCTCCTTGGGTTTCCCCGTCGCTAAAAACCTTAACTTTGGTTTGTGACCGTTATAACCCAAATACTGTATTTTCTGGGGATTGCCATGTAATACCCAGATTCCTACTATCCTAAGCAAAAAAATCCAATGATTTCAAAAATCTTAATATTTGTGAAATAAATATAAACCTTGTTGCTTATATCTAAATTATGAGGGACAACATAAACCACATTAAGTATAATCATTTCAATGTTAGCCTTGTTGCGTATATGTAAATTATGAGGGATGACATAAACCACATTATTAACATTTCAATATACCTAAGCCTTGTTGCGTACCTACTCGTATATGTAAATTATGAGGGACAACATTAAATCACATTATAAACATTTTAATATCCATGCCATTTTTTTATTCACAGGTTTTTTTTTGTATGGCACCTCGTCATGATGCATGAACTTCTTTTGATCTTTGATAAAGTGTTATAGATACCTATACTTCGAGTGTTAGCTGCTTGCCTAATGCCTAATACTACCGTATATTTTATTTCTTCGTAATTTGAATGCGTTTATAGCTGTAATTATTATGAAGCAAAATCCTTGTTATTATTTAATCTCTGATGCTGGCCATACACCATCAAGCCTATCGTCAAATCGGCTTGATCCAATCGATTGGATCAAGCCAATTTGACGATAGGCTTGATGGTGTATGGCCAGCATGACTAAGCAATTACGTTAGTATTGCAGTCCTTATGCTACAACTATATGCAGTACTGTTTCTGTGATCCTCTAATCAATTAGAGCCCGCCCCAGAGTGGAACATCAATCAAGCTCTGTAATAGGAGCAAATTGTAGCATCAGCTCTCACTTCATGCAATGTGCAGTATAATCCCACTCAAAATTCTTACTTTTTATTATATAGAACATCTAATTTAAGACTGTGAGTCGAATCAAAATGGTCTATATTGTTAAGGTGTGTCTATGCTTACGAGCCGAACACGAGCCGCGCACGAGCGGAGCACGAGCCGATCCAAAATTCGTGTACTGTGGACCGACTTGGAGCCTCGAACGAGCGCGCTTCGAGCATTCGTTTCGTGTTCGACTGTGCTCCGCCCGTAGACAGAAAAAACTATAGACAAATTGTAAGTATCTATCGCATTCACACAAGAAAAAGAGGGCGATACGGATAGACCATGTAAAAGAAAGAGATAGAACTACACATTTTTTTGTCTCGCACCGCGTGCCGGTTTTTCTACTAGCTGTCTATAGTTTTCTCTGTCTACGGCTCCGCCTAATGTCGGGTTTTTGACGAACACAAAGAGGTTTGCATCGCGCTCGCAGTGCAGGCTTGTTTTGCGTCCACACTTGTCACGCGAGCAGAGCGGCTCGGCTCGTGCTCCGCTCGTGCGCGGCTCGTGCTCGGTTCGTAAGCATAGACCCACCTTTAGAATTTGGTGAGAATGGAACTGTTATGAGGCTTAGTTAATGGCCACAGAGTTATGAACATGCTTTTAACTACTTATTCAACGTTCATTAAACTTCTGCAACTTCTGTTTAATAATTAATAATCTTCTTCATTAAAATTTATAAGTACTCGTAGGTAGTACCTCAAAGCTAATAAACGATTCTGACTATCCAAGTACATCTAAAGTGGTAAGACCCAACTCTGTTTTGTGACAAACCAATAAACAAGTCGAACTTGTTGGGTTGTCATCGGTCAAAGTTAAGCTCTTTAGAAGCAAATATTTCGGCGACTCCGGAGTGAGGGCGAAGTGCAAACTGTCCCGGTCGTACGTCAATCACCCTCTCCACACACTTCACTTATGATGAAAGGATTTGTCTATCAATCTGCTATCAGACTACCTAACATCAATAAGGTTGGCTGAAGTGGAGAGACCACCATAATACGAGGATTATACGTAGGCATTACATAAGTAATGGAGTGAAATTTATCATTATATCCTTTATTGGCAGGATGATAATCTTTATTCCTGGGTACAAGCGTTCCACGTAAACGGAACACTAACGCCTTTATTGCGTAAAGGCGTTAGTTTTTTGTTTTATTTCGCGTCCGTTTCGCATTCGCTGCTGTGTGTTAAAAGCGTTTGAAGCAAATATTTCGGCGACTCCGGCGTGAGGGCGAAGTGCAAACAGTCCCGGTCGTACGTCAATCACCCTCTCCACACACTTCACTACTGATGATAGGATTTGTCTATCACTCCACTATCAGCCTCCCTAACTAAATCAATAACCCGTTGTCCTAGGTGAACGACAAACGCGGCAACGCGACGCGACGCGACGCGACGCGTAAATGTCAAATGGTCGTTGTGTATGATAGTGGCCTACGTTGTCGCGTTAGTCAGTGCGCGATGACACGCGACGTAATGCGGACTTGTTTTTTGCGCGACAAGACGCGACGACGCGCGACGGCTTGACATTTGCAAAGGAATTTTTAGGAAGGAGTATGAATACACTTTTGACAGATTTATTTCGCTTTAAATATATAATATTTGTTGTCTTTCTTCTATGTTTACGAAGTTTCTGTAGGGCTAAGTATTTAAAATATGAATTTTCTGTAATAACGCAGTGTATTTGCCCATGGTTAAAACACTACTGCCGCCTTTGTCGCGCACGGACATAGGACACACGTCGCGTGAAGTATTGGTCGCATTACGTCGCATTGCGTCGCGTCGCGTCGCGTCGCGTCGCCCACCTAGGACAACGGGCGCCGGCTGAAGTGGAGAAATCGCCATAATACGAGGATTACACCTATGTAATGGCGTGCGATTTGTTGTCATTATATCCTGGATTGGCAGGATGATAATGACATAATTTTCTCTCACTTCATTTCCAGGCATAGAGTCTAAATTATAACAAATAATTTTGTGGTTTTATATTTTGATTGTTACAAAGTAAAATACAAATTAACCTTTATTTTCAAATCGCGGACGCCTCCGCGGTTTCACCCGCGCGTAATTTCTTTTTTCAACTATCTCCCTCCTTCCTCCTACATTTCCGGGATCAAAAGTCGAGTATGAAACCCGGGAATAGTGTAGCTTTTCAATAGTGAAAGGATTTTTCAAATTAGTTCAGTAGTTTCGGATCAAATCTGACCATCACATTACCATCACAAATGAATTACGACGACATTAACATAATTAATATTAAGCATCTACTTCTGAACTTATTACAGCAAGTTCATTCTCACCAAAACAGTTATTACTTTTACCTACCTATTTGCAGAAATGACAAAATCTAAAACCTCATGTAGACTTTAAGATGCACTTATTTAAATCGTCAATTAGACAGCGCGACTCTACCACCCGCTTCTGAATGTTGTTATCTACCAAGAAGAACGGGCAAGATACAAGATTTTCAAACAAAAATTGCTCTTGAAAGTTAGGTGGTCAATTCAATTTAAAAACAGTGAAATTTATTGAAAACCAACCCCACATCCATCCGATAATCCGGTGAAGTATATTTTTGGGAAATATAATAAATGCTTCTATGTTGGAAAGTTATCATGTTTGAAAAGTAATTCTGCCGAAAGACGTCCTCTGCCGAACATACTTTACTATGTTCAGCAGTGGGCGTCTTTCGGCTCGTTGAAGATCACACACAGATTTCCTAGCCTACGCTATCCAGTGGATTTCTGCAACCTCTATGAGACAAATGTACTATGAGTATAAGATCGCGTGTGACTTCTCCAGAATAACCTATTCACTCAGATTATGCAGGACTCTGAGGTACCTCGAGAACAACATTAATATTTAGCTGAGTCATAAATAACTTATGATGTAAGATGGCGTTTCTCTATCTTTAGGTAATACTTAGTTTTCGCTGCTTTACTTTTTCAATCGTATAATTCTTGGTCAAACATTATTGAAAAAGGAGACCGCAATATTCTATCATCGCATTCATGCTAGATTAAAAGTCAGTTTCACCGTTGTCAAATAAGTTTCTTGTAATTTATCTATTATATAATTTAAATGCTATCTTTTTGCTTTTAGTTCCCATATTACATTAAGGTGGCTTAACATTAAAATTTCGTAAGAAATAAGTTAAATAAGACGTGACAAGATAATGAACGAATGTAGACTATTTCATCAAATTACAACTTTTACGGGAAAAAAGTCTAACCTAATTCCACGATACAAATGGCGAACGAATGGATATTATGCCAGTCCAATTTATAAAGAAAGTTGTGAAAAGGAAATTTGGAGTATAAATAACAAACTGCTACAATTCTCTGTCTCCAAAAATTTACGAATACGTGTAAGGGAAATTTTTAAAAGGTTTTTAAAATTGTTGAAGTGTAACTTGTTTTACAATGCTTTCTTGGAAAATCCAACCACTTCTATCTCTCGATATAAAATATTTCTTTTTTTAGAATTATTTTGAATAATAATGAGAATATTAAAATCGATATGCTAACGGGAGCGCATCAAGCGGTCGGTGTAAAGATGTTTTACCCACGAATTCGGGTGAGACATACTTGTGATGTGCCCACCCGTGCTCGTGAGTAAAATATCTTTAAGTACCTTAAATTTTATAGTGTGCGCCCAAATTATGACCTGAAAAATACATATCATTAGTCGCTTTACTCCTGGAATTGGTGAATAACGCCAAACGTAGTCCTAGGAAGTGATTACCCCTTTGCTTCCCTAAATTTAGAGGCCCAAGCCCAACACAATTTCGGATTCTCGGAACATTTGCCTATTACGCAAAAGCATTATTAGTTGAAACTAGATGTGATTTCCGAGATTCTCCAATACAAAACAACTTAAACTGACTTACGCTTACATACCCAGTTGATAGACAGTTTTAAAATACCTATTATATAACTAGCCTGAATAATTTTAGAAAATGACAAAAATGCTTAAAACAAAAGAAAACGATTTCCTGGTAAAAACTAAGGGATTCATAACTCAGGGTTGACTCAAATATAAAACGGTTCTAGTTTTGCTGAGCACTGGAAAAACGTAGAAATCTGAACTTGTTTTATGACTTAGTCGTCAACTCGCGGACGCGAAACTCGCGGACATCCGCGAGTTGGCACCTTTCGATTTTACCTACTTTTTTCGTCGTCAACTCGCGCGATCATGAAATCTGACGTATTAATGTATAGTCAGCTACAAAAACGTTACAACAAATTCCTTATTAAAATAAGGCCAACTAAATATGTAATAATATTATATACTTTTTCTTAATGTAGGTATATAATGTGTAATATTACTTTAGTAATAAGGTTGATAATACGGATACTGGTATTATTGTACTAGGGCAGCATAACCTTATTGGAGATGTATTTATTTGTCATGCATTTTTTTTTTCATTAAGGTTTTAAATACTGCAGCTTTAAATCTTTTTTTTCTTCTATACGCTTGGTTCGTTTTAGTAATCAACTCGTAAAAAACCCTTAAAAAATTAATACATCTTCAATAAGGTCATGTTGCCCTAGTACATTGTAAATTATCCTTTGGTTTCAAACTGTTTTTATTTGACTGTTCTTTATATAGACCCGCGAGTTGACGACAAAAAAAGTAGGTAAAATTGAAAGGTGCCAACTCGCGGACGTCCGCGAGTTTCGCGTCCGCGAGTTGACGACTAAGTCTGTTTTATCCCTGCCTTCAAATTCAATACGGTCGCCTTTAACATCGTTGGGTTGGGACTTGGGACAACGGACTTGTGAGATTTCTGAGATTTCGTATATAATAGTAAATAGGATCACATGAACCTATCTCTTGCCAACATAACTCCCACCAAATAACTCTACTCGTAATACGACTAAAATAAATGAATTTAGCTTCCAACACCCTTATTTCTTTATTAAAGTAGAAGCAATTTATGAATAGCTAGAGATGTTACGGATATGAAATTTTGGATACGGATTGGATAGACATATAATTATAGGAATGATTGTTATATCGGACACGGATACGGTTACGGATATGAAATTATTTCGGATATCCAATAGTTTCGGATAATTTCGGTTACGGATATTAAATTTTTAAGGAATTTCAAAAGTAAAATTCCGTAACACAACACTTTCGTTTCGCTTTTCCGAACTATTCTTGAATGTAAAAATGTTCACACGTTAGATATGAGCCTGATAAGACAACAGTTAGGTCTTAATTAGGCTCCGCCCCTATCCAATACTATCCGAAACTTTTTTCGGATTCGGTTACGGTTACGGATATTTTTTTATATCAGATATCCGATAGTTTCGGTTTCGGTTACGGAGCTCCTAACATCCCTAGATAGTCTATAGATACTCAATGGACATTAGGCTAAAAAATTAAGGTGCGAGTTTGACAGATTAGGATAGCTTCTTAGATTAGGATTCGGTCGTTTCTTATTCTGTTATCCTTATCACAACTGTTTAACCTTAGATCAAAACAATGTTAGGTACATTGTTTTGATTTTTTTGTGATGCTGTCCCATTATATTTATTAGTATCTTGAAGTAAATATTATGTACCTTCGGATACAAAGTACTATCAGGGTTAATTGAGTTTTGAATTAAATTTGTATTACAATACAACAGGAAACTACCGATCGGTCCAGAATGCCTCCATTTAAGCGCTAGCGCTACTTTTAGTTTTCCACTTAGATTTCCGAAGCAACAACATTTTCTTCGGAACACGAACTACGTAAAGTTACGTTAGGTAAGTTTAATATATAGGCGTTCATCTATATTTATAAAAGAAAGACGTGTTTGTTACAACACGTATAACTCGAGAACGGCTGGACCGATTGCTATGGTTTTTGATTTGTTGGATTTGTTTCCGTCCCGAATAGCAGAATACATCTTAAAAAAGAAAGGATTTTGATCAATTCCCACGGGAACGGGAAACCACGGGAACCACGCAGGTCAAACCGCGGGCGGCCGCTAGTTTTTTATATAAATTGACCTGGACCTTTACGAAGGATTAAAAAACCTGGAAGTGGTGAGTTGGATTTCCACCCGTAGTTCGGTTAGTGTAAGTACTTTTTCAAGGTCCAACTGGCTAGCTGCTCTTAATACTCCCACAGGTGAAATCTATCAATAGCTCTGGTCGCCTTCGGGCAAATTAATCATGTGACAGCCAGTATATAATTAAGAAATAATTATATACTGGATGCCACCATAGTAGTAGTCATAACAGCTCTGGCTGTGTTCCGGCAAAGACTTGAAATTAAAGGCTCGAAGATCAGAGGAGTCTACAGTCTGGCAACACATTGGAAATAAAAGATTCTAATTATTATTATTATTACATTGAGCGATGCTTCTCTTAAAGTTTCCTTCAATGGAATAGGCCACAGTTACCGCTAACCATCAGGTGGGCTGCGAGTCTGTCTGCCAACTGATGTGGTATAAAAAAAAGTTACTAACCTTAAATGCGTTTCTGAATTTGTTTGACATTATATTATAGAGGATAGGGTTGATGGCAGTGGAGAGGAAGTAGAGCACGCCGGAGAGGCACGTCAGCACGATGTAGACCTGAAACAAAGTTAAAATTAAATGCCATTTACTGCTTCTGTGGAACAAAGGTGCCACCAAATCTAGTAAGAACCGAGGAGTCTTCGTTGCCGACTTGTTGGGGGTCAAATTGGCTTGCTTAGTAGCTAGCCTAGGCGGCTGGTCAAATTAGTCTGGTTGTGTATCTATATGAGCCATATTAATAAAGAATATGAGAGAGAGGGAGATTGCAAATCAATATTAATTATTTTTATATCTTACTGACAAAAATCCGTTGATAGAGGCTAAAGTTTAAGTAATTTAGCCTAGCTATTAATGTGATTGACGTAAACATTTAACCGATTAATAAATTAAAAGCTATACACATGCAAATAGGTAGAAAGCGTAATGACTGAAGTAACGAGTTACTTTAAGCAGAGTTAAGACTGCAAGATTTCCTACTTACTTAATTCAAAATGTCTATATAATGAGTATTGCTTGCTATAACAATGAGGTTGTCTTTTTAATTACTTGTTGCACAGACAATGTTGTTAAGTCCATTGGATCCCTGAAGACACCAATTACCTCTGACCCATAAAAATACATGAGGTAACAACAATGTGTGTTGCTGTGTGATTTTAGCGCAGTTGGCTGGCAAAAGCTGCCAGTATACGAGCATCGTGCAAAGTGACGGAATTAAAAAAAAAACTGTGTTTGTAGGCTGATAATTAAGATGACTTACTTGGTAAGACTTACACTCAGTTGCAGAAACGTCCATTAAAGTTAATGTGTCATTAAAGCTATTGCTGTCACTTTTTATTTCATGACAACGAAAAGTGACAGCATTAGATTTAATGAAGCATTAACTTTAATGGAGCTTTCTGCAACAGGGTGTAAGTGTTTAGCACCGAACCGTGTTTAGAATTAATCACCGAACTATGTGCAGTGGCTTGTAGTTATTTAAATATATAGTCATTTAGTGAAGATACCAGGCAGTGGCCGATATTACCCAGGCTTACCCTAATTACATACTAAGCGCTTTTTTGAAACGGAAAATCACTAGTAGTAGTATAAAAGTATTAGCCTATTAACTGTCTTACTGCAGGGCAAAGACCTCTATCATTGAAATCAAGTCATCGATACCAATGATAATGGCAATGATACAATATACTGGCTGTATCACCAGACAAAAGGGATTGGTGATCACAAACCCGAGCTTTGTCCGGGAAAACCGATACAAATATTACTCGATCTGGGGAACCCGGGACTTCAAGATTACTGTCAGGTACCGAAAACTTGAATGAGGTGTTACTATAGATAGATACTAATGCTTATAAATAGAAATCCATTGGCATTGCAGTCTTGGGCCAGTACGGCGATGCCTCGGTGTTGCGTCCGTTGTCATGGTAATTTGGGTTTCCCATTTGCTTACCATCAGGCTAAGTGGAGCCATTGTACTGAGCTACTATTAAAAAAAACTTTCCACGACAGTGTAATTAAGAGACCACAGCGTTGGATTTTGGACTTGCAATTAATCGCGATAAGACCAAAATGATGATTGTAGAACGTTCCGACAACAACCAACCGAACATTCATAACATAGCAGGATGCCAAGTAGTCGAGAGCTATGTTTATTTAGGCTCCACTATCACCAACGCTGGAGGCTGCCAGGATGAAATTAGAAGACGTTGCGCCATGACTAGATCCTCGGTGGAAAAGCTGTTGACGCCCTGGAAATGTGGTGATGGAGACGCATGCTCAGAATCCCGTGGACCGCGCACCGAACCAACGTCTCCATCCTCAAAGAACTCAACATCAAAGAGAGACTATCGTCGACTGTACAATTACGAATCCTCAAGTTCTTTGGGCACATCACCCGAAACGAGGACTCAATGGAGCGTTTGGTGGTGCAAGGGAAAGTTGAAGGCAAGAGACCACGTGGACGCTCTCCAACCCGATGGACAGACATTATTAAATCGGTAACGCACTCCAGCATCAGCGATTGCTCTCATCAAGCTAAAAATAGAATTGCTTGGCGTCGGATTGCAAGAACAGCGGTTACACGGAAATCGACTGAAACATGACCACGACCACTCTGCCAAGAGTGTACGACTGAGAAGAAGAAGAAGTAATTAAATCCAACATCGACAACCTACTGACAGACGACCAAAGCATCTGAAACTACTGAGCATAGAAACTTAAAAATATGCATTTTGATCCATTATACATCAGTAATAAATCTTTAAGAGTCTCTAAAACTCCAATCTCAAACCACTTTAAGAATTTTAACTCTTTTAAAACCGAGATTGCAAGTTTAAGTACCTACATAATTTGAAAGTTTGGCAACTAGTAAAACGTCAGACTTAAAACCGTTGATCCAAAAATTCTCTTCTTCTTAATAGAAAGAAAAAAAAGAATTAATATTAACTATAGCATAGAAAATATATTGCAATAGCCTAAAACCGCGGACAAGAGACTAATATTAAACCAGGACGACTAACCCAATCTGTCGTGTCAGTGGTCTGTGGATGTGGACCTAAGCGCAACAATCAAAATCATGACTGGTACAGATTAATCACATAATGTTTAAGGCTCGCTACGCAGTAGGTAAAGACCAAGCTTGCAACGATCATAGTTTATTGACAACCATTTACTAGGCCCGGTATCCAGTTTGTTGACATTCCCTCTTATTACAAAAAACAATCGTTAAAACAGGTTTAGATCTGTACTAGTTAGTACAGGTACGAAGTCCGGACTATATTCCTTATTACAAAACAAATACCAACATAAGAATAATTTACTGGTACTAACTCGTTCAGTGCGTTTCATTTTACAAGACTTTGTTTTATGACATGTTTTAAAATCTTTAAATAAGATAGTAAAAATAATAATTCTTTAATTCAAAATGTGTTTTAGTAATGTAAGAAAAAGTAACATATATTTTTAATTTTCTGTTCACAAATTAAGTGATTCTTTTCAAAAACTGTCTTTCTATACGTAGAACGGAGCGAAATTTTTAAAGTGTTATCGTTTTGACGTTTGAAAGTTAGTCCATAGTAAAACTAGGGGCATCGGCGGACTTTCTTGGGTCTAACTTTAGTCCTCGAAATGAAGTAAAACTTCATTTTGTAATAGCGTTTGATTTTAGTCAGGAGTTAGTGTAGTACTAAGCTCGGTTTAATTTTTAAACCACGTTCTGTAATAAGAGGGATTGTGTTTGATAGTATTCTCGCCCCGCATCCCGCTAACTATCTAGAGCGGCCTGTTAACAAGAGTAGCCAAATATATAATAAAGGAAATAATTTATATATGTATCATTATAAAGCATAAAATATATAATTGTGTCAAAACATCACTGTCAATACAATCATTCAAAGCCTAACTAAAAAAATACTGAAAAAGCACTGCTTCTATAGCACGTAGGAGTTCTTGGAGTATGAATTTAGGGAATATCGTTGACTTTTGCTTTTGTTTTACTTTGCATGTTAATAAGAAGAAAAATAATGTTATGTACAACTTTTATATTTATGTTTTTCCTATAATGTTTAAATTCTAATTAATATGTCAGTTATTGCGGAAATGTTAAATAATTATGATATGACATTCCTAATCTTGTATTATTAATTATAATATTAAGGGTGCCATCAGACGGTCACTAGCCGACCGCGCGAAGTCGAAGGCACGACTGCATGCTGTTGATATTGACTTCACACGACTGCAGCCGACTGCAGCCGACTGCGTGCAGTTGATATCATGACTGTAAGCAGTTGTATATAGCAACTGCATGCAGTTGAATATATCGACTGCGCGCAGTCGCTGCGGTGCAGTCCGTCTGTTGACACCCTAAGAATTTATGACCTAAGTATTGTATTATGTAATTGTAGTGTTTTTTTTTATACCACATCAGTGTCTGCCAGACACGCAACCCACCTGCTAGTAAGCGGCCACTGCGGCCTATTCCATTGAGGGACACTTTACCAGGAAGCGTCGCTCAATGTGCTGCCGGACTGTAGGCACATCTGATTTTCGAGCTTTTGATTTCAAGTGTACTGGCTCCCAAATTAATACTGCCGGAACAAAGCCAGAGCTGTTATGGCGGCAGATTATTTATATTGTAAGCTAAGACATTGTATGGTATTTCTAATTATTGACATTATTTTTACGTTTGTATTCCTACATCGATAAAACCGTTTGTTGTTTATATCGGTATGTGTATTTTACCATCGGCTAGCAGAAAAATAACGCTGAAGTCTTTGATTAAAAACACTCTTAATCAAAGGCCAAAGTGATTTTTTCCAATGTTTGCAATGCATATTAAAAAATAAACGTTCTAGAAATAGAACATTGTCACAGAATATATACTAAAGTAAAGAAGCGACACTCAAGCATGTGTGCTCGTAAAATCGCTCGGGGCTATGTGTGCGCGCGCGGGGGTGCGCGCGGCGCGCGGTGTGTGCAGCCTTCAGTCCCTGGACTGTACCGGCTAAGGGTTTTCGCTCGCCGCAGTCGCCGACTCGCGCTCGCTTGTCGGAGTGATTGCACGTACTGATTACGCGACGCAAAATCATAATATATTAATATTCTATTAGTAATTAGTATTACTATGTAAAGGCATGCGCCCCCGGCCGGTACCGCCGCAACCGCTATGTCCCTGCATTTTAAATCTATAATAACTTCGAAAATATTTATTTAAATTACATGTTGTAAATGGCCATATTGATCTATATTACATGCACAATGTATTTAAGGTACTTAATTGGATAAGGATTAATACTGTATTGCTTAAAATCGCTTTTTCGTAAATAAGCCTTTTCTCGTAATAAGTAAAGGATAAAAAATGGTTATTGGGGGTTAGATAGTAATCTGCGCTTTTAATTAAAAATTAAAATTAATACCATATTATGACTAGATGATTGTGATTATTTGTGATAAACTGATTATAACTAAGAGTAAATATAGTACCTACCTAATATAAGTAATTTAAAGATTACAAAAACTTATTATAAATCAAACCTACTTTCATTAACATGTCCTTGCACAAGTTTAAATTTCTGTAGCAACCCTAGCGTTTACACGCTCGGCTCAAGGTCACTGGCGCTCGAACTCTCACGTACAGAGAGTGTCACGGGTATGACATTGTGAATATTCGTTTATCTCATCTGCCCTGAGCTTTTAATTAAAGTTTGGAGGCTAATAAAAACAAAAACAATATCATAAGGAATATTGTTATAAGCCTTATAGGTATCTGCGGAATATACCGAGCACGCAATCATAACGAATGCCAATAATACTTTTATAATTATGTTCCGCTCATGTGATTTTATCAGTGAATCGGAAAGAAACAGACACGAAATCACAGGGGGCTCATCCAGTGATACGAGTATGATCGATACTTACGGTCCTCATTCTTAATGTCTACATACTAATAATTATTATCATTACTTCTTGACAAGGCAAAGACATTTTTAATTAGGTATGAATAAGTTCAACAAACTTGTAACAAATATTATATGATGAAAATACTAATAAATAAATTCTGCGATAAGTCGACTGCGTTTAATAATCTCAAGAATGTATTAACAAAGTTATTAATATAACTTAGCTGTAAATATTAATCCCATTATATTAGTTATTTCTAATTAGTTGAGACTTGAGACTTTTTTAGGATCACGGCGCAATCTATGTGTCTGACTGTAAAACATAATAAATAGGTACCTTCTTATAAATCTAATTTAAGGACAAATTATATATTTGGAATTTATATCATCTGGAGTGCCCATCTTAGCGGTTTTATAGTACATACGGACTTCAAACATAACCATATAAAATATTAATAAAACACAGTTTAATTGATACTCTTAAATTTAGATTTTCGTGGAGCGTTGAATAATTAAATTAAATAAATACTTTTTTTGGCAAACGAGTCCAGTGTTCGACGGCCAAATTCAGCGTTAACGAGGCTCGAGGACCAGAGTAGAAACTCTCGTTGGCTTCTTGCCGAGTGGTTTCCCTCTCAACGGGAAAAAACCTCTCTCGCGCTGCCCCTTAGTCTTCACTAGCGACATAAAGTGGGTACGAGGTGGCGGATGCGCCCCTCCGTCCTCTAGGATCCTATGTTTTCGCTCCCATGGGATCCACAATTTTTTTTCTTCCTTTGTTTGATCTGCAGGTGGAGAAGACCTGGACGGGACCGGATCTTCTCTAACGGCAACCAAAACGACTAGTCCTCTAAACAAATAGTAGATTACTTTATTTTATAAAATGATTGTTTTATAAAATAAAGTGGTATTTTAAATAAACTCACAAATATTTTTAACCATAATTCAATCATTTTGCAGTGATTCTGACAAGGTGTCGGCTTATTTCTGGTACTTCAGAGTGGTGTTCTTCATTTATTCCGCGTATTCTTTGTTTTATTTTCATTGCAAATGTTCATGTTACTATTTATAAATTACTAACTAGTCAATTCTACTGCCGACCTTGGTGTGATAACCTCATTACTCAGAACGGGTTTCATCCTAATATTTTACGGATTTTCAATAACATGCCTTAGTACCTTGTTATTTTGTATGAAAACATCGTTATCTAGAACCGAGCAATTAAGTCTGTTAGCGTTCGATTAGAATGAATCTAGCACAATATTTTCCTTTAACAGATAGGGTTTTTACCGGTAATTAAGACTTTCGAGCTATTACAGAGCTATTTCTCGTTCTTAGAGTTTTCTCTAGAGATTTGACGAACCTATTAATTTTCACTAATGATCAAATAGATATTTATACAAAACTAAATTAACACTTGTTTGTAGATCTAAAATTTATGTTATCTATTAATTAAAGAGCTTATTGATACATTGTAAGCAGTATATTTTTAAACACGAATAACATAACTGAAGATTGACGGCAGATTAGTATCAAAACAGGTGTTAATCCGATTATAAAACGCCTGACCCGGACCTCTCACGTCAATTTAGATATTTATTATATACAGCGTGGAATTTTAGTCGTTGTTTTCCCGCAGAAAAATGATTCTGTCTTAGTAGTAAAATAGATTAATAAAGTTTTTTTAGTCAAATCAAAAGTTTTACGATTATAAGTG
The DNA here is from genome assembly GCA_949319885.1 of Mecyna flavalis. Classification (NCBI taxonomy): domain Eukaryota; kingdom Metazoa; phylum Arthropoda; class Insecta; order Lepidoptera; family Crambidae; genus Mecyna; species Mecyna flavalis. The sequence goes on along the minus strand of OX439434.1, from coordinate 9,896,031 downwards.
ACGAAACTCGAACCAATAGTACATGCGTCGTCGTGAACGGTCACCGGCCGGGGTCATTGCCCTTCGCGTTTATCAAAAAAAAAATATTATTTACTATTTACTCACATTTGGTTCCCATTTTCCCATCAATTTTATTTTTTTTTTTAAATTCAAAAAAACAAATTCTTGCATAAATCGATAGTACTACCACAGACAATATAATACTAGTACTACTGAAGATGAAGCGTTCTGTTGCGGGAAAACACCGACTAAAAAAAACACGCAGTAGATGGTCAACTTATTTGCAATGAAGTCGACTATTACAAGAGAGGCACTGGTTCGATTGTACCACAGGGAAAACTGTGGATTGTACCTTACAATTAATTCTAAAAATGCGGCCTATTCCATTGAGGGACACTTCACCAGGAAGCGTAGCTCAATGTGCTGCCGGAATATAGGCACATCTGATTTTCGAGCTTTTGATTTCAAGTGTACTGGCTCCCAATAGTCTAAGATCCGAGCCTATCACCACCTTCACCCATCTGTGATTTGGAAGAGATCTTTTTTTTATTAAATTTTATGTATCAAAAAAGAAATCGAGCGATGGTTGCCTAAAAAAATCCTGCCCATGCTATTTTTAATTAATTTTTGAAAATCCATAATTTTTGCCACACCTTCACCTGCTTGTGATTTAAAAAAAAAGTACCAATCGAAAGTACAAACCCTGTAGAATAAGGAAAAAATTGGTTGCCTATATTTTTCTTGCCCTAAGTATAAGGTTGCCAGGTATAAACAGGTAAGTCCACATAGTAAATTGCACTTACCTGTGATTTTAATGAAACTTATATCAATTTAAAAAAAAACCGACTTCAAAAAAGGGGGAGGTTCTGTGTTCGACTGTATGTATATTTTTTTTTTATGTATGTCCGACGATTTCTCCGTCAATTGTGGACCGATTTAACTAAAAATGTGTCTGAATTTTCAAATACAGCTCAGATTTGTAATTAACAATCCGCATTTGGCAAGAACGTTATTTATAACATTAAAATCAACCCATGTGACGATATCCTTGGCCATGTTTGATATTGAATTGGCTGATATTTATGATTTATTCTGATGTATTCTATAAAGTCTGATCTTACTCCATTTAGTTTCTGCATGAAAAATAGTAACAAACTTCTGTCCATCCTCGCTAAAATATTAGTAGATAATTTTATAGGCGTCATCATTTTTTCATCAAAAATATTAGCAAGTTTTTTTTCATTATTTTTATTTAAGAATGGCATCAAAAACACAAAAGTTCTCGTATATTCAAAACACAGCTGAGAGTTTATGTAAATACGCGCCAATTGAATTTTCCATGCTACTGATCAAGACATTCTTTGTTGAATAATATCGCGTTTCTATATTATTATATTATATTTTAACGATAAATTTGCTTTAAAATAAGTTCGTTTCTCCATAAGATAATTAAATTGACATTGACATTATGAAAAACATTATTTCTGTTCTTTGTTTAAAAAAAATCATAGCATTACTATGTAATTTTGTCTATATAGTTGTGCAGTTATATATATACCTAATTGAAAAACAGAAAACTACGTTTTACTGCAAATATTGTTAAACATTTGGCGATTGAAAAAACTAATTGTTTTTCGATAGAAACAGCATTTCAAAGCAGGCAGTAGAATCCATTTAATCATATTGACGATTTTAGTGTTTTTTGTAACCTACAAACAAAAATCTTTGACTTTGTGTACATGAAATTTGATAAATTTAATATGGCATCCTAACGGAGAAGTTTCTCCTACTTGCAGTTAAAGAAAAAGGCGTTTTAGTATACTTGCCTAAGATACTAATGTTTACCGACACGGGTCTACCGCCCATTGAACAAGAAACTTCAAGTCTCTATACAATGCTGGCACAATGTGTTCAGTCCTAATAGCCGTCGTAAATAAGGTTAACTACATGCTTCTTTATACAATGTATTTATGAATACTTTTTTTTACTAGACCTTTTACATATATTTCTATGAGACAGCAACTTCACGCATGTATAGGTATAATGAGACATTTAAAAAAATAAAATTGATATAGGTACCCATTACCCATTTTCTTAGAATATTGTTAACCCATAGACACATTTTATCCATTAACATTTAATAATTAGTTATAAAACAGATATTTTAGCCAAGTTTTAATGTGATTCATTATAATATCTACAATTCTCCAACAAAATGGGAGTAAAACACTCAATTATTTTTGAAATTTAATTTTCTTCGAAATGTTTCAGATGTTAAGCTCAACTAACATTTTAAAAGCCCTTAAAAGAGAATTTTAGCAGCATTTAAATTGTAAAAGGACACGTGCGCAATGTGTTGAATTCTGGCCTCTTAAATAATAACCACATTGTGTAAAAGAATAATATTTCAGTTGGTAAGCTCAACTAACATTTTAAAAGCCCTAAAAAAGAGAATTTTAGCAGCATTTAAATTGTAAAAGGACACGTGCGCATTGTCGTGCACACTGGTATTAAATAATAATCACATTGTGTAAAATAATAATATCTACTTTGACAATATTGACATACACACTACATCAGTATTCAGTGGTATATTTGACACCAGCATATTCAATTCGTAAGAGACTCTTTTGAAACTCTTTCCATTGTAGTCGCTGATTGTAGCTTATACCCGTGGCGTATAGAAGACCGTATCTATTTCTGTTATCACAACACAAAATCGGTTCACTGGTTTTGTAAAGGACATACAGATAGAGTTACTTTTGCATTTATAATATTAAGTACGCATTGTGATCCTTACTACATTTTCTTATGAACTCATGCGTAGGTAAATCTTATTACAAGATAATGGATGCTTATTCGACCGTTTTTGACCTATTGTATTATGTCGGGGTACCCGAAAATACGCCACAAGGCACCAACAACAACAACTATCAACAAGCCAGCACCTGGTCGTTGTGGGTTTTCTCGTAGCTCGTTTTGTGGGTACTTATGGGTAGTTGAATGAACGACTTTAGCCCCGAGTCCAACCAGATCTCGCTAGCTGTTGGCAGCTAGTATATTATATTCTGTGCTATTGGTTAGGGCGCTTAACGCATTCGCCTTCGCAAAAAAAATTACCTTAGGATGGACTAGGTAACTAAACGAATTGAAAAATGTCAAAGTCACGTGAACATCTATACTAATAATATTATAAAGAGGAAAGATTTGATTGTTTGTTGGTTTGTTTTGAATAGGCTCCGAAACTATTGAACAGATTTAAATAATTCTTTCACTGTTGAAAAGCTACACTATCCCCGGGTAACTTTTGATCCCGGAAATGTGAGAGAAAAGGGGGATACCTATCTGAAAAAAATAAATTACGCGCGGGTGAAACCGCGGGCGGAAGGCTATCTATTTATATATCCATATTTAGACTATAAAAACACTAACGAATCATCTAGTAATAATAATGTGATTCTACCGCCAGCTTCGGAATGTTGTTTCTGTCGAGAAAACCACGCAAGTAACTCGATAGTTGCTCTTATCAATCGTTTAGTGTTTTAGAATGTTGTAAAGAATGAGGCGATGGAGTGTCGCCTCGATATAATATATAGTTTTCAGTACCGGGTCGAGATCTTGGGGCCTTGTGTTGAATTCCCAGGCACTTTCCAAGCTAACTTTGTGTCAGTTTTTTTTTTGGACACAGCTCGGGTTTGAGATCCAATCCGCATTTTGGTAATAGGCCGATAAAAAAAAGTTCCATACCAAATAGAATGTCTCTGAAGGGTGCTCCAAGCTCTTCCCGTAGATGGCGAGCAGCCTCTGCACGTGGAAGGGGGCCCAGCACACGAAGAACGACAGCGCCACAGCCACTGCCGAACGAAACACACGCTTACTACACAAACGTTTACTGTATTTTACTTTTTATATATAAAAACAATGTCTCAATTATATAAAAAACACGCCGCGAGCATGGAAACATATGCTAACAGAACATAATATGGTAAAACGTATACAGAATATTAAACAAATACAATACAAGATTTTATATACTAGGCATCTACGACATTCCTATGATTAGTAGAGATCTGCAGATACAGTGTTTCAAAAAGTATTTTATCTAGGTACATCCATACCATAATATGTCTTTTTTATAGTCAGGAGCGATGAGCAAACGCCCTACATTTAGATATAAGTATCTGCGGCTGCATCGTAATGTTTACATTTTAGTATTGGTAACCGATACTTTAATTACGTTCAAATTTCGAACGTCTTCTTAAAAAGTAAAAATTAATGGATTTGAAGCTAACATATGTATGTAAGCAAAACATCTTGATGTATTTTCAAAGGTACCAGGAGAGCATAACCGCAGCGTAACTATTCATTAAATCAAAGAGTTTGAAAGACGCGAGCTAGCCTAGCTTCTTGTTCTTCTCTGCTCTCCTGGTACTACGGATTATATTCCACGCGGTTTCACATCGATCCTGACTTTAAAATAGACATTTATCGTATGAATGAAAATAAAGTTATGTATGTGACTGTACATAATTAGGCATTAAAATACTCATGTGATCCTTTTATGAAACTCACTTCGTTCGTTTCATAAAACCACATTCGTATTTTAATGATCCTCATTATGCAGCAGTCACATAAATAACTATTTCCTATGTCCTAATTATCACATTATTGATAGTTTTTAAATTTACTCGAAACTGTATGACTTAGTTATAATATAGAAGTGGAGATTGTATATTGAATTCTTTTAACCTTATTGGCGATTGAGTAACTGTTGTTTCTTGTCGATTCTTCTCAACAGATGACTGCATTCCGAATCCAATGGTAGAGTCACTATATTTTTTATTTTATTTCTGACGATTCATTAGTACCTTTTTGAAGCCTATTTGAGTAAAACATATTTTGATTTTGATTAGAGGATACGAAGCAATGGAAGCCTTTTAAGTGTGAGTGTTCATGTGACACCATAATTCTGGCATGCTCCAATGAACTCCTCCCACAGAAAATAAAGGGAAAAATAATATTATAATTTTTTTTATAACTGTGGGCCTAGTTATTATGTTATACGACTTGACGAGAGTTATTTAGTTTGTCTTTTTTTATTCTACCAAATGTGCACTAATTTTAATCCTTTTTCGATTCATTCGCTCAGGTTACACAATTGCACTCGTGTGCACTTCCTTTTACACGACTGCGTCATTCCTCACTTTTACGACCTGTGCATGTACAATTGTACATACCTCACACAATACCTGAGGGAAAGCTCAAACGAATGGCTGAGATAGTTTCGCCTTGCGAAGAACTGGGGTGTGTATTATTTACTCCGAAGTGGATCTTTGCCTCAGACAAGAGATGAACAAGACATTTTGATTAGATAGAAAGATGTTTTAAGGTGCAAGCATACCCGTCAGGGTAGTTCAGGATAAACGCTCTTAGAAATAAGAAGATAGTTACTCGTATTATTATTACGTATCTAAATCCGGATTGTGTTGAGTTGATTAGATAGAAAGATGTTTTAAGGTGCAAGCATACCCGTCAGGGTACTTCAGGATAAACGCTCTTAGAAATAAGAAGATAGTTACTCGTATTATTATTACGTATCTAAATCCGGATTGTGTTGAGTTGAGTTCTATTAGAAAACCCTGTTTCTTAATAAATATAACATTTACGTAAGTTTTACGAATTTAAGATAGAAAATGTCCCTTCTTATAACTTTCTATCAAAAGTTAATTTTCAATTTCAGAGTATTCGTCCATTACTACGACTGTACGAGCTGGAATTAGCCAGCGATGGCCAATGATCCAATTACTTGGAAAATTGGCTTCCTTTTGCCAGTTACTCTCGATTGTGGGTTGAAACCACTGGCGGGGCTTAGAGATGTGTATTAACGATTACAAACATTTATAAAGTAAGCGAAGAAAAGCGAGCAACCATAAGTTCGAATCATAAATCTGGTTAGTGATTTTTATTTTATTCCACAACTCAAAGACGTCGTAGTAATTTCTCCATAAACAATTACATTTTTTGTTATTTAAGTGGGAGGCAACGAGCAAGCAGGTCACCTGATGGTAAGCAATCACCGCCGTCCATAAATACCCGCAACACCAGAGGAGTCACAAGTACGTTGCTCGGTTCTTGAAGATTGTCATGTCATATCGGTCCGAAAATACCGCTGCAGGGAAAAAAATTCCATATTTTTATATCAAGGTTTACCCTAGATATTTTCTAATGGAACGTTTTTGCCCAGCCCTAGCCTATCAAAATAAATACCCCTTCAATTCCCCCGCTCCAGGCAAGATGCTCCAATGGCTCGCTTATTGTCACTGGATTGCGTGCCGCTAACAAACTGGGGACATCGGGGTTTATTACATACAATCTAATTCACTTAAGTGATTCTCATCGATAGTCTTTCCACTTTTCCTTCTATTCTATTATTTTTCTTCTAATTTTGAAGATAGTGAGCCATTGTACAAATCTTTTTTTTTTTGCTCTGTATGGGGCTCTTTTTGTTTATTAGTTTATATTTTAGCTGTGCTCATGAAACATTTATGTGAAAGCAAGCCCACTTGAAATATGAGATTCGAAGATCAAAAGAACCTATATAAGTACGAGTATGATAGCACAATGAACAATGCTTCTTGGTTAAGTAACCTCAATGGGACAGAGTGGAGCTTACCAATGGATGGGCTGCGAGCTACTCTGTCAACTGAAGTGTCATATAAATAGAGCCCCGTTGCCTGAGGAAACACACCGGGGTTATGCCGTTGCGGATTTTCTCCTCTCCTATAAAATGATACAGTAATAGGTAGGCAGTATAGGTAATAATCCCCCGCGGCGCTGGCATAATGCACTTATACATATTTTACGTGTAGGAGTGCTTGCGCGTCTTTTTTCGTTTAGTGAACTCTGAAAAAGTCATGTCATTGGCATAAGGTACGTCCTCCCCAAATACATTCGACATGCTCCGAATACACCGGCCTACTAAGTTGATATTTAAGCAATACAACAAAGAATAAAAAAGTCATGACACCCATATATTTTGTTTTACTTTTTTCTGTGCTCTATATGTATTTATAATGTTTTATGTGCATTAAAATGTAAGGATATATATTTCTTTATGTACGTTAATTTCTTCAGCCGATCTCATTGTGATATGCCGGCACCAACAAATATTTAATATTTGAAGTGAAGCTGTAGTGGCAGTGGGCTACTCGTATCCACCATAGAAACATTGGTTGGGGTTCTAGAGTGGAAACCTCGGTAAACTAAACGTAGTGTAGGATGCGGTTATTATGGCACGTCGTTATTTTCATTTCTGATTCTAAGATTTCTGAAGACATTCGCTATCATTTTACGAACCATATTCACCCTGCAATACATGATTACCCTGGCTAGTTTGGAATAAGGACTCTGCTAAGCTCGTATTATGGATCAACAAATGTGTTATATTTGTGGTTTGGACAAAACAAGAATGCAAAGGCATTCTTTGGAATGTGAGGAGATATGGGTCATTTGGTACTTCAGTTGAGCTAGATTTGAGCCAAATATTACTGCTCCAGCACAGTTCCTCGATGATGTATTATGTCATTATAATAATGAAATAAAATTAATCAAATAATGTGTTTTCCTGTTTTTACATCTCTTATCTATAAACTCATGTATAATTATAACATCAATTACAATAGATAAACCTAAAGCAAAGAAATACAGACGATAACTAAACATTTGTAATAAATTATGTAGTTTAAAAGTTAATCCATGTTTTCAACATATACTCGTATTGATATCGTATAAGAACTATCTATTAACGTGGCGGAATTTTTGTTAGTTATTCTCATTTTACAATAACATATTTAACAAACTAAAACAACCTTGTTCCCTTTTGGCCAAAAATTGTATGGCTCGTGGGCATTGTTCTTTCGTAAATGTGAAAATAAATGTGCTTGTTCTGTTTCCAAAATAAGTTATATAATTTAAAATTGCGTTAGACTCAAATCAAAAAGTCATAATGAAACGGAGACACGCCATTATGTATTTTAGCGATTGTTCTGCGAGATGACTAAGCGGTTATCTAATCACAAAATCTGTTTACGAGAGATTTACCAGACAGACGTTCCGGCCCAATTTATTTCTGATAAATGAATATTTCTATCACAAACAAATTTAATCATTTTCATCGCATTAATTTCATTCTCTGTCTATTTGAATAAAAGGTAAATCAAATTGCAAAATGCAAAAGGCCTTACAGCAGTGGGTGAAAAATAACAGTTTTGAATATAATTTCCTGAACGAAAATGGAATTATTCAAAAATCATAATGATAAAAGAGTACCTACATCGGGTCCAAGTTTCAGTAATGGTTATTAATTTTCCATTAAGGCTGTTCTGATGTTTAACGACAGCAACATACTGGACAACCTTTGAAATAAAACATTATCAAATAAATAAATAAGTATCGGACAACATTACATAATATGTACATAAGTAAAAAGCTTGAACATTGTGTTATGAGTATCAAAAACAACAAATACCACAAATAAAGATATAAAGGGTTTTTCAATAAGGACGCGTAGATTTTGGCGGTCCGTGGCAGCCATCCTGTCCCGGTGACATTTGTCAAATCTTCCGTCCATCATTCAGCCACCCATTCTAAATCACCATGGCAAGTTACACGACTGAACAGCGCGTGCAAGTGGTAAAACTTTGTTATCAAAATCTACCCGTCCTTATTGAAAAAACCCTTTACATACTTCAATGCCCTTAAACCAGCGGACATAAACAGACAGAAACAGAACACAAAACACGGGTATCCTCGTATTAATTACAAATCTTTCTTTTTTTTCTTCAGTAAGGAATGCGTTTAGGGACCTTTCCTAGAAGGCCTTTACTATTCTAAGCCACAAAATTGAAGACGTTATACATAAGGTTTATTCTTCGTTGACAATCCTCAGAAGTTACCTATTTCATGCCCTAGCTTAAAACCGAGAGCCTTCGTTATAACTCCATTTAATGTGTGTACAATGTTCATAAACACAAATGTTTGAACTGTTCATTGGTTGAACCAGCGAGGCATCCGGCGACTGGGACCGCAATCAACTCGGACCGCGGTCCTAGTTGCCGGATTGATAAAATTTTATAATTTTTCTTCCGGCGACTGGGACCGAAGCTAGTAAAATCCAAAACTAGTACAGTCAAACAAAAAAATGTTATACGAAAAATAAAAAAAAACTCTGATTGACCATCATTAATTATAAATATAATTTTGATTTATTCCTGTTTCGTCCCAAAGTTTTGTCCCATATTCCAAAAAATTCCCATTTCGTCCCACATTCCTATTCAATCCCCTTTTCGTCCCGAATCAGAAATATTGTAAATAGTACAGACAATAATATAAATAACTCATAAAAAAAAGGAAATAATTTAAAGATGTACTAGGGCACCATGACCTTATTGGAGATGTATTAATTTGTCATGGATTTTTGATGACGAATCAACTGTATAGATTAACAAAGTGATCTAAAGCTACAGTTTGTATTACCTTTGAAAAAAATGATGCATGACAAATAAATACGTCATCTCCAATAAGGTTATGTTGCCCTAGTACAATAATACCAGTATCCGTATTACTAAAGTTATATTACTTTATTATACCAACGATTTTAAATACTTATTAGCCTAATTTAAAGAACTTAATTTAAAAAGTTTGTTTACGACATTTATAAAACGGATACTTTTTTTAATTTTATGTGTTTAATAAAATTTAAAACGTACGTAAAAATGGGCTGACTTAATAAGCTAAGCGCATAAAATAAATTCAGGACACGAGTAAATCATATTCAATATAAATATTTTTGCATAAAACTTTTTCATTTGACTGTACTGTGTGGCTTGAACAATAGATTCTTTAATAAATTTATGCGTGGTCCCAATCGCCGGAAGAAAAATTATTAAATTCAATCAATCCGGCAACTGGGACCGCGGTCCGAGTTAATTGCGGTCCCAGTCGCCGGATGCCTCGAACCAGCGACCTGTGGTTTAATTGCCACCTTTCATTCAACAACAAAGTCATTATCCAAAATCATCGTCAATTAAAAATTATTTCAAATATCTAATTGCGCTTGTTTCTTAGAAATTGAGGGAGAAATCTCAAATTTTCATATGCATAATTCTTCTATTTGCATCAAATGTAAAACTTTCCCCATAAATTAATTATCGTATCTGTATCAAGGCGTAGCTCATGGCGTTGTCGTTAAAAGTTTGCTAATAAATCATTTGTGTCTAATTTACGTTGTAATTAAAAACGTGTTGTTCAAACCAACATCCATGAGTAAGAGAAAATTAATACACGTGGCATCGATAAAAATTCATAAGAGCAGAAATGTTAGATTAATTTGCAAAAAGTTTCCGCGTCATAATGACCTTTCCAAAAGTAAACGACTTGCTACGAGAATGAATGGGAAAAGCACAAAAACTATCAATTGATCTATGAAAGTATACTTCGTACGATTGAGTTCATGGGAGGATTCAGGCGACTGGGACCAAATAAAACTGGGACCGCGGTCCCAGTTACCTGATAACATTTTTGAATCGGTCGACTGGGACCATATACCTAATTTCCTTTAATGTACAGTTAACAGAAAAATCAAGTTATAACTCAGGATTTTATTTTATTTAGTATTACGGTCAAGTATTTTTGAAGTGAAAATTCGATTGGCAGTAAACGGTCTCAGGGTGAAATGGATTTGAGTTATTTCAAAGACAAATCATTGACTTGATTTGGCGGTAAGTCGCTCACATAACTCAAATTACTACATTTCCTCTATGACTAGTGACAAACAGCGATGACATTGAGAAGGGTTAAGATTTTTTGTTATTCTCGTTTCCATATGTTAAATTCAAAAGAAGGTTTTCCTTTTTGTAATATTTCAACTGCATGCACTGGTATTCGTTTTAGTACCTGTCTACTAAAGGCTAAACCGAGATAGACACATAAATATTAATTACTAGCTTTCTGCCTGCGGTTTCACCCGCGCGTAATATCTTTTTTTAGGGTTCCGTAGCCAAATGGCAAAAAACGGAACCCTTATAGATTCGTCATGTCTGTCTGTCTGTCTGTCTGTCTGTCTGTCTGTCTGTCTGTCTGTCTGTCTGTCTGTCTGTCCGTCCGTGTGTCACAGCCACTTTTTACCGAAACTATAAGAGCTATACTGTTGAAAATTAGTAAGTAGATGTATTCTGTGAACCGCATTAAGATTTTCATACAAAAATAGAAAAATAATAATAAATTTTGGGGGCTCTCCATACTTAGAACTGAAACTCAAAATAATTTTTTTCATCCAATCCTTACGTGTGGGGTATCTATGGATAGGTCTTTTAAAATGATAATAAGGTTTCTTATATCATTTTTTTCTAAACTGAATAGTTTGCGCGAGAGACACTTCCAAAGTGGTAAAATGTTGGTCCCCCCCCCCTGTAACTTCTAAAATAAGAGAACGATAAGGGTCGTTGGGCGTTTCGCCCCACGAGCTATTCGACCCGCGGGGCGAATCGCCCAAGGACCCTTTTTGAAGTGGCACTTTCGCCCCGCGGACCGAAACGCCCAATAACTTTTCGAAATGGGTCGATTCGCCCCGCCGTGGGGCATAAAAGAGCTCTCTTATTTGATGGATGATTTTAATCGAAAATATATAGTTTTATTACATATCTCTAAAAGTACAGCCGTGCACAAAATAACAGAGCAAACGAAATAATTTATAAGTTAGAAATGTCATAAGCCAATTGAGTACATTTTTGTGTTATTGCACTGCATTATTATTGTATGTAAAAATATTATGTAAAATAAGTGCAAAAAGGTGCCGATAAACGCGTACATGCATTCCAAGAATCTCAGGTAAAATTTACTCTTTGTTAAAGTAAACTTACCTGGCACATAAACAAAAGAATACCTGGAGCGCCCGTGCGGTAAGTAAGACCACAGAATAGATTTTTTTTTCTATTCCGTGAGTAAGACGGTTAAGTACTGAATCTGTAATTATGCCACCTCTAAATTGTATATATTTTTTAAATAAATTTGATTATTACCGGAATTTATTTTTATCGGAATCTTTTATTTTCACTAACCACTTTTCTACTCGTCTGTACAAATAAATGGAATCCTAAATTTTTTTATATGAGTCAAGCTGGGCATAAAAAATGCGCATTGGGTTGCTTCGCTCCGTGGTCCGAATCGACCCATTTCAAAAATGACTTGGGCAATTCGCCCCGCTGTAACCGCTGCGGGTCGAATGGCCCCATTCAAAAAGAGCTCTTGGGCGATTCGCCCCGCGGGTCGAATAACTCGTGGGGCGAAACGCCCCACGACCCAACGATAAATCTAAAAAAAATATATGATGTACATTATTATGCAAACTTTCATTGAAAATTGGTTTGAACGAGATCAAGTAATTAGTTTATAAATTTTTGGGGCTTCCCATACTTAGAACTGAAACTCAAAAATTTTTTTTTCTTCAAACCCTTACGTGTGGGGTATCTATAGATAGGTCTTTTAAAATGATAATAAGGTTTCTTATATCATTTTTTTCTAAACTGAATAGTTTGCGCGAGAGACACTTCCAAAGTGGTAAAATGTTGGTCACCCCCCCTCTAACTTCTAAAATAAGAGAACGATAAAACTAAAAAATATATATGATGTACATTACCATGCAAACTTCCATTGAAAATTGGTTTGAACGAGATCAAGTAATTAGTTTTTTTTTAAACGTCATAAATCGTAAACCGCAATTTTCCTCTCATTCAATCAACTCAAATATAAAAACGTCGATCAAACTTACGAACTACAAGAACTTTTATATTATGATGATACTTGCTGCTACGGAACCCTTCATGGGCGAGTCCGACTCGCACTTGGCCGGTTTTTTCAAATATCCCGCAGGAATGAGACGTGTCCTGTAGGAATTCAGAAGTAGAGTCTAATTTTCTAAATAAATAATTGTATTAATATGAACTGATGTTGTTTTCTTGAGTTTTATTCCTTTAGCGGAAGGGACATTTTTCTTTGCATAAATAAACTGTCAAATGCATAGAAATATTAATGTGGCCTATTAAAATGCCTCTACTATAATTTAAACATTATTGTCATGAAATCACACAACATAATATTTTTGAGAGAATATTTTTCTGTCAGAATGTCAATTTAATTTTTGCACAAGCTATCATCATATATAACTCATGGTTTAGTACACACGAGTAATTAATATAATAATAATTATGGTAAAAATAATCGACCTTTTTTCTATGCGTCAATAAATGTAACATCAACGGTTTTTAATAAGATAATAATTCTGGAATAAAAGCAAAAAAACTGTGATGGTTGTTAGTTCAAGTTTTGTGTTCTCATAGACTAAGTCTAAATTGTGAAACCGTCTCAGAAAATGAGTGTGCAACAAATTGAAACCTAAATATCTAGATGACTTATTTCTATGATGGGGAAAGGATATTTGTATAAAATAAATATACCAATGAAAATGAATTTAAGATGACTGACAAGTTTTCTTGCTTTAATTACTCAAACTGTATTTTTTTTTCTCCTTTCAAATTAACTTTTTTACTTAAAAAGTATGATGAAATTGCTTTGAATTTAACAAAAATCCTACTTAATATTATAAATGCGAAAGTCTGGATGTTTGGATGTTTGGATGTTTAGATGTTTAGATGTTTGGATGTTTGTTCCTCAATCACGCCTAAACGGCTGTACAGATTTAGATGAAATTTGGCACACGTATAGTTTATAACCCGGAATAGGACATAGGCTAAAAAATTCCTACGGGAAACGTCTCTTTCCCGCGGGAATGTCAATTTTGAAACTACTAAACTGATTTGAATAATTCTTTTACTGTTGAAAAGCTACACTGTCCCAGGTGAATATAGGGTACTTTTGATCCTGGAAATGTGGGGGGAAGGGGGTATATTTGAAAAAAGAGATTACGCGCGGGTGAAACCGCGGGCGGCCGCTAGTAAGCCATAACTTTAAAAGAAACCTTAAATGTCATTGTACACTATAATTACATCGTTCTAATTTTTAGCTTGCGTAACTACAAGATTCGGAGCAAACCCCAATCTAAATTTAAGTTACCCACAACTCTGCCTTCGTTGTTTACGCAAGTCGCATGATATTTAATAAATTACATCCTCAACAACTGATTTCGAGAGATATCAGTATCACTCCCAGAGGGTCGACCGCAAGAGGCGACGACGCCTGCGCTCCACTATTCTCGCCACCCAAGCACAGCAAAGTATCTATAGAAACTTACCCAGCATCCTAATAACTCTCCGTTGCGACGTCCCATGTCTGTACCGCATACTCGTGTTGTTACACCGCTCGTTACTTTCCACCGACATCTTTTTCACTGGGTGCAAAACACGAGATGTTCGCAACTTAACACCTATTAACGCGTACAGCACCGATATCACAGACATAGGCACCACAAAGAATATGAAACTAGATATCACGAACACTTGATGCACTCCCTGACCTTTCACTGTACACACAATCATAGTTTGCCCGTCATCCACTTGTGTCACTATGCCGAATTGCATCGCCTGGGGAATGGCGGTGCACAGCGCGCATACCCAAATTGCTATAATGAATCTTACTGCTCTCGATAGTTTCGACATTGTGTGTGACATGAATGGACGACATATAGCTATGTATCTCTCAACGGTGAACGCAGTTATTGTCAGTACGGTAGCGTTCGCCGACGTCTCTGAAGCCAGGCCGAGCGCAATGCAATGCGCTTCGCCAAGAGGGTAAGTCGATGGATTCCACATTCGGTGCAACTCAATTGGCAATCCGCAAACAAGGAGAATGAGATCTGATATAGCTAGACTGAAGAGGTAGAAGTTGGTGGCGGTGTGCATGGAGCGGTTCCTCGCAATGACAACGCATGTGCTTATATTTCCTAAGATCCCCGCCAGGAAGATGATTGTATATGTGATGCTGAGAGGCACTAAGAGATCGAGAGAGTCGGGCTCAGCATAAGCAGAGCTCCAGGCTTCATCGGTTTCATTTGTCCCGTTGGTCATCTGTAATTCCAATGTGTAATTCTCCATGGCTGCGTTATTGTCCACGTCATCACAATACCTGCGGACAAAAACATCACTTTAGTGACTTCACGACAGTAATGCCTTGTTTTTCAGTTGTATAAGTATGGGACCGTAATTCTAAGGTCCTAAATTTTAGTCCCGAGACAAGCAGATTGTGTTGATTTTTTTTTGTCGAACACAGCCCGGTTTGTGCTTACCAATTCGCATTTAGCAAGCGTTGCGATTAAGCCGTACCTATAATTGTGATGATGACTTAACTCCAATTATTGTGGAGGCCTTTGCCCTGCAGTAGGACATTAATAAGCTGATGCAAGACAGTCTATACAGTTTTAACTTAGCCTGTAATTTGAATAAGAAATGGAAGTAATTATGGGTAAAACATCAGATTAAATTAAAATACATTTGCATCGCGACCTTTTACGATGTCGTTCTAGCAATTAACATGAAGAAGCAATTATACTGTTTCGAATCAAATCGTTATGAGATTTTAAGACAAGAAATGACAGAATATGTAAATTTGATATTCGCTGCTGTAAACTTATATTTAAAAACAATCTAACACAAAGTTACGAGGACCATTTGCATCAGAAGTGCTTGTTTTTCCTCAACTCATTGTAAATAATACACGAACTTGTTTTGAACACGATTTATTCACCCCAAACCTTGACAATCTTAAAGTAACGTATCATTGGATTTAATCTCGAATATGCTATTTATAAACCTGCAATTATGTGCTGGGGAACTCCCACGACCCAAAACGTTTCAACCTTTTAACAGAGTACTTTTTTCTAAAGTTTCATTTGCGTGGATATTTTTTGGTATTTATGCGATGTTTTGCATCTATGTTATTTAGACAACTAAATCAGGGAAATGGGGGAGTTCCCACGCCAAAACAAGTCAAGCTAAAAGCAAGGGCGCCTAACCTACCAGTTCCAGAATCGATTTGTATTTTTTTATACCCCACCGAACTTAGATTTCGGCCATGAGGTGAGGTATACCAAACAAGCAAAATTTTTTTTGAAATAATGTCAATAATAAACTTAATAATGATTACTTAAACTTTAATGGCATAGCTGTTATACTTTACTTCTATTGATTTATCGTACTAACACCAACTAACACCTATTACTTGTAGTACATTATATTACTTGTAGTCTATACTAATCTATACTACGAGTAATATTATAAGAAGAAAAACTTGATTATAAATTGTTTTTTGTATTGAATATGCGCCAAAACTACTAAACCGAGTTAATAATTCTTTCACTGTTAGAAAGCTACACTATCCCCGTGTGACATGGGTACTTTTGATCCCGGAAATGTGGGGGGAAGAGGGGATATGGATTTAACAATAATAGAATTATTATCTGTTCTCGAAAATTCAAGGTTTACGTACATTTCGTTTTACACAAAGAAAACGTTTTTTCTTTTAGAAAGCTGTTCGAGCTCAACATTTCTAATATCTCAAAGACATCAAAAACAACACGAAGAAGACCTTTGTAAGTAGTCTTCGGTAAATCCAATATTGTTCCATCCTTAGCAAGGATTTCAAAAAAGCTAGTTATTACGCTGTGCCTTAAATAAACTCCTGTTCGATGTTACAAGCACGTTTAAGTCACAAAGGAAACTTGTCGATATTCTCAATGTTAGTGCGGTGATAGTTCTGACACTTACCAACAAAATATTGTTATATTGAAACAAACACATAAATAACACATTTTGCACTATTGTCATAAAATAATAAAATGATGCTTGCTATCTTCGAACGTCGCTATGTCGACATACATAGAATATAAGTATAGATATAACAAAACAAAACAAACGTTACAGTTTGTAAAAAACATCATCAAGTGACATAATGTCACATAATGACTTGTTATTTAACCAAAGATTGAAAACGCCCACAACAAGATGGAGTGCAAATTCGGCATTTTATTTATGACCTTTAAACGACAAGGCGGATAGTGATCCTTTTACCATAAAAAGCGTTTATATCCCAAACTATTCGCTAAGCTTTTTTTGGCGTCGAATATAAGTTTTTGTTGCGATTGTATAATGGTATTGCATCACCATAATTTACAAAGTATAATTTTATAGTTATTTTCACAAAAAGAAAAAAATATATCCATAACTAGTGTACTTAAGTAAGGTAAAATTATGTAATATGATCCATAACAAACTTATTGACTGTATTTATCAATACAGATCTTACAACTCTCATTTAAAAAAAAAACCTTACACTTACAAAAAGTGGAGAAACAGTTACTTGTATGACGAAAATAAAGTAAGTAAACATCGACCAACAATAAAATTATGTGGGTACGTAGCTGATTCAAAAGTAAGTTAGCTTAAAAACTTGTATGTACGTACGTATTATGGAATATACTTACATGCAAACAAACACAAAACAACATCCACGTTCACATTGCATGTCCGTACCTGTTGTATGAAATTTCGTGCCGTTTTTGTTTCTATTAATTAATAACTAATTAGGATCCGATTCTTCTGGAATGAAATGCTTCTGACTGATAAAGTTCACAAAAAATATGACGAGGACAAGTCACTAAATAAACATATTTAAATTGAGACCAATCCCGGATACGAGATTTAAGGTTTAAAGAACTTTATTTTCAAGAATGTACACTCATACATAGAAACTTATTAAAAAGTTATAACAATTTTCTTGAGTTAGACGACAACCGATACTCAGACAGTTAATGGCTCAAAAATGATAAGGCAGCCGTGAACGTAAAGTGTGAATATCAGAAATTACTAGCAATAAACGAGATTGTTGGAATTTTGTGTAAACATGTTTAACACATTCAGTGCGTTACGACCACTATTTTGACGTATTCGCCTTTCCGCCAGCGCGGCAGCCCTCTGTCCCTGTTTTACGCTTGGTGCGGGGGCTATTTTTCTATGTTCCCATACGTGTATAAAAGAGATAGTGGTATTCCCATTTTTGTTGTTTCTAGTAGAACAATAATCTGCAAAAAAAATGTACGGCAAAATAATGGTCGTAACGCATAGAAAGGAAATTGTTTTCGTCTGGTGCGGTACGACCAGTATTTTGACGCACCCCCCCAGCCCCGCAACCACCCGCTTGCGCCTCAGTTCGCACTAGTTCTGCCTGTAATATCGACACGCGTATCGATAGATTTTTGGAGGCTCGCGAGAATGAAATGATCGCGAAAAAAACTTTTCATTAAATCTTATATTGTGTTATTTCTGTGGTTAATATAAAAGTAAAATTGACAGGTGCCAAATTATAAAATCGCAATTGGTTAAATAAACGCTAAAAACAAAGAATTATATAATAATTACCTCAGATTATATTAATAATGATTGAAAGTAAACTAACGATTTTCATACTTTTTTCCTTAATTGATTATATTTTAGTTAAAAATATGTAACATCTTTTAGGTCTGAATAAAAAATATCGATAAAAATCATTTGTTGTTTAACTGTTTAGATCCCATCACTAGTATTTTTTCGCTTCTATGCTATACGCCTAATATATGGTCGTAAATCAATGATTTCGAAAAATGCTTATATTTTCCAAAATATCCTTCAGAACCCTGTGCTACGGCAGTTGTGTATAAACAGGGATATGACCTAAAGGTTTGAAAAAGAAAATCTTTGGTACGATGAGTTTCCACGTCTGTGTAGGCCCTGGAAGTCAGGTCGTGGTGCGTCAAAATACTGGTCGTAACGCACTTCTGGCTTAGATACGTACGACCAGTATTTGTTCGTAACGCAGTCGCGGCAAGTTCAGGTTTTTGTGCCAACGCACTGAAAGTGTTAAAAAAACGACGGGTTGCACTCCGGGAGTGCCGGCAGAAGTGAAAACCTGAATATTAACGTTGTGCATTTTTGATATGTATTTTGGAATGGTTAGGGATTTAATTGATTGGTAGAGGTATAAAAGTACTATCATTTATATGGTAAAATACAATATTTATTTATTGGGCTATCGTACACAAACATGACAATTTATATTACATTAAAAAGTTTATCTCTCAGAATTAATGAAATCAGAAACTTTTTCAGACTTATCAGAAACTCCTTGCTGTGACACTGAAACGCCATGTAATAAATGATGATAAAATGATTGACAACCGTCAATGTCATACTTTTTTGATTGACAACTATTTATTTTCTAAACAACGAAAACAAAGTTTGGAATTTACAACTAATTGCATACTGGAATCTGCGGATAAACTTTTGAATTTGGAGCAATCGGCCAAGAAATGATTCCCTTTCATAGAAATATTATGTACTGACTAGCTCAATGTTCCCTTTACAGAATCCGCAGACTCCCGAATCGTTAATAACACGAGTGGTGTTACAGTAATCAACATGTCGCTTTCGAGGATGTTCACTGGGAATTTGGGGTAACAAGCCAAAATGTGTGTGAGAACGAGCCTCTTGTCGCAGGAAATCGGACAGCATTTCCAACTTCATACGACCTGATGCATGCTCCGCAGCATAGCGGATCCAAAGACTGCGGAGAAGTGGTGTTAATTTCCATAAAATACTGTTATATAATTCCGGCGAATAAAGATATTCCAAACTTTTTAAATGTTTTATTACGGCAATGAAATTTTGAATTTTGCAGGATATCAAATTAAGGTCTTTGTGGTCACTTTGTAGCATAGGAAGCATATAGGAAGCGACCGCACTGCGGCTATAATAGTAGAAGAGGTCACACTTGACAGTTCATTCATGCAAAGAAAAATATACCTTACGCTAAAGGAATAAAACTCAAGAAAACAACATCAGTTCTTATTAATACAATTATTTACTCTACTCCTGATGTACATAAGAAGCACTTTTCTTTGCATTTAATAAATGAGCTGTCAAATTGAACAAAAAACCATTATTGTCTAGAGACCGACAAATTATCTGTTCCGGTTCCGGTGGCGGCGTCGCTACTGTCTATTTAAAACTGTCATTAAATATCGTTTTTGCATTGCATTTCACGTAGTTCCAATTTTGGCCACCGGAACAGATAAGTTTGTAGAAAACACGTGTCCGGACTTCAAATTTTATATGGATTTTCGATCAGGTCACGTGACACATAAAACCTGTCGCGAGTTTAACATTTTTTCCCCATACAAAAAAAGTGCACAACGCCGCTAAAGAAGTTTTCACTTCAAAAAAAAATTTTATACTACGTCCATTGGCAGACAGGCATGGGACAGGGACACTTCACCAAGAAGCGTCGCTAAATATGCTGCCAGACTGTTGGCTTATCTGATCTTCGAGTCGTTGGTTTCAAGTGTACTGTACTGGCTCTTAAATTAATATTGCCGGAACACAGCCAGAGCTGTTATGGCGACAGATTTCACTTGTGGGGGTGGTAGCCAGCCATTCGGACTCTAAAAAAGCCTACCAATCAGACCCTAGTCGGGAATCGAACCCAGAACCTCCGGGTTTTATACCCGAGCGGTTTAGCCACTGTTTCACGGAGGCGGTCGAAATGCGTGTATGTTATATCTGTCGGTTCATCATACCCATGCAATACGTAGTATCCCAAAAGCTTCCGATGGCAACACGATACGTGTTCTTCCATTATCGCATTGCGTTTCCAGTTGCGTAACGTGCAAAGGGTATGTACACACACATAAAAATTAATTAACACTCCAAAAAATGTATACTGCAATATTTCTTTTTACTCGATTGTTAAGAAAACTTATTAAGGAAGGCTCTCACGTGACCTGTAAAAAAGGCTTATAGGCAAAGGGTCAATATAGTATCCGACGAAAAAGTCTGATATTAAGTAGGGATGGCGATCCGAGATCGATTAATCGAAGAATCGGGTTAGTAGTCGATTCGCACGAAAATAATTCGCACGAAAATGCGAATCGACAACTTTCAAAAATAACATTATTTTTAGTAGTCGATTCGCCCGAATGAATTTTAATCGCGTGCGAGTCGACCCCTTTAAGAATTGATAGTAGGCGATTCGCACTTTTGCAATATTATGTGCATAAAAAAAAAAAAAAGTACAGTCGTGTACAGGATATCTTTATAATAATATTAACCTATTCGCTGTCTATATATCTTACAGCATACAGAATTATTTAAATTTCAAATGTTATATTTTTTCGGACAGGGAACATGTTAAATTATAAACTAATATCATTAATCGTTACATTATATTTGATAACTTTATTATTAAAATGACACCAAAAATTAGAAACGAATATGTATTGCTTGTCTGTTTTTTTTACAACTTATACGAATACTTTGACAATTTTATCATAACATTTTATTTTATTTATTCACGTACAATTTCTTTTTTATTATTCGCGCCAGTGAGTGAGCTTTATGTATAATTACTTTTAGTTTGTAAGTGCGGTACATTGTTTTGATCAGAGCTCTCGCCCCGGACATACTTATTTGATGAGTCATAGAAACCAAAGGATACCGACTTGAGCTTTGGTCGGCTTATTGCCGCCGTGCTTCTAGCTAACAGCTAGGGGGGTGGGAAGCAGGGTATTTAAAGTATTTTAATTTAAACTAAAAGTAGGTAATTATATATAAAGCTCACTCACTGGCGCGAATAATAAAAAAAGAAATTTTACGTAATAAAATAAAATGTTATGATAAATTGTTAAAGTATTCGTATAAGTTGTAAAAAAAAAAACAGACAAGCAATACTTTTTCGTTTCTAATTTTTGGTGTCATTTTAATATTAAAGTTATCAAATAAAATTTAACGCTTAATGATATTAGTTTATAATTTAACATGTTTCCTGTCCGAAAAAAATATAACATTTGAAATTTAATTGATTCTGTATGCTGTAAGATATTAGACAAGGAATATGTTAATAATATTATAAATATTACAAAGATTTCCTGTACACGACTGTACTTCGATTGTTTTTTATGCACATACTGCAAAAGTGCGAATCGCCTACTATCAATTCTTAAAGGGGTCGACTCGCACGCGATTAAAATTCATTCGGGCGAATCGACTACTAAAAATAATATCATTTTTGAAAGTTGTCGATTCGCACTTTAGTGCGAATTATTTTCGTGCGAATCGACTACTAACCCGAAGAATCGATTTTTCAAGCCAAAAAGATCGATTTTTGAAATCTATATGTAGCACTGAATCGATTCAGTGAATCGATTCATCACCCTTGAAAATCGGCATTCGATTTTTTTCTGTTTCAGCCTTGAAAAAAACCTAGTTCCAGACTACTGGCTTTCACATTAATATTGCTGAAACACAGCCAGAGCTGTTATGGCAGCAGATTTCACCTGTGGGGTGGTAGTAGCTAGCAAGTCGGACTCTGAAAAAGTTCTACCACGAACCAGACCCAAGGCGGGAATTGACGGAGGCAGTCAATTTGACAGTTACATAGAAAAAGTTAAAATAATAAGCATTGCCATTAAGCTACATTATCTATTTATATATTTTATCTTGTTTTTTTTTTATAAAATTGATTCATTTTTACATTGTAAACGCAAACTTGAAAAAAAGATCGATTTTTTAAAAATCGATCTTTTACACCTCGATTTTTTTGTGAATCGATTCATCTGGTTTCGATTCGAATCGATTTAAAAATCGATCTTTTTTGAAAAGAATCGCCATACCTAATATTAAGTTGACTAAATACTTTCTAGAACCAATCTAATATTTCGTCCAAGTGACTCGGTCTAATGAGAATGATCATTGATATGTATACGTGATTTCGTGAAAGGTCATTGCCTATATGTATACGTTTATGCATGATCAAAATTTACAAAAAAGAACATATTATTATTAGCGATGTGCATACATTTGCCGCAGCCGAGATAAGTCAAGTGTAGCATTCTCCAAAGTGAGTGAAGTGAATTCAGATATCATTTAGGCGAGAGTAGGTATATTAATTGTATTGTTAGACGATAGTGTGAGCACAGCCTAATGCTTGTCGTCGCGTGTTGATTTACAGAGAGAAAGATTAATGTCCGACAGCTAGTGTATTTCTGTATTACCAAAACATTGAATAATTGTTTCAAAATGAAAAATGCCAACACATGTTTTTAACATGTTAAGGAATTTTCCACATATTTAACGCAGCCATTTTGAATGGAGAGTGTGTCCGTATCTTCCCCTTTTCAATAATAACAGTTAACGAACGATTTTAATTGTTTAAATCATCTGTTGCCTTAATACCCATTATTTTAAAATGCGGGCATAAAATTGTATATTGTATATTTACAATATTATTGTAAGCTTTCCAACAGTAAAAGAATTATTCAAATCGGTTCAGTAGTTTTGGAGCCTATTCAATTCAAACAAACAAACAAACAATCAAATCTTTCCTCTTTATAATATTAGTATAGATAACTTCTGCTTTTATAGAGAATATTGTAATCAGGTAAGTTACTAGTACAATTTCAATTATTTTAGTTAAGGATAAAAATGCAAAAAGCCATAGCCATAGCTAGAAGGATAAAAAAAACCATCTCTGATCTCATTTTTAAGGCCAATATTTATTTAAGACTAGCCTTCCGCCCGCGGCTTCGCCCGCGTGAACTATAGGACGTTATCCCGCGGGAATATCTCTAAAAATTGTAGCCTATGTGTTGTTCTGATGTATAAGCTATATTACTGTAAAGTTTGATTGAAATCAATTCAGTAATTTTTACGTGAAAGAGTAACAAAAGTCCATCCATCCATACTTACAAACTTTCGCGTTTATAATATTATAGCCTTCCGCCTGCGGTGTCACCAGCGCGTTATTTCTTTTTTCAAATATCCCCTCCCCCTTCACCCACATTTCCGGGATCAAAAGTACCCTTTGTTCACCGGGGATAGTGTAGCTATCCAACAGTGAAAAAATTCCCCCTCACTGCGCTGAGAGGTTTATCGTCAGGTTTTAGTTGGTAGGGCTGAAGTGCGAGTCCGACACACCGCTCGGGACGAACCTCCGTCCCTGAGTGACCCCCAGCTTTAGCAGGGAGGGTCCGGCGTCCGTTTTGTCAGGGACGCCGGGCTGGTGCGTAACAGTATTTCCTGACGCAAAAAAAGGTATCACAAACATGACAAATCACGATCCCCGGCGCAAAAAGCAAGGCCACTACTATCAATCATGGGCTGGTCAATAGCCACCAGGCTGGCACCGGATCGTCCCAATCGGTTGTGAAGGAGAAACCGGTGGAGTTTAGTGGGTAGTAAACGCTTTAGTCTCGAGGCCCACAAACGGCCGCAGTAGGTTTAGTTAGCCTGCGGTTATGGTGTATGCATAGCCTTCCGACGCTTCCGGTTTCACCCGCGCGTAATTTATTTTTTTAAATATCCCCCTCTTCCCCCCACATTTCCGGGATCAAAAGTACCCTATGTTCACCGAATACGGCTATCATCCTTGAGCGGGGCTCCCTAGTACCAGCTTCTTCAGTTTCACCGCGCAAAGCCACTCTTGATCCTATCTCAATATTATCTATTGCTGATTTAATGCGCGCTTTATGAAACTCTTCTTAAAAGTCAGAATAACTTGGGCCTAATTCCTGCTGAATTTTACTATAGAACTTACCGACAGAGAAACTATCTGCCACATTATACTAAGCTTAAACTAGAATATTATTATAGTATCACATTTTGCCTGTGAGTGTAGAGGCTATTTTTCCAAATCCATATTTATTAGGTAGGTACGGACGGCAGCAGATCAACCTACCCTGATCTATCAAAAAATCTCAATTGAAAGGGAACTCTATGTCATGTGAATAAATTGGTTGTAGAAAGACAGATTAGGGTAGTCTGGTGTGCTGTCGACTGTACTAGAGGAATCTGGAGATACAACATATTATTTTAGTTTATTTTCTCTTGCAAACACTAATTTATGATTATTAAAAATACTGCAGACTTTACCTATAAATGTTATTTAGTTAATTTAAATTCATAGATTTTATATTTTATTAACCTCCGCACGCCATTTTCCTCACCACAAGACTAATATTATAATAAATAATTACGACAAATAGCAAAAACATTGTATTTTGTATCATTGCATCATTGTCTAGCACCCATAGCACAAGCTAATGCTTAGTTTGGGGCTAGATGGCGCTGTGTGAATAATGTCTAGAAATATTTATTTATTTATTTATTTATTGTAATATTAGAGAACGTTAATTGGTGATCATGACATTTTCGCATGGTATTGTGAACACGAGTAGGTATTAGGAATTATAATATCCTACTAGACAGTAGTTTTACTCTAGAAGTTAAATTATTAAAGAACAAAAATCACTTTCAATAAGTTTTAGATGATAAAATTTATGCACCAGGGGTCGCAGATTCGGATCCCAGGACGAACACCGGCATGATTTAATTACTTTTCCAGGTAATTTGAAATGTTATTACTGGAAACTCACTTTAATATTTTATTACAACAAACCTCGGAAGATTATGTCAGAACAACAATGAAAGTGTAACAAAATTCATTTAAGTTTGTGGAGTCAATTTCAAATGTAATTGGAATGTTGGAGGATCTAAGCTAAAATTCAATTCACTTACAATCCAATGTCCACTGTCAATGTTTTAGCGTTTGAGAGAATATCAGCCAAGGCTGAGATTTATAGCTTATTGTTTTAAAACGCAACTTATTCACACCTATATCTTTTATTATTTAACGTATGTAGTGCAGAAAAAAATAAGACAATTTGTTACAATGAAGCAAGCAATGAAACAACAAGATGATTTTTCAAAAGAATAAAATTACATAAGCTCGCAAACCCATTTTAACATTGATTCAAATCCTTAATCTATGTGATGCTAAAATATTTAGGTGACCTAGAAACCTCTTAAAATCAGTTTTTACACAAAATACCAAGCTAAACATTTTCTAGCAACACACTTTTGCGCCAGTATATGCATTGAAATAAATGTATCACAGTTCAAAGAGAAGATATTTTTATAGCCCCGTTCCCCCACTGATGATTCTAAATAACGTCATTCTCGTTAAGTCAACGTTATAAAAACGTCGTTTCTCATTCTAATGGAAATCTGGAAGTACCCAATTATAGTGGATACTCTTTAGACTTTTTATTCTTATTGGCGACAACCCAACTCAAAACAAATAACTGAACTTCCAATGAGGAAAAATACCTTCAACGAATCCAATGGAAAAGTTTGAAATAATTCTCAACTATGCAAATAATTCGGGAATGGTAATCACTGGTAAACAGGGCACTCGTTGAACTCGCTCTGTGGAAGTTAAGAAATTCCAAAATATAACCTTAACCTAGACTTCAATATTAACGACCTCAATTGACTGAATTCTCCAAGTTCCGTCGTCAGTTTTTTTTTTTGTTATTAGCCATTATAATTCAAGGCTAATTATAAAGACAATTACGCTGGTCCCGCCCGACAATATCGCTTTCATTTCATGTGTCTCTAATAAAATATCAAGATTTTTTAGCGGAAAGTTCATTCATTAATACGGTAACGAAGATTAAAATAAAGCAGTCAAATATCATTAATGTATATGTTGTTTACTTGTCCCGGACTTGATATTTACTTATTTAGTAGAAATCCTGCCCTATTGTTTTGTTATACTAGTGGGCAGAGAGAATATACGAATTTTTATTTATTTATTTAAGGACACATTACAGGTAACAGATAATAAAAGTATGAAACGGTTGTATATCTAACTTAAAACTAATCTATCACCTAAAGTATGCATCCCTGACATGGTTAACTTAACATACTCGTAAGCATAAAAAAATAACATAGAAAAACAAAAAGAAGATAAGTCGTGCTACAAGTGCCCTAAGGGCTGTACATAAATATATATTATATAAAATCAGTCATAAAGAGCTCTCAGAGCCCTCTTGAATACAAGTTGTTCTGTGTTAAAAATATCGATATCATGATTTTGAGAGATATCGTTGTATTGGCGACACATCCGGACCAAAGGGTTGTAAAAAGACGTATTATTACGGTAAACCTGGAGAGAAAACAGCTTATAATTACGTGTTCTATTTTATGTGTTAAAATTTAGTGCTGATAGAAGTAGTGGAATAATAACTTTTTGTTTTTTGTCAGAATGTTGTTGTATACTTTTCATTTTGCACCTATATCACGAACGGTTAAGCTACTTACGAGTACATTGAGTACCTATTTGATTAAATTTTGTCTGACGTTTATTTATAAGCATTATCAATGTTTCTTTTTTGAAGTGAAAACTTCTTTAGCGGCGTTGTGCACTTTTTTTGTATGGGGAAAAAATGTTAAACTCGCGTCAGGATTTATGTGTCACGTGACCTGATCGAAAATCCATATAAAATTTGAAGTCCGGACACGTGTTTTCTACAAACTTATCTGTTCCGGTGGCCAAAATTGGAACTACGTGAAATGCAATACAAAAACGATATTTAATGACAGTTTTAAATAGACAGTAGCGACGCCGCCACCGGAACAGATAGTTTGTCGGTCTATAGACAATAATGGTTTTTTGTTCAATTTGACAGCTCATTTATGCAAAGAAAAGTGCTTCTTAAGTACATCAGGAGTAGAGTAAATAATTGTATTAATAAGAACTGATGTTGTTTTATTGAGTTTTAATCCTTTAGCGTAAGGTATATTTTTCTTTGCATAAATGAACTGTCAAGTGTGACTTCTACTATTATAGCCGCAGTGCGGTCGCTTCCTATATGCTTCCTATGCTACAAAGTGACCACAAAAAAGACCTTAATTTGATACCCTGCAAAATTCAAAATTTAATTGCCGTAATAAAACATTTAAAAAGTTTGGAATATCTTTATTCGCCGGAATTATATAACAGTATTTTGTGGAAATTAACACCACTTCTCCGCAGTCTTTGGATCCGCTATGCTGCGGAGCATGCATCAGGTCGTATGAAGTTGGAAATGCTGTCCGATTTCCTGCGACAAGAGGCTCGTTCTCACACACAGTTTGACTGTTACCCCAAATTCCCAGTGAACATCCTCGAAAGCGACATGTTGATTACTGTAACACCACTCGTGTTATTAACGATTCGGGAGTCTGCGGATTCTGTAAAGGGAATCATTTCTTGGCCGATTGCTCCAAATTCAAAAGTTTATCCGCAGATTCCAGTACATATGCAATTAGTTGTAAATTCCAAACTTTGTTTTCGTTGTTTAGAAAATAAATAGTTGTCAATCAAAAAAGTATGACATTGACGATTGTCAATCATTTTATCATCGTTTATTACATGGCGTTTCAGTGTCACAGCAAGGAGTTTCTGATAAGTCTGAAAAAGTTTCTGATTACATAAATTCTGAGAGATAAACTTTTTAATGTAATATAAATTGTCATGTTTGTGTACGATAGCGCAACAAATAAATATTGTATTTTACCACATAAATGATAGTACTTTTATACCTCTACCAATCAATTAAATCCCTAACCATTCCAAAATACATATCAAAAATGCACAACGTTAATATTCAGGTTTTCACTTCTGCCGGCACTCCCGGAGTGCAACCCGTCGTTTTTTTTATGTGTCCTACGTGACCGGCACACACAAGTAGATAATAATACAAAATTGATAGACTATGCTTTCAAGGTGAATCCGGCGATCTGACGGTTAGATGTTGCGGACGACTAGCGAATGGAAAGCAAAAATATTTGCCCAAAGTAAAAAGTATTTCCTCTTCTTTATTGAGGACGGTTCGGAATGTTCATAAATGTTATGATTTAGTATTCGTATAATATACCACTTTCTGTGTAAGCCACGTAAAATTTGAATAACTTAATGCTATTTGTATTTACGTGGTTTACGAACGATATCTAATTAAATGAAAATAAAAATTTAAAAAGTATATAATGACAAGGATTATTATGAAGCCATTAAGTACAGATAATAAAGTACTTTCTAGTAAAGTTCCTTAACCGCCCGCTCCGACTTCACACGGATGAAAATATTGTTTCCAACACATGTTATCTATAATATCTATAGGAAGGATTTGATTGTTTGTTTCTTTGTTTTTTTTATTGAATGCTTTCACTGTTGGAAAGCTGCATTGTCCCCGAGTGACACAGGG
This sequence comes from Mecyna flavalis, assembly GCA_949319885.1. Classification (NCBI taxonomy): domain Eukaryota; kingdom Metazoa; phylum Arthropoda; class Insecta; order Lepidoptera; family Crambidae; genus Mecyna; species Mecyna flavalis. The sequence continues at coordinate 9,866,912 of OX439434.1, read as the reverse complement.
TACTTCCTATCCCGGAAATATGAGGGGAAGGGGGGAATATTTGCAAAAAGAAATTACGCGTGGGTGAAACCGCGGAGGCAGCCGCTAATCAGAAATAAAGTCTTTTTTTTTAATAATACAGATTATATTGATTATGATTATGATTATGACTACCTACATAAATAGTAAATGAATTATAATAAAAAGAACGTTGTCAGCGAACACTAAAGTAGCAAAAGTATGTCTGAAGAGTATGCGTATAATATGTTTACACATTATGTTATAATATTATTCCAACATACACTTGGCCAAAATAATTTTAAACACTCCGGTTATTTTTCTCTTGATAAAAATCATACCATCATGAAAAAACATAAACTATAGAGAGGAGAGGAAAATGTCGCGACCAATTTCAAGTCTGACTCTGGATAGTCCGTTACAAGCACACAATGGAGCTATAAATCCAGGAGTTATATACGGACGATGGAGATCAAACGCTTTGCCGATATCACGGTATCTAGATCGTGTTGACTCAATTTATTAAAGTACTCTAAGAATAGCAGAAAATGGGCTGTATCTATTTTTGTAGTCTGTTGAATAATCCATACATGAGAAATTGTCGTCAAAGTCGACATAATGACATTGAATAAAAATCATATCATTTAAATTAATACAAAGATTAAGGAATCCTATGTTGTGTTTGTAAAAATGAGTAGGTATAAGGTATTTTTACGTTATCACAATAATACTTAAAATGTGTTACTTTTGTTGTAGTTTTCAAAAGTACCTAAAACGGCCGTTATTGACACTTATGGCTACTACATCGAATACGAAATATTTTGAGCCCTGCTTTAATAACGTTTATATTCTATATCATCTTTTGTACAAACGCAACATTCCTTGATCTTTGTATTAGCATACGTCTTTTTTTTTCAATGAGGGCGCAACTTTTACACCAATCGCCTTAAAATGGAAGATATTATGTACTATCAATCGATCATCAGAATATACTAAACCTTATTTTGTTTTTAACCCGAGAGTACATTATGTAGACGTTTACTACCAACTAAAACTAGGGCTGCTCTTCCTTGCCTTTTTTTTTTGACACGAGAAACACATTTCAGCGCGGGTGGGGGGAGGCGCACCGAGCGGTTATGTGGGGCTCAAGCAGTCGGAATACGGACTACCCACTACAACTCGTGTGGTCCCTCAATGTCGCATTGGTAGCACTCTCCGGTACCATGCCCTAGGCTATTGTCCGGAGAGTGCCCCTGCGACCGGCCTTCCAATGGAATTGTCATAACACACGGATGACAGTATAATTTTAACCTGGATCGAAGGCACTGTTGAAGTTATAATTTTTAATTCAGCATTAAAACTCTTGTTTATTGATACTCGTTAGCTCAGTAATAATGTTACAGACTCAACTAAGTCTCATTCGACACTTGCTTTGAATCCTTTAATAAATTATATCGACAGTTTTAGAAGAGCCACTGAGCGGATCGATGCGGAATTTAGATGGAAACCACAGCTGTGTATTTGTTTGCGAATAGAATGTCCTCAAAGTTCCTCGATAATTAAATAGTGGTAAGCGTTTGCCCGATTCTGTTTGTAAAACGTTTAATTAGGAACAAGACAAATAATATTTGACTACTAGGCTATACTGATACGAAAATAAGCAAAGGAGCAGTTTAAAATGGATCTGTATCAGTGTAAGCTATAATTTAAATAATAACAATTGATACATAGGAGTAGTGTCACAAACAAAGTATGAACAAGAGGTAAGTAAAAAAAACCATTAACGCCAATTCGAGGATTCAGGCGACTGAGACCACTATATAACTGGGACCGCGGTCCCAGTTGCCTGATTAGTTTTTATTTGTTTATTTCGTCAGGCGAGTGGGACCACCCGTAATTTTAACCACAAATCCATTGTTGAAATACAAGATTTAGTACAGTTAGCAGAAAAGGTGTCACAAATAAAACAAAGTTAATTTTTGCAAAGGTAAGTTAGTTTTTGTATTACCTACTTAAAACAGTATAACAGTCTTAATTTTTTACAAAATTTATGACAAATCCATACTGACACAACGCCGCATCGCCTGTCTACTCTCCATCCGTCTTACGAATTTTCGATCTACTATTTGGTGTTTATGGGCGCCTGGTACTTCAAATAGAAGTTTTGCATCACTTCGCTTTTATTTTACATGAATTTTATTCACCACGCTGCCATTTTAGGATGAAATATTCCGTGTGATTACTCTTCGGTACTTATGGGCGCCTGGTACTTCAAATAGAAGTTTTGCATCACTCGCTTTTATTTCCATGAAATTCTACTCCGCCATTAGATATTCCGTGTGACTTCTCTTTGGTGTTTCTGGGCGCCTATAACTTCGACGAGCATGGCGAATCAATCTTACTAATCTGTCGCGAGTTTAACATTTTTTCCCCATAAAAAAAGTGTAGTCAGAAGTTTTCACTTCAAAAATACTTGACCGTAATACTAAATAAAATAAAATCCTGAGTTATAACTTGATTTTTCTGTTAACTGTACATTAAAGGAAATTAGGTATATGGTCCCAGTCGACCGATTCAAAAATGTTATCAGGTAACTGGGACCGCGGTCCCAGTTTTATTTGGTCCCAGTCGCCTGAATCCTCCCAATTCCACATGAAATATTAAAGTTAAGTTGTAAAAGTATTTAAATAAAAAGTATTATGTTGTAAACAATATAGAGCAAGCCTTCACTAACTTGGATTTGGGGCTAACTTAAGATGTTGTCAAGAGCAACAAAAAACTTGTAACAAAAACTTGTAAAATTAATGCCCTCTAATGATATGTCGTTTTATTGTAATAACCAGGCTTGTCAAATCTAGGATCATAGTCGAAGCGGACCCTGATCTCCATACTGGATGCAATCGGGAATACGCTGGGATGATGATGAATGATAATGTACAGTCCAGCGCTTAGTTGACCACGCTGGTAGGTACAGCACACCAAAATTTGAATGTGGATTCACAGTTTCAAAATATTCCAAAAACCGCTCAATATTCTCAAGAAGGAAAAACAATAAACCGAACTCAACGCTCCATACGCCGGTGAGTTTAGATGTTTTCAAATGAAGTAATTCTACGGGGCCCTCTATTGCAAGAAAAGCTTCGCAGGCCTGGAGAGAATAATGCTTTATTTATATAATATATACTTTATTACATATTTTCCTTAGAATACACGCTTTGATTAAAAATTCATAATATGACCTAAATACTCACACCCAAAACGTTTTCGAAAATCGTTACGTTAAGCAGGGCATTCTTTATAAACTGAAAATCATTTCTATTTGCCTATGAAAAAAGCATCGCGCTGAATTAACATGGATTGTTTTAACCTATGTAGAATTAACTTGTTGAAGGTAGTAGTAGTTACTGACATAGCATAAAATTCTTTAGTCGCTAACCTCATGGCCAAGTTGCTGAAAATAACCGAGCTACATAACACACTTGTGGTCTGGGCATATTTACACTGTACACTGCTACAAATGTATTTTCGGGTCATACTCCAGGCTAACTGTACCATGACAACCCAGAAAACATTACGAGCACAATATACATAGAACGTAGCAACATCTTTAAAATTAGTGTACAGTCTAAACTAGATATCTTCTTGACGTCTTGCTGCAAACTTCATTTTTCGTCAATCGTCGAAATTCTATCAGCTGTCCTTAGCCAACATTAAAAAAATATATCAAATAATATTAAATATTTTATACATAATAATATGATCATTCATAAATATTGAAATTAAAAATTGTATGTTTTCGAAATGAGATGATTGTAGAAAATATTAAGTCATTAAAATGTTATATTATGTCTTAACTTAAAATATTTAGACATGGAAAGATTTGTTACGTAAAAAAAGGGACGTCAATCAATAACTTGCAATAAAACAAGATTTATCTGTTTCTGTTTACTATCAGCTTTATTGCACATTGTTCCTCAAGAAACCAATCATCTTATTTTAACGTATAATAACAACTAGTGAAAGGAGCATATTTTCGCTAGCAAAATAAAATATGAAATATTCAATATACCCATAATAATATCAAAAAACAAAATTGTTAATATAAATAATAACTTTGAGAACTAATTGATAAAATACCAACAAAGCCAAATCTTTCAAAATAAGAGTGGAATCTTATGAATACGAATATAATATAAATGTATATTGTTGTGTATTAAATAGCATTTCAAATATTTCATCCTACACGCTTTTAAATGAATCCGTCTGAGCTTACTCCGAATGGATTTGTATTGTTATGTGTAATTAACTTTTTTTGCCAAACTAAACATTATGTTATTGTCAATTTACGTATATTAATTTAGAAGTAGCGAACGCAATCGGTTTGCTTTTGACATTTTCTGCAGGACACACGGAACAAAACTTAAATTATTTATTATTTAGTTCACAGGTATATAATTATGTATCAGCGTTACCAGTTTTTATTTTTACCAAGTCGGGACTTCGGTACTTTTTGAGGGAAAATAGCGGGATTCTTCCGTTAAAAGCAGGACATAGTAAAAAAACGTATACAATCAAAGGCTTTTTAAATATTTATTTATCTTTTTATTTGACTTAAAATTACGTTTACGTGATACATGATAGTAACGTCCAAGGATGATTATCTTCACTACACGCCTTTCTTTCTCAGCACTCTGCACGTAGGGGTCGAGTTCTCCCCGCAAAGCGGGATTGAGTCTGTCCCGCGCGGGACATTTAATTTTGATTTAAAAATCGGGACGTCCCGCCAAAGTCGGGACGTCTGGCAACGCTGATGTATATAATTTTCTAATAAATAATGCAAAATAAAAAGCTTCAATTTAAAGTGAGCTAAATAAGCGAGACAAAGTAAAATCTTTAATCGTTCAATTTAAAACATTACTGAAATATTAATATCTTGGCTTCAGGGCGAAAACTTCAGAAGAATTTAACCTCCATGAAACATGAATTTGCTTGAACTTTCAAAAGTGGTTGCACAAAAATTCCCACAATTTTATAAATTGAATATTTTACAAACTTTTTATGAATTATTCTAATCCCTAACCAATCGCAGCAAGGCGGGTACTGGCTTACCCTAGCACGGAAAAACCGAGGGAGTTTAGTGGGGTCCCGAGTTCCACACACCGTGCCGCAGGTCCGCTAACCTGCGCACTTTTCCCCGCAAAACAGCATCTTAGGCTGCATACAATAAGATTAAAACATTGTATTTATAGGCCTTACAATCGGTGAAGAATTATTTGTTAAGAATGTCTTATAATACATAAACATTAAAAACTTCTGGCTTTACTATCTGAACGTCCGTGGCCTTCAAACTTTGGTTTATTACTGGTTTATAACTGGACAATTACGTCAGGGTTACGGAGTATATTGACCAAAATACCTATTGCAGCAAAACTTATACAAAATATTAATTAACTCAGAATTTTGTGACAGTCAGCATGAAACATTCCGTTATGACTGTGATTATCAGGTGATTATTAAAAGAGGTGGCGGTGTTGTAATGACATGTATGTGTCCGACACGAGCTCGCTGCCGAATTATGTGGCGAGTAGTGCGTTGACCATGCTACTGAGTCATTATATACCAGTAAATGTAAATACTTGCGCAAGGGATATTAGTCTTTGCACATTATACTTTTTTTTTAAATTTAATGGTCTCTATCTCCTGCTCGTTTGTGACGCGGTGATTCTACCAGTATCGAATGTTTAAAGAGGCCCTTATTAACGTATATTTTATTAACTAGTCTACTCACTTAAGCACTTTTACACTTGTTTACTTAGAGATAAGTAAAAGTAAGCTACATTATATTTCACACATTTCAATCCGATAACGTAGTCATATTGAGTGATTACTTGCTTATCTGTGGTTTAAAACATCGTTCCTTTATAACCATAACGAATATTTAAATCTTAATATTGTACCTATTACCAATAATTATATAAAATTTATGTATATACAATCGTACTTTAATATTTTTCCAATAAAATACGGTTATTCCCACTATCGATTAAAATTTGCCAACTCTATCTACGTAGTTTTTTTTCCTATGGGCAGATTTTTTTAAATATTTTTTACTTGTTCCATAATTTAACTAATATAAGCTGACAAATACCAACAGTAAAATTTATTATAATAAATGTGGATTAAAAATGCAGATGTAGTATATACGAGTAATATTCAATTTTATATTTATCTTCAATTTGCATTCAAATTAATTAGCTTATGGCAAGATATGAAACCTGTTTGATTAGTAGGTAATTTATATACACTTAACAGTTGAAAGGTGGAATATTACTTTAAATAATATTAGTGCCAACTACCTGTTTAAATTGAATTTGTTACAAGTAACGATAGAAAAAACGCATTAACTAAATAAATACTGCACAATATCACATACATTGCTCGCTTAAACACACGTCATAAGACTCATAAGTAACAGACTTTTTTCGTTCAGTTTTGACCGCCTCCGTGGAACAGTGGCTAAGCCGCTCGGGTAGGTCGTGGGTTCGATTCCCGCCTTGGGTCTGGTTGTTGGTAGGGCTTTTTCAGAGTCCGACTGGCTAGCTACCACCCCCATAGGTGAAATCTGCCGCCATAATAGCTCTGGCTGTGTTCCGACAGTAATAATGTGGGAGCCAGTACACTTGAAATCAAAGGCTCGAAGATCAGATGAGCCTACAGTCTGGCAGCACATTGAGCGACGCTTCCTGGTGAAGTGTCCCTCAATGGAATAGGCCGCGGTGGCCGCTTACCATCAGGTGGGCTGCGTAATAGTATAAAAAAAAACAGACAAACAAAAGTGCCACAAATATAATTATATACTTCAATCCAAATAAACACCTTAACACTTTCATAAGCCCTTGAGTATTTTTTCCTATATAAGTAAATAGTACGTAGTAGTCTTTCCAAAGACGCAATATAACAAAATATTGTACTGCGTTATCAGAATCGAGTTAATTAAGTTGTCTTCTACTCATAGCAGGTAATTATAACGAATCTCTACTGTGGGTCGTGTCCGAAGACCACTTTAATTAACCAACTCATTAGGTCCAAAGTATCTTCACAGTCTGTATTGTTGTCAGTCAACACAACCGGTGCCATAAACGACCTTATGAACAAACTTAATGAAGTATGTATAATATATCAAATTCAATTCAAAACATAATATTTTGTATACTCGTACTATACAGGTAAAAAAATAACACCTTGTTTGCTCATTACGATAGATTTGTACTAGTATTCCTAAAGCGATTTTGCATATTTATTTTGACGAGCCGTTTGGTGTAATGGTCGAGAAGTCGGCTATTACACCAGAGGTCGCGGGTTTGATCACCGCACGGTACAAACATTTGTGTGCATGAACATGTCTGTTTGTATCGGTCTGGGTGTTTCTGTGTATATTATGTATGTATTTACGAAAAAAAAGTATATAAGTAATGTTTATCCGTTGTCTGGCACCCATAGCACAAGCTAATGCTTAGTTTGGGGCTAGATGGCGCTGTGTGAAATAATGTCCAGAGATGTCCAGAGATATTATAATTTGTTATTTGCGTTTCTATTTCGCAGTTGAATTTCCATTACTATTGATATATTTTCTAAAATTTATTACGTACTCAAAAAGCGACCCTTTATACGGGTTGATCTAAGATTGGTTTGAAAATTGCCCTATAAAATAATATTTTGATAATATGCATGTATGATATGTGTATTTTTCTGGAAATCTGTATAATCCGGTAATCCATACAATGCCAGATGTAGGTAATTGGTCACGCGGGCAAATCGTAGGATTGGGCATATCGTAATATGTCTGGACTAAGAGTTTGAAGAGGACAAAACATGTGTTTGAAGACTTTAAACAAATTGTGAAATATTAATAAAGAACTATATAGGTTTAGGTTAGGTCAGAACTACGACCCCGACCACACTTAAAATATGCCTCACTGCTTTAAATATTATAAATGTGAACCATTAAAGCTAAATTGTTTTAGAGGTATATTTACTTATCGTTATTGTATTTATTTCAAATAAAAATGGAAAAATTGGTCATAGAATAACGGCTTACGAAATATTATTCATATTTTGAAACCTTGCCTAAGAATATAAAACATGCCGAAAGTGAAGCGGCCGTTAGTAATATCTTAAAATATTACCTAAAAACACGCCCCCAGCGGGTAAATTCTGCACATTTCCTATAGGTATTGTGTAAAACACATGAATCAGACAAATTGTCTGCAACATCAAACAAGATCAAAAGCAAATATACCGATTGCCGGTAAATATTAAAACAACATTCACATTTAGGCAGATGATTGGTAATCTTGGATGGGCGCCACTGTGGGCGGGTGTGAATAGGACTTCCCGTCATAAACATATAAATAATACAATTTAAGTCTTTAATAGTTTTAATAATAACTTTGGAAATCATAATAATAATGCGATATTATTGGCGGAGGCACTATATTTATCACCAGCTGATAACTGCAGAGCTGTTGGTATTTTCGGACCCATAATATTCTTTGTAGGATATAGGGTAAGTTTTCCAATTCGACATCCATTCGATTTGATTACACTATCACACTAATAAAATCAAAATCTATTTATGAATGTAAAAATAAGACAAACCGAAACCACTTATCCCATTTAACTCTGTATTATCCTTGGCTAAAAAGTAGCCTATGTCATTTCTCAAGTTGTAGTAGTATATATTTATTTTAAATTCCATCAACACCAATTCAGCGGTCAAGGCGTGAAAGCGTAACAGACATAATATTAACTTACGCATTTGTAATATTAGTATAAAGTGTTGTATAAAAATTTTACCCATTAAAAAAACATATCAAAAGGTACCAAACATGTGCTTTGTTGGACGACGCATTTTTATAGTGGGTGAAGAAGTCCAATCAGGACGAAAATTGTAACCCACCTGAAAGATAACTTGAGGGATTAAACGTATTAAAGTGCCCTAAGGGCCAGACAAGGCTTCATTCATAAATTTTATTATCTAATATCTTAACGGCCTTGCTTTTCGCCTGGACATCTCGTTATTTTAATGTCCTTAAATAATAATGGCTCCGCAGAACAGGCGGAAACCCTTGTTTAATCAGATTATAATGAAAAGTTTACTTTATTTGGTTCGCAAAAAAATACACATTTTCTTCAATGTACTAACTTTTTAAACGTTAGATCTTCGAGCTTTGATATTTTCAAGTGTTCTAGCCCCTTCGTTTGTTTTTCCGGAATTTCCGCGCCGGTATTAATGACGTCATCGGACGAATCTTAATTTCGGTCGATTCGACGCGGTATGCGGTGTTTCGAATTAGAAGGAACTTGGGTTCGATTTCTTCGGCACGTTCGGCTCCGACGAGTTTGCGATCAGCTTAAAGTGACAATCAAGATACGGTCCCTTTGGTGGTAAAGGTTTTGGTTGACGTTTACTCGTAGAAAAGATGTTTACCCGAAGAAACTACTCGCGACGATACTTTTTGATACATTCGTTCTATTTACCCTTTTGCACATGTGAAATGTCACACGCGGCGACCCTTGCGATCGAAACCTAAAATGCTACTCAATAATGACGAATACGTGTTATAGGGTTTCTTGTTATTGTGAGACTTTTCTTTTGTATAGTTAAAAGCAAAAGTCGATAATGAAATAAATTCTATACTAATGTAAGAATGTTCAGCTCAGAACCCGATATCGTTGAAGTAATTCTAAAGCGATTGTAAAATATGCCAAAGTTTACGAAGCCTTCTAAAGTTACTGGTGGAATTATTATTTCTTAATATGAAAAATCATTTAACATGTTCGTTTCTATAATTTTGCAAACATTTGATGCATGATACCACCCAGAAAAATGTGTGATCAATTATATATTTTTTTCAAATCAATATTTATTAAATCTTAATTCTGTTACGAATTAGTAACGCAGAAAACGAGCGCCTGAATTCCTCCAACGTTCAATAGTATTAATTTTCTGATTTTAAACTTTTGTTATTTACTGTACCACTTCTGAGCTTAATGAAAGGCAGCCAATGTCATATAAGTACTGCATTTATGACTGATAAGAAAATGAAGAAGAAGAAGAAAATCTTCGTTTTCCTTCATCCAAATTATATTTTCGAGCCCGAGACTGCCTTCGTAAGTAACATTTTACGTATCGAGATACAAAGTACATAATAGCCTGGAAGATAAACGCGATTATGCCATAACATTAAATGTAGTCATCATAAATGGATTATGCATACCATTTGTCAGAAAGACACACCAGCCTCTTTCCAAGTCCCGGCTCCTGCATAGTAAAATGTACTCGTTAAAATGGCAAGTTGCGATAAGTATAGGTACCTACGTGGCATCCATCAATTTGCTTCTTGCACCCGGCAACGAATTGCCCTCGGTAGAGGCTCTCGAGCGAGTCATAAAAATACATTTTCCAACTATGATGCTTCCATTTTTTTTAAAACACATTGGCTGTTATCTCCTTTACGTACTAACAAACGACCCAGTTAATTTATTAAGTTTATTAGTGGCTTTTTTTTTGTCCGCCGGTTCAAAGTTCAAATTAAGTAGGTAGCTCTGAATATTTAATTTCTCTACAAATATCCTTAGCAGATCCGAGCATACAAATTTGTTTTAGAGATGCGTTTATAACCTGTATTTAGTGGTCTTAATTAATATACAGTTGGAAATATGGTGACCTGGCCATAAAATAAATAATCAGGTCATTACTATGTAAGAATTTTAATATACTTCACGGTGTACCTGTGTGTGGTTATTGTTTTAGAAATACCTTAACGCTTAAATTTATCGTTAGTATTTTACATTTACATAATAATAATTATTATATTATCATTTAATAAATTATAAAACACAGGAGTTTCGAATGCTGATGATTGTAAGACGGATTGGTTAGAAAAAACTACAAGCGACAACGAATTCATTTATATTTTGGTCGTGTATGAAAAAAAGCAGGCGAACTCGGTGTTGCGTCCGTTGTCATGGCAATTTGGACTCCTCTTTTACTTACCACCATAATAGTTAGTACTATTATAATATATTCTGTGCCATTGTACTGAGCTACTATGAAAGAAGGCGATGAGCCGCAGTAAATAACCTGCTCGAACTATTGAGCACACCAAGCATATAATATTTATTTTTTAAACCACGAATTGCGTGCTAAACTTATTTGTGCCAGTATTTTCAACCAAAGCTATTTCACCGTGAAATAATATTAAATTCTTTGATGCGGTGAGTTTGCGGACTAGACGTGGGCGGAAGCGAGTATTTACATAGGTAATAGGATACGTGCTTGTAAGTATGAAAATCTCTTTCGTTTGTTATAATAATACGTAACCCAGTCTTATCTCTTTAATTTTTTGTCTTTGATAAGATTTATTTTGCTTTTTAGATCATTATTATTTCACTAAGAGCAGTAAACTAAAGCTCTTAGTAATTTCAGTAATTTCATCTCTATGTTTAAAATCATAATAAGAGAAGGGAAATTGTATGACGTCCACGTTTTATTTTACTCACATAATGGCTAATTTAGGTCTATCTAAGAAGTTACAACGCAAGCCTAGTCGACTTGAGTTTAGCATGTTTTATTGTAACATAAAAAAGTGGTTTGTTACTTTAAGACATATTTTCAATGACATAGGTTTATACTTTTTTAAATCAAATGGTTTAAATGGTATCACTTTTCATAAAATTAACATCGGAGCGCATTCCTTTTGCAACGGTCAAGCGATGCAGTCGATACGAAAAAGTTTTTAGCCATTGGTTGTTCAAGCCGAGATAATTGGTTATTAAGGACATGCAGAATTGTAAAGAAAAAAGATAGCCTCGTGTGACTCGTGAATTTTAATTACAATTCCGTATTTCGTATTTAATCCAGTAATCGTTATTCTGTCCACTTGATAAAAACATCTATATCTGTTGTTTTTTTTCTATTGTATTGTCTGGTATATAGCAGTAGTATCCTGGGTCAGGACTGTTTTTTGTACTTTTTAATGTTTTCGCCTATTATTTATGAGAACAAAATAAATGTTAATTTATTTAGTTTTTTAATATGTGATAATATTTACAAGTTCATTAAGTAGTTTAGAGCATTAAACCAATGCCCTAAAATAAATAGAATCTAAATCATATAAATAGATCTTAGCTCAGCAAGTTCGCAATGTTTTATATCTACAAATACCTACTCAACTACATAATTTATATTGTTAAGCGACGCATTTGGTGACCAAACACCCTCACACCCATGTCACCGCACCCGCATCCCTTCTGGCGTGCATTGCATAGGTATATTTGTACACAAAAGCCAAAACCAGGAGTGAACAAAGCATATAACAGTAGATTATACTAAAAAAGCGGTTGTTGCTTGAATTTCCGGCGCTTGTTTTCTTCCATATACAATATAATTCTCCTTGCTGTGTATTGTACCGCTGACCACACACTCAGCCAGTTTCGTGTAAATTTCTATGACACTAGTGCCGCACATTACAAACAACGTTCTAGGTATGTTAATATTTTTTTAATTATATTAGTTGGTAGACATGCAAGCAGCCCACGAAATGGTAAGCGGCCTCTGCGGCATATTCCATTTAGGAACACGTCACTGGGAAGCGCCGCTCAATTTACTGCCAAACCATTCAAAATTGGCGATATATTTTTTTAGTGTTTTCCTTGGAAACCGCAATTCCTGCCTTTATCTCAATGCGTAAAGTAAGGTCTCACAGTCACTCGAATGTTTTTGATTTGTTAACACTTTTGTCGAGACAACTTTTATATCTACCAGAATTTGACTCCCTAACTCCGACCGTTAAACAAACAATATAAAGGTATGCTTGTTAGTTATGGAAGTAAATAAAGTAAGCCAGAAAAGTAACAAGTCAAACTCCACGTAGTTAGTGCACGCAAACGTCAAAGAAAATTTATTTTCTACCCTGAACTATTATTAGCGCTGTGTGTTCCTCATACATAAAGGGGTTACCTCTAATTATTAGGTAAGTACTATTGTCGTATACCTATATTACCTATCAGAGTTAATATCTGCTTTAATGTATTTATAAAATGTACTACTGTCATAGGGTCACCTAGTTTCTCGGGTGGCCCTCCCTAGGCGCCGCCCTGACTTGAGACCTCTCAAGTCGAGGTACCCGGGGATGGGCTGGGCAATAGCCACAAGGCTGGCACCGCACCGGCTCGTCCCAATCGGGTGTGAATGGGAAACCGAAGCTTTAGTCTCCGGTTTCCCGAAGCTAGAGTCCCACACACGGCCGCAGGTCTAGCTAGCCTGCTGTTATGGTGCATAAACGCATACTCCTCCGAGAAAAAAAAAACTACTTTCATAAATTATTATTAATTTAGTTGTCAATGATTTGAGGTATTCCTCGAAATAATATAATAAGTCATTGTTAGTACTTCTGTTTGTAAAGTTTTGCTCTATTGATAATATCGTTAGATAAATTTCTCTGAAAATAATAAATTTAAGTTGTGTTGGTAAATATTACCTACATCAGTAATAAGTAATTGATACAATTCGTTCGGAGTCTTATCATACACCCTATAAAAAAAAGAGAAATAGGAGTTGGCTAGTTGTCGATTTAGAGCCTCTCCCTATCTCACTCACGCATCGACTGATTCAGTTATGAAAAAGTAATTTTTCGAGCCTAGGCAAAATTAAAATAACAAATACTTAAAAAAATACATATATTATAGGTATCTGTGTGATTAAAGATTCGCGCTGCACTCTAGCTCTGGCCTCTGGTTAGTTCTCAACTTTTTATTTTATTACTACTTCAAACGTTCTTACGATGTTTCACATTTATGCTATTGTTTCTGATATTTGTATTCTGTAGCGAACTGAACATGGGTTCATATGGGATTCACAAAGGGATTCATAAAGGTATTGTAAAAAATTGAACCATCGAATGAGTAAAGTATTACGGATATACAAACTCGTAATTTATCTCGGAGTCTGGATTATCGTTTTGTCTTTTTGATCCGTTTGTAATTGATGTGTACTTGTGAGCTGAATTATATTTAGATATGAGCCCTGTATTTACAACCTGAATTAATTTTTTTAACGAATACATGTACAAAGTTTTCGTTGCCAATTATAAAAGCATTACGTACGTGATTGGATACTAAATTGACACATAAATTAAGGCGGCAGAACCATTCATGCTCAATAACTGTTGCTATAAACTAATACAATACACACGTAGATAAATTTCCGTAAGTGAGACACATATTTGAACCACGGCCAACCAATATACGATAACTGAAACTAATACTCTTAATGCAATATTGTAATATTTCAGTTCGGTGCAGATAAGAGTAATGTTTGATAAAAACGATTGAGTTTTCGTGCCATCACAAAAGGCAATGCAAACGCCGCGCATGTATTCACAGGTAAGAGACTGAAACTGGAAGCATAATATTATAATAGTATAAATATAATAAGAACACCCGCTCCTAAAAGCTAATGATTGATTAAAAATTCCCAATTAATCACGATTGCAACTAAAAACTAGCGTTTGTTCTAACTTGTTCCCAGGATTTTCTCCTCTCTAACTTATGCTAACAAACTACCATACTTTCACTATTGTCTGTATCTATATTATTACATATTATCAAGAGGAAAGATTTGATTGTTTATTTGTATTGAACAGGCTCCGGAACTGCTGTATCGTATTGAAAAATTCTTGGAAACTCACTGTTGGAAAGCTACACTATCCCCGAGTGCCACAGAGTACTTTTTATCCGTCATTAGTGGCGGGAAAGGGGAGATATTTTAAAAAAGAAATTATTCGCGGGTGAAACTGCACGCGGAAGGCTAGTAAGTAAATAAAAGGATCATTAATTGATCGCTGCCCACTGCTCGAAATAGGATATTGTTAATTTTCTCGTAGTAAATTACAAAGCTATAGAACAATATAATTAAACTGTCGAAATTGTATTGACGGCTAATCTGATTTAGGCAGTGCTAAGTAAATACGATTATAGGGTTTTGTTCTATTATAACTGCATGTAGCTTCTAAGCTGCTGGTGTTATGAAATAATATTTGCAATCGTTATCAACATCACAAATTCTATTCTTCTATCAAATGACTTTGCATTATGTAAAGACGCCTGGATTTTATATTAGGTACTTTACAATAAGCGCAATTTGGATTCCCCAAATTTCTAGCCGTAATCCGAATCCCTGTATTAAGTAACTGTGCATTATCTTACTAATTGGGGCTCGGACGGCATTATTTCGGCTCATCACGTCGCGAAATTGTTGAAGCGAATCTGCCCCGCTACCCATAAAACTTAATGGTACAGTGCGGGGAAAAGATTTATTCAACTATGAACTCTTTTGAATTGACTTAGGAGAAAAAATAATATTATCTAAAAATATGCACTGTTTTTAAATTACCTACTGCGAACACGAAGGTTAATTTATTAAAGTGTATCATTTTTGTGCTTGGGTTATACAAAATAACAATCAAGTTGCTTCTTTACGTGTTTATATATTACATATTGAAACCTGGGAGACACCTACTCAATTTAATTGGAAACATCAGACGTGCAAACTAGATTTAGAAATCTCTCAGCTCATACGCTCTCAAAAAATATTTAATAGACACACGTGCGAAACAAAAAAGTACGCGCTGAATTAACGCCTTTTTGAACAGTAATAAACCACCAATGACTAACACTCAGTTGCAGAAACGTCCATTAAAGTTAATGTGTCATTAAAGCTATTGCTGTCACTTTTTATTTCATGACAACGAAAAGTGACAGCATTAGATTTAATGAAGCATGAACTTTAATGGAGCTTTCTGCAACAGGGCCTAATACCTGTCAAATTAAAGCCAATTTAAAAGAAAGATGTAAGAACTTTTTAAAGTTACAGATCAGTTCACAGATAAAATATACTGTACAAGAAAAGTCAATAATTAAAGGGATGTTATATATAAATTTTACGAGATTACAGGCTCCAATACTTCCAAATACAATAAAATAATTTACAAATCCTACGTGAAAATATCATTTCTGTTAAAATATCACCTTATCCATCTGGAATATTACCACATGGAACAATGTCATTACCGTTTTGCGTACCGTTGCGTAGTATATTGTTGTTCCAGTTAATCTGGTGCAAACCTGAAAGAAATTCACTTCTGGCACACCACGTCGCTTTTAATCATTACTATTAAAAATGTGTGGAAGCCTGTGTACGCTACATTGCGCTCAATTAATTAAATAGAAACCAGGCCAATATAAGTCATAATAACCCTGATAGATTATTAAGCAGGCTCACAATCTAATTTTAAAGTAGCCTTTCGGCGTCTGAATTGGAAACCAAGGAAATTCAGTCTTTAGTCCCGAGTACCAAACACAGCAGCAGGTCTTAGTAGTTCTCGCGACCTTACTCACTGACAGAAACAGCACAACTGTAATGAAGTTCATTGTGTTCGTAACCGTAACAGCCCGTTCACACTAGTCGTAAGTCGCATAAGACTAAAAGTCGAATGCTCTGGTCACCATACACTTTATATGGAGCTGTTCACATTGGATGAGACGCGATTTTTAGTCTAAGTGTATGGTGACCAGAGACTTCGACTTTTAGTCTTATGCGACTTACCTACGACTAGTGTAAACGGGCTGTAAAGTGGAGGTATTTACGTAAACGAAAGGTTCATTCGATTGGAAGATCCAGTGAATCTACTCTGCTGTACCTCTCTTTAACCATTAATCCTTTATGGTGCTTAAACGCATTCTCTTAAAAAAACGGTCTAATTTAAGAGGGTTGAAAAGCGGTACCCCTGACCGTTCGGCGAAGATTTTACGAACCAAAAAGGAATTAACTAAAGGGAGACAAATGTGAAGTTGAATTTAACGGCGTTTTTAGGCATATGATATCCTGTAAGGAAACTGCTCAGATATATAATAGTATTACTATACTATAGTTGTCAACGGGAAACGTTAATAATATTCTCCGTATTATCAGCCGTAGTCTCATCCCGATAGCCTTTGTTTTTAAAGTGACAAAAATACAATGAGCCCTTACTAAAATGTCTAGTGATGAGAAATGAAGTTCAACTTTAGCTTAAAATGTTGCGGATATTAACTCAAAATTTTAAGCTAAAGATAAAAATTAATATATTCTACCAGACGTTTTGCGCGGCTAAATAAATTAAGAGATATAACGTCTTGTTTTCCTATAGAAAACAAACACAACGAAAAATAGTTATCTAATAAGTGCAATCATTCCGATGTTAAGCACATACGAACTCATTGAACATTGACAGGAATTTGGTAAAATTAATAAATAGACTTTTGACAAAGTATTCGTTTTCCAATAAGTAGGTAGGTTTGTGCGAAACTGGTTTCGAACAAAGATCATTTATATTCCTCATTCGTAGGGTTACGAAACTACGGTAACGTAGACGGCCGAAGGGTTTTATTTAGTTAATACTGATTAAGAGTTACTAGAATATACATACCTATTATTATTATTATGGCAACTTTAAAATTTGAAGGTCATGCGAAAAGCAAACATTTTGAGCCTAGCACTATTTTATTTGCTAGCAAAATATTATTCCATAAATTATACTACGTTGATATAAAATTTCAGCTTATACCACTGGAATTAAATTAAGGTACGCATGAAAAATCAAAGAAAAATCGTATTCTTATATCGTATATTGAATATCAACTGCCGTTTTATCTGAATGAAATGTATCTCAAAATAAATGACACGATAAAATTTTATCAAATTCTGCGAATTGGTAACAATAAAAAATGTGAAATACCTATCAGCTAACAACTATTGTAATCATAATTTTCCACTAGCAATACACTTGCTTATTGTCATAAGCCAAGCACATTTTTATTACACGATGTTTTTGAAGTGAAAACTTCTTTAGCGGCGTTGTGCACTTTTTTTGTATGGGGAAAAAATGTTAAACTCGCGTCAGGATTTATGTGTCACGTGACCTGATCGAAAATCCATATAAAATTTGAAGTCCGGACACGTGTTTTCTACAAACTTATCTGTTCCGGTGGCCAAAATTGGAACTACGTGAAATGCAATGCAAAAACGATATTTAATGACAGTTTTAAATAGACAGTAGCGACGCCGCCACCGGAACAGATAGTTTGTCGGTCTCTCAGGTCGGTCTATAGACAATAATGGTTTTTTGTTCAATTTGACAGCTCATTTATGCAAAGAAAAGTGCTTCTTATGTACATCAGGAGTAGAGTAAATAATTGTATTAATAAGAACTGATGTTGTTTTCTTGAGTTTTATTCCTTTAGCGTAAGGTATATTTTTCTTTGCATAAATGAACTGTCAAGTGTGACCTCTTCTACTATTATAGCCGCAGTGCGGTCGCTTCCTATATGCTTCCTATGCTACAAAGTGACCACAAAGACCTTAATTTGATATCCTGCAAAATTCAAAATTTATTTGCCGTAATAAAACATTTAAAAAGTTTGGAATATCTTTATTCGACGGAATTATATAACAGTATTTTGTGGAAATTAACACCACTTCTCCGCAGTCTTTGGATCCGCTATGCTGCGGAGCATGCATCAGGTCGTATGAAGTTGGAAATGCTGTCCGATTTCCTGCGACAAGAGGCTCGTTCTCACACACAGTTTGGCTTGTTACCCCAAATTCCTAGTGAACATCCTCGAAAGCGACATGTTGATTACTGTAACACCACTCGTGTTATTAACGATTCGGGAGTCTGCGGATTCTGTAAAGGGAATCATTTCTTGGCCGATTGCTCCAAATTCAAAAGTTTATCCGCAGATTCCAGTATGCAATTAGTTGTAAATTCCAAACTTTGTTTTCGTTGTTTAGAAAATAAATAGTTGTCAATCAAAAAAGTATGACATTGACGGTTGTCAATCATTTTATCATCGTTTATTACATGGCGTTTCAGTGTCACAGCAAGGAGTTTCTGATAAGTCTGAAAAAGTTTCTGATTACATTTGAGAGATAAACTTTTTAATGTAATATAAATTGTCATGTTTGTGTACGATAGCGCAATAAATAAATATTGTATTTTACCACATAAATGATAGTA
Source organism: Mecyna flavalis (assembly GCA_949319885.1). Classification (NCBI taxonomy): domain Eukaryota; kingdom Metazoa; phylum Arthropoda; class Insecta; order Lepidoptera; family Crambidae; genus Mecyna; species Mecyna flavalis. Next base: position 9,847,794 of record OX439434.1, on the reverse strand, counting down.
CTTTTATACCTCTACCAATCAATTAAATCCCTAACCATTCCAAAATACATATCAAAAATGCACAACGTTAATATTCAGGTTTTCACTTCTGCCGGCACTCCCGGAGTGCAACCCGTCGTTTTTTTATATATGTCACGATTATGGCTCGACTTCCCTTTATACTAAGCAGACAAAGAAGCCGAAATCGAAAAAGACTGTTATGACCTGTCATCTTCAAATGACTTAGCGTCCAGCAAGAATTTTCTGCCTTAAAAAAAGTCGTAAAATAAAGAATAAAAATACGTTTTCGTAGTAAGACAAACATTATCTGTTAGAATAGGAAATTTTATGACTATTTCCGACGCTCATGTACCAAGAAATTATGAGAGCAACAGAAATATTTAGCCAATAAACAAAGACACATTAAATTTTCACAGGCAATAATGCCAGGGAATATTTCACAAAGCAGGAAATATTTTTTCTAAGCAAACGGCAGAATTAAGTTTGCTTGAGTTATAATACATTTATACATTTATAACAGAAAAAAAATTCTACATTTTTGTATTCTTAATACAGTGAATGGTGATTGAAATGTTTCTGTTAAAAAAATATTGAATTTAACGTGAATTCTCTTTGTGAATAATGAAAATACATACACGTATACAATAGGCACCAACGATTTGCTTATACCAATCTGGGAATTAATTAATGCCGAGCTAATAAGCTCTAGCTAATAAGCTCGGCATTAATTAATTCCCGGATTGGTATGTATGAGCTAATGTAATAACATACTCGTAAGCTCATAATACCCTCAGATACATTTGCATCGATCGTTAACGCATAAAGGCAATACTCCATAAAGACTTATGAACACCAAATATGTAATACCTTTTTGTAATATTAAAAGCAGTTTTTAATTTAATGCACATGATAGTATATAAAAAAATCAATTTGCAATGTCAGCAAAGATATTAACTGCTACCTGTTGCTACAGGGGCGCTTCTATGTTCCTAATGTGCGTTGCTAAGATGGGAGGGAAGGGGGATAAGCGATGTAACTGACAAATAGTGATGAAGACAACCCAACCCGACTAACCCGTTGTCCTAGGTGAACGACAAACGCGACAACGCGACGCGATGCGACGCGACGCGAAAATGTCAAATAGTCGTTGTGTATGATAGTGGCCTACTTTGTCAAGTTAGTCAGTGCGCGACGACACGCGACGAAATGCGGACTTGTTTTTTGCGCGACAAGACGCGACGACGCGCGACGACTTGACATTTGCAAAGGGATTTTTGGGAAGGAGTATGAATACACTTTTGACAGATTTATTTCGCTCTAAATATTAATATTTATTGTCTTTCTTCTATGTTTACGAAGTTTCTGTAGGGCTAAGTATTTAAAATATAATTTTTTTAGTAATAACGCAGTTAAGTTGCCCATGGTTAAAACACTACTGCCGCGTTTGTCGTGCACGGACATAGGACACACGTCGCGTGAACCTTATTTAGCTCTACACCAGGAAGTGTGCCTGTAGTTGATTACTATTTAACCGCATAGGATAAAGAGACCAGAAAAGAAAACACTTCTATCCTAACTCCTGTCTTAACCTAATCTTTAACATATAAAAAAGTCTCAAATCCATTTTAACATTAAAAAAATTATAACACTTCAATTGACAGACAGACACGTAGCCCACTTGATGGTAAGCGGTCACTGCGGCCTATTCCATTGAGGGAGGGACACTTCATCAGGAAGCGTCGCTCAATTTGCTGCCAGACTGTAGGGTCCTATCTGATCTTTGAGCCTTTAATTTCAAGTGTACTGGCTCCTACATTAATATTGCCGGAACACAGCCAGAGCTTTTATGGCGGCAGATTTCACCTGTGGGGGTAGCTAGCTAGTCGGACTATGAATAAGTCCTACCACCAACCTGACCCATGACGGGAATCGAACCTACGACCTCCGGGTTCTATACCCGCTTAGACAGGAGGCGGTTAAATTATTCAATAAAATGTATGTATATCTGTAGTGCTTTATTTAGGCAGCTCCGTCCCGAGTCCTGAACCTTATGCATGACAATGCAATGTAAGACATACATCTAAAATCGAACACAAACGAAGCTAAGTTACTACGGCGTTAAAACGTGTGTAGCCAAGACGTGGTTGTGTACGTAATTTATGTACTACCTATTTTGTACCTATTACTTGTAGGCACTATTGGAATACATCATTTAGATCACCCATTGTTATCTGAAACTCTGCAGAGATTTATTATTCAGTCAGAATACACTGGCATCTATTGAAACATTCTCATCTCTGCCCTCCAAACCAGGTCCCTTAGGACAACCTCAGTGGACCCGACGGTATTGTAAGGACCTTTTATGTGATGTTTGATATTTACCGCAAATATACTAGCTTACTGTGACTTGCCTAAATTGATAACTCTATTTAAAGAACCGTTCGAATCGTCGCTAACTAGGACATTCAGGATTCTCGTCCGCTCTTGGGTGATAAAGGTCAATCCAACGACTTATCAAAACACAAATACGGAAATATTTCCGTTTAGAAATCTCGTAAAATTTCGCACCTGGTATACACTAAACATATTGTTATTGAGATAAAATATAAATTGCTCAGGCACCGACACTTGGAACGCTAGCCGTGTGTTCTTCTACGTGCTATATTTTGCAAATGATTTTGAATTATCTCCAAAGTTATCCTACGTAATACTTTTTCTTTATAACGTTAAACGCCCTTTTTATGAGCATGACACGAATTAGAAATTATGTAAATGCATTCGTGTATTTTTAGAACATATATTTTTTAGCCTTAGAAGCATAAGCATAAAAATAAATTTAAATCATATACCTATACCTAAATACCTACCTGTTTGTATAAAAAACAAAATCAGAATCGAAGTCTGAACATCAAAGGCCCAGGTGAAATAAATCAACAAAATATTTAATTTGCTGAATAATAAAATCAAAGTCGTAAAAAATTTATAAATATATGTATGTAGTTGAAAAATTGTAACTACGGATTGAAAGGTGTAAAATTATTACTTATACTAAGGAAGCAGTTTCTCACAGTAAATAACACAATTTAAAAGACGTAACGACTATTTAAACGCCCTTTTTATGAGCATGACACGAATTAGAAATTATGTAAATGCATTCGTGTATTTTTAGAACATATATTTTTTAGCCTTAGAAGCATAAGCATAAAAATAAATTTAAATCATATACCTATACCTAAATACCTACCTGTTTGTATAAAAAACAAAATCAGAATCGAAGTCTGAACATCAAAGGCCCAGGTGAAATAAATCAACAAAATATTTAATTTGCTGAATAATAAAATCAAAGTCGTAAAAAATTTATAAATATATGTATGTAGTTGAAAAATTGTAACTACGGATTGAAAGGTGTAAAATTATTACTTATACTAAGGAAGCAGTTTCTCACAGTAAATAACACAATTTAAAAGACGTAACGACTATTTAAGAAACACAAATCATACACAAACTTCGTTTTATAGAAACACGTCATAATTTTATTTCCACATAATTATGGCAAGCATGACGTTCTAAAACAAAGTAAATTACGCATCTAATGGAGTGAGAAGTGGTAAATGTGTTTTTGAAATGTTTTCGTTTCGACGAAAAGACAGGGATTGCGTTCACAAACCAACATCTGCTCGTGATATCATGATAATAATAGAACTTATTTATTTATTTTTATTTTAGTTTTATTTAGAAAACCAACAGCATTACAGATTGTACATAAGTAATAAGTAACACGTTACCAGAGAGGTAAGGCCAATGATAGGTTTCCTTTAATTAACAGATACAAGTGCTTAAGATAAGAACAAGCGCAAATTAATTTGTTTTTTAGATGTCACCAGTATAAATACTATAAAGTGCCTACCTATGTACGAATAGCAACACAAATAAAAAACCGGCCAAGTGCAAGTCGGACTCGCCCATGAAGGGTTCCGTAGCAGCAAGTATCATCATAATATAAAAGTTCTTGTAGTTCTTTGTAAGTTTGATCGACGTTTTTATATTTGAGTTGATTGAATGAGAGGAAAATTGCGGTTTACCATTTATGACGTTTTAAAAAAAAACTAATTACTTGATCTCGTTCAAACCAATTTTCAATGGAAGTTTGCATAATAATGTACATCATATATTTTTTTAGATTTATCGTTACCTTATTTTAGAAGTTACAGGGGGGGGACCAACATTTTACCACTTTGGAAGTGTCTCTCGCGCAAACTATTCAGTTTAGAAAAAAATGATATAAGAAACCTTATTATCATTTTTAAAGACCTATCCATAGATACCCCACACGTAAGGGTTGGATATTTTTTTTTTTTTAATTTCAGTTCTAAGTATGGAGAGCCCCCAAAATTTATTGTTATTTTTCTATTTTTGTATGAAAATCTTAATGCGGTTCACAGAATACATCTACTTACTAACTTTCAACAGTATAGCTCTTATAGTTTCGGTAAAAAGTGGCTGTGACATACGGACGGACAGACAGACAGACAGACAGACAGACATGACGAATCCATATGGGTTCTGTTTTTTGCCATTTGGCTACGGAACCCTAAAAAGAATCAATGTTAATAAATTCAATGTAATCAGATGTCAAGAGTTTGGAGTCTCAGAGAGAGACGTTCGGTAATATGTTCGGTAAGGTGTGAGTGTGTGTGATTGTGTGTGTGAGTGTGTGTGTGTGCGTGTTTGTGTTTAAACTGAAAAAAATATGAAAGATAAAACGGTAAAACTATTACTGGTACTAATTCGTCCTTGAAAATTCGAAACTTAAATAATGATAAAAATTTCATATCAATCAGAATCTTATACCAAAAGTATTCGAAGATTTCATTAAACGAGCGTCCATTTTCATTTAATGCCTGCCGTTAAAATTACTTGAGAGTTCGTATACTTTTATTGTTTTTGACATCCATAAAAAACACTTTAGTGAGCTTTTAAGCACTTAAGATTAGGTTTGTTGTCTAATGTCAGTTATAGTTAGTGTTACTTAAGTCAGCACATTTAATAAATAATCCATAAAAGTGCTATGCAAACGTTTACAAATATTGAGATACAACTGTTCACGAAACGTAATAATACCGCAGTGGAAAATAAACGAGTCAGAAAACGAAGTAGGTAGACGGATTCAAATGAAATACGAGTAGACAGGTATGTATCCTCTCTGTTTACTCGGAATCATATTTTGAGACAGTGTTGAAATATTGGAAGATCATGAAAACAAAGACGAAACATTTACAAGTACATCCTTTCGTTGGTTGCTGATATTACTCGTAGAGCCACCAGCTGCTTAATGCAATGAAATGAACCACCAATCAACAATAGAATCCAGTTGGAATGGTAATGCAATTAAGGGAACTCAGAGTACTCAATAATTGTGTTAGCCAGGGCAGCATTCAGTCTATACAGAATTGAATTAATAAAGTTATTAAGCCGTATGAACTCGGTACAAAGGACCGTCATACGCATTGATCATAATAAAGACCGATTGGCACGTATACTTTATTGAGTACAATTCTTCATTTCTCCCCTGAAAACATTTTTAGAACCGCTCGACCTAGAAGAATAAACATCAAGTTAGTTGAAGCACTTATTGAAGAACTCAAGGTATCACGATCTTACAGCACAGAAATAGACGAAAGAATACTCTGAATTATACAAAAATATCTATATTTTCAATCTAAAGTGTGAGTTCAAGTCACTGAAACTCATTTATTTGACCTTAGCATCCGCAAAACAATAATAATGCAAATCTCTCAAAACAAAAACAGAAACATTCGATTGAGTTGCTCACCGGAATTGGCAATAGCTACTGTAACATTATTTTATTTATTGTATGTCAATAATATTCTACTCGTAGTCGTGAGACAGAATAAAGTCGGCTAAAGCTTTATCAGAAATTGCTTACCTAGTAAATCTGGCTATAAGAAATGTTTAGTTTTCTTTTAGTATTTTTGTATTTTATATCTTTAACATAATGCGACTATAGCATATCTAATAGACATTGTCTTTATAGGTACATGATTGAATAAATAATTGACTGTTCAAGTTTGCTTTCGGTTAAAAGACATAGACTTGTTTAGAAGATTATTCACTCACATTACCATTTTTATTATTAGTTTCTTGTGTTAAAAATTTTAGAAAAATTTATGATAAGTTGATCACATCACATACAATACCAAATTTTATTTTTTACAAATTACACACATTTTTATGATTTGAGGCAATATGCTTTATATAATTACTAGCGGCCGCCCGCGGTTTCACCTGCGTGGTTCCCGTTCCCGTGGGAATTGATCAAAGTCCTTTCTTTTTTAAGATGTATTCTGCTATTCGAGACGGAAACAAATCCAACAAATCAAAAACCATGGCAATCGGTCCAGCCGTTCTCGAGTTATAAGTGTTGTAACAAACACGACTTTCTTTTATATATATAGATTTACTATGTCGCTTTTAAAATTTCATGTACGTTCAGGATTCATGAACTACTGAATACAAGTATAAGAAAAATACACGAAAACTTAAGATTTAAACTTAGAGCGCGTATATGAAAACTTAAGTTTAAAACTTAGAGCGCGTTTTCCCCGAAAGTGGCAAAATCGAGTTATTTAACTCTTCGTTAGAGCGGCATTACCTACTTCGAGATATTTTTGATACAAGTTAGTTTGTAAGTTTGTTGTTAAGTAATATGGCAGAATAAGGAAAACTTTTATGAACATTTTCTTACCTATATCATTTGAAAGATCTCAATTAGTGTTATGTTATTTTGTATGGGCGTAACTCTGTATCTTGTGCAGGGAAGCTGTTATATTGGTATCATTTATTCCAAAAAATTGAATAAAACTTAATCAATTAATATTTCGGCGCATCTCTTATTATTACATTAAATAAAGCTATATTTTAATACCAGCGGCCGCTTACGCGATTTCGGAATCAAAAGTACCATTATGTTCACCGGGGATAATATAGTAGTATTTTCGAAGCCTATCCAATAGTAACAAACAAACAATCATATACAAAAAAATCATCGACATCTGTCAGTCTTAAGAAAATCAAAAAAAAACTTTAATATTTTCCTAGAGTAAGAAATTAAATATGAACTTGACGCAACAGTATTACCTACCTACTGTGTAATCAGAAAAAATTAAGAATCACGAGTATTTTTGAAACAAGACTTGCCTTGCCGTTCTATTATTTGTGTCAGCCTTATGTTACACAAATAAATCGGTCATAGATCACAATATTTAAACATTTCAAAGAAAATCGAATAGGAATATTTTATTTCTTAAATTAGATGTGACGTTATACCTAAAGCTACACGCTAATTGCTATTCAGTAGGGTTAGCACAGATGACTATCAAAATCCAAAAAGTGAAAGTAATTTGAATCAAATTTGAATGGGAATTTCATTAGATACTAACTTTTTACTTGTCTATTTTATCTGTTCTAGGACAACTGGTCCTAAAGCTAATGGCGCAATAAGTAATACTTGCTAAACAAAAAATATTTATGAAACGATCGGTACTTCTAAACCACTGAATAGGCACACTAAGCAACAGATAGATGAGGATTCAGGCGACTGGGACCACTACATAGCTGGGACCGCGGTCCCAGTTGCCTGATTAGGCGTCAGGCGAGTGGGACCACCCGTAATTTTAATCACAAATCCATTGTTGAAATACAAGATTTAGTACAGTTAGCACAAAAGGTGTCATATATGTATAAAACAAAGTTATGGTCCCAGTCGACCGATTCAAAAATGTTAACAGGTAACTGGGACCGCGGTCCCAGTTTCATATGGTCCCAGTCGCCTGAATCCTCCAACAGATCGCCATACCCTTTTTCGGAGGAGAATGCGTTTATGCACCATAACCGCAGGCTAGCTAGACCTGCGGCCGTGTGTGGGACTCGACACTAAAGCGTCCACTACCCAATTAACTCCCCCGGTTTCCCCTTCACACCCGATTTAGACGAGCCGGTGCCAGCCTTGTGGCTATTGACCAGCCCAGATCGCTATACCCTGATTTGTCTAAACGTCTCAATTGCCTTAGTGTAAAAGACCAAGAAAAATTCTACTAACATTCCAAATGAACCTTCGCGATCAGGATTTGTTTGTTAGGGATTGCAAAGTTATAAGTGTCTACCCCGCTGCGGGTTGATATTATACAACGGCCTACAATCCCATTCACAAAACAACAATCACTCAGCACTCAGATTAAAAGCATGTTGACAGATTCATTTTTAATATAATCTCTTCTTCGGATGTTTATACGAACTTAATATTATTTTATCTACATCCATACCATAATATGTCTATTTTATAGTCAGGAGCGATGAGCAAACGACCTACATTTAGATATAAGTATCTGTGGCTGCATCGTAATGTTTACATTTTAGTATCGGTTACCGATACTTTAATGACGTTCAAATTTCGAACGTCTTCTTAAAAAGTAAAAATTAATGGATTTGAAGCTAACATATGTAAGCAAAACATCTTGATGTATTTTCAAAGGTTCCAGGAGAGCATAACCGCAGCGTAACTATTCATTAAATCAAAGACCCTCATTATGCAACAGTCACATAAATAACTATTAAGATACGAACGCGTAAATATCCTTTTTGAGGTGGGATTAAAATAAAGGCTTGCAAAATATGTATAATTAGAACTGTTGCGGTCGAATAACATTCAAACCGATATCGCGCCAATAAATTACGGTTCAGCTCTTCCACTGCTCAAATGTACGAGTACTTTACCAAAATCGTTTTAATAAAATTATTTAAAGCCGTTCGATGACCTTCCTAGTGTTACACTTACAGCTTTCGGATCGGATGATAGAAGAAGCTTTGGGATGACCGCTTGTTTCAAAACTTTTTTCGAATAAGCAATAAAAGGTCTTACATAAATAAATTCGTCTGTACATTGCAAATATCTAATAAAATTTTAAGAAGGTTCTTCACTGACAGTTGGTGATACTATAATTTATATGAGAGATGACAGTGTATTTTCCGGCCTGCGCTTCGCTTTTTTTACAATTGCACAAAATCCGGAATGTCGTCGGGAACATATCGAAAGGAGGTAGCCATGGACCAACTGTAGTTACTCAGTATTAATTGCTTTGTGGTTCGTACCCGCGGGAGCTAAGCTGCAATAGCCGACTTCTCAACCACTACACCAAATTAGTCATGGATAAGAAAAATAAACCTGGAAATTCCGTAATTTAATTAAATAAAAGCAGTAGCCTTAAAAGTACTTGACGGTAGAAAATGTTTACCAATTGAACCAATACGTGATCACAAATTCTCATGCATTTAAATAATCAAATTGTTTTCAAGTTTTCACATAGTGCTCACCATTGCATTTCCATGGAAGCTACGTGCTTCAATATGACAAAATTAATACAAATGTGTTAAATTTATTTATTTATTCGTACATCGGTACACATACTGCATTGCACTATAATTTTGTCAAATAATAAATCAATCTTTATTCTAATTTATTATGTATAAGTACCTATATACGGAACAACATAAATACTTTAGTTCATTTTGGTTGATTGTAAAAATTCTGCGTTCCTAACAAAACGTTGTCTTTGTGCCTTTTCGGTGGTCGAACAATTACTGCTTAATCTACATATTATATTTATTAAAATGGAATGTACATAACTATTAACTACTAGCGGCCGCCCGCGGTTTTACCCGCGTGGTTCCCGTTCCCGTGGGAATTGCTCAAAATCCTTTCTTTTTTAAGATGTATTCTGCTATTCGGGACGGAAACAAATCCAACAAATCAAAAACCATGGCAATCGGTCCAGCCGTTCTCGAGTTATAAGTGTTGTAACAAACACGACTTTCTTTTATATATATAGATATAGATATAGATAGATTTGCGCGCACAACATCAGAAAGATTGCACCGATTGTATATTAGTTACCGAAGTTATCTCCTCAATTAAGTAAAAAGCTGTGGGTTTTGATGGTGTGAGCCGAAATATGCTAATTCCCATTATTGATTATTTATTACCCTTAATCACTCACATCGTGAATTTTTCACTCGATTCAGGTGTTTTCCCAAATATATGGCGAATGGCCCTTGTCCGTCCCTTGCCCAAAATTTCAAATTCCACCCTTCTTAGCCATTTCCGTCCTATATCTATACTCCCTTTTATGTCTAAAATCCTTGAAGCTGTAGTTCATAAGCAGTTTTCTAATTTTGTTTTTCAGAATAACCTTATAAGTCCGTTTCAGTCAGGTTTTCGCCCGGGCCATAGCACCACGACGGCGCTTCTTAAGGTTATTGAAGACATAAGGTCTGGTATGGAGGAATCAAAACTGACTGTCCTGGTCCTGATTGACTTTTCAAATGCATTTAATGTCGTTGACCATGACATACTTCTAGCTGTCCTTGCTCAGAGAGTATCACCTGAAACCTTGGAGTGGTTTGGGTCTTATCTTTGTGGTCGAAGCCAGGCTGTGCGTGTTGACGATCAGTTGTCACGCTGGTGTGATCTGATCTCCGGTGTCCCTCAGGGTGGGATTCTCTCACCTCTTCTTTTCTCCATTTTTATCAACAACATAACGGTTAATCTTGACAGCTCTTATCATTTGTATGCCGATGATCTGCAATTATATAGACAGGGACAGCCTGATAATTTTGCGGATGTGGTTGGTGGACTGAACCGGGATCTGGAGCGTATCCGTGACTGGTCGGCTAGGTTTGGTGTGTCAGTGAATCCATCAAAGTGCCAAGCTATCATTATTGGTAACCCACGCCAGCTGGCTAAAATCGGTAATGCTGCTGATTTTCCGGTTGTATTTGACGGATTGGTCGTACCGTATGATTCGTCCGTTAAAAATCTAGGTCTTTATATGGATGGTCAATTAAGTTGGGATAAGCATGTCAACGAGGTTAGCAAAAAAGTATATGGGGCACTTCGTAGTTTTTACCGCCTTAAAAATTTTCTCCCTCCTGCAACTAAGGTGCTCCTGGTTCAAGCTTTATTATTACCGGTCATTGATTACGGCGATGTTTGCTGCTCTAATATGTCTCAGTCTCTTCTAAATAAGATTGACCGCCTTCTCAATAACTGCCTCAGATTTATTTTCGGTGTGCGCAAGTATGACCATATATCTCCCTATCGAGCTCGCCTTAAATGGCTTCCTATCCGTCAACGTCGAGAGCTGAGAACTCTTTCCTCCCTCTTTTGCATCCTAAAAGATCCTTCTGCTCCTGAATACTGCGATAGGTTGGTGGTAAATAAAATAAAATATATTTCAAGACTTATATTTTCCTCATATCTTCCTAACTCAACGTCCAACCTATCAATTCTTCAATTATTTTCTAGCACTCGCCTAATCCGTCAAATTTTAAATAATGTTTTATTTTTCTGTATCGCTCCATGGAGTACGCCGTTGGTTGCCAGTGTCACATCTCCCCTCCGCTCCGTTGAGGGTCGAGGCACTGCCCAGGAGAGATGCCTATGGTTCAACTTCAGTCATCAAAGTTCATTGAAGACCGTCCCCTGGCTACCGCAGTGGTTCTGCTTCCAACGACCTTCTCCATTTGAAGCACCTGAATCAGAAAACAATTTTTTTTTAAAGACAGTGTTAGGATATCTTATATGCCATGCCTTTTACTAAAAAGCCACCCATGATAGAGGCAAGTCAATAATAAAGCGCAAACAAAAAAAAAACATAACTCTACAGCCAAAGTCCATGATTAATATAAAATTCAAAAACTTAAATTTCAAATAATGATTAACACGAAGTCTCACCTCTGCGATGGGTTCGTTAGGCAAAAACCTAACAAAAAGCCTACCGATGGCATATACGCTACCTAACTAAACCTATCTGATATCCCTAATCTCAGCATTACACAATCATTAATTCTATAAATCAAAGGGCACATCGCAACACGGGATACGTCATGAGTATGGGCCGATTGATCAACACCTCCCTTTACAACCCTTGCATAAGCTAAAAAAATTTAAATTAACCATCAGAGTTGATAGCCTATCCAACTATCCTCTGCCTAACCCACCAACACAGTTAATGATCTATTCGACCATCCCCTTCTTCCCTATGGGAGAGACAGGGTCACTGTGTCAATCCTCCTCTGCAATCACAAACACCACCAGTAATAACTTCATCCAACAGCTGGAGACCAACTAAATCCCCTCCTCCTCCTTATAGGAAATGAAGGATTGTCGTCAGAGAAATTATCACAACAATGCTTAAACATTCGAACACTCTACATATCAGCGATACACCTTTATAAAAACGGCCCTTCTTCATCAAAGACGTGCTGCGATGTTGCACTCCCTATTGAACTTGTTTCTCGGAGGGTAGCACAGCTCCTCCGGTAACAAACTTCTATTTTCCACAACTTCACAGCAGTAGCGCTCCATATGAAACAGATTTATTATATTAATATTTACAAAACACTACATATATACAAATATACAAACAAAGATAAAATTCATATTCACAATTGGCTCCTACTAAAGAACTTTTTCATCCTGTTCACATGAACTAATTGCAATCTACTCCGATTATTATTATATTTCCTGACTAAATAATTCAAAAAAGAATGCTGTGACGTTGTCTTTCAAAGTGATACAATTTTTCACAAAATTAATAATCGCACCATAATTTCTCAAGAAGTCTTGTCCCAATGTTGGACAAACTTCCATGCCCTCAATTACAAAAAAATTATGCATAAACTCTGAACCTTCAAAAAAAAATGAAAAATGACAAAAATAGCATCCTGCCGTCCTCCAGCGCGTGACGCTCCGCTCAAATTCTACAGGTCGTTGATTATTCACCCGACGATAATCTGGTCGTTGATTACTCGCCTGACGATAATCCGGTCTATTTACACTTCGAAAATTATAGCGCGAAGAAAATGATCTTCCTTGCTGAGGAAACCCAGTAGACGGCGTGATGATTTCTCGATGGAAGAACGTAGCTTTCAGATGGCATCGCCAACTGGTACCTCTTCGGATCGAGATTCCGCTTCACATCCCCTCGTATTCCATTGAATTTTGCCGCCATCTTTAATCTTCTTGGTAAATTTTCTAGAACATATAAGCAAAATTATCCTATTCTGCTGCAATAACGATCGCGAGTATTATTTCGCCGCGTACTGTCCCTATCACTTTCCCTAAACTATGCTAGAATCGCGCCTCCACCATATGCGATAGGTTGGTGGTAAATAAAATAAAATATATTTCAAGACTTATATTTTCCTCATATCTTCCTAACTCAACGTCCAACCTATCAATTCTTCAATTATTTTCTAGCACTCGCCTAATCCGTCAAATTTTAAATAATGTTTTATTTTTCTGTATCGCTCCATGGAGTACGCCGTTGGTTGCCAGTGTCACAATACCTTAAGTCTAAATTCGTGTTTCAGTCTGATTCCAGCTCGCGCAATCTTCGTTCTCGCTATAGGCTTAATCTCTGCACCCCCTCTCATAAGACTAGTTATATCTCTAAATCTTTTACGCTCTCTGCCATTAGGTTGTGGAACTCCCTCCCAACCGATTTTCAATTGTCTACAAACAAGTTCCTTTTTAAAAAACGTATTCGTGCCTCCCTTTTGAACTCTCTTTAATAAAATTAGTTTTTTTTTCTCTCTCTTGTCATGTCCCTTCTTTTTCCGATTCATTTCAATTTTTTATTTTTACTTTATTTTTTTCAGTTTTTCTTTTAAATTTCTATTTATAATTGTAGTAAGTATTTATGTATGTATATTTATGTTTATATTATTTTTAATATTATTCATGTATTTTTAATATTATGAATATTGCCATCTCAACATAGGTTAATATAAATCTCCTTTTAAATTACCGCACCAATCGCTCCTTTCAGTCACGCCCAATGGTTGACTGGTAGAGAATGCCTTATGGCGTTAAGTCCGCCAATTTGTACCTTTGTTGTGCAATAAAGTTTAAATAAATAAATAAATAAATATTACACTAGTTTACAAAATATAAAAAATTTCATGTCCTTCCAGTAAATTTCATATCGTTTTATTTAGTGACAATAACCAAACGCGAACATATATTTGTTTTATTTTTATTACGTCAAAGAATCAAGTTATCAACACATTTCATTTTTAGACTCCGCAAGTAGGTTCTGAATTCATCCTAAAATTTTGCTGCATTGTAGTGTTTGTTTATAACATGTCAAAAAGGTTGTGTGAAGTACATCCTGACCGTTTTTGTTACGTTTGTGGTGAACTTATTATATCTAAGAAAGGATATCCCATAACGGAATACTGTTATAAGAGAGTTTTTGGGCAACAAAAAAAAATGAAAATTACAGAGAGTTAATTGCTGATTTATTACATAATTTTCAACGAATGGGTGTCAGCATGTCTCTGAAAATTAATTTCCTTCATTCGCACCTTGATTTCTTCCCTGAAACCCTCGGAGAAGTCAGCGACGAACATGGAGAGCGTTTTCATCAGGATTTGAAATTTTTTCAAGGTTACTGGGACTAAGCCATGTTAGGTGATTGTTGCTGGTCTGTTATAAGAGACACAGACTCAAATAAATACAATAAAAGCTAAGGAAATTCATTTTAAATTTTCTTTTTTAATATTTTTATAGGCATTTTTGTAAATCAAAAATAATTAATATTTTGGAAACGTGACGTGTTGGTATTTTTTCATATCTTTTTTTTAAACTCTCACTCTCACTCTCTCAGTGCATCTCAAGTGATATGAAAAAACACTTTTCATTTCAGAGACAAAAACCATGTAAACTAGTGTTATTAGCACAATAATGTCTACCCGGATACCCCGGCTCTACAGGTGCTCTACGTAGACTTTGCAGGCAGTAATACGAGTACCAGATATTATATTAATAGAGAGACCCTTATTATACTGCGTGTTTTTAAGTCGTTGTTTTCCCGCAGCAGAACGCTTCACCCTCAGTAGTACTATCGATTTATGCAATTAATTTTTTTTTAATTTTTTTTTAAAGAAATTGTTTTAAATCGTTTTTTTTTTAAAGTTTGATGGGAAAATGGAAAGCAAATGTGAGTAAATAGTAAATAATAGCTTTTTTGATAAACGCGAAGGGTAATGACCGCGGCCGGTGACCGTCCGTGACGCAGCTAGTACTATTGGTTCGAGTTTCGTCCATGATAATCGTAAAACTTTTGATTTCTTAAAAAAAAGAACTTTATTAGTCTATTTCACTACTAAGAAAGAATCATTTTACTGCGGGAAAACAACGACTAAAATTCCACGCTGTATAGTAAAAAAGGCAAGGACAACTTTCACCACTAACAGATATTAATATTTGTAAGACAACGATGGTAACAAGAAATTTGCAAAGTCCACAAACCATTTAAATAAATAACCTACTTAAAACTAATAACAACATTTTAAGGACATGTGATCAATACTCATAAAGGTCGACTCATCATCATCATCAGCCTATATACGTTCCCACAGCTGGGACACAGGCCTTATCTCAATTGTGAGATATTGTGGGCTATTAATATTATATATAAAAGATATCAAAATTTTGTAATATAATATATTAGTCTATGATTGTATTTTCCTCATATAAGTAACAAGTAGCGACATCTATATTCTCATAATGTAACCAAGTTGGCAACCCTGTTTCTGAATAAAGTCGTCTGTCAGTCTGTTGTTTGAATCCACACGGTCGTTTCATTAATAGGTTATGGGCCCAGAATTTTGGCTTAGACTAGTATTTCGCGAAGTAACTGTGTTAAAAAGTTGCAGCACGACACGTTAATGTGTTTTTCGCAGTTAGTCAGGCTAGTTTCCACGTATCGGACTAATTCGTTTGCGAAAAGTGAACCGGCTTGCCGTTGCATATCACCGTAATGGCGGCCAATTATATCGCCAATGTGCCGAAATTACGAGGAAGGGAGAATTACGACGAATGGCTGTTTGCGGCGGAGAACTTTCTAATACTCGAAGGAATGATGAAGTGCATCAAACCAGAGTTCGACGCCGGTGGTGCGGAAATTATTGTATCAGCCGCGGATGACGCCAAGACAAAGGCGAAATTAATTTTGACGATAGATGCATCGTTGTACGTGCACATCAAGACAGTCAAGACTACGAAAGAGCTATGGCAAAAATTGAAGACTCTTTTCGACGATTCCGGTTTCACCAGAAGAATAAGTCTCCTGAGAAACTTAATTTCTATCCGTCTGGATAATTGCAGTTCCATGACCTCGTATGTCACCCAAATAATTGAGACAGGTCAGAAACTTTGTGGAACAGGATTTGCAATTAATGATGAATGGATTGGTTCTATCATGCTAGCTGGATTACCAGAGAAGTTCTCTCCCATGATAATGGCGATTGAGCATTCAGGCATGCAAGTGACAACGGACGCCATTAAAACCAAACTTCTTGATATGGAGACGGGAAACGGAAACAGTAGTGAAGATGGTGCATTTGCTGTGTCTAGAAAATGGCAACATAAAAAGAAACAGGCATCCACAACACTAAATAAAGATGGCGCCTCGATCTCGAATTTGCCAAAGACAAGTAATGTCAACATGAAAACTGTCAATGTCAAATGCTATCGTTGTAAACAGATCGGACATTATCGTACGCAATGTCCAAATAACTCGAATTATAATAATAAAAACGAAGACCGAAAACAGACCAACGCATTCTCAGCTGTATTTCTCAGCGGAAGTTTCAATAAAAGGGACTGGTACATCGATTCCGGTGCTAGCGTGCACTTAACCGCTAACACAAACTGGATATCAAGTCGTTACCGTGAAGTCCAAGAAGAAATCATAATTGCAAATCAAGAAACTGTTTCAGTTACGTGTGCTGGCGATGTTAAGATAATAACTACAGTAAATGGCAGTGAAATCAATGTCAACATCGAAGATGTGTTTTGTGTACCAGACTTGACAACTAACCTCATTTCCGTGAGCAAACTGATAGAAAAAGGAAATAGAGTGTATTTCAATAAAGATGGTTGTCGTATACACAACAGTTATGGCGATTTAATTGCTACTGCTACATTATTGAATGGTGTGTATAGACTGAACACACAAGAGAGGTTATTAGCGGCGGCCACCACTTCAGGGCACATCTGGCATCGCAGATTAGGTCACGTGAACAGTGATAGCTTGATGAAAACAAAGAATGCTGTAACAGGAATGGATTTTGATGAGAAAATTAACATAAGCAAATCATCATGCAAGACATGTTGTGAGGGCAAGCAGTGTAGGCTACCTTTCTCAAATGTTGGTACTAGAAGTACAGAATTACTAAATGTGGTACACAGTGATCTTTGTGGACCCATGGAGAAGAAGTCACTAGGAGGTGCATCCTACTTTCTATTATTTGTTGACGACTTCAGTCGAATGACCTATATTCATTTTTTGAAGCATAAACATGAAGCTTTGAAATATTTCAAAGAGTTTAAGGCGATGGCAGAAAATCAAACTAATAGAAAAGTGAAATTCTTCAGAAGTGACAATGGAAAGGAGTTCTGTAATTCAGATTTTGATGGTTTCCTTAAAAAAAATGGCATAGTTCACCAAAAAACAAATCCATATACACCACAGCAAAACGGATTATGCGAAAGAATGAACAGAACCATCATTGAGAAGGCTAAATGTTTGTTATATGATGCCATGATGGATAAAGAGTTCTGGGCTGAAGCTTGTAATACAGCCGTATACTTGCATAATCGGACAGTTTCATCGGTTTTAAATGGTAAAACGCCATATGAACTGTGGACAGGTGTGAAGCCAGATCTTAGCAATCTCAAGATCTTTGGGTCACCAGTTATGGTCCATGTCAACAAAGAGAAGCGGGCAAAATGGGATAAGAAATCCATTGAATGTATACTAGTTGGATTTCCCGAGAACATCAAGGGCTACCGAGTGTATGATCCTGTGAAGAGAATTGTATTCACTAGCAGAGATGTGATTGTAATGGAAAAGGAATCAATCATGATGGAGGTTGCAGCTGAAGGCAAGGATCATGAATCTGTGAGTGATGTTATGCCACAAGAAAGCCCGAATCTACAAGATTCAGTGGGGGATGACACAGATTCAACCATAAAAGAAGTCTCAGAAGAAGATTCTCTTTCAGACTATGTGCCGAGTGAGTATGAAGATTCAGAGGAAACTGTGGATGATAATTATCATCGAGTTCGACCTGCAAGAGAATGCCGTCCTCCAAATAGATATGGTTTTGGTGGAATCTGCTACTCGGAGAATGATGTGGTTTGCGGAGCTGATCTTACCCTAAAGCAAGCATTGAAGGGGCCTGAGGGCAACCAGTGGTTGCAGGCTATCAAAGATGAATTGAAGTGCTTTGAAGATAACAGTGCCTGGGATGTGGTAGATGTTCCTAGTAGTGGAACAATTGTGCAGTGCAAGTGGGTGCTCAAAAAGAAAATAGAACCTGATAATAAAGTGCGTTATCGTGCCAGATTGGTGGCGAGGGGCTTCTCCCAACAACCAGGTATAGACTATGCAGAAACATTTTCACCAGTGGTGCGACATAGTTCTTTAAGGTTATTGTTTGCTTTATCAGTAAAACTAGGACTTGACATTAGACATTTTGATGTGGTAACTGCATTCTTAAATGGCGAACTTCATGAAAACATTTACATGCAAATACCTGAAGGTTTTGGTTGTTCAGATACTAATAAAGTTCTAAAATTAAAGAAAGCCATTTATGGATTGAAGCAGTCATCAAGAATGTGGTACAACAAAGTAGATATTTGTTTAACAAAAAATGGTTATTTGAAATCAAAGTATGAACCTTGTCTATATGTAAAGAATCAAGGTAAAAATATGACTATAATTGCTTTATATGTCGATGATTTTTTTATTTTTTCCAATTGTTCTAAAGAAATGAATAACTTAAAGTGTGTATTAGAATCTGAATTTAAAATTAAAGATTTAGGCCAAATTAAACAATGCCTTGGTATGTCAGTGTGTTATGACAGAGAAAATAAAGTGTTAACCTTAGATCAAAGTGATTACATAAAACAGTTATTGTTAAAATTTAATTTAGAAAATTGTAAACCCATAGATACTCCTATGGAAAGTGGACTGAAGTTGGCTAAACATGATAATTGTGATAAGAGTTTACCATACCAGCAATTAATTGGTTCTTTAATGTATCTTGCCATACTTACACGTCCGGATATTGCATTCTCAGTAGGATACCTTAGTCAGTTTAACAATTGCTATAGTAGAGAGCATTGGGCTCATGCTAAGCGGATCTTGAGATATTTAAATAAAACAAAAGATTATTGTATTAAATATTGTGGTACTGGTGATGACAATATAATTGGTTACGTAGATGCAGATTGGGGTAGTGATACTTTGGATAGAAAGTCATACACCGGGTTTTGTTTCTCTCTATCAGGAGGTGTAATTTCTTGGAGTAGTAAAAAGCAAAATAACATAGCTCTGTCTAGTACAGAAGCAGAATACATTGGTATTTCTGAAAGTTGTAAAGAAGCTATTTACTTAAGAAATTTGTTTAAAGAAATAACTGGTAGTTCTGATTCTATTCTTATATTTAATGACAACCAAAGTGCCCATAAATTATTATATAACACAGTTTTTCATTGTAAAACAAAACATGTAGATATTAGATATCATTTTGGAAGAGAATGTGTTAGTAACAATATTGTTAAAGTAGAGTACCTACCAACAGCTGATATGGCTGCAGATGTTTTGACAAAATCTTTAAGCAGTGTAAAACATTATAAGTTTTTGGACATGATGGGGGTGCAACATAAATGTAATTAATTTAGTGTCTTTGTATGTTATATTTGCTGTGTAATAAATTTTGACATAGTGGGGGTATTAATATTATATATAAAAGATATCAAAATTTTGTAATATAATATATTAGTCTATGATTGTATTTTCCTCATATAAGTAACAAGTAGCGACATCTATATTCTCATAATGTAACCAAGTTGGCAACCCTGTTTCTGAATAAAGTCGTCTGTCAGTCTGTTGTTTGAATCCACACGGTCGTTTCATTAATATGGGCCATACTCCACCACGCGGGTCCAGTGCGGATTTGTGGAGAGGTGCGTAAGGTAAGTGACCTTAATGTCAGATGTTATCAAGCCGCCAAATGGCCTCTGACTAGGCTTGACGACTAATATCTACATTATAGTAAATATCAGCTTGGACCAACAGCTTAACGTGCCTTCCGTTTCGAAGGACGGAGACGCTCGAAATAAATGTCACTAAATTTGGTCAAAATAGTCACTCAACCATTAACCGACCGCGGCGTGAATTGCTTGACTTTCTTTATTGCTAACGAACCACTGTCACAGCTGCGCCACGAGACTTTAGTATATATTCTGTGCCACGAGCGCCTGTCGACGAAAAACCCAAAATAATATATTTACGAATATATCTCACAAACTTTACATGCTCCCTATTATTTGTCGTGGACGAGATCATTATTACTTTAATGTGTTTGCCTAAATGAAACTCTCTGTTCAAATTACAATGTTTTAATTGTACTCGAGACCCTCCTATTTTACAAATAGGTTTCCACGAAGTCGCTTGCTTCAGCTAGATGAGTGGTTTTCCACGACTTTTATGCAACAATACGCACGTTTTTAATAATAGATTTATTTCACAAGCTTTTATTTAACTTCCGTCGTGAAGGTCGGTTACGCAGCAATCTTTGCTTTTTCATCAAACGTGAAACCCGCGTAACTTTCTGTGTGATCAGTAACCGGATTCACGGCAAATTTAACCATCGACAATTCCTTAGTACTTCCAAAATTTATAGATTTGTTTATGTACGTACTACTAGGACTACTAGTATTAAATATATCTATGATTCGTACTTATCAAGTGACGAAGGTAATGACGCAGCATGAACGAAAACATTATTTGACCACCGATTTAGTGTAATTGTTGGGAAATCAGCTGTTACACCAGTGCGATGACAGTCTCTTCAATTTAATTACTGACTTTTCCAATCAAGGATCATGGTCATAACTGATGAGTATAATGCGCTCAAGAAATTAATATGTCATAGTTTAAGTGGTGGTAAATCGTCTGCATCTTTACAACAAACTTTATGTTCTTTGAATCTTTAACCAAAACGCGAAAAACTCCCGAGACCGGAGATTAAAATTTTGTTTAAACATAATTATAACTTTCCTTGAAAACTATATTACTTCCATTATCAATAGAGCCGCCGCCCACGAAATAACCGCCTATTCACTTCGGATGTGTTTACGTTTGGGTATTTACTCCTCGGGTTATATTTGTATTGACTTGATTTATTTATTTTAAAATCATAAATCATTCGTTCATTGACTTACAATCCAAAGAGCAGCTGAATATAACAAACCTTTTACATTTTAGGAACAAAGAAAATTGGGATACAATTAAAGAAAGAAAAAAAAAATGAAAAGGAAATATCCTAATTCTTTTTTCATTTACGTAATACATACGTAAATGAAAAATTACGTAATACATATTATGTATTACGTAAATTTTAATTTATGGTTTCAAGACAATAATAGTGGGTAGACCAGGTACGATCTTTTAAAATACTCACTAGAAAGCAAAATGTCATGTTTGACAATAATTTCGTCAAAACAGGTGGCTTAAAAGCTTTAGGAATTGGAATTAGCACAAATAAACTTTGGATAAATCTATGAAGAGTACCCACACAGTATACTATTCATGGATTGAAAATAATCTGTCTTAGTGCGGGTTGGAGTCTATAAATTTTAATGAGAAGTCATTGGCTTGTTCTGGAGATTATTAGATCACTTGCCACTCCACTAAGATCATCACACCATACTGATCTAAGGCAGTCTATATTTCCGCTGTGTTAATTTATTGCTTCTAAATAACATCTGAACGTCTTATACTTGTTGCATTCAGTAAAATATTACAAATCAATGTTAGCAGTACCTACTAGACTAAACGTCGTTTCAGTAATAGCACATTTGCTTGGTGAACTAGCCTCTTATTATTTTATTATGGCCTTTTTACAGCACGTTGAATTTTACTGCAGTCATAAATGTACAGCTTTCCGCTAATGCTGCGTTTAATGTTTAGAGTTGTTTTCAACATTACATCTTCTTAGTTTAACAATCATGTTGTTAGCTACTTTGTTGCAACACAATAAGCCCATCAATGTTTTATTGAAGTGGTATTATTCAATCACTTAACCATTTAATGACTTCGGACACGTAAACAAGTGAAACCACAATATTAAAGGCTTTTATACAAGAGGTATATACGACGTGCATACGTTAGCTACATGTTTGTTTGATCGTATGTTTCAAATTATCGTTCTTTTCGTCGATTCGCGCAACTCTTTACCATTGAACTACAATTATAGTACTTGTAACTCAATGCTCTTTATATGGCACATCACAATTTGCCCGGGTACATAATGAAATACCAGCGTGTCACAATCTGTCCAAACATAATTATCACTAAGCATGGCTAATACCTGCAACAGTCGTCCCGTGAAGCAAATACCGAATAGCGACGCTATTAATCAATTATAATATAGGATTAAAGACTTCAAAGCTCCTAGTAAATGATACAACCCCATTATGACGTCTTCTACTAAATAGTTCTATTACAGTGGACCCCACCACTATCATATCTACTAGTTCTGCTATAGTGATATGGCCACGATGCTCATAACAAATCACTCGGCCTTAAGGGGCAACCACACCCTTTTGTGTCTTTGACCTTTCGATCGCCTAAAATCGCTATACACATTAAGCCAGCACGCCAGCTGATCGTATAAGTATATCTGTAACCCGAGCTTTATTAGCTTTCCAGTGCCAAATGTGCAATTGATTCCCAGAGCATGAAATGCAAATATGTACGAGTATTCAGTATTCAAAGTGGGAAGCAATACGCGTAGGCATAAGTCTTTTAACCCCTTCCCCGCCACGCTTTTTTCCGAAAATGGTGCCCCACACGCCACGACCATTTAAAAAAAAATCCAAAAAATTATTAGGTTATACTCAACTCATTCAGGCAAGTAAAATACAACGTTTCTTGATCATGTTTTTTTGTCTGATATATCAGACATTGGCGTGGTGGGCACGAAAATGGTTTGTCTGATATATCAGACATTGGCGTTGAAAGGGTTAAACCAGTTAGATTATTTTACAGATATATTAACAATGCACCTATTTTGACACTCCAAAAGACACTATTAAGTGGATTATGCCACGTTCTTCTATAATTAAAATAACATTTAACCAATCATTGTCATCAATAATAACATCAAAATCGGATTTATAGGTTGATAACATGAGTCGGTAGAGGTTTCTCGGTTTAGTCCGCAAAACAACCCACAATACTTCATATTATTTTCTCTATGTATATTCTTACTATGCAAGTAGATATAAGCATAGTCTTTTGTAACAGACAAAAGGCAGACCCCATAATATTCTCGTCATAATGTGCCAGTTACACAATGAAACCGCACGTCTAATCCCTTCTTTGGGATCATACCAAATGTAATATGTGCCGTTAATCAAAATCTTAAGCACTTATGTTACGGGTATTATGTAGATTCTACGAAACCGCAAACTTCTAGACCCTTAGTCAAATATTTGTTTCATCAACAAATATTTGTCCTCGATACAAAACCGATAAGCGACCCTTATGGACCAAATCGACGCCTCACTGACTGTATCGTCAGAAAAGTTTCTATGTTTCTTAGTACTAATTTACCTCTTCTCATAATAAATTAGCAAGTTAAATTAAAAAATTCAGCGGAATTTTCACGACGTTTAAAATATACACTCTTGTTATTTTCACTCTCACCAAGTGAACAAAAAATTAATGATTCGAAAAATTTTAAGAGTCGGGGAGCCATGTTGTTGACCTTCGAAATGGACCGGCTCGACCGGAAAAGTACCAATATCTTACAGAAGACCCAAGACGTAACCTTTGCTTTTGCGATTCGATTGGTGAGTGATAGTGTCGGAGTGCATTATGAAACCCTACCATACTATGTTTCTTAGTGTGGTAGGGTTCGCATCCCAATTTCATAAAAAAAAAATGGAATGTCACAACAGAGCATTTTTTTTCTAAGTTAATGTACGTGAAATGAAAAATTTCAGTTATCATTCGGTATGTCTATGCCAAGTATATTGCTAGATTAATAGGAAAATAGTCAACTTAATGGTACACTAACACGACGACCATTTCATTGAGAGACACTTTGTACTCGTATACCAAGACTCAATGTATTGCCACCCTGTAAATTCCTTTGATCCTTTGATTAAAACGGTCATTTCATGTGTGCTGACCACTGAGTAAATACTAAGAAGAGTTTCCGTATCGTGTTTTCTAAAGAGAATCAAGTTTAGTCAGCGAGAGTTGAGTCACAGATAATATTCAGGCATGCAGCCTAAACTACATGACATAATCTGTAGAGTCTAGAAAAGTCTTACCTCCAACCAGACAAGTTTGAGCGATGTCTTTTGGTAAAGTGTAGCGACACTTCAGAGCACTTTAAAACAGTCTAAACCAATTTTGTAGACTAAAAAAAGACTCTCCGTAAACAGTCGGATCACCTTAATTGATTCTATAATTTGTTACATTTTTTATATTTTATTTTGAAATATTTTTTTTACCAAAACCTTGGTCAATCTTTATTTTGCTACAAAATGTAAATAGAAACGAAAAAAAAGTCCGACTTTAATAAAGCCTCATCAATCTATCAATCACTAATCAATCTATCAACGGACCTCCGGATATTGTACTACCATTACTCGCATGAATGGATACCAGAGGCTTCATTAACGCCTGCTTATTAAGGGTTATTACATAAATTCGAATAACTGCCTCCGTGGTACAGAGCGTTACAGGTCGTGGGTTCTAATTAATCTCCTAATGAAGATTCTCATATTACCTTAATGTCTGAAAAGAAGGATGATTCTGTGCTTTGGAAGGCATGTTAAGTCCTGTTCATGTTCCAAGTAGGCCTGGTTTTCCTTCGCTCTACTGTAATAACTAGGCTTGCCGAATCTTGAATCATACTCGAAGCTGACCCTGGGCTCTATAGTAGATGCTATCGGGAATACGCTGAGATAATAATGATTACATAAATGTAAATACAAACTTCTTTCCACTTGCCAATGTAAAGCATGGCGTTCTACGAAAATTAAATTAAAATAACTACTTGGAATCTAAGTCACAAAGTCAAAGTATTCGCCCGTCTTCCACAAAGTAAATTAAATTAGAGGATTATTTCGAAACAGAGAATTCGTCTCTTACACAAGAGGTCCTGGTAACATATCTGTTTATATCGGGTTGGGTGTTTCTATGTGTAATTATAAAAAAATATTATTAATGAGAGGTATTTAATGACTTGTTGGCATCTACTATACCTACCTAATTTTGGACTAGGTGGCGCCATATGAATAACATCCAAGAAAATTTATTTATTTATAAGTTATGTTTTACCAATTAGTAGAATTGATACGATGTCACTGCACTACAACGCATCACTACATATTATCATTCATTCAAAATCAAATTTTTCATTGGTAAAAAGGTCTCGTCCACATACAATTTGGAAACAAATGAAGGCAATTTACAAGTACGTGATATTTTCGGGCAACTCAATATTATAATTCTGTTACGGTGCCTACATTATTTCGTCCCTTAATTCTACTGAGACCATCTATATTTTCACATTTGATACGACAGCCAATCGTATTCCAATGTTCTATTTGCCGCTTCGGCGCCTTCTACATATATGTGGATGATTAACTTTGTATCAGCTTACCTGAAAAATAGTAAAATCGGTTGTGTTTGTTATAGATATTCATTCTTATTTTCCTCAAACTGTTGGCAAAATGGTCTTCTGAACTTCATTTGACCTTTGTTCCAGTCAAGAAATTACGCTCAAGTGGACTTCTCAACCAACTAGACAGTAAAAAAGTAAGTGCGCAAGCACAGTAGCTCTCCCTAATCTCTATTCCCTCACTCTTACAACACGGTGAGACAGCAATCTGATACGACCGAAGCGATAAATCAGGCGCAGGAAAAACGGCTTAACGTGTATGACTGGCTCGAGATTTGACCCGAAGACCCCTGCCATGGTCGTCGCTTCAAAACCTACCAACAGAGACTAAAAACGTACATGGGATAAACTTAATTAACATTCAGGGGACGAGCCAATAAATTTAATTAGAGATCGCGTAAGTCTTGCAAACATACAAGTTTCCATAACTTAGTTGAGAACACGAGGTACCGTAGATAAAAATAGATACGGAGGAAGAAGTGATTCATTATATTTATGTACCTGTTTTCTTATATATAATATATTTTTCTTTCTGATAATATTTATTCATTTTTCTAATACCCCGGGGGGTTGTGTAGGAAGTAATAATCGTTAGGAATATATTTATCAAGCAATTCGAGGCCTGTATTCTTTAATAATCACGATATAAAAATCAACGTAGTACGATCACTATATTGTGATCACTGTTACAGGCAATCACAATACGGGTAATGTGAGCCAACTGTATCAGAACGAGTCAGTGACTTGTTAGTTAGTTTGTTATCCCACCAAAAACATAAATGTAAAAAAGGAGAGCCAAGTTCAATACAAAAATTATGTTTGGCTGTGGGCCTCGCCTCAAAAAGAATGGAGATCTAAATGAGTGCCAAGTTCTATGATCTTAAAGTAGGTTAGATTCGACTTGAGGCGCTCGCTCCGGAACTAGACCGGTGGCTGGAGCGCCAGCATGGCGTAGTGTCCTTCCGGATGGCGCAAATAATGACGGGCCATGGGTCGTTTGGCGCTTTCCTGCACCGCATACGCCGGGAGGACACTCCTGTCTGCCATCACTGCGGTGCTGCGGAGGACACGGCACACCACACACTCGCGGTGTGCCTAGCGTGGGCTCCGCAGCGTAGCACCCTCACAGCGGAGATCGGCCGGGACCTGTCCTTGCCCAGCGTAGTCAAGTCTATGCTGGACAGGGAGGAGGCCTGGGCGGCCTTCTCACACTTCTGTGAGGAAGTGATGGTAGAGAAGGAAGCGGCAGAGCGCGCGCGGGAGAACGACCCTCTCGCTAGCGCACTCAGGGTGAGGAGGGGGAGGAGACGTCGACAGACCAGACGTCTCCCTCCTCTCCGAGGAGGTGGCCGGCCGGTCGGTGGAGCGGGGGCTCCACCACCGGCATTGCACACGGCTCCTCCTCTGCCTGGTGGGGATGGCTCGGCTCTTCCGGCTATCCTCACTCCCCCTCTCGGTAACGGGAGGGGTGTAGCCGCGCCCCCTACGTAGGGGGCCCCGCGCGGAGAGGTTTTCCGGGACATAACTAGGTAGATTCCGGGATTCCTCTCCACTAATGCGGATGGGAGAGCCGCTGTGGTTTTAGTTGGTAGGCCCGCCAGGTTCGAATCCTGGGGGAGAGCCCAACACTACCTTCCGAACCCCCGTCGGAAGGTGTGCTTTAGGGTACCGTGCAACTCGCGGTGAGGGCCGGTACGCGTCTTCATCAGAAATGACTGGTGAAGGCGGCATTTCCACAGCGTAACAAAAAAAAAAAAAAAAAAGGTTAGATTCGAC
Source organism: Mecyna flavalis (assembly GCA_949319885.1). Lineage (NCBI taxonomy): Eukaryota > Metazoa > Arthropoda > Insecta > Lepidoptera > Crambidae > Mecyna > Mecyna flavalis. The sequence continues at coordinate 9,820,161 of OX439434.1, read as the reverse complement.
TTGGCCAGTTTTTATGAGAATAAAACTATAATTATGTTGAATAACTTTATAAAATAAAAACTGGCCAAGTCAAAACCCCCCTCTCCCCCCTATTTTTGAACTTTTTTCTATTTTTCGACTTTTTCCTACGGTTATACACAATTACCGAGCTGGATTCCAAATTTCATCCTTCTAGGTCATCTGGAGGTAGGTTAGGTTTTGCTACTATAAGTCAGTGAGTCAATACTAATTTTTACGACTTTTTGACCTTCATATCTTTATAACCGTTTGAGTTATTTTCATGAAATTTGGGCTTCTAGGTGTCCCTATAGATCTTATTAAACTCACGTAGTTTCATTTGTTTACGTTAAATAAGTTTTAAGTTATAGAAGGGTCAAAAGTGACCCCAAATGGTTCGTGTAAATATACACTTGGCGCTGGCTAGCCCGTTCCTTTGCTCTTTTTGCTTAAACTTGGCTTGACACGCTGCCGCGTGTCTAGATCAATCATTAGTTTATTTCTTCTTTTATCCATTCATAGCATGATTTTTTTTTTTTTTTTTTTTTTTTTTATGAATAGGCAGTCAGGATGACCTTACTCCACCTGATGGTAAGCGGAAGTGAGGTCCAAATGTAAGGTTGACTGGCTCAATAGATCATACCAATTGAGCCAGTCACCCTCACCCCGAAGGCCTGCATAGATGCCGCTTCACGCCCCGCCTGAAAAGCCCAGGATTATAGGAGGAAGGAAACACGTGAGCCGGAAGGGCATTCCATGCCCTAATGGCACGGGGCAAAAAAGAGGAACTATACCTCTTGGTACGGGCCACCAGTGTCTGGATGGTATGGGGATGGCAACGCAGTCCGGCGCGTGTTGTTCGGGAGTGGAAAGGGGAGGAAGGGATGAGTTGGAATAACTCTTCAGAGCATTCCCCATTATAGAGACGGTAGAGAACACTAAGACTGGCAACGTCTCTACGTAACTGAAGAGGTTCTAGGGTCTTAGTCACCTCTTGATCGCCGATAATACGGATAGCACGTCGCTGCAACCTGTCGAGAGCCTCCAATAAGTACTTTGCGGAACCATCCCAGAGATGAGAGCAATATTCCACACACGGGCGAACCTGTGCCTTGTATAAGAGACAAAGCTGATGTTTTGCCTTGAAAAGACCATAGGCCTTTCACTTAGAAACGGCAATTTTTTTACGGGATTTTTTAAAATAAATTATATATAATCTAGAGTCTCTCTTTCTTTCTAAGTCTCTACTTATAAACTCTACATCTCTCATATCAACTCTATGACACATACGAATACTTTATCAAAGAAGATAACTTCGGCGGTTTGTCTCCACAAAGTCCAGTTCGCGTCCATTCAGCGTCCTCATGCGATAATTCAACGTGAATAAGTATAGGTACTACACATCACAGTATTAAAATCAAAAAGAGTTATTCGATTGCTCTTTTGACTAGGGAATCTACGTTAACTTCAAAGTTTGAACGTTCATGTTATGAATACCAATATCAGTGAAGGTACCACTGAGGCCTCGGCCTCGAAATTCCCATAGATCCGTTCTCATATACAGAGCGGTGCGGGAGCGGGAGCGGCAACGCACGCAGGCGCCCTGCGGGTCACCGCTTAACAACATCATACCGTTCTTGACGGACGGCCCGCGTCAAGCGGTGACAGTGTGCCTGCGTGCGCCGCCGCTCCCGCTGCCGCCCCGCTACTGCGAAATTTGAGGCCGAGGCCTAATAAATACAAACTTTATTAAATAGACGCAATACAAATACTTGTATAAATAATTGTCATGGGCGTGCTTCTCCTCGTGTCTTGCCTTAAGCACGACATTGTGTCCAAATAGGTACCATCTGAAACCTCTTATTAAGCTGTACCATAAAGTAAATGTAAGACAGGTTCAATTTTTTCTAAAATGGGACTAAATCCTAATACGAGTACCAAGCCCGCATTTAAAGCTAGGCTTGTAACAAGCGTTTTATCCGTGCCCACGTACGAATAAGTGGAAGCTTATTTGCAAGTATTAGAAAAAAGCCTTTTCAAGTGAAACAATTTGGAGGGTATTTTCTATATTAGTGTTTCGTGCCTCAAAAGGAATAATAAGAACCTTGTTTAAATTATAATCGCTTTATCATCTTTCGTCAGTCTACCTGCTTACGAGATCTATATTTTTGAGCTAAATAGGTACTTATTGATAAAGGCGTAAAGTTGAAATTAATTTGAAATTCTTATTATTAAGAAATGTAAAATGTTACCCAAAAGAGAAAACAGTGTAAACGCAGTATTAAAAATGTAAGAATGTTAAGATTCCAACCAAAACTACACAATGCCAGTTACCATAAATTGTTGTTCCTTTATTTTGTCCAAACGTCAAGACAAAATTGGGCCATTTAGCGAACGCCAGGGGACAAATAACGCTTAATTTATTTGGCGAGTATGAATAGAGGGGTTAATAAGGTAGGTGCATGAGCGTATAATAATATGTTTTGATGGTATTTATAGTGGACTGTAGTAGAGGGTTCCAATAAAACATTTGTTTCCCTGTCGACTGACTGTGTCTCTCTCTATACTGACTGACTATAAATTATAGTTGAATAACAACATAATCTTACAAATCTCTTCAATTTGACAAGTTTCAATTTGTGACAGTGTTACGCATGATATCTACTAACTTCTTTTTTTTAACGTAAAAATCGACTACATTTTTTTAATTTTGCTCAAGTTTGTGACAGTCAAATCTATGGTGGTGGAAATGGCCAAGACCTTTTTTCCCTTGATCGGTTGGTGTATTTTTTGCTGCACCCTGCGCCTTCTGGTTTTACTGCCGACTTGAACCTTTACCACCGGTCGTCGAAATTACATTTTTATTCATTTTCAATTTTGTTTTATACATTTTCAATTGTGACTGTTATTTTTTTAACAACAGTCAGCAAACATGAAGGTTTTGGCCGGGACTGACTACTCACTGGCTCCTACTCGCTGACTACAAACACACAATCCGCGCGAGCGATTGGATCGTTCGGTCAGTCGGAGCGATTGGTCGGCTTTATCAAACTGACTTATTTTTAACGAGGTTAATGCATAATTCATGCAACCCCGTCGTGGTCCCCCACAGGACAGGACCGTGTATGGGAAAGATTGACATCGACCGAGGGGTTTACCCACTAAAACTCCTCGTTACATCCTCATTGAAGCTCAAGCCCTTGCTCTACGAGCCCGCCTATGCGGACTTCTCGCTCGCTTTAACAGGAGGGGCGTCGTGAAGTCTTGAAAGAATCACTGCGATAGAGTAAACAGTTCCCAAGAAATAACCAGTTTAAACTTACTTTTTTGAACTTTACAAAAAACACTCCGTAAGATCTTCAAGTTGGTTCGGAATATGTTCGGGAAAAAAAACTTTTGTTGGATAGCCATAACGATATACAGATAAAATATTTTTTTTTTATTCTTTATTTATTTCGGGGCTTTTGATTAAACACATGTCAGCCCCATCGTACCTTAACCTATCTAACATACACTTTGAGCTAGCGCAAGCGGGAGAGGCTCAATTATTCAAAAATACTGTTGCTAAGTGCACAGCAGCTTGAGATGTAGGGTCAGCCAGTATATTAATGAATGTACCTAGGTCGTACAAATTAAGGTTATATTTTTGAATCATTGAGTCTCTCCCACTCTGATATTTTTTACACTCTACAAGCAAATGATAAACATCATCTCTGGTTCCACAAACTTCACAATTTGGGGACGAGGTCTTTCGCATGAGGAACGCAAAACTGTTGGTTGGATAATGTCCAGACCGCAGTCTAAGTAGGACAACAATGCGTTTTCTACATAACCTATTGTTATAAAACCATTGGTGACGAGGAAGCTGACATTGAATTACTTTAAACCATATTCCTTTCTCAACACTTCTTTGATCAAAATATTCTTTAAATTTATCATAGCATACCTTCTTATACTTATGTAATTTTTGGGTGTAAAATGGTAGAACAGGCCTATAACTACCAGCCGAACATGCTTGTTTTGCTAATCTATCAGCTTCCTCGTTTCCTCTTAAGCCTACATGAGATGGGATCCATTGCAACCTCAGATTTAAACCTCTGTCATCGTCTAACTTCCGTATCATTTCTAAAACGTTATAGGCTACCGGAACACCTCTGCTGCATCCAGAGGCGCACCGAGCCACATGTTGAAGCGCAGCTTTGCTGTCATTAAAGAAAAAATATTGCATTAAATTAATGCCGTTAATGAATATGATTCCATGTTTGTCAAAATATTGGAAATTGCGGACAAATAGGTTTTAATAATTGTTTTGAAAATAAAATAACATTCAAAATCAAATCTACTGTTCTGCAATAATAGCAAAAACTAAGTTACTCCCTTAAAAATTAACATTATTGACACCTTACAAATGGATAACCATAAGTAGGATATGCTACATGTTTACATTGTCTACCAGAATGTACAATACAAATTACGTTCATAATGTTCAATCACGCTCCAAGTGGGCCTTTAGCAAGTTTCTATTACTGAGATCAATATCTCCTTCCTATCAAGTGTTCCTAACTGTCCCAATTTGCATGAAATCCCATTTCGCGGTTCGCGATCACTAAACTTGTACTGCCTTCGTGTAATAGTCGCTAAGCTCAGGTATTAAGAAAGGGGATCGTGGTTTAGCTTCCCGCCATGGGTCTTGTTAATGGTAGGACTGAGTCTGACTGGCTAGCTACCCCACAGGTGAAAACTGCCGCCAGTAAAGCTTTGGCTGTGTTCCGGACATAATGTGGGAGCACTAAAACGAAAAGTTTAAAGATCAGAAGAGCCTACATGAAGACAAACATTAAGTGATGTTTCCTGGTTATCCCTTATAGGCTGCAGTAACCAAATGGGAAATAGCCATGCCACCGTTGCTGCTTACCACCAGTTGCGCTGTGCGCCTGGCTGCCAAGTTATCAAGCACAAAATGCTTTTACACTGAAAAAGTAAAAAGTTGAATAATCAGTATTCAATAAACACTAATAAAAAATTGGTTAGCATAACTATTTCTTATATCTTATAGGTTTTTTCGTCATCTTCCGATGAGCCATGCCTACTTTCTTCAATGCTTTGTACCTATAGAGTCTAGACTCTAGGACTAAACACATCTACAATGCAAATAATGTTTATAGTAATTATTTCCATAGTTATAACGGAAACTGATCATACCATAAATTCATACTAAGTACAAGTTCCTCATACGTCACCGGCTCTTGATTTTACAATGTATTTAGTTATTTATTTAAGCTTCATTGCACAAATCAAGTATTAAAGGCGGACTTAATGCCTCATGGCATTCTCTCCCAGTCAACCTTTAGGACAATCGGAAAGAAACAGTGGGTAGTGCCAATAAACATAAAACTTAAACTTATCTTTATCCGGAACAAAGCTCTGGCTGTGTTCCGGCAATATAATGTGGAAGCCAGTAGGTACACTTGAAATTAAAGGCTCGAAAATCAGATGAGCCTACAGTCTGGCAGCACATTGAGTGACGGCTCCAGATGAAGCATCTCTCAATGGAATAGGCCGCAGTTACCGCTTACCATCAGGTGGGCTGCGTGTCTGTCTGCCAACTGATGTAGAATAAAAAAAAACTAACGAAAATATTAAAATAGCGGATTCAGTTAACCTTCGAGCAACAAGGAATGCACGAAGAAGGCAACCCATGTGCGAGAAAAATAACGTAATCAATTTAATATTCGGTTTAAGTTTTTGCTGTTTCTATATTTAACTACAAACAGCACATAAAAACAAAAGTATAAAATGTTTAGGTACTGTTAATTGAGAATCAGAAACACGAGTTTAACGACCGCTTATTAAATGAAGTATAAAGCTTTACGTCTTGGGTTTTCTTGGTAGAATTAATGAACTATCTCATAAAATGATTTTGTGTTTATTTCAAGGACAAGGTTTGTCTAAAACAATATTTTTAGAAAATCTGTACTAATACCAATATACTAATCCTATTACCTATAAATGCGAAAGTCTGGATGTTTGGATGTTTAGATGTTTGGATGTTTGTTCCTCAATCACGCCTAAACGGCTGAACGGATTTAGATGAAATTTGGCACAAGTATAGTTTATAACCCGGAATAGGACATAGGCTATAAAAATTCCTACGGGAAACGTCTCAATCCCGCGAGAATGTCAATTTTGAAACTACTGGACCGATTTTAATAATTCTTTCACTGTTGGAAAGCTACACTATCCCCGGTGAACATAGGGTACTTTTGATCCTGGAAATGTGAGGGGAAGGAGGGATATTTGAAAAAAGAGATTACGCGCGGGTGAAACTGCGGGCGGAAGGCTATAGTTTATAGAGGAAAGATTTGATTCTTTGTTTCCTTCTTGTATTGAATAGGATCCGAAACTACTAAACCGATTTGAAAAATTCGTTCACTGTTGGAAAACTACACTATCCCCGAGTGCTATAGGCTATACTTTTTATCCCGGAAATGTGAGGGGAAGGGGGAATATTAAAGATAATAATTTTTTTATAAAAGACGAACGTCGCTAATTCTGTGAGATTTCGTATGAAAATCTATTTGAGTCTCAGTCCCTGTTTTGTTTGTGTATTAATGTGTATATTTAATTTAATATTATAAAAAAACTTCAGAAACTAGAATAATTAGATACTTTTTTTGTTCGGAGAAGACCTGCGGCCGCGTGTGAAACTAGGGAAAATGTTCGTCCGCCTACCTCCTAAGCTTTCCCAGTTTCCCCTTCATACCCAAAAGAGTTGAGACGGTGCCCGCCTTGTGACAAAGGATCGGCTTGGGATAATTGTGGTTTTAACCAAATCAATGTATGTTTACGTATTCCCCGCCCAACCCCAGCTAAGCCGTAAAAAAGTCGTTCTCTGAAACATATCCGATCAGGAATCGAAACTAAATATTTCCACAGACAGATAAAAAGCTCACCATTGACATCGTTAACGTAGTCATCCGCTTCCGTTTCTGGGACATAAAACTTTATTTGTTGCGTGGGGAACGCGTACGCCCACGGGCTCAGAGCGATGTGTGGTATACTCGCCCTGCAAAGGACGGCTCCTATGTAAAGTTTACCTTCAGGGTTCAACCCACTAAAGCTGGTTAATAGCTACAAGGGGAGCCAGCTCGTCCCAATCGGGTGGAAAGAGGAACCGGGGAAGTTTAGTAAGTAGTGAGACGCTTTAATTTCGAGTTCCACACACTAAACACATTCTCCTTCGAAAAAAAGGGTGCAGCCCTCTAAACCTTGGTCCGCCTGGTCAGAGATTAGCAGTTTGAAAACTGGTATAAATACTAGACAATAGCATGACGAACCTCACAGGCGATTTCAAAAAAGATATTTACATCTATATTACAATTTATATTTATTGGAATCAACTTGAGAATGTTTTCAAGTTCAATTATAAAAATAAAATACATGTCATATTTATGGAATCAACTTGAGAATTTTTCTAAGTTCAATTACAAAAATAAAATACATGTCATATATTTTATGGAATCAACTTGAGAATGTTTCCAAGTTCAAATACAAAAATAAAATACATGTCCAGGTTTACAAAATCGAATACTTATCGTTTTCACTAACTCAATTGAAAACCAATTGCACGTAGTATAGTATTAAAGAATTCTAAAACAAATTTTTAATGTAACTAGTCTAACACAAATAGACGATATACGGGACTACGCGGGTTGATTGATGTACAGATTAGATACAGAACTTTCCAAAACCATCATAGTTAACGTCAAATGATCGTACCGGCTAAGATGGGGTTTAGCGATAATCTTTCATCGACTGTTTTATCCCAAACTAGTTACGGTACACTTACACCATGTTCCAGGATTTGGCACGTCCAGTTATTACAGAGCGACTGCCACCTAACGATGGGAACCATACCAGTAGGATCATGGCTACACACCTATTCGACTTCGTATGTTTCATCGTGTGGAAACATCGTGATGTTTTGCGCCTAGCTAGTGATAAATACGCCCATTGAAAAATCCATAGGTGGGCGATTCGAACCGCAAGCTTCAAAAAGGACGCATCATACTACTCGGCTACGACAGCTCTAAACGGGGTGTAACGATAATGCTAACAGTTAATTTTCAGGATCGTAGTGTAGACGCAACGTGAGATGGGACCCCTACTGTTGTGATCAGCCGGCGATCGTCGTACGTCTGCTGAACTTTTAACTAAACATCGAATGCTGATGGAGAGGGGTTACTGACCCTATCACTGTGAAATTTTATGTGCAGAAAGTCGAAATCAAAAATATATTTTTTTCATGTAAATCTACAAATAAAGACTTAAGAGGCCTATTACAAATTTCCACTCTGTGAGAATAGGCATTTGACATGTTTTGACAACTCATTGGTCACGTGACCACAATACTGTGTTGAAATAACGACCAAACCATTATGATACTTTTCCCAAGTTTTGTTGTTTTGTTTCTATGGAATAATCGTTATCGCTATACCCGCACATTTGTGCCATGGATCTAGTAGGTGAAGAAACAGATTATAATATGAAGATGATATCATAAATGAGACAGATAATATTTGTTAAAAATTAAATTTATTTTATTACCTTGTCATTTATCTAGCAAAGGACGTTTTTCGTTTTAGATAAAAGTTATAGCTTAGATTAGAATAAAACTTATGACAATTTACATGGTTAGTATAAAACACCATAAAGTAACTAGGTAGGTATTTTGGTGTGAAAAAGCATTAAAAAGACAGTGTTTTTATTACAGAGTCAAACGAGGCCAAACATTTGTTTAGATTAGAATACTATATGCCTAAATGGCATCGATTTTCGAGAGTTGACTATTTCTGGGAGCAGACACTCGTAGTAAAAGCGTGTCAATTTGGGTAACATCTCGATGTTACAAAAGTTATCGTTCCGTGGAACTCTAACTACTTTCATTAATAGTCCGGACCAGTCCAAACTGCAAAAAGGCAGAACTACGTAATCTGTCACCTGAAACAATTATATTTATTAATAAAATATGAAAATAGAATAACAGCTTCAAAATTCTTGGGTTCATTCATACTTACAATCTCAGATTCTGTTTCTATCGTCCTAGCATTAATTATCTCCTCAAGTTCTGCTATTGGCGGTTCGTCTACATTAATTGAATTTTTTTTGTGTTTTGTGTTTTTCGACCCATGCTGAAAATAACGAAATGAATATAAAGAATAATTTAACAACATAAAAAGCTTTGTAAACTCAAATAATTTTGACAAAACAACCGACCTCAAATTGCAAATCTGGCACAAAAAAAAAACTTTTGGACTTCCACTACCATAATAATATTAACTGGTATGTAAATGCTTGAATAGTTATTAAAATTACCGAAAGCGGTATTTGTTTTTCCAAATCAGTCATCAAATAATATCTGCCTATATTGCCGAATATGTTCGGATGGCCATCTGCGGTCTTCTTATTTAGTTCTACCACACCAAATGATACTTTCTGAATGCAAATGCTTGATTTGTAGCTAAAAATATTAAAATCTTTGTAGGTATGTGCCCCTATAATGTTTGAGAAGTTCCCTTAGTTCCTCGGGGATCCCGTCATCATAACTGGATTGTAATGACAACGGGACCAATATGGACTTAAAATTAAATGTTTCTAAATGAAAAAAAAAAAGAAAACGGTTTATAATTACAGAGTTCTGAGGTAACAACAGACGCGACCAGACGCGACGACGCGACGTGACGATTTGAAGAGTAGCTGTCCAATTATTATTATTTTCAGAGATCAACTCTTTCTTATTATTATTTCAAAAAAGAGCAATCCATTTAATACAATGTGTGAAAATTTCGGAAAACAAATGAATGTCGGGAAAACATTGTTTATTGATCTGAAGTAAGAAAAAACAGGTGCAAGCGATTTTCGACCTTATCGTCATTTACCAAAATAACGGATTTTAATGAACCAGCAAAGATAGTCAACAAGCGGTTGCGAAAAAGCAACAAAATTTTAAATGTCAATAAGGTTGAAAATCGCTTGCACCTGTTTTTTTTACTTCAAATAAATAGACAAACAAGAAAAACAGATGCAAGCGATTTTCAACCTTATTGACATTTAAAATTTTGTTGCTTTTTCGCAACCGCTTGTTGACTACCTTTGCTGGTTCATTAAAATCCATTATTTTGGTAAATGTCGATAAGGTCGAAAATCGCTTGCACCTGTTTTTCTTACTTCAGATCAATAAACAATGTTTTCCCGACATTCATTTGTTTTCTCGACATGCATTTGTTTTCCGAAATTTTTGAAATAATAATGATAATATAATTGGACAGCTACTCTTCAAATCGTCGCGTCGTCGCGTCTTGTCGCGCAAAAAAATACTCTCAAAAACAAGTCCGCATTCGTACGGTACATAATATAGGCATCTACTGGGGTAGCCCTTCCTACCTATCTAAATAACCAGTAGGGGCAGTCGAAACTTTGCCCCTACTAGGGGCAGACGGAACTAAAAAGTTTCGACTGCCCCTACTGGTGGCAGACTTAGTAGAGGCAGTCCGGAATAATCCCTACTAAGTGATAGTGGGTACTTTATTTTGTCAGTGATCAACTTACGAGTTGTTTATAAATCAACAATTGAGAAAAACTTTATAGAGGCCCTTATTTTGTTTTGAGTAGGAGATTCAATATAAAACAAACACTAAAAATAATTATACTTACGTGATGAAAACTTGGTGGTCGCACTATACACTGACGCTCGCTCGATCGTACTGGCGCGAAAAAATTCGACATAGGTCCAACGCCGAGAGCGCTCCGCGCAGTACTGAGTTCGGACGGCCAGCGCATCGCATTTTGTAGTAATTTTGCAGTTATATTAATGTTATTATCAAAATAGGATAATAAATGAATGGTTTAAAATTATAAAATCTTCATTCCTCATGATGTAACAATTATTTTGGTATATATTTTGCCTAATTGTGTTGTCGTAGAAAGGAGAAATTCACAGTTAACTTAAAGCGATTTTCGAAGATTTTTGCTTTAGGACTAGATGTTTTTTTATATATAAAACCAAAGATATTTAAAAATCCGAGGCCGCTAAGAACTATACGACTATATAAGAGATAACATTCTATTTTTTTTATTTAATTTGCTCAGAACAGTAGTTCAATCCAGGAGCTTAAAAATGTGCCTTCGCGCATTTTATGAAAATCTTTCTCTGCAATTTTGGGTTCAATTAAAAAGTTAAGCAAAATTTCGAAAAAGCAAGGCCGCTACAAACTATTCCAATAGATACTCTACACTATTTAATAAGTCATTATTGTTAATTAATTTTTGTTTCTGAGATCGATAACGCCAAAGTTGGCCATTTTATGCAAAAATCACAGTCGAGATGTGATAGGTCTCTTAATATATATGTTACGGGCAACGTGATTAACTGGGCATTATTAATAAGGACCGGCCATTATTAATAATGCCCGAGAGCGACGGGCAAAGTTATTAATTTATCACTTTGACCGGCCCTTATTAATAATGCCCGACGGCCCGTGGTCCATCATGTGATAAATCAGTGTTTAAGATAGCTTGAATTTATCACTTGGACCGGGCAGTATGAATAATTCCCTACTTGTAGCCGGGCAATGTGATAAATTGGACCGCGGCCGTGGCTTACGTGCGGCGGAAAGCGACTCGGATGGATATAGGTTCGTGGTTATTTTTTTTTAACACCTATTCCCCAAATTAACGATTTAACGACTTAACGACGAAACTAGTTTGGCCTAGGCTAAACTAATTTAATTCAACATAGAATATATTATTATAGTAAAAACAAGAAAGGTTTTCAGGGTTAAAAAAAAAATAACCTCGAAGGCCTTAGCCTTTAGCCTTCTTCTAACCTATATTCATCTGAGACGATTTCCCCCTTACTTTGTCTTAGTTTGTCCTGAAATCGGCTTTGGCCGGTAATTTAAACATGCCGCTTATTTTTTGGTAACTTTTCATGAAAAAATTGTAAGTTTTTTGTCTTTTAATAAACAAAAACACTGTTCACCTATTTTATTACTTGGCCCAAGATAGGGTGGGCATTATTCATAATGGCCGGGAAAAGTGATAAATCATGCTGTTTTAATCACATGGCCCAATTGAGTCGGGCATTATTAATATAGACCGGCCCTTATGAATAATGCCCGGACTTATCAAATGGCCCGTAACATGTATATGACTCTAACAGCGGTTCATAATGTTTTTTTCTGCTGAGTAACGCTGACAAGAAACTCATTTCCATTGCATCGCTAAGATTATCCTAGAACTCTATCTGGGCCACTCTTTCTCACCGATCCGGTTTCGTCTCAAATTCCTTTCGTGTAATACTCGTAGCTATTGGGCTTTGAAATGCTATCCCCTAGACAATCTCCGAGAAGGTGTCATTTAAATTCCTACTCCATAAATATTTTCTCCTGAAGTCCTCTACATCGTCCCTCACCTGTCCCAGTCGTTAACCTTATGTACATATTTTATATATTTATATTATGTAATATGTGTATTTATATATTTTTGTAATTATATATTAAATATTTTTTTATCATTTATTATTTCGATTATTTCTTAAGTTAATTGGCACTACCAACTGTTTCTTTCTGCTTGGCCTAAAGGTTGACTGGGAGAGAATGCCATGAGGCATTAAGTCCGCCTTTTGTAGGTACTTGATTTGTGCAATGAAGCATAAATAAATAAATAAAGCCAGGAAAAGGAAAAGCTTTTGAGGTACAACAACTAGATACGAGTACCGAGTACAAGAAGAGGAGCCGTTCTCTTAATATTTTAAGTATAAACCTTATTTAATAATTTAAAAAGTAGTAGTTTTGCATAGATATAAAACGACCTAGTAACTCTCAACAGAATTTAGCTTCTAATAATCTAATAAATACAAATGTTTTGTTTGAAAAAATAACTCATGTTGTTTATGTAACAAACAAGTCATTTAACGAATAACGTGAACTAATTTAAAATTGTATAAACATTTACGTAGTAAGTATTATTATTTTTCACTTCAATAAAAAATAGGTAAACAAAATAGGTATTATTTGTTAATTTTACATACCTACTACATAAACAAGGGATTTTGTTTTTGTAATTATCAATTAAGATATTTAAACAGCCTTTCGATCTCATGGACGTACCTACAAAATGATTGTCTTAATTAGCGCCAATTTGTGCTACACATAACGCTCTCTAATCAATTTATAATACGATCCTTTTGCCTTAAAAGCACTTTATTTGAGACGAGTTAACTAAAATGGCGCATCGCATCATTGTGCGTCTAAGCCTAAGCCGCCATCAATTTCCCTTTCAGACCCACCACCATATTGATCATGCTTTACTATTTATTTACTTTTTCAAAAACAAATCATAAGCCGGCACCACATCCCGCTAGACATTCCCATGATAATGGAAAGAATCCGCTTTAGTGGCTTATCATTATTCCTGAGCTGTGAACCGAACCATTTGATTAAACCACGGTGAATTTACAAGTCTTTGATAGGGGAACCAAACACGTTAATAACAGCTACACAGCCATTCATGTGGATGTGCAGGTTTCGTCACATGTTTCTCCTTGGCGCCAAGGTAAACAAAAAACTACATAATATCTTTAATTATTGAACTCTTAGAGAACTAAATTTATAAGACAACATCATGTATGATAATAGCACAGATCCGGATAGTAATAATGATGTCAAACATTCATTATACATGTCTCTTATAGCTAAGTAAACTTCCAGCACGCAAAAATTAATGATGTGTCACAAATATAATGTCGAGGGAAATTGACAATGTAACGCGTCGTTTAATGTGAGGCGCAAATAAATTCACAAAAATATTCCTCCTACAATTCTAGCCTGCGGAGATTAAACGTGTAAGGCGCCACGTTTAATCTCCGCAGACAGGCAGGCAGGCTATATAAGTAATGTTCGGTTAATTGCCACACGGCAGGCACCAGCTCGACCCTTTCGGGTGTGAAAGGGCAATGGGGATTTTTATTGGGTAGTGATGAATCTAGTCCCTGTTCCCACACACCGGCGCAAGCTCTAGCTCGGCAAAAGGCTATTTAATCAATAATAATCTTAATAACTAGGCAACCAGAAATCACACATACATCGTAGTTTTGTAATACCTACACAATCGAATATATTGTAGACTTCATTATAAATAATCAAGAAATTAACATAAAACTGTCAATACAATAGTTGTAAATAAAAATGTACGACGTTATGACGATGTGCAGGCAGACGCGTAGTGACAGACTTTAAACCTTGTACGAAGTCATCGGCCAATTACCTAGGTATAAATAATCACTTTACACCGTAGGTAAATGTAAATTTTAGAACAAGGATTCTAAAATAACTAGGTATGTATGGGTTGTATTTAACTGCACATCAAAAAAATACTGAAATGAACATTTAAAAAATTGATTGCTAACCTAACCTAACCTTTGGCACAGAATATATAATAGTAGTAATGTACAATCAGTTATTTTGATGTACATTTCAGTATTTTTTGGATATACACTTAAATATTTCCCAATAACTATTACATCGACTTTGATCTAATTATTTTTTGGTAATTCGACGAGAGTCAGACTGTCTTTACCTGTGGAGGTGGTAGCTCCACATGTGAATTCTGCCACCATTATAGTTTGGCTTGATACCAGTAATAATAATGTGGGAGCCGCACTTAAAATGACACACACAAAATGTACACTTAAAAATAAAGGCTCGAAGGTCAGAAGAGCTTACAATGATGCGCACATGTAGCGATATTTACAATTAACTTATCCCTAAATGTAGTAGGGTGCTGCCGTTGTGTACCCTATTCAAAGCAAATAAAAATTTTGATGTTGATTTGCCGTGGCCGCTTAATTACCATCAATAAGGGCCGGTATTTCAATGTAACCTTATCTTATTGCTTAAGTTAAGTATAACATTTAAGATAAGTATTACTTTTGACAGGTAAAAGTGTATGACTTTAGTGCCGCTTAACTTTAATCCTATAATGAAATACACTTAAGTCATACTTATTATCAATCCCGGATTAAGATCAAGATAAGTATTTATTGAAATACCGGCCCTTAGCATGCGTGCTTGTCTACCAACATAAGTTTAACACAAAAAAAATATGTTAGTGGGTATGTACTAAAAATCTAATTTGAAATGTACATAGATCCGGCCCGGGGTCTCTCAAGTCTAGTATAGGGGACAAATCGTGTGACCCCTGATGAACCGTCAGGAAAGACATTTGTGACCGGAGGGAAATTTACTACAATGACACAGAACACAAGTATCTAAGGTTTAACGATTACAAGCGTTTTTAACAAGGTAGTTTTCTTATTTAAATAATTTTGTTTTTCCATTCTTCTTTCGTCCTTAATCCGACCCTAACACAAAATCCGGTCTCATCTGACATGACTTAATCATAAACCTCCGTGACTAATTCCTTTTACTTAGGACAAACAGTTTTTCGAGATAATTATTGTCCATATTCACTATTAATGAAGCCTTTGAAGGTGTAGGTATTTACCTAATTATATTAATTTAAGGCTTAATTAATATTAAACGTGATAAAATCAAACATAATAATATAAAGTATGTGTTTATAAACCAATGCTTTATTAATAAACAAAAAACAAAGTAGCCACCGTAAATAGTAAATATTTTTGATAAAAGTTTCTAATAATCAAATTATTACAAAATAACAATGAAGAACGTTTTGTATTTTTTAATGTCTGTATCGAGTAAGCTTAAAACTACTGGACTGATTTCAAAAATTGTTTTACCATAAGAATGCTACACTAAATAATACTGTAATCGTAGCATCTCAAAATGTTTGAAATATAAAATGTCCACCAGGGCCAAAACCATACTAAGTAGTATATTTATACTATTAAGTTTAAGTCTGTCTTTCTACCTGTCCGTTTTCAAACTTTTACGCCTAAACTACAAAACCGATGAATGTGGTGCAGATAATGATTTTCTAGCTGCGCTAAAATGCCTCAACTACATAGTCGTAGTCTTTCTTGAAAGTACTAACTAATGAAAAACTTCATAAAAATGTGATAATTTAAACATTAGTGTGGCAGATATACCAGAACTAGTGCATAGCGTGTCTTTATTTGAAAATAGCAATCTGAAATGTTAATTTCTTGTGCAAACACATTGCGGACTAAAGTCAGCAAGATACCTTTTGTAAAGAAAATATAAAAGCTATAAAATACAAACACAGTTGAAGTAATAGTTTTCAGTGTAATTAAGTAGATTGGTTCAATTGCTAACAAACTGTTCTATTCTCGTTTTCAAACACATGTGAACACGGATTCTACAGTGGAAACTTCAACCATTAATCTTAACCTTTCTTGGTGTAGTTCGTGCTGCAGGCAGTTACTGTCTGTCAGTCGGAATGAGCCGGCGAGAAAAGTACCAACCTCTATGACAACCTCAACATTATGACTACTATGTAGATAATATGTAGTAGCTTTGATATTGCGATTCGTTTGGTAAGTGAGATTGCCGGATACACAAACGTCCCCTTCCCCTCACTTCTCACGATAATCATGCCCACCGTTTGTGTAGAATATTTTCTAACTTTACTAAGATTTAGCAAGAGTGTTCAAAGGAAAGGTATGCAAAAGTAGGTCCAGATATTTTCCCGTGCAATAGAAGTGTGTCAAGCAATTCTGTGTTTTGGAGAATGGGCACTAAAGATAGTGAAATTACTGGGTATATGAGACCTAATAACTGTCGTCTCGGTGTAGCGGGCGCAGGGCAGTGCCAGACAGTAAATGCTTAGTTACTGTTTGGCACTGAACTGTCTAAGGGCAGATGTGGCGCTTACTGGCAGGTGTACGATCTGCTCTTCTTGTTACACATTGCAATAAATAAAAAGGTAATGTCCGATACAAAGGAAAATTGGAAACTTTAATGGGAGCACGAATTAAAGCTGATTTTCTAAATGCTTCAGCAAAGTAGCAGCAAAACTGAAATTTTGTTAGGTAAAACATCTCTACTGCAAAAATTTAACACTAAACGAGCTAACAAAATCTCCTTAGCACTTAAGGTAAGTCACTTATGCAGTTTCACCAAGCACATGTGACGCGAGAAAGCACAGACCAAATTCAAGCCTGGTGAACCTCAGTCCTCAAGGCTAATCTTACTTACTTAGAGGCACAAAAGGATTATCTATCCGATTTCTAGTCCTGTGCCTATTAAGACGATTAAAGCTGAGATTGAAGTTAGTGTAAATTATATGATTTCGAATGTATTAAGGTACCAACATCGTGTGTCAGATAAGTCACAATTCAGAACGAATTGAAACTCTAATCATGTAAGTCGATTGGAAAATATTAGAATAGTCCATAGGCAGCTAAATCCACTCCATTAATAATTGTTCCCACTTTCAAGGGAATTCACAAAACCTTTTGAATCTATTAAATAACAAGGAGGATACGTCTAGTAATTTAACCTTCGACTGCTTCTTCGGTAATTGATATAGGTCGATAAGAGATTCTATGATTTCATCTGATCAAGAAAACGTACTGGTTGGCAAAACAGTAAACAATCTATATGTAAATACTTGGCAAAATTTAATTCCATCAAATATGATGGTCGTTTTTTGATGTCCAACCAATGAATTTAAATATCGTTGTGTCCAACACCAACTAAGTAAGCACCTCTATGATATGAGTATTAAGAATAAATTACGTATTAAGAATTAATTAGTTTTAATAATCTTTTTCTGTGTAATAAATCTTTTCTAAATACCTAATTAAAAATGAATCACCCATGTCACATGTGAATGTGCGCACAAAACTTCAGTACACCTGCACTAAATCAAGTAGGTACATCTTTTTTTGGTACGGGAAGGTTTATTCAATGGTTAAAAAATATACCTTAGATATCGTGTTAATCGACTCTATCAAATTGATCCAACTCGTAGTTTACCATTACATATTATGTGAACAAATAGATCTTCAAGATGTGCGGATTTTTTATTAAGTCATAAATTTTTTGATTGCAATGGACTACAGAACTCGGTAAATGCGAAATAAAATAATAAATTATTATTTTCAATAATTCATTTTTTTGTAAATTTCATCTGAACATGATTTGAATCCGCCATTCATCGGCCATCGTAAACCATAACTCAATAAAATATTCCTCTTATTATTTTGCCTCTCTGCAAATAGGATGAAAACCCTACCTTTAGTTAGAGAGCCACATGGGGGTAGAAATCGAAAAGCACTGAAAGTTCTGTCGATAATAATTCAAGTACCTATATGTTAAGGTACGTCATTGACGTCCTGTCCCGTGAATTTGTATTCCGGTACATTCTGCTCTTTTGTAAAGGTTCGGAGTTACTTAAACGACCCGTACCCGGGCCTGCTATACAAAACAGTTAATTATAAAGTTATTTATTGGAACTTTCCTACAACCTGATGAATGATTTAGTTCTAAATAAAGGCTTAATCTTATCTTCGGTCTGTATGTTACTTCGTTTACTTGAAATAGAAGCAAAATTTTGTTCTTATTTTACTTATTTTTATTATGTAATAGGAATTAAGCAAATTATTGAATACCAATAAAAAAAATGTGAAGTAACGAGTAAAAAAAAATCTTTTCATGTTAGGAATACCAAAATCTTCAACTTCTTAGGTACTTAGGTACTTTTGGATTGAAAATGTCATCGTAATTATGTAGGTTGGTTTTATGATTATAATATTTTGATTATACTAAATTTTATTTTACGATACCTCTAAAACTTACATTAATATTTTCCATTATCCGGTCAGTGATTATCACTGTCACTTTATCCCACTTTTTACGATTACCTATAAAAACTTTACGTCTCCACCTTCAATCATTAATTACTGCTATATGTTCAAAGTCTTTGTACTTACACAATTGACGGTATAGACACGTTTTTTCTGGTTTATGTCACAAGTTATCACTATTAAAGTTGAGGAGCACAATTCACAAACTTTAGTTCGAGAAGGCGAGGGGTCGCGAGTGCGAGGCGCACACAGGCGTCGAGGTTGCGTCCGAATCGCGACTAACTCGTAACGCGTTTGCCGGCCGTGCAGCTCTCGGCTAAGGCCATTGCCAACCGCGCTTAATCACATTTACAAAATCTTAACAATCCACACCTAAACAAACCAGAAACAACACAAAAACAAAGTCAACATCGGTACGCGTTATCCAGAAGCGCCGTCGACGTCACCAGACGATAGCAATCCACGTTAGCAAACCATTAATAAATCACTGTAGCTTTTTGTTATCGCTTTTTGGAACTTTCTTCCTCGGCAACTTCTTTTTGGAAACTTTAGATATTGTGAAAAGCTGAATTGGAAAAACTTTTCATCAGTACTTATTGAAAAATGAAAACAAGTTAGCGCGACGATTCATTATTGAATGGCTCGGCTAAAACGGAGTTAGGTATAAATACAACCTATTGGACACCACAAAATTATAAATATTTTTTCATTTAAGACTCTTTTTCTTTTGTTCAAAGTTTCTTCGTTCAATTGAAAGCAACAAGTTACATTTTCAGAAGTAATAAATATTTATAATATTTTTTTGTGACATCGAACGATAAATCTGTAAAAAGCTTTAAAACATAATGCTTACAAAATAATTCATTACAATCCTTCAGTACACTTCGTATACAAAGTACATTCATATATAAAGTGACAGCAAAAATATAATAATTGTTACACAGAAATTGTTATAAAAAACATAATATCAAAAAAAGCTCTCTGTCAAACTATCAACGTCTCCTTTTAACTTAATGTACATAGTTTAACGGGAAATGTTTGGTAATGTCTTTGTGGAAACATAATTATTTAGTATTTTCTAACTTATTACCTTTGCTAGAAATGCTCAAAGTGTTAGGCTACACTGATCTTCGAGCTGTTGATTGCGTTTAAAATATATTAACCATCCAATATCATTACATTTTTTATTACAGGAATCTATATATATAAAACTCAAAGGTGACTGACTGACATAGATATCTATCAACGCACAGCCCAAACCACGGGACGGATCGGGCTGAAATTTGGCATGCAGGTAGATATTATGACGTAGGCATCCGCTAAGATAGGATTTTGATCAATTCCCACGGGATCGGGATCCACGCGGGTGAAACCGCGGGCGGCCGCTAGTTTAATCACTATATGATTCTAAATTTCAAAAGACCCGTTTCATCCTTGCCAGATTCCTCGTAATCTGACAAATATCATTAAAACTGTTTCCTTTGCTAGATAAGTACCTCGTAATGTATCTTTCAGATATCATTATAACTTTTTTTTCTAAATTAGACATACTATATAGACAGCTCCATAGATATCTGAAACATACAATTACCTAATATGTCTGACTTGACTGACTGACTGGCTCGATAGCGCATTCGATAGTGACCCTGTCCTATGCGCCAGGGGTCGTGGGTTCGACTCCCACCTAGGACAAACACTTATTTTACTTTTATTTTACTTACACGTTTGTGTTTGTTCTGTGTCTGGATGTTTATTTGTATTTAAGTATATATTTGTGTTTTCTTCGTTGTTTCTGTCACCCATAACACAAGTGCTTACGCTACTTACTTTGAGGTCAGATCAATGTATGTGATGTTGTCCAATATTTATTTATTTATAGGAACTTATCTGACAGCGATGTTACTGACTCTATCTTAAACAGTAATGAAGGACCCATTACTGTTTTTTTTTTCGAGCAGTAAATGATCACATATAGTGACTACGTCAGTCAATAACTAACCATGATTGGGGAAGTTTGGCTGAAGAGTGGGCGAGACTCGTTATCTGTACTGTAGTATAGACCAAAATAGAACCTTATCTTCTATCGAGGCCTGTAAGCTTCTACTTGTAGGTAAGCTTATTTTGTCAAGTATCAGACTTTTGAAGAATCTGGTATCTTTAAATCTTAAAAGAGTATACTTCTTATAAGTGGCATGATAAGATTATATTATTGGCAATATTGTAACACAATTTTTTTTAGAGGAAGACAACGCACTGTTTTCGTATAAATCGGTGCATACAAAACGTCATATTATCTCCTTTTTATAAAATGTGGAATTGGGAATTGAGACAACTATAGCATGCATAAGGTGGTCTATTTGCGGCAAAGGCAATACTCATGAACATGATATATGAGGGCACAGTGGCAAACAATATTGGCAATTAGACGAAACTATGAATACCTATTGGCTAGGTAGAGCTGGAGTAAGGCGAACCGTCGTTAACTAAACACAGTGTTTCCCTTTATAAATAAACTGCCTTGCGTGTGATAACCAAGCATAAAAAACATTTATTAATACAGCTGGACAAATAAAAAATATCCCTGGAGATTATGCACAGTGCCGTCTAGCCCTAAACTAATCATAACTCGTACAATGCCAGACGACGGACAAACTTTACTTTTATTTTTTTTATAAATACATACATATTACATATTATACAATACACATAGAAACAACCTAGATCAATACAAACACAAATGTTTGTATCGTGCGGGGGTCGGACTCGCGGTCTCTTGGTGTAGTAGCCGACTTTTACCTCGTGGTAGGTTCCTGTACTGGGCCGTTTAGGTAGGTATCGCAGTGCCAGATATTTTCCCGTGAAATAGAAGTGTGTCAAGCACTCTGTGTTTCGGGGAAAGGGCACTGAAGCTAGTGAAATTGCTAGGTATATAAGACCTAATAACTGTCGTCTCGGTGTGTAGCGGGCGCAGGGCAGTGCCAGGCCGTAACTGCTTAGTTACTGTTTGGCACTGAACTGTCTAAGAGCAGACGTGGCGCTTACCATCAGGTGTACGATCTGCTCGTCTTGTTTTGTTACACATTGCAATAAAAAAAACTTCAACCAATAAACAAATCAGCTGTTATTAAACTACAAATAAATATGGGACAGCATCAAACACATTGATCTTATTCTGAAGTAAGTATTTTGTGTTTTTGGTAACAGAATGAGCGAAGACAAAGCAACTACATTATGAATGTTTAAACTTGAACAAAAAGCTGTTGGAGATAAAGTCCTTGACAAGTTTTTTGCTCAGTCAATTACAAAAGTATGATTATCACTCACGTATTTTCTTGCATATTTTTACACTTACTTTAAAAAAAAAAAATTATTAACTTTTTCTTCTTTAATATTAAAAACAGTAAATAAATAAATAAACATTATCGGACAACTTAACATCGATCTGAATCCAAGTAGCTTAAACTCTTTGGGTATCAGAATCGACGACAAGTTGTCACAAATGTACAAAAATTCAATCAAACATTCAGACAGAACAAACAAATGTTCACAACAGAAGTTGCAATTCTTCAGACCCTTCAGTGCTTTATATGTATATTATTAATGTTGAAATTAAGTCCTGGTTGGGAACCGAACCCAAAGCCCCTAGCGGCCAAGACTACAATACAGGGCCGCCACCTACGAGTACGACAGGTTAAAAACCTTAGTGATTGTTATCCTTTGGATGTTAGATTAAGAAACAATATTAATTTCGGTAGACAATTAAAATCTATACTAATAGATATTACCTATAAATAGGTAAGATTTGTTTATTGTTTGTATTGAATAAGCTCCGAAACTACTGAACCAATTTGAAAAATTCTTTCACTGTCGCAAAGCTACTCTATTCCCGGGTGACATAAGGTACTTTTGATCCCGGAAATGTGGGGGGAAGGAGGAGGGAAAAAGAAGGAAGGGGGATATTTGGAAAAAGAAATTACATGCGGGTGAAACCGCGGAGGCGGCCGCTAGATAAAGCATAATCATCATTATTTCTATGTTAAAAGCTTACCGTACTGTGATTATGGAAAGTATAGTATACGTCAGTTTTTTGGAAAATGACTAAAAAAATCAAGCATTTAAAGGACTCTGATGACCTTCTAAAATATAATACCTACTCAGGTAGCATTGTCTAGTGAAACAGGTTGGAAACAGGTGTCAACATACACATCATTACGTCAGAAACAGATTACCTCCGAGACTCCGAGACATGCACTTAGCACATATTAGATATTTAAAAATAGCCATTTAAATTTTCCGGTACATCTAGTGTAGTGGTGTAACTATTTTTCTGTGTTTAGCTGTGATTTCCCGTGTCACGGGAAAAAATGTGTCGAATTTTTTGAATCCTCATTTGGAGTTTGGTAATTAAGCCAGTACCTATAATTGTGTCGATGACTTAATTTCAATTATTAAGGCTTATGTCTAACGTCATTTAAGTAAGATATGGTCCGAATAAGTTGTTTTGAAATTATTTTTTTACCTAAATACATTAATCAACTCTGTAATAAAAGTAAAAGTATCTCTGAAAATCAAATAACTACGCCGCATTACAAGCAAATTATATCGCTCACTATCCTTAGGGTGGTGCTATCTGAGAAACATAAACCTATATTTGGGCAAATTGTTTCAAAGCTATATAATTTACGTGCCGTTATCTATTCGCGTCCTTTTATTATAAACTTTTGTTTATGACACATCTTTTTGACGACGATATGAAAAACATTCAATAAAAACTGAGATGAATGGCACAAAGAGAACAAATATGAAGTGTCTGCGAGCGAAACAAAATGATACGTTCGAGTTTGCGAGGCATTGTTACTTCCAATCGTAAAACTTCCAAACTCCAAAAGAATTGTTACTTTGCATTTCTCTTACTCCATACTTGATAAAATGGATACTTATTCATAATGTATTAATAACAAAAAAATATTTTGCTACTGCACAAAAATCCAAAAGTGATGCGCGAGTATTGATTCATTAAATACTTGGAAGTCGTTTTTTTATACTAGGTTAGGTCAGTTGGCAGACAGGCACGCAATCCACTTGATGGTAAGCGACCACTGCGGCCTATTCCATTGAGGGCCGCTTCACCTGGAAGCGTCAATCAATGTGCTGCCAGACTGTAGACTCATCTGATATTCGAGCCTTTGATTTCAAGTGACTGGCTCCCACATTAATATTGCCGAAACACAGCCAGAGCTGTTGCTGTGTGTGTTAGAGTGTATGGCTACAGATTTCACCGGTGGTAGTTAGCCAGTCGGCTCTGAAAAAGCCCTACCAACACCAAGTCTAATGTATCAATTGTGTTTAAACAATTCTGGTCGCTTTGACACTGGTAAATAGGTTGTTCATCTATGCTGGCGCATTGTCCATTATAATACTCCCTACCTAATCTACACGTTGCGCGTTGCCGTATGTGGCTAATCGTGAAAATTGGCCATTACTATTTCAGTGTACACAATTTACAATGTGTAGCTCTATTATAAAAAAAATACTCGTCAACATCACCTGCCTTCATTGATCTGAAAATAAAAAAAGGAAAAACATGACTGTGATGAACCTACATAAATACAGAAAAGTATATGTATGTTCACCCACGGACCCACAAACTCACGAACCTTAGCGACGAGCTAGTCAACTCTTTGCGGCTCATCTAAAGGCAATATGAGCAACGAAAGATATAAACAAGAGTTGTTTAGCTCTGATTCAGAAATCCCAGATTTCCACTTAAGCTCTGTTTACCCGCTAATCCGATTTCATCGACACACGAAATTGTGAACAGTTCGTAAATTGGATTTAACAGGAGGAAAATTAACTCGCGCCGTTACTTTATATGTAGGTACGTACAAACTATCTCAATCTTGGTAAGTACATATTTGATAAGTAGACATATAGTTTAATGGGAAAATCACAAGTAGTTCGCGATATCAATATAGAAAAATTCCTTTTAGTATTTAAAATTATTCTGCGTAAACCTGTTATAAGCAATATTCACCACTTTTATGATGTCCAAGTCCATAGTACAAGCTCTGATTAGTTTGGGGCTATAGATGACGCTGTGTAAATAATGTCCAATTTATTTATAACTAACAATTTATTTATTATAGCGGTCGCCCTCGCGGTTTCACCCACCTCTACACCAATTTTTAGTCAAATCGGTTCATCTGTTCTTGAGTTATTATAAATAGTGTAACTAACACCACTTTCTTTTATATACGAGTATATAGTGAGTGTACAGTAAGTATATAACAAATAAGTTCTTAAATTCAAACCATTGTTCACCAGATGGGAACATCACTCCACTAGGTAAGTAATCTAAAGTTTATTTATTTACAATAATCAACATTAATTTCCAATGTTTTGTTTAAATCATAGTTACACGGTCGACAAAAGCTCTCATAGGTACATACAATCGTAACAGCCTTAATTTTAAATACTGTTGTTTTCTTTATTATTGAACATTTAAATACTTTTCGTCTTAAAACATGGCAACTGTATCTATTATTTTCGGGAAAATCAACCTGACAAAAACACCTTTTCAAAGAAATTAAAAGATAAAATCCTAAGAACTGTATTTTCGAGAAAATGTCACTTAGTGTCTCGTCCAAGAAATGGAATGAAAGCCCATTTTTATTTTAGTTATAATGTAAAAGTATACCATCATTATCTTAAAAGCTTTTAACTACTGCATCGGTCAAAATAAAAGAATGGCTGATTAGGGATGTAAAAACAGAAATATCGCTAAAATGCTGACATCCCTATATAAATGGATGAGTCTGAAAAAGTTATATTATTGTTCTATATGGTTCAGTTTAATTTATTCAGTATGCAAATCTAACAGAAAGACGAAGCAAGATCTGTATATGTATAGATGGTATTATAAAATTGCCAACATGCATAATTATATGCTATAGAGCGAGTATGTACGCCAAAGTAGTTCATTTATTATTGCTTTTTACTGACTATACCGATTTTGATAATCTTTTTTTATTCTAAAGTTGGTCTATGTGATTTGTTGTTACATTGCTGAAAATCAAGAAAAAATACTAAATTGACCACTTGACATTTTTAACATTTTTGAAAAAAAAAACTGACCTAAATAATGATAAATATCATTTCTAGATACAGCACCCCTGCAAAGGGGTGTTGAATTTTATAAAAGAATGTTCAAAACAGCGTGTTAGCGAATCATTCAATTTGCGGTTTTCAAATATATTTTTTTTGTTTTCTTCTTTCTTTGCAACAACATGTATTGTGTCCAACTATTATAGGTACGGTATTCGAACCCCATCACACACCCCGTGCGAAGGCCGAAAGAATACAATCATAAAGTCGTTTATTTTATAAGACTTTTTTTTGATTACTCACGACTTGAATTTTATTGAATTCGAATAAATTTTCAATTTCATGTACGCACGCAAACAATATTTTCTGCTATCATAAAGTGCTCTGAAAATTCATATTATTATAAATACTTGATACATTTTGAAAATATACACTAAGAATCATTGAGTTAGTTACGAATCCTCCGAAATCATAGTATTACTCGTATGTAAATCTGTAAAAACAATTCAATATAATATTGTATGATTTTCAGTTATTTATTAAACGACACTCAGGCAAACAAAAGTGAGGGTGTTTTAAGTATGTAAACTTATTTTAAAGTGATTCAATAGATAATGTTCATGAATTAGCATCATGGGTATAGTGCACAAAACTACCGGAAGTTTCATTTAACAATTTAATAAATGTTACTGTACGTACCATTCAAGACAAGTCGAAACAAATTAGGATAGAGTACGAGTATACCTGTCCGATACCATTGACCCTCAGGTCCATGATTTATTATTAAATGTCATTGATTAGGGTCAGCTTCTCTTCTAATTTACTACGCTTGGTATAGCAAATTAGAAGAGATATTCTATTCTAAAACTAATAATTGTAACTAACAAATTAAACAATCATAACGATGAAAAAGAGCAACTTCCGAGTTTCTTGCCGGTGCCTTCTCGATTAGAAACAGCATTGCGAACCGGTGCTAGAGAAGCAATAGAATTGTAGGTATTTATATTTATTAGTATATTGTTTAGATCGAAATATATATGTATTTTTATATATACTACTATTATACTTAAATATTTTAGTTTTTAACTATTCGTAAGTGCTGTGAATACCTATATGATTTATGATTTTGATGATCTACCTATCATCTCTGTATACAATTTTGAAATGCAAAAAATCATTATAAGATAAACCCTAATTGTTTTCTTTGCAAGAAATGGACTCCCATAAACTTCACCCTCCTTCCATATTTTTTCAAAGGCGGGAAACGCATTGACACCCTAGTCGCAGGTGTCTATTGGCGGTATAATGATCATGTCATCAGGTGCCACACTTATTTGCCTCTCCCTTTCATAAAAATAGGAATGAAACTGGAACGTAAAAATCATGACGGACGTATCGGTCATTTTTTATTTATTACCTACACAGACAATATCTTTGGGCGAACTTCGTAATTTATGGATATTATTCTGACTTATACGACTTTCTAGTAGGTATTAAATGTTTGTTTGGCAGAAGATTTTACGACTGCTCGCAACTACTACGTATGTGAATATTAGTCGTCTACAATGAGTATCGAAATCAGGGGCACTATCAATAATTACAAAATAAAGCAAAAGAAAGCCTGGCATATTTTATACGTACCTATAAGGCCTTATTCGCATTCTTTGAAAAAAATACCTAAATTACTTAGTCAATGCCCTGAAAATATTAAAATATGGGAATTGAATAGTCATTAGTCACATACTCGTATTTTAATGTTTTCAAGACCAGTGTCACCACTTTCAGATCAGTTCTTGATAAGATATAATTTATCGGACAGGTATAAAAAATTTTCTTTTTTGATAATTATTAAGAGGCTAAATGTAAGATTCTGGCAGAATTTTTTTTAAAGATCTTATCTGTCACAGTCGTGAAAATGGGCCCTAAACCTATTAATTCATTCGTAATATATTGTACAATAATTTTTCCCCTATCATAAAATTCTATATTAAGATTTAGCCGAAATAAAATCAACATGATAATGGTGTATATTTAAATCATGGAAATAGGCCTATAAAATATACTTGTCACATTATTTTGTTTAATGACTTATTAAACCGTTATTAAAATTAGGCTGTCGTCAGAGTTATTATAACTCAAAAAGCTTGCAAATAACGTTATGAAAGTTGAAAGAAGTTATTAAATTAACAGTTTTGGCGAAATTAACTCTTAATTAAGTCAGATTTCAATGGCTCTTATGTATGAATAATGAAGAAACTTGCTCTACAAGTTGGAAAATACTATGCGATTGTTTATAAGCAAGTTAGTAATGATTATGTAAAATGACAACCAAATGGTTTGTACATAGAATAACTTCACTCTTTCAAATATAAGTACCAAAGTATTAAGTAAATAAATAAATATCTCTGGACATTATTCACACAGCGCCATCTAGCCATTAACTAAGCATAAGCTTGTGACATTCTATGTGCCAGATAACAGATAAACATTATTTATTATATACTTTTTTTGTAAATACAAACATATTATACATAGAAACACCTAGACTCATACAAACAAACATGTTCGTTCATGCACACAAATGTTTGTACCGTGCGGGGATCGAACCCGCGACCTCTGGTGTAATAGCCAAGTTCCTGACGATAACACCAAAATGGCTCGTCAAAAAAAAAATTAAATAACTCAAGTAACGCAATTAACGGGCTTTTCCTAAGCAAGCGCGTTCCATCCTAGACCGCATGTTTGTTTAACATCACGCAACTTTGTGGTTAAGTGCTGGCTTGGTCCAAATACATCCAAATATTAAAAAAAGTAATAACTGAACTTGCCAAATCATTGATCATGGTGCGTGAGTACGCACTGACTATAACGGGCCAAAGCACTCAGAGAAAAAAGAAGATACATAATATCTACAACCTTTACAGCAGTCAGTATAAAGCCTAGTGCGTAATTCTTACGAAGGTGAACGTTCAAATGGCGATTTTAACCTAGAATAAAGCCGCTAGGAATACGGTCGCATCACTTTTATTGCTCGTAACGGGCACAGTTTTCCGCTATGCATTACAGAAGTATTTTTTGCCTTTTCAGTGATAAATACAAGAGACAGATGACTCTCAATATCTTCCGTGGAATCTGCACCAAGTTGCAAAAGAATTTCGAAGTCAAAAGTTCTTAGATTTATAATTCACCTGTAACTTCGCAATTCCTTAAATCCTTTTCCGCTTCGTTGACTTGTACTTTTATTAGATATACACCTACCCAAGATGAAAAAAATTATGGAATTTATAAACTTTACAACTGCTCAGGAACTAATCGTTAATGTATATAAATGGGGTCACTATCCCATTTCGAAAAACGTTTCGTCGAATTACAATTCGTCGATGACGCCTCGTCGAAAGTATGATAAGTCTATTAATCTATTTCAAAGAACATTTTGATCGATGCAACACGACTATGCTCCAAAAAAGGATATACTAGGACTTTTTGAGATTGTTATGACGAAAACGCTGAAATAGGTAATTTAAAAACTTTGTGGTCACCTCTTAGTTAATATCACATTGATTGAGACGTGCTGATCTTTATAATTATATTTTTATAAATATGTTTATGTTATATGTTTTCTTAGGACACTTATTTGAAAAGGTCTCACTAAAAACATTACAACCCCAAATATTTTAACTAAAAAACCTGACAATAAAGTAGAAATGTTCATGCTGTTTCTAATTCTCAGAAAGTGTATAAAATACCTATTGGTATTGCATTATTCTCGTCTGTCCCAACAGTACTCTTACACAGTAGGGTTTTCTTTAACAGTATTTGAGTTTTCGTTACGGATATAAAATGTTTGCGCACTCCAAGGCAATTATTTATAATTTAGGAATTCTACGAAATTCCGTTGTGAGCCGTTCCATTATTTCAGCGTTTCGTGTATCTTTCTCCCACTTTTTTAATATTCTTAAAATATAGACTCACCTAAACGATTTCTTTAGGTTTCTAAGTCTTAATTATTCACAGAAATGCATAGATTTATATCTATATACAAGTATAGTGTTTAATATTCATATTTTTGTTAGTAGTGGGTAATATCGGATTTTTACAATATCGAATCGAAACTATATATTGATATCTGATATCGGATTCTGAAACTATATATTATTTGAAACTATATATTGGTGTATCGGAGTATCGGACTGTGAAACTATATATTGTTGTATCGGAGTATCGGACTGTATTTGGTTACACTAAACCTATAAAACGATGTGTTCTGAAACTAGATACTGTATCATGACACGATATTTTCATTGTGATTTATTTCTTAAAACTGACTCGATTAGTTACTTTAGGTGTATTAAGGATGCTTTAATAGTATTTAGTTAGTTATTTGTGTTTCAGTAAGTACTGCATTAATAAAGATCGTATTTAGAACTTCTAAATACGATGTTTATTAATGCAGAACTCATTAGTAGTAACTAAAAGCATGAAATACATAAACTTAATAATACCAACCATCGAATCTATTAATAGAATAACAAAAGTTAGAAATGGATCACCAATGCTATGAGTTCAAGGACGAAGGTCCGTGAGAGTTACGTAAAATTGCAAATCGAAAATGCATCTTATTGCTGACAAAATAAGGTCTAATAAAAATGTGTCAAAATACACAAGAAAGTATTGAAACAACCTTATTCTTATACAAATAAGGTTTAGAATTGTACGAAAACACGACTAATGCTATTTCACTCACTCACAAATCCTTTCTTTAGCTCGTATCGCAACGCGATAAGTTTTAATATCCTTTATCGATAGGTCTTGGATATCGAGCTAGATATCAAATCGAGACGCATCGCATCGATCCAGCAATATCGTGTATCACCAAATATATAGTTTGGATACGCAGCGATATCGTATTTTACGATTTTGGCCTGATATACGATTTAATATCTATATACGATTTGTATCGGCCATTCCTAATTTTTGTTAATTTATCCAATTTTTTTAAATTATTTTTTAAGCCACACTACCAAACGTATGTATGTACATGTACGTTTAATTACTCTGTTTTTAAAGCATACTTCAAATTAAAAGAAAAATGTTAATGGTCTTAGGCTCAGTTTATAGGTAGGGTGCATAGGGAGCGAATGCATTGCATCAATCATTTAAGAACAAAACTAATTTAATGACAAAATTAATACTCGTATATACAGATAATTGCATTGTCGAGTGAGTGAATAAACATTTTTATTTGCTGGCAGTCTCCTTATATTAGTGGATTAGTCACCAAAACTTACCATTTCTACGTTAGTTTCGATCCAATATGCATTAGTAGATTGTGGTATTTAACACATTCGTATTTATATTTCTTCTTAAGTTTTATAATACAATAAGCAGTTTCTAATAATTATTGTATGTTGTACGAGTATTCCTCGATATTCTATACATTGTGTATGTCTATACATACCTATGAATATAAATTATGCAATTAAATTCTGACCTAGTATAATATTATCTGTGGTAGGAATATTACTTACATAGAAGATAAAAAAAAATCTTCCTGAAACTTAATTCTTGAAATATAAAACTGTACCGTAATTTATGTGTTACATGAGTTTCTTCATATTATTATGTAAACATAAGATTCTTATAAAACTTCCCATATTGTTACCGAGAATTGCCAAGACGCGCACAATTAATCCAAAATGGTATCCTCTGTTCAAAAGTTAAGTAAGCTTTTTCTAAATATTTGCTGACGTTATCCAACAAAGGGTTGTAAAAGACAGGCCTTATAAGTTCTAAATTGATAAGAAATTGATTCTGGTGTTAGTATTAAAGCTAAATATATTATATGCTGTAGACTTCAGTAAAAAGGTCAACCCATGGGTCAACCTACGTCCTTTATTGTCGAGGACTTGCCACATTTATTGAAATTATACATTTTCTTATCTAGCTAGATGTATTGGTCAACAGCGACTTATTGTGAGTTCAATAAACAACGGAATAAAATAAAATTAGTCAATGTTAGAAGATGTTAATTTTGACTTGGACAGTCAAAGGCCGAAGCTTAATTTCAAGCAATCGACATACCTTTTGTATTTATTTGAGTTAGTTATTATAGTTATTTAGTTTTGTTTCAGGTTCGGACTACGGAATCAGCCAATAAAAATAATATTAGCTATAACAAGCTGTCGTTTCGATATTTTAATTCGCAAAATACATTAAATGTATAAATGTTGATATTTTACATCATTTTCGTAATTTAAAAACCATCTTTTAGTCAGAGGCCGAAATTGGACTTTAGTTCTGCGTTTGCAGAGAAACTTTAGTTATACTGGGATTAGCCAGTCACTTCGGGAATATTTGCCTTTGACTATAATGCAAAGTTCCACAGCTCAATCGCTTAGAATTACGCAATCATTGCGTCCGTCCAGATGTTATGTATATTCACGCCAACAATTGAAATTAGCCTGCAGTCCTTTTCATCAGAGTGAAAGCGAGCAGTTGCTAAGAGTAAACTAAGGAGTTACTATATAACTAGTAATCTGTGACTAGGGGCGCAGTGTGCGTGTCTGCATGACAAATGTGAGGGTTGAATGTAGGGCACAGAGTAATTTAGAAAGGACACTTCTACTTCATCATCATCATCAGCCTATATACGTTCCCACTGCTGGGACACAGGCCTTATCTCAATTGTGAGATAGTGTGGGCCATACTCCACCACGCTGGCCTAGTGCGGGTTGGTGAAGGGGTGCGTAAGGCAAGTGACCAACCTTAATGTCAGATGTTATCAAGCCGCCAAATGGCCTCTGACTAGACTTGACGACTAATATTTACATTATAGTAAATATCAGCCGGGACCAACAGCTTAACGTGCCTTCCGAAGCACGGAGACGCTCGAAATTAATGTCACTAAATATGGTCAGAATGGTCACCCATCCATTAACCGACCGCGGCGTAGGTAGCTTGACTTTCGTTATCGCTAACGAACCACTGTCACAGTTGCGCCACGAGCGCCTCTCACACTTCTACTTAGAAACTAAATTAAAACAAGTCTTTCAATGGAATAAATATCCAGAATCACCACCATTCTGGGGTATGTACCTTGTTTATATTGGTCAATATCATCTTGGTTGGATTTCTTAAACGAACAATAATGTAGCCCACCCACACGCTATCCACGTATTACGATATTTTTGTAACATTTTGTAACATCGCGCTATCATATGTAGTCTCCTAATTTAAAACAGTAAATAATCAAACAGAACCTTGTTAAAGACAAATCGACAATTTTTTGTTTTGTGGCTTAGATGCTGTGCCATTAATACTTTAGTGGATGGTCTCCTGAGAACCCCGAATGATGACTTCAGGGACCGCCGTTGACTGGGGTAGAAAAACCCTTTCTTACTCGGGAACAGCGTACCTTAAAATGTATTTTGTAACTACATTTCACGAAAGTTTCAACTGTTGACTATCTAGTGGCACAAATTTTACACCAGACTCTTCAATACTCATGCTACCGACTTTATTTTCTTTTAACTACTTTTCAATATAAAGTGGTAAAAATATTTAGCACACAATTTCTAGATATAAACGATTCCACAGCCTGTCTCCATAAATGGAAATAAAAGGATAAATCAGCACTTGAAAAGCTCTTGTCATTTGCGGCCAACATCAGAGCCATGAATGATATTTCTACTAAAACGCGATACCTTTCCTTTGTCCAAGGTTTGCAGGATTTCAAATGTTTCTCAGTACAATCTCAATGAAAACACAGGGCCGTAAAAATACTAATTTAATACCAGTAAGTTTAAACACTTTGAATTTTTGACACAATTAGAACACCCTTGTTGAAAACACAGGGCACAAAAAGACTTATTTAAGAGCGCAAAAATAAACTAATTGGACATTTTTACGCAATCAAATCACAGCCTTCATTATCTATATATATAAAACTCAAAGGTATATGTATAAAACTGACTGACTGACTGACTGACATAGATAGCTATCAACGCACAGCCCGAACTACTGGACGGATCGGGCTGAAATTTGGCATGCAGGTAGATGTTATGACGTAGGCATCCGCTAAGAAAGGATTTTGATCAATTCCCACGGGAACTGGAACCACGAGGGTGAAACCGCGGGCGGCCGCTAATTTATTTATACTTTCAAATCACTTTACGAAAGGCTTCATAATTTTATTAATCATAATTGAAATACAATATAGGCCTTTTTATAATTAAAAGGAATAAATCATGCAAATACAAAACGTATAAAAGATCATTGAGCATACATTTAGTAAGATAAGAGTTAATTAAAACGAACTGGGCAAAATATAAAACCTTTCAAAGCTGCCAACAAAGAGATCAAGCAGTCCGGACTCAAACAGGTCGATTTGGCTATGTTTAAACCAGACAAATATTTTTATTCGATTTGGATGTAAATTTTACAGCTATTGCATTTCATAGAGGCGGACGTAGAATACAAATGCGAGGACAATTTTGGGGTTATTTCTTTTTTAGGGTTACGTGACCAACGAAATATCAGGATTAGGGTGTAAAATTATTTCTTATCTATATGGAAATCGAGTCTTTAAAATCACAACTGTTTTTATACGTGTGACCAATGAAACACGAGACAAAAGGTTTGGTAAACAAAAACTTGTTTTCTACAGGGTGGATTACAGTAGGCTCTACTATTTATCAAACATGTTTACCTCTTAACGGATCGAGGCCCGTAAGTGCTTCTTGCTTCATTTGTAAGTCGACAGAGAGGTTCATTTCTTTATGGTTGAATAGAGAATTAAATGAAATATGTTCCACGAGGAAACGATGTCGTCGTTTTTTTTATGTCAGAGGCAAACGAGCCAGCGGGTCGCCTGATGGTAAGCAATCACCGCCGCCCACGGACATCTGCAACACCAGAGGGATCGTTGATGCGTTGCCGGTCTTTTAAGGAGGGGTGTGGGCCTACGGCACTCTCACAAACAGTCGAAACACAATAGTAGTCACTATTATCTCACGCTGGTGTTATGTGAGAGGGTGGTACTTCCCCGGGCCGTTCGTAATTTTAAAGCGAACAAAGTTCCTCACCATGGTAAAGGCACGGTACGATACTCAGTGAGCCAATATCTCTGCGCAATTAAAAATGTTCAAGGGTTCTCGTGTCCTCCTCTTCATCAACTATGCGCAAAGCCCCTCGCTCTTATTAATTATTGGCATCCATAAGGTACCTATTTAGCAAAACAATTTTAAAGCTGCGACTTGACTACTTGAACAGAACTCAAGCTCTATGACCGAACTGAACTCACCAATTTCATCATTGAGTGTCGCTACCTTTTCGCACTCAAAAAAAAAATGACAGTTAAAGATATGACAAACCTTCTCATGTACATACCAACCAAGCCAAAGCCGATGATGAGGAACATGGGCTTTGGCCTTGGTTGGTCTTCCCTTAAGTAAAATTACTTATATTATAATCATTATTGCCTATAAGCTACAACCCACTGCCAACAATACCTTCCATATTTCATTTTAAAATGTGTCAATCCAATTTCACCCGGCTTCATTAACACAAATCTATATTGTAACGTGAATTCAAAAATAGGTATTCACCTCAGACACCACAATAAGTTAGATGAACACATTGAACTACAATTACTAGCGTACTTGTAACTCAAAAGATTTTTTAATAAAATAAAATAATTATCTGGTTCACATTCAATCAGTAATAAATGAATTCACAACCAGAACTTAAAAATACATTTAACCGATTCGAATCTTATTCCCAATGCCCACTAATGCGGGCAATTCTGTCTGTTTCATTAGGCGACACTGTTATCTTGAGAAACCGACTTAAATGTTGGATTTCAAGAGTAAGGTGCCTATTAATGAAGGCAAAGCTTAACCTTCCGTTTCTACGCTTTGTAAAGTTATTAATAACAATTAAAAATACAGCATACTGTTTAGTTGTGCACCACACCACAAAAAGAAAAAGGTAAATAGGCCTTTCCTACAAAACTTTCACAATTTGTACATCATTCGGTCTCATATTTAGTCTTTGAGTATAAATTGGGATAATTTGAATAATCTGCGAATTCTTTTACTAAATAACTCAAGTTTAGTCATGTTGCAATATTATGCTATTTGAATAGGGAAGTCCTAGCAAACTGAGATGAATTCAGCGGTTTCAATGCTTCTTTTTTAAGATTTTTTTCCTTTGACGTACTGACCCGCAGATAACGAAACGTGCTAAAAGTTTCGTTATCTGCGGTGCACCAAGTGAGATTCGGTATAGTAAACTAATGTCTTATTTTGTGTTTTGGCAGTGTAGGAGGGAAAAGAAAAGTGATATTTTCCTTATTATCTTTTCATAATACATATGTTACGGTAGTATCGTTAATAGAACACGGAAACTATGAGGAAAAAATCGCTTCTTTTGCGCATCTCATGTACGAAGAAACACATGTTATTTTCCAAGCTTGCCAACCTTTGAGATCGACTTTTACGAGACCTTACGAGGGCTTGACGTTCCAATCAAAGCGCGTAAAATATAATATGTCTAATTATAATTATTATATCTAGGTTCTGAACGTGCAAAAACTTAGTATCGATAACACTTAATAATGCTCCACATTTTCATCAATCTTCTTAGGAATAACACACGGTATTTCTCTTTTATATATACCACAAGGATGGCGCTCTTAGCCTACACGGGCCGCCTCATGGTAAGCGGTAACCTTGTAATTTGAAGGGAAAACATATTTTTTTTTTAACTAGGTCTGTTGGCAGGCAGGCACGCAGCCCACCTGATGGTAAGCGGTCACTACAGCCTATTGCATTGAGGGACACATCACTAGCGTCGCTCAATGTGCTGCCAGACTGTAGACTCATCTGATCTTCGAGCCTTAGACACTGAGTGTACTGGCCACATTAATAAAACCCCGGACACCTTACCCTCCCCAATTGAGCTCTGGAAACCTTACACACCTTATTTAAACTGCAGTAAATTAAACAATACAACTTTTTTTAAACATATCTAATAACCTAACTTTTTTCCCCTTGATTTTTTCTTGGATAATCTGAAGAGAACATCCTCCAATTGTCATAATTATTTTTTTTAATTATTTATGGAAGGCTTCACAAACTTAAGTTTTTTAAAAGTTGCAACAACAACAAAAAGTTGTGAAGTCGGGTATAATATTATTATTTTTCAATACATTTAACAGTAAACACTCTCCCAATTGAACTAAGTATAAGCCACATATTGACATCACGACTAAAAGCTAAAATAACTATTATATTAATATAGCTAATTTCGTATAATCCGCTAATAAACGATTCGATACTAACAATAAGAGAAAATACATTCAATGAATATTGTTTGTACAGGGACAATTCCTTTGAAGTAGGCCAAAGGAGGGTAGAAACAAGCTGATAGGACAGTCGACGAAAGAACTATATTTTAGTAATCTATGGTTTTTGGTATGGAGGGGTATGCTTAACTACCTAATAAAATTGCTGATGCAACCCCCATTAGACTCGTAAGTATTATACCTAAGGTTTTTATAATGTCATTAAAATGACCCAATTAAATTTTAATATAACACTAAAATCTTACCGTTAAATTGTGAGGAATGAAGCTGATTTTATATTCCACTAGGCGGAATGTAATATCACGACTTCGACAATATAAATTCTGACAGGATTGCGTCAGTTATTTTTGTTCGGTACCTGAAATCACATCCAATCAACTGTATGAAAAATATTTGCAACAATAAAAAAACTTTTCACATTCAAAACCTTGATATATCTTTGGCTTGCAAAACTGGAAAAAGATTGCTAATAAATGTCATATTAATCATTGTCATGGGCGCTATTTTTCAAATTACTTGTTTCGAAAATAACTCGGAGTGCCGGAAAGATAATAAAAATGGTTTGAGACATGACTTCGGACGAATTTAACATTACAAACGGTTAACCTACATTCACAAATATGTTTGTTATAAATAGCGCATTGTGTTTATCTTACAATTGAATTAGAGATTTGTGTTTATCGCAATTCTTTATAATATTCCAAACTGTGTCGTAATACTCTTAATAATCATAATGTAGCCTTATGAATTATACAATAATAAACCTTTAATTTCCAAAATATAGCTAATATTTTGGAAATGAAATGAAAATAATAATAATAATATTTCTTACAAGCCATCATATCATATAAAATGAAAAAAATAATAATAATATTTCTTACAAGCCATCATATAAATACATACTTACTAGCCTTCCGCCCGCGGCTTCGCACGCGTGAACTAATATAGGATGTTATCCCGCGAGAACCTCACACGATATCTTCATAAATTGTAGTCTATGTGTTATTCTGATGTATGAGCTATATATTATTGTAGACTTTTATTGAATTCCATTGAGTAGTTTTTACAGTAACAAACAAGTTTAGAGTAACTAAACATCCATCCATTCGCCCATCCATACTTACAAACTTTCGCGTTTATTATATTAGTAGGATAGTAGTAATATAAACACCTTCCTGGAAGTTAGAAAACGATATCGACCTGATGAATTACTGAATAACGTGTCAAGGAAATAATTTATAATCCACCTTTTCATCTCTAACAGAAATATCCAACAAATAAATCTCATCAGAAAATACTGATCATAATTATTTAGTTGATACTTTACAAAGTATCACTAAACTATAGTATGCATTAGGCAAGAGAAACGGCTAACGAAAGCTAGTATTAATTCATTAGTGCCTAAAGAAAAAATATTCTTCACAGACAAATATTTCATCAAATATCAGGATTTTCTTAATAAAAAGCTTCATAAACTTAATATTTATTCAAATGTCTTGACGTTTGTTTCAATTAATCTCATCTAGAGGTTAATTAACGTGAACTTCTAAGATATTTTTAAAGAAACAACTTATAAAAGGTTTCTGAACTCGAATCTATTTAATAACCAATTAAAAAAATCAGTTTGTAGTATGTAAGTACTTAGTTAGATAGGAAAAATGCCACCTTACGCAAATCGAAAGGAAATAGATACTAAAAAACAAAATAGAAATATCTTTTCTGTAGATATTTTATGTGCTGGTGCGCAATTTTTCTTTTTTATTACCACGGACATGCCATTTGAGGAAATTTATCTGTCTATCGACGTGTGAACAATAACACTCCTCAGTTTGATTTACATAAATGGGATTATGAGGAATACTGTACCAAATCATGATTTTGTGCGGATTAAGGAGACAGCTGTATCAATAATCAATTTAGACAAATGAGCCATCATCACATCATATCAATTAGATGGAGCTATTATTAGATAATTGAACCTTAATATCATCTAATGATATTAACACATTCAGTGCGTTACGACCACTATTTTGACGTATTCGACTTTCCGCCAGCGCGGCAGCCCTCTGTCCCTGTTTTACGCTTGGTGCGGGGGCTATTTTTCTATGTTCCCATACGTGTATAAAAGAGATAGTGGTATTCTCATTTTTGTTGTTTCTAGTAGAACAATAATCTGCAAGAAAAATGTACGGCAAAATAATGGTCGTAACGCATAGAAAGGAAATTGTTTTCGTCTGGTGCGGTACGACCAGTATTTTGACGCACCCCCCCAGCCCCGCAACCACCCGCTTGCGCCCGCGCTGAGCACTAGTTCTGCCTGTAATATCGACACGCGTATCGATAGATTTTTGGAGGCTCACGAGAACGAAATGATCGCGAAAAAAACTTGTTATTAAATCTTATATTGTGTGATGTTAATATAAAAGTAAAATTGACAGGTGCCTAATTATAAAATCGCAATTGGTTAAATTAACGCTAAAAACAAAGAATTATATAATAATTACCTCAGATTATATTAATAATGATTGAAAGTAAACTAACGATTTTCATACTTTTTTCCTTAATTGATTATATTCTAGTTAAAAATATGTAACATCTTTTAGGTCTGAATGAAAAATATCGATAAAAATCATTTGTTGTTTAACTGTTTAGATGCCATCACTAGTATTTTTTCGCTTCTATGCTAAACGCCCAATATATGGTCGTAAGTCAATGATTTTGAAAAATGCTTTTATTTTCCAAAATATCCTTCAGAACCCTGTGCTACGGCAGTTGTGTATAAACAGGGATATGACCTAAAGGTTTGAAAAAGAAAATCTTTGGTACAATGAGTTTCCACGTCTGTGTAGGCCCTGGAAGTCAGGTCTTGGTGCGTCAAAATACTGGTCGTAACGCACTTCTGGCTTAGGTACGTACGACCAGTATTTGTTCGTAACGCAGTCGCGGCAAGGGTTCAATTAAACAGTAAAAAGCAGCAGTATCACGCGTTGAAAGTTCACTACGCAACCAATGACGTTCAATTATTGAACGTCATTACATTATACGCAACACAACAATGATCTTTGCTAACAGATACTACTGCGGTAGGTATAATTCCGATTCATTTAAGAACAGCAAAGTGACCCAAAAATGAAAGCAATTTCACCATCACTAACTAAGTAAATTACAAAATTAAGCAATCATGAATTTTTAATCTTCTTATTACCCTTAAGGAAAGAGGCAAGGTCTTTGGTCCATTTATTAAAATGGCACGGAGACAAAAATAGCTCGATAAAATAAAATAATTGTAGCCATCTGGCGTCGCCCCAACCAAACTGAGCCTTATCAGATATGCAGTATCTACCTACTTATACATAGCTATTTTAAACACGAATTGTACTTGAATCAACGATTTACATTTTCATGGGTGCAAGACCAAATTCGCTATCAAACCAGTCTCACACACAGTTTAAATGATCACTTGATAGTATCATCGAGCTCTTTGTCTCCCTCTTTTCACAGAATGTTTAATACTACTAACGTACTCTTTCATAAAAGGTAATTCATATTTCCCACAATATTACGAGATGATAGTAAAATTAGCGCTTCAGAGCAATAACTACATATTAAGTAGAGTTATTAATGTAAGGTTCCGAGCGGATTATCTATTTACATTATTTCTGTAATCTACGTAGCTAAAATATAGGTATATTCTTCAAAATGACACGAAGTCATAGAGGTTAAACCATACTATTATTTATCTGTGGTAAACTTAAAAGGTTATAATATGGTTTAAATAGCACATGCTTGGGGGCACCGCGCCGCTTTAAAATAAAACGTTTAAAACCTTGCTATTCAGAATTTAACATCAGAACGCCATTATGAATTTTCATATTTGAACCTACAATCGATGGTTCACGTTTTTACCTCACCAAAGAAAAATACTTTGCAGATGCTTTGATATTCATGCCTTTTAAATTTATCAAGTATACTTCGCTCCCGTATTATGATTTTCGTTCGGAATACAGCCAGATTTGCCACCCCAGACATAAAGATACCTGAAAAATTACTATAGGGTTGAACCGAAAACTTTTATTTATACTTATGTATTACATATTATATTTTTTGTCATAGTTACCCACATTTTAATTTGGCTTTATTCGCTAAAAAGTTATCATTTAAGATAAGTTAATTTTAAATTAATTTATTCTGAACTAGCCTCAGATCATTAGTCGTTCTCGTTTGCACTGTGTTTTTGTTTGATGGTCAATCGGACCAAACAATTTTATTCGTATACATGTGTAGATGCTAATAGTTTATATGATCTGAGGAACTAGCCTGTACACGCTATCCCGAAAGTAGTTGAATTTTTTCCGGATTAAAAGCAGCCATATTCCACTCTCCAGCTACAAAATTATCAGCGTACCAAAAAAAAGGAGATAGGTTGCTCCGTTGCAATGTATGTAGAATAAGGAAAAACAAAAACACTTCTTTGTCTGTTATCCCATAGGAGCTGAACTTAAGAAACGAAAGGAAAAATAGCATAAGTCCCAAGGTCTTTTTTTTATACTAGGTCAGTTGGCAGACAGCCACGCACCTGATGGTAAGCGGCTACTGCGGCCTATTTCATTGAGGGACATTTCACCAGGAAGCGTCGCTCAATGTGCTGCCAGACTGTAGACTCATCTGATCTTCGAACCTCTGATTTCAAGTGTACTGGCTCCCACATTAATATTGCCGGAACACAACCAGAGCTGTTATGGCGGCAGATTTCACCTGTGGGGGTGGTAGCTAGCCAGTCGGACTCAGAAAAAGCCCTACCACCAACCAGACCCAAGGCGGAAATCGAACCCACGACCTCCGTGTTTTTATACCCGAGCGGCTTAGCCAC
The DNA here is from genome assembly GCA_949319885.1 of Mecyna flavalis. Taxonomy (NCBI): domain Eukaryota; kingdom Metazoa; phylum Arthropoda; class Insecta; order Lepidoptera; family Crambidae; genus Mecyna; species Mecyna flavalis. The sequence goes on along the minus strand of OX439434.1, from coordinate 9,778,014 downwards.
TGTTCCACGGAGCCCTATTTTGTGTCTGGAATTTTCATTAAAATTAGTAGTGGTTTAGGCGTAACAGACAGAGAGAAAGAGTTAATTTTATAATATTAGTAAGTTAGGATTACTTTTAACCTAATTTGTTCTACCCATAGGTATATTATTAGATATACCTACTGCCATGAACCGTTTATTTACGAGGGCTGAGGCTTTGAAATAATACTGATGTTATAAAGTTTAAACCAAACCCTCCTCTCTATTCGTGCAAAAATATGTAGCGTTTCAAAGCCGCGCAAAATCGTTTCAACACTGCTGGGAAAACCGAGTCATTTCATTTAGAGGACGCCGAGAGACACCCTGGCCCCACTTCGTTACTTTTACTAATTTGGTTAGAAACGCTCAGATATGCTAGCTTGCTGTAAAAGAAATATAATAAGAATTTAAAAACAGTCTACCCTTCTCTGATAAATCTATATAATACTAGCGGCCGCCCGCGGTTTCACCCGCGTGGTTCCCGTTCCCGTGGGAATTGATCAAAATCCTTTCTTTTTTAACATGTATTCTGCTATTCGGGACGGAAACAAATCCAACAAATCAAAAACCATGGCAATCGGTCCAGCCGTTCTCGAGTTATAAGTGTTGTAACAAACACGACTTTCTTCAGTGGCGGATTAGCCATAAGGCTGAGAAGGCTTCAGCCTTGGGCGGCGGATTTTAGGGGGCGGCAAATTTGTCCCAAAAAAGTTTTTTTTGTCTTACAGAAATAAAAAATAAATGAATACCCAAATGTTATTAGATTTCACCACTTAACTGAACCTGCCAAAGTGGGGAATTTGACGTTTTTCAATCTGTTTTTACATTTTTTATACTACGTATTTGTGTTGGTAGTCATTATTTGGAGTGCGGTGCGGGAGCGAATGACGATCATTCGCTAACCCGTTGCCCTAGGTGAACGACAAACGCGACAACGCGACGCGACGCGGCGTAACGCGAAAATATCAAATAGTCGTTGTGTATGATAGTGTCCTACGTTTTCGCGTTAGTGAGTTTGAGACGAATGCGGACTTGTTTTTTACACGACAAGACGCGACGACGCGGCGACTTAAAGAGTTTCTGTCCAATTACCAATTAAATGCAAATATCTGTAATGCTAACTAAGTATTTAAAATTAGGATTTTTATAGTAACACACAGTATACTTGTCCATAGTAAACAGTACTGAACTGAAATAGGAGCGAATCCGATACATTTGCCGCGTTTGTCGCTCTAACGGGCCTCAGATGAAACAGGACACTAGCCGCGTGAGTATTGGTCGCTTTACGTCGCATCGCGTCTCGTCGCTATTGCTATTGTCGCGTCCTGTTCATCCTGTTCACCTAGGACAATGGGTAAGAGGGTCAGGGAGGAAATGCAGATTCTATCACACAAGCGACGAAACACCTCTGCATATACTCACGGACTGCGAGCCATTGATGCACAAACGTAGCCTCATTCTGGGGAAGCACATGCTACAACCAGAAGAGGCTAAAGATCTCCTCCCCAAGAATATCCTCCTCTTCATAGAAGAGGTTGGGCTTGGAGAGCAACTGTAATCTAAGTGGCGTTCACAATAGATCAAAATTGGTCGCAGTGACTGTGGAAACACTAAGCCGCTATTAATAATAAAAAGAGGGTCTGTCTGGCCGAAATGAAAGCGCGGGGGGCGGTCGGGTCGCCGATGGAGCTGAACGTCACGTTACGTGTGGCAGCATTGACTTCGGGAGCAAGAGAGGAAGATATTGATTTTCAAACTATTTATCTTTTTTTGTAAACCATTATTATTTCAAAAATTAGTAAAAGTAGGTATTCTTATATATAGTTTATCGTATTAGAAACTGTGCAGTTATTTTTGGAATCCAATGATGTTAAAAAGTCAGTATCTTGCTTACTAGAGATTCGTATGCTGCTGTATGTTAGTATTAGGGTTAGCCAAATAACCAAATAATAATTTAAATTTAAAAATCTTTGGTATCGAGAAATAACAACTATGTTCCAGGAATTTCCGGTACTGCACAAACACTAAAATTCTAGTAAAAAAATCGATTTAAGACTGCGTGTTAGGCGCGCGAACGCAACCACGATAAAAGTACGTGCGATTCGTACTCGAAAGTAATCGGCCGATACTATTCGGCTGGTCCACAGTCGCTGAGCAGGCAATGGAAAAAGTTATGATCGGCTCCGAAATAAGGTGATCCGGCAGAGAACCCAAGTCGCCGGCTTTGGGATCTGAATTGGCAATGGGATCGCTATATCAGCCAATAACCGTTGGGGCAAACGGATTCTAGAGTGGACACCGTCTCTCGGTAAACGTAGTTTAGGAGGCCCGAAGGCCGGGTGGAGTGACGATTTGCGTAAGACCTGACAAGAGCTAAATACGAGTAGCCAAGGATCCATAATATAGGCGAGTGTTGTAGAGGCCCATATCCAGCAGTAGACTTAGGTCCATATTAATTTTTTGCCAACTATTCACATCTGGATGCTGCTAACCATGTGCCACCATCTTCCTCGTTGTGAATCAACATTCGTGTTAACTAAAATTCGTCAACGAGAGGTGCTTAGGTTCGGTGAACAAAGCGAGTGGTCCAGATGGGATATCAGCGAGAGTATTGCGGAGTAGTACACCCGAGCTGTCTCCAATCTGAGTGTTAGTTCCAAAATCGTGGAACTGGAAACTTGCTATGGTGCAGCCTGTGCTTTAAAAAGGTACCCGTGCTGACCCCTCAAATTATCAAACAATAGCCATAACCTGCCAATTTGTTGAGCTTTAAATCCACTAAAACGTAGGTTTGTCTAGTTTCCACCAAAAAGAGCGCATTTAAGCTGCCTTCCTCTTTTTTCGTGGTGTATAGGTCCCTTTATTAGAGCGACTACAGCTCCTTAAGGGGGGGGGGGGGGGGGGGTGGGAGTACATAAAAGAGGTATAGACCGACAAACTTATATGTTCCGGTGGCGGCGTCGCTACTGTCTATTTAGAACTGTCATTATATATAGTTTTTGCATTGTATTTCACGTAGTTCCAATTTTGGCCACCGGAACAGATAAGTTTGTAGGTCTGTATTATGCGACGTCTAAATATGGCGCCGCGCTCGCACATTTCGTAGTTTTTTAAACATAGTAAACGAGACACTAATTTTATCAAGTCAAACTCTGCGAATTTATCTGTAAATATTTAGTGAAAATTCAAATGTTAATTGGCAGGAGCTTAGACATAAAATACGAAAATCGTTAAAAAAAGGGATAACTTTGGGATTTTTTTCTATCGAGTGAAGTTTATAAAAACATGTAATTGAATGCGATTTTAACTAGATCAGATCCTTAACTGATACATATATTTTTTTTAGAATTGAAAACACTGATTTGTATGTCTCAGGTGGCTTTTAAAAACCATACGCGTGGCATCTGCGGAACTACACAGCCTTAATATGGAAATATCTACCTAATTTTGGGAGCTGTATAGAGTCTAAAAAGCTCGGCATCTATTCCAGAGTGAGGCACTACTTCACTGCGGAACAGCTCCTAAATCTTTACAGAGCTCAAGTTCTTTCCTGCATGGAGTATTGCTGCCATCTTTGGGATGGTTCTGCTTGTTATCGGATTGCTTGCCTCTCCGTCTTTTACAGACTTCACTATGGCGAGTGTGCTTCTCAACTGCACGACTTGATTCCGCCAGCCAGCTCCGTTACAACCGAACGAATAGACTCAGACAGAGACTCCATCCGTATGCAGTCGAGACGAGAGACGGATTTGCTTCGTCTTTTTTGCGGCGGACTACGCGGGATTTTGCTATGCAAGCGCGCTTCATCGTTGATTTTTTTAACTTATCATTAGGAAACTTTGTGGTCAAGTGCTGGCTTAGTTCAAATATCCTTAAAATAATAACGAATTGTTGAAAAGAATCAGTACCGAAGTATCGGAAATTCCCGGGAATTCGAAAATCCAGTTCGCTTCCGGTACTGCAAGCAGCAAGCCCTCTAGTATTTATTGATTTCATGGATTACATTATTTCGAAGTTTAGAAAATTTACTAAACTGGTTTAGAATAAATGTTATTAGTTTAGAAAATTTACTGGACAGGTTTAGAATGACTGTCATTAGTTCTTATTTTTTCAAAAGTTATGATGGGTATCAAAATACAGAGGTCAAAAGGGGCGGCAAAATTTGAATAGCCTACTGGCGGCAAATGTGTTAATCCGCCACTGACTTTCTTTTATAATAAAAGAAAGTGGTGGTAAGTATTTAGTTACACTATTTATAACTCAAGAACTGATGAAACGATTTGACTGAAAGTTGGTGGAGAGGTAGCTTAGAACCAGGAGATTAACAAAAGATACTTTTTATCCCGGAAAGGGGGGGGAGATAGTTGGAAAAGAAAATTACGCGCGGGTGAAACCGCGAGGGCGACCGCTAGTAAGTAATAAATACTAGGCATTAATACAACATTGCTATCACATGGTTAAATACTAGAATTATAGCTATAATTGCCGACTGGTTTCGAACGTCGAGTCATGCTTGAGGTCTTTGGTTCGAGTTTCAGCGCGAATCTGTGGCTTTTTCTATGTACGGAATTACCACGGCGGTAACGAGGTGTACTGCAGTCTGCACTGCAAGGGTTACAAAGACAGTTGGTTCCAACGTAATAACTGGACTTGCCAGCATACCTTGATTAGATCGGAACAAAAAACTCTATTAGAGAAGGAAGGGTTAGTAACTCTTTCCATACTATAGGTATGTGACACATATTAAATAATCAACAAATACATACAAATATGCAAATATTAGTATTGTTGTCTAAGAATATTGTGTTGAGTTGTTAGAACCAGCCCCTGTTCGTCACGTTAATGTTTGTCCTAAATAGGGCTGGAACCAACCACCCTCTACTTTTTTAGACCTTTAACTTAACTTTGGGCGTATTAAGACAGAAATCAGAAAATCGTATCAGTCTAAAAATTGTTAATTTGAAAACTTTCGAGACGTCCTGACTAACAGAGAGATTACAAAGGCTTTTATAAACAAAAAACATCCGACTTTTATCCGATCACGAATTTAATTGGGAAAAATTTCTGTTGCTTGCGTTGATATATTCGCGATTTCATGTCCCTAAATTCCAGCTGCTTAAAAGGTTTCACAATTGAAGAGAGCAAGTATTCACAATTTGAAATATTATTTCAATTTTCACACGCCCACCAATCAAATTATAAAACGCTTCAAAATTGGCGTGGGCCTGGTGTATTAAAATTATAAATATCTAAGATTATTCAAGTTTTACTTACTCGCTACATTTAATAAAAATAACAGGTATTATATTTTATACACCGTATATAATAAACAGAAAGAGGGCCGCAAAAATACATATTGTTTATAAGTTTTCCTGTAAAAAGTAGCGGGAAAAATAAGGCCGGATAATTTGGCCCTTTATTAAGGCACCCGTGTGGAACATCGAACATCCGGGCGGGTTTTGGAGACGCAATGTTTTATCTCCGTATCGCCATTTATATGCCGATATAATAATATTCGCCGCTTATCGCATAACTATTGGACCGGCTCGATTGGGAAAACCCGCGGGACCATTAGAGCGTAATAGGCCCTAAATAAATTATAAGTCTGCAAGTAACATAAAAAATTTTAATAGTACTCAATGTGTATCCGTTATATACATAATGTTACCCTTCCGCTAGAGGCTTTGCTCGCGTGAACGAAGTACCTATATGTTCTCCTGCAGGAATAGGTATGTGATATATTTTTAGGGATAGCCTTTGTCACTCTTCAGCTTCTAATAATTATTATTATTATTATCTTTTTCTTACCTTGTCAAGGACAATGTGTACCCTTGTCCTTATATGTATGTAAACTCAACCAGAAAAAAATTACTCGTAACTCACGGTTCATTTTTAGGGTTCCGTAGCCAAATGGCAAAAAACGGAACCCTTATGGATTCGTCATGTCTGTCTGTCTGTCTGTCTGTCCGTCCGTATGTCACAGCCACTTTTTACCGAAACTATAACAGCTATACTGTTGAAAATTAGTAAGTAGATGTATTCTGTGAACCGCATTAAGATTTTCATACAAAAATAGAAAAATAATAATAAATTTTGGGGGCTCTCCATACTTAGAACTGAAACTCAAAAATTTTTTTTTCATCCAATCCTTACGTGTGGGGTATCTATGGATAGGTCTTTTAAAATGATAATAAGGTTTCTTATATCATTTTTTTCTAAACTGAATAGTTTGCGCGAGAGACACTTCCAAAGTGGTAAAATGTTGGTCCCCCCCCCTGTAACTTCTAAAATAAGAGAACGATAAATCTAAAAAAAATATATGATGTACATTATTATGCAAACTTCCATTGAAAATTGATTTGAACGAGATCAAGTAATTAGTTTATAAATTTTTGGGGCTTCCCATACTTAGAACTGAAACTCAAAAATTTTTTTTTCTTCAAACCCTTACGTGTGGGGTATCTATAGATAGGTCTTTAAAAATGATAATAAGGTTTCTTATATCATTTTTTTCTAAACGGAATAGTTTGCGCGAGAGACACTTCCAAAGTGGTAAAATGTTGGTCACCCCCCCTCTAACTTCTAAAATAAGAGAACGATAAAACTAAAAAATATATATGATGTACATTACCATGCAAACTTCCATTGAAAATTGGTTTGAACGAGATCAAGTAATTAGTTTTTTTTAAAACGTCATAAATCGTAAACCGCAATTTTCCTCTCATTCAATCAACTCAAATATATAAAAACGTCGATCAAACTTACAAAGAACTACAAGAACTTTTATATTATGATGATAATTGCTGCTACGGAACCCTTCATGGGCGAGTCCGACTCGCACTTGGCCGGTTTTTATTAAAAAGATTCTATTCGGATTTGATTTTTCGAGCATTGAAAATATGTCCTTGGTCCAAAATATACGTTGTTGGTCTACTTGGCTGGGTGGCTGGCTACTATGAAATGAAATTGCAAATTACGGAAAGCCGAGCGAAACATTTACGTAATATTGTTGCTTTCCCAGACAATGTGCCTATTGAATGGCTCCTAAATCGGATTATTTTCATAAAATCTGAGGAGATCGAAAGTAATTGATGAAGGACCTCCGTCTAGGTTATTCAATATTACCTTTTGTAATTAGTTTTTACAGACGAGTAGGTGTAATGGTTGAGAAGTCGTCTTTCTATTCTTTCTACATGAGGGTTCGCGATCGCTTATCGCAACAAAAATACCTACATTTTGCATGAACATAAAATATTATCGTTGATTTTAAACGAAATGGCCACAGTCCTTAACTATCAGGAAAGCTGAACTATCTATATGCAAGATAAGATGCGCTTTCTGTAAGCATTTCACTTATTTATAATATGCATTGCTGACTGTTGATTTGTTTCAATGAAGTGTAAAGGAAATGTTTCTGAAGAGACGAGGAAATATGCAATCTGTTAGCTAAACTTTCTTCGATTTTAAGAAAAATGCGACGAGACTACGAGCAAGAATTTAAGTTAAAAGCCTTCCTAACAACCGACAACATCGATCTTCTAAATTGTGGTAGGTAAAGCTTTTGCGTCAATTTTGCAAGCCGGTATAAGTTAGTTGTTGTTGATGTAAATTCAACAATAATATCCTTTCTTTACACACCAAACAATACTTTGGCTTATGTTTCAAATTTCCGTTGCAAACTTTGATCAAGTAAAAATTAAGGGTTAGGTAGTTTAACCACAGTAGATGATTGTCTCTTACGTTCATTTACTTAGGTACTTTTTTTACTCATGCCAAAGCAGATGCAGGGTTTTGAATTTCATAAATAAAATGCAGAAAATGCTCACCAGACTAAGTAATTTTTGCTGAGATACTCGTACATATTATTATGTTATGATATTGCTGGGTTTTCAGATTAAACATCAGATGTTTCGGATCTTCGATCTTATTATCTCAGTAGAAAATACTCATTAGACACAACAAAAAAAACAGCAACAGCATTGATATCCGACAGATAATAATCGTAAAATCTTAAAAACCACTGACCACTGAAACTCTCATTATTCTGTAAACCACTTGATACAACTTTTCAGTGTTTAACTATTTTGTAGGGGAATGAATGATTTATGCGAGCCCTGTAATAGTTTAGAGAGTCGATATAAATACCTTTATAATATAGGTCACACCAAAATATTCATGGCACATCGCATTCCATTAGCAAACATTAGCAAATGTTGTGAAGAATATTTTTTTTTAATTAGAACAAGATTCCCTTGTATGTGAAAAGTACCAGCCTATTTAATGACCCAGCAGGGGACAGGTATTCATAATTGAAAAAAAGGCATCGCTACAATTTATGGATACATGCTTAATAACCACGCTTGCCAAGTACGAATTGGTGATCACAAACCCACACTGTCGTCTATTAGTTTTTCCGACATTCATGTGTTTCCAGACTTAATTTTTCTTATACGACTTTTATTTGTTTTCCTGATATTTATTTGTTTTTCCGATATTCATTTGTTTTCTGACATTCATACATTTTCTAAAGGGAAATATTTAAATCAAGCAACTAAACTGACTAAAATAACGGAATAAATAGCTTTGATATTCAGTATACCTAGCGATTAATAAACCAAACGGTAAGCTCTTAATCGCGGCACAGCGTGATCTCACCTATAAATCTCATCAGACACCAATAAAACTATTTCCGAAACTCGTCGCATGGTAGCAGTTACAATTAATACAATTTAAATCATCATCATCATCATTTCAGCCGGAAGACGTCCACTGCTGGACATAGGCCTCCCCCAAGGATCTCCAAGCCGATCGGTCCTGCGCCACCCGCATCCAGTGGATTCCGGCGACCTTTACAAGATCATCGGTCCATCTTGTAGGAGGCCTACCACGGCTGCGTTTCCCAATACGTGGCCACCACTCTCAATTTAAATACATTTATGCATATAAGTAATTATGTGTACTCGGTTTTAATCTATACTAATTTTACAAAGAGGAAATATTTGTTTGTATGTTTTTTTTTATATTATAGGGGGGCAAACGAGCAAGTGGGTCACCTGATGATAAGTGATCACCGCCGCCCATAAGCACCCGGGACCCCCTTGGGGTCTCAGGCGCGTTGCCCGCCTTATGAGACGACAGTTATTAGGTCTCATATACCCAGTAATTTCACTAATATGTATTGAATAGGCTCCGAAACTACTGAACCAATTTAGAAAATTCTTTCACAGTTGTAAAACTACACTATTCCCGATTAGAGATGGGC